>JAVGWX010000001.1:13535536-14195536 GCA_036924085.1 Ariolimax columbianus
TTTGGATCTGTTTCTTGCTATGCAGAACCAGTTTCAGATTCGTTTCTCGTTATTGGGAAATAGTTTCAGATTAGTTTCTTATAATTGGGTAATTTTGTAAAATTATTCTCTTGGCTTGGGTAAATTGTTTTAGATGAGTTTCTGGTTATTGAGAAGCTCAATATAAACTATTATTTATTTCCAAAGTAAAACAATCAAAGTTGGAAAAACCTTGCTTGATTGAAAAACAAATACTTAAAGTTAGTACAAATTTCACAACTCAACATCCACACAAAACAACAAGAATAAACAAATCCAACATACAACAATTTGTTTGAAGTGTATTATACAACATTTGAAACTCATGTCTAATTTTGAGATCTATATCAAGATCACGAGACAAATTCGACACGCCCCCCCCCCCCCCTCCCCTTATTTTCCATATTGAGATAAACCAACTTTTTACTGTAAAACAAAAGCTGCATGATAGTTTCAAGAATTAGTAGATGTTAACTCTTTGTTATTTGATTATCCTCTTATATTTTTTTCTAACATTTATGAATGCATTATGTGGTTTGATTATATGCTACTTGAGTTTTATCATACTAATTGTGACAGTTTGCAGCTGTTTTCCTCCATTTGTATACAACATGATTAGTGGAGTAAAATAGCGAATGAGAAAAAAAAGTAATTGTTATTTAGTGAAAAATATCCGTAATTAGCTGATCAATATCATGATGTTATTCAGCAGGAATATAATTTAACGATAAATACTGCTAAACGTGTTGTAATAATTCTTAACTGGACACCTGATATAATTCTGGACTGGACACCTTATTTAATTCTGGACCACACACCTCATATAATTCGAGACTGGACACCTGATATACTTCTGGGCTGGACACCTGATATAATTCTGGACTGGACACCTCATATGATTCTGGGCTGGACACCTGATTTTAATCTGGGCTGGACACCTGATTTTAATCTGGGCTGGACACCTGGTTTTAATCTGGTCTGGACACCTCATATACTTCTGGGCTGGACACCTGATATAATTATGGACTGGGCACCTCATATAATTATGGACTAGACACCTCATATAATTCTGGACTGGACACTTGATATAATTCTGGACTGGACACCTGATTTTAATCTGGGCTGGACACCTCATATAATTCTGGACTGGACACCTAATATAATTATGGACTGGACACCTGATATAATTCTTGACTGGACACCTGATATAATTCTGGACTGGACACCTCATATAGTTCTGGACTGGACACCTCATATAATTCTGGACTGGACACCTGATATAATTCTGGACTGGACACCTGACATAATTCTGGACTGGACACCTGATATAATTCTGGACTGGACACCTCATAATTCTGGACTGGACATCTGACATAATTCTGGACTGGACACCTCATAATTCTGGACTGGACACCTGACATTATTCTGGACTGGACACCTGACATAATTCTGGACTGGACACCTCATATAATTCTGGACTGGACACCTGACATAATTCTGGACTGGACACCTCATATAATTCTGGACTGGACACCTGACATAATTCTGGACTGGACACCTCATATAATTCTGGACTGGACACCTCACATAATTCTGGACTGGACACCTCATATAGTTCTGGACTGGACACCTCATATAGTTCTCTACTGGACACCTCACATAATTCTGGACTTGACACCTCATATAATTCTGGACTGGACACCTCAAATAATTATGGACTGGGCACCTCCTATAGTTCTGGACGGCACCTCATATAATTATGGACTGGGCACCTCATACAGTTCTGGACTGGACACCTCATATAGTTCTGGACTGGGCACCTTATATAATTATGGACTGGGCACCTCATATAGTTCTCTACTGGACACCTCATATAATTATGGACTGGGCACCTCATATAGTTCTCTACTGGGCACCTCATATAGTTCTCTACTGGACACCTCATATAGTTCTCTACTGGACACCTCATATAGTTCTCTACTGGACACCTCATATAGTTCTCTACTGGACACCTCATATAGTTCTCTACTGGACACCTCATATAGTTCTCTACTGGACACCTCATATAGTTCTCTACTGGACACCTCATATAATTATGGACTGGGCACCTCATATAGTCCTCTACTGGACACCTCATATAGTTCTCTACTGGACACCTCATATAGTTCTCTACTGGACACCTCATATAGTTCTCTACTGGACACCTCATATAGTTCTCTACTGGACACCTCATATAGTTCTCTACTGGACACCTCATATAGTTCTCTACTGGACACCTCATATAGTTCTCTACTGGACACCTCATATAATTATGGACTGGGCACCTCATATAGTTCTCTACTGGACACCTCATATAGTTCTCTACTGGACACCTCATATAGTTCTCTACTGGACACCTCATATAGTTCTCTACTGGACACCTCATATAGTTCTCTACTGGACACCTCATATAGTTCTGGACTTATGTTACCAATGTTGTACACGCAATCTTCAGTTAGATCCCATTCATATTTTATTTATTGAAAGAAAGAGCTGACAGTGAACATTTGAGCTATATCTTTCCTCGCAACTTGTGAACTTTCGGTTGAATGTTGTAAATAATTTGCAGTAAAGATGCAAGAGCGCAAATATCTATGAATAAAACTTTGATGTGTGAAGTAGATGATGATCATGACTCTGAAACTCAAATCATCCTTTTGCTCATTGGGCAAGGTTTTTGGTCCGCTGACGGACTGCAGGATAACCTATTTTAATCCTTTACACTCCATATCACCCAATGCAGCCCACCACAACGTTTCATTATGTAGCTAGATGTTGTTTATAAATATATTTTGTATTATAAATAACTCAAATATGTCTTTAAATTTAAAATTCGTAATTTTCGCTCAATTAGTTTAGTTTTAATTACCTTTTTTTTTACTTGCGTTAAAACTAATTACATATAGTATAAATAATACTGTTCTTGCCTTGGGTATAAGGGCAAAAAATCGTAAATTAGGTTGAACTGTAAAGGGTTAAAGTCATTTTGAAAATCATATTATAGGATGCCATACATTTGATTTTTTTCTTGTTCGTTCGTTCTCAAACTACAGCTGCACAGCCCTAACAAATGCTCTGCAATTAACAGGATGTTGTCCGGAGAACGTAATAAGTTGTGTCGTAGTTTACAGCTTGACAACGATATTTGCACCTTTCTGTCCGACGCATCCGACTTCAGCAGACATTTTTGAATACTGGGTTAACCTTTCCTTTTCGTTCCCTTCTCCTTAGCCAGTCTGCTTTGCTGCAGCCTGTTATCCAGGATCACCACGTGGAGGTATAGAAGGGTCTTGACAGCTCTGGTTTTCTGGCCCTGATGCTATTAGTCAGCTTTGGGTCGCTCACTGTTGCAGCCCGTGCACTGCTCAGCATCGTGATACTAAACATTTGGTCGCTTACGTATATTTACGGAAAACAAAAGGGATATACAATTGAACTTTACTATGTACTTGCAAACTTATGTGTTCATTTTAATCCGTCTTTGTCAACTTAACTAATAACGTTTTGCCTCAAGCAGCACATCAATTTTATGTTGAACATATTGAGTTGTTGTTAGTCTAAATGTTGCAGCGTCAAGCAGCACACCAATTTTATGTTTAATATCTTGAGATGATACTAGTTTAAGTTGTGCTGCCAAAGGCTCATCTGTAAGTATTGATCTTAATACTGCCTTTAAAAAAATCTCCATTGCCGAGAAAAACTGTTGACAACTATTAGTGCCATCGAACATGGTTATAACCCTTGTAGCTGCAGAAAGCAACTCTGGAAATATATTTCGTGACAGACACTTGTAGAATTCTAGAATGTTAGGCTCCTTATATTTCCATGTCACACTGCAGCTTCTATTGAAGAAAATAAGAAATTGTGGTTCGAGCGCTTCACAGTCTGTAAGCCAGATATGATATTTTCATATTCCTTCAAGAGTTTGATTTTCCCTTTTCAAAAGGTATTCACAGTGGAGAAATACACTACCTCTATCACACCCTCACCACCGCACTCTCACACTACCACCATCACAGCCTTACTCCCACTCCACTACAGCAAGCCCTCCCAGCCGGTCGAGTACTCACCTTCTTAGTTCCAAGACTTTCTACAGAACACTCCAGCTTTGCCATTTGACCTTGTTTCACCGCCACTCGATCAGGTGTGTCACGGAAGCTTGGAGGTGGCAACGGAGACGTCTCATCCTCTGACGTATCCCAAGTTTGTCTTCGGCGTGTTTTGACATCTGCGAAGAAATCATTTATTCAATAAATCAATCAATCAAACCGATTTCTTTAAATAAAATTAACAAAATCTATGAAATACCTTTCCTTATGTATGGCGCTTGTACGGATTCTGTTTGAGAGAGGAAGTATTTATATATGGCCGAGTGCAGCTTGCCCGTGCAGTTGTCGTAGCTTGCGTGATTATGTTTCTATTTGATTGCTGATCTAGGAAACTTAAGTCCTTATCGGGTTTCAGACACGGCACATTCAGATTAACAGACAATATGCGAACCACCATATATGCGACCACCAACTTCTGAACGATATATGATAATACCCTTTAATATACATTATAATAGATCTACTAATTTCATTAACATAGCGTCGCTATAGCATCCAGGTGAAATGCTCACCTCTCGATTGGGGGGAGGGGGGGAGGGGGAAGCAATAGCTGCCAAATGGGGGGGGGGGGGAAAGGAGACTACATGACCAAGTTAAGGCGCTCGTCTCTCAGAAAAGGAAAGACAGCACAATGGGGCTCGAAAAAGGAGATCAGGTTTAGTGCCTAGTCTTTTCGGAAACGGATGATAAACTAATAGGTTACGTATACACGATATCCCAGTTCAAGAACCATTGACGATAACCTTCGAAAAGAGCTGGCTGTCAGTAGCTGTCCGGACATTTAATAAAAATCCTGCCCAATATGGCGTCTACCTTTTCCTAGACCAAGTCAGCGGCAGGAAGTCAGATCACAAAAAAGAGCGTATTACAAATAACATCTGTTACCTGGCAACATATATACACATACCTGTTTGAGTAGCTGATTCCAAGTATATTTAATGGGTTAAAAATGCACTTCTTACCTGGGTCGTAATTGTCCCCATTTCCTGTTAGATTTATGTCCACGTAAGTAATGCATCCATTTTTGTTGTGTGCGATATCAGTGTTTTTTTTAAACTAGAGAGGGAACGAAGGTTAGAGTCAGGGTACATCACACGGATCACGTCACTTCTACACAGTGCATCTGAAAACATGCTGTGTTGTTGGAGCCTGATCAACCACATGGGGATCGACACTATGATCCCCGTAGTGGTAATCCAGTTTAGTTGGATTTGTATTGCGCAACAGCGAGGAGGATCTAAATCCACCTTATTCAATTCACCACAACATATCAGATGAGCTAATACTACCTGCTACTAGAGAAATTGTGCCAAGAGCGACGAACTCTGTATTATTAGCTTCTGAAATAACAAAT
The DNA here is from genome assembly GCA_036924085.1 of Ariolimax columbianus. Lineage (NCBI taxonomy): Eukaryota > Metazoa > Mollusca > Gastropoda > Stylommatophora > Arionidae > Ariolimax > Ariolimax columbianus. The sequence goes on from JAVGWX010000001.1 coordinate 13,541,057, forward strand.
ACACACAGGAGAAGGAAGTGACCATACAAATAAACGATATATTTTTGTATAAAACAGTTCCATATACTGTAGTACACATAATAGGGTACATCAAATACTTGGCGCTAGCTCACCTATATATATTGCTGTGGTGTCAGGACCAATAACGTATGTCGCGTATATTTCCCAAATCATTTTTAAGGAAGACAAAATATAATATTTACCAGCGTCATTTGCCCTCTTTCCCCAGAATTTCAAGGTAAAACTGCCGCCGTCATGGTACGCAGTAGGTCAAGGTACGACACACGGAAGGAATAGTGGTACAAGGTTTAGTATCACTTTAAAATAAACTACAATTTTCCCGTTAAGAGTTTCAACTTTCAAGGCTAAATGTCTCTCAGTTGAAATACGAACCCACGAGAGGAGGCTTCCAGGAAGAGCTTGAGGGTAGACTGTCTGAGCTTCGTTTTGAAAAGAACGACATCGAAAAGAACTGGGCATCATTGAGAAACACACTCTACGATACAGCTGTTAAACACATTGGCCCACTCACGCGCAAGCATAAGGACTGGTTTGATGAGAACGATATAGAAATACAGGGCCTTCTCGATGCAAAACATGAAGCGCACAGGGAATACCAGAGGGACACACCATCTCCGACAGCAAAAGCTGCCTTCAATACTGCTCGCAAAGCTGTCCAGACCAGGCTTAGAGAGATGCAAGACTCCTGGCTCAGCAAAAGAGCTGACGAAATTGAGATGTTCGCCGAGCGTCATGACACCAAACGGTTTTACGAGGCACTGAAAGCTCTCTACGGCCCGCAGCCCTCTAGTAATACTCCAGTTTGCAGTGCGGATGGGGTACTGCTGACAGATAAGGTTCAGATTCTAGACAGATGGGCAAACCACTTCTGTAAAATACTAAACCACCCATCGTCCATAAATGAAGAGGCCATCCGGCGAATGCCGCAGGTAGAACTGAACCTGGCGTTGGATGAAGTAATTACTGAGGAGGAAGTCGACAGGGCAATCAGTTCAGGAAGAACAATAACTGAACTAGAAAACATAACTAGGTACAGGAAGAACAATAACTGAACTAGGAAACATAACTAGGTACAGGAAGAACAATAAATGAACTAGGAAACATAGCTAGATACAAGAACAACAATAACTGAATTAGGAAAGATAACTAGGGACAAAAAGAACAATAACTGAACTAGGAAACATAACTAGGGACAACGAGATATGAAGACAGTTGATCGTTTAAGACAAGTGGACATGCCACACCTGGACAATAAACGTGAAGCAATCGAGTAACGACTACCATCAACTCTCCAGACGAGATCATGTAAACATCTTCCGGTTGCATACAGGACACAAAAGACTAAGATGAAGTTTGGCACTACGGAACTTGCACCTGTGGCAGCAGAAAACCTGTTGCAGTCCTGCCTATCACACACTAGTCAATGGAGTAGCACTTGGCAACAACCAGTGTCCTTCCGTGAACAACTGTATAGAAGCGTGCAGAGCCTTGACATGACTTCTAACTTTTGTTCGAGTCATAGAAGTCGAAGTCTGAAGACGAAAGAAGAAGAGGAATAAGACGAACTATGGTGGATTTAGTAGACCAATCATTGTAATAAAGACTTCTGTATAATTTGAGCGCCTGCAGGTTGGTTAGAGTAATTCTATCTCTCTATCTTCCGTCCCCTTATATCGTTAGACGTTGTTGGGAGGTGTGACCTGTGTTTCATATTTTTTTTGGCAAAGCGAATATCCGCTGGTAACTTGAAAACATCACCTCCGACGGGAACGGCGTGGGCTAGTGGTTAAGTGACAGGGCTCACAACCGAAGGTGCTGGGTTCGATCCCCATCACAGCACCGGCCGTTTCCTCGGGGAAGCAAACCCTTAGAAAATGCAGGAGGAAACAGGCCGCTACATAAAATGAATGCCGAAGTCGGATGCACTGGGCCGACAGGTGCAAAATAAAAACCCCAGTGCAACACACATCGCCTTTGGGGATTAGAAAAATAAGGCGAACGCAAAAGAAAGAAAAAAAAATCCCCCCCCCCGACCGCAAAGAGCATTGTAAGACTTTCATAGATTTATCTGCTGTTGGTGAAGCGCAGTTAGTACTTTATCAGATCCTTCCACTGATGGCACAGCACAGTTGCCTGCTTGGCTGGCTGGCTTCTGATCCAGACATCACAGTTGCCTGCTTGGCTGGCTGGCTTCTGATCCAGACATCACAGTTGCCTGCTTGGCTGGCTGGCTTCTGATCCAGACATCACAGTTGCCTGCTTGGCTGGCTGGCTTCTGATCCAGACATCACAGTTGCCTGCTTGGCTGGCTGGCTTCTGATCCAGACATCACAGTTGCCTGCTTGGCTGGCTGGCTTCTGATCCAGACATCACAGTTGCCTGCTTGGCTGGCTGGCTTCTGATCCAGAATATGTTGCTGTCGTTTATTTCTTCTACATACAAATAGTCTCTACTCAATTTTGATGAACCCTTAAGGGAAACAATGGGGAACTTAGACTAGCAAGTTTGTAAACAGAAGGGAAACAATGGGAAACAGACTAAGAAGTTTGTAGAGAAAAGGGAAACAATTGAAAACTGAGATTAGCAAGTTTGTAGAGAAACGGGAAACAATGGGAAACTGAGATTAGCAAGTTTGTAGATAAAAGGGAAACAATGGGAAACTGAGATTAGCAAGTTTGTAGAGAAAAGGGAAACAATGGGAAACTGAGATTAGCAAGTTTGTAGAGAAAAGGGAAACAATTGAAAACTGAGACTAGCAAGTTTGTAGAGAAAAGGGAAACAATGGGAAACTGAGATTAGCAAGTTTGTAGAGAAAATGGAAACAATGGGAAACTGAGACTAGCAAGTTTGTAGAGAAAAGGGAAACAATGGGAAACTGAGATTAGCAAGTTTGTAGAGAAAAGGGAAACAATGGGAAACTGAGACTAGCAAGTTTGTAGAGAAAAGGGAAACAATGGGAAACTGAGATTAGCAAGTTTGTAGAGAAAAGGGAAACAATGGGAAACTGAGACTAGCAAGATTGTAGAGAAAAGGGAAACAATGGGAAACTGAGATTAGCAAGTTTGTAGAGAAAAGGGAAACAATGGGAAACTGAGACTAGCAAGTTTGTAGAGAAAAGGGAAACAATGGGAAACTGAGATTAGCAAGTTTGTAGAGAAAAGGGAAACAATGGGAAACTGAGACTAGCAAGTTTGTAGAGAAAAGGGAAACAATGGGAAACTGAGACTAGCAAGTTTGTAGAGAAAAGGGAAACAATGGGAAACTGGGACTAGCAAGTTTGTAGAGAAAAGGGAAACAATGGGAAACTGAGACTAGCAAGTTTGTAGAGAAAAGGGAAACAATTAGAAACAGACTAGCAAATTTGTAAACAGTAGGAGACCAATGGGAAACTTCGACGTAGTACAAGTCGACTTCGGAATGATATACTCAAGAGGATTAGCAACTTCATTATGTAAATGAAACAGCTGCAAGAACCACCAGAACAATGTCTGTTGACGCTGGCTTCCTCCGATACGACACATTTCATTGATGAACTCCAGTAGCTTCAATGAGATGGAAGTGTGTTTGCTTGTAAGATAATTTAGCCTAAGTAATCCATTTCTATTTTACAGAAATGTTCCATCTGAGTCGACGTTTTGTGTGTAATTTTTGGGGGATTTTTTCTCTTTTGCTTTCGCCTTATTTCTCTATTCCGCATGGCGGTGTGCGTTGCACTGCGGTTTTTATTTTGCGCCTGTCGGCCTAGTGCATCCGACTTCGGCATGCATTTTATGTAAGGGTCTGCTTCCTTTTGGGTTTTCTTAGGGTTTGCTTCCCCGGGGTAATGGTCGGTGATGTGATGGGGATAGAACCCAGCACCTTCGGGCTGTAAGCCGTGTCACTTAACCACTAGCCCACGCCGTCCCCTGTGTGTTATTAATTGTTTAATCTACTAAAAGATTGTATTTTTTTGTTTGACAAATTTTGATCTACACATATCTGCACTCTTTTGTTTAAGAACGTCTCGTCTACACACGATCAGCTATTTATTTATTTCAGAAAGTTTAATCTAGATACCATTTCTTTGTTTCAGAAGACCTTGTCTATTCTATCTACCATTACTTTGTTTCAGAACACCTGATCTATTCTTATCTACCATTAATTTGTTTCAGAACACCTGATCTATTCTTACCTACCATTACCTTGTTTCAGAACACCTAATCTATTCTTATCTACCATTTCTTTGTTTCAGAACACCTGAAAAATTCAGATCTACTTTTTATTTGTTTCAGAATGTTTCATGTACACAGAACTAATACTACTTTTCTACATAACACTTCATCTACACAGTTCTAATATTGCTTTTCTACATAAAACATGTACACAGATCTAATATTTTGTACTATTTCAAAACGCCTCACTTATTTAGATCTACTGTTTCTTTGTTTCAGAAGAAAGAAAAGCCAGAACGAGACACATTAATAACCGCTTTTCATGCATATTAGTTGCAAGCCAATCGTGAGCTTCTTGTTGTAGAGGGATGGCAATTTAAAAGAAGACAAAAACTGCACACAACAGAAACACAAAATGAAGCTATCATCGTATATGAAGGTTCATAGATATGTAGAAAATGCAGCTATATGAAAGAAATGTACCGGACATGCCACTGACGTTTCGACAGATCTGGGACCTGACAAAATAAATACAGTACAGAATCAGAGACCTGAATATTTACACAAAGCTTACAAAATTAATGAGTGAATGTACTCTCTCTCTTCTCTCCCTCTTTCCACACACACACACACATATATACGATGTCCTGACGAAACTATCATGTACTCAACTGTAGGCGGTCTCGCACCTCACAGGCTCACTTCCAAGACCGCGTGGAAGCACATACAGGTAATCACAGTCGCTGGATTGAAGATATTCAAGACAAGCAAATGTCTCTTGCATCAAACAAACTCACCGCAGACATCCTGATTTGATCCGATTGCAGACCATATTCTTCTTCTCCTTTATCAAACAAACTCACCACATACATCCTGATTTCATCGAGCGCAGACCATATTCTTCTCTTTCTTATCTCTTTTTCAATTCAGAGTATAGGACCACCACTACAGGCTGGCCCCCTTTAGAAAGTCTGCACCAAAGCACTTTGCGTGCTGATTGCATTGGTGGTTTCTATAGCAATTCACCAGACCCCTGCACAAGTCTTTCCTCTCCGATATGTGGCCCGGGATCCACTGGTGAAGAAGATTGTATTGTACTGGGAAAAATGCGGGCGGCCATCTCGCTATTTCTGGCATTTACAGAAGAGGATTGATAACGTTAATGAAAGCGTTAATGAAAGGAGTGTTAACAGTGTGTCAATCCTGATTAACAGACATTGACTCGCAGACGGTAACAAAGTGTAAGTCCAGACAACTAACCCTACCATCATTTTCTCATCTCCTTACCGTTTTATTAATGCTTGTAGTTTCTGATAATAGTTCGTCTCCTTTCAGTATTCTGTGATGCCACTAGTGAAGAGCTTGACACGCCTGGTGGCGCAAACTCTATCACATCCATACACGTTTTGTCGTATCGATACCAATCATTTCCTGTACTCGAGTGGGCCAGAGGTATGTGAAATGAGTATACCAATGTTCACACATGATGTCTCATATTAAAGTAAAGTAACCCATTACTGCCGTAGGTACTGCGAGCTCAGGGGTCCAGTCGGGAGCCGTTGCGGTCTGAAAAAAACATTTCCGCCTTAACTGGGGAATGAGCCCAGGACCACTCAGATGCGAAGCCAGCTAGCTAACCACTGCGCTACGTGGCTTTCATATTAGAAGGCCATATACACACATGTACCACTCTTTCTTGCCGAATGAAATTGTTATTGACATATTTTGTGTTGTCCACGCTTCCCATACACATACACCATCGCTGCACGATAGACCACAACAAAATCCATTACTGTCAACCTACGATACGGAGACGGCACGATGATGATGATAAACAGTAATATAATGAAGGACCAGTATTGCTCATGTCAAATTAAGAAAAGTTGAGAGAGAGAGAGAGAGAGAGAGAGAGAGAGAGAGAGAGAGAGAAAGAACCAGAGATAGTGTAAAAGAGCGACAGTAAGAGAAAACGAGGGAGAAACATAGAAGGGGTAGAGGGAGTAATATTTATACGTAGACATCACAGAAATTACCCTTACAATTAAAAATAAGTAAATCAATTAATTTATTGGTCGTGAAGACGGAAAAGACAATAATATGTCTAATTTGGCTCTTTGGTTTTGGTTTTTGGAGAAAAATAGATTTTGATGCATAAACGACTCAGTTCGCATAGAGAACATAGGTCAGCATTTCGAAATGCTGTATTTGTGTCTCAATATTGCGTGGTAATGCATCAGCCCACCATACACACAGATCTATCTATGGTATTGCATTATATTCTAATATTTTGTTGCGACGGAATGGCGGCACTACAAATCGCTGACGACAATGACGCAGTCGTTATTTTTCAGCAAATTTTCCTAAGGTAAGCAAGTCATTTGAGCGACTCCCAATTAAATCTTCGTCATAAGTACAACACGTGATCCTTGCAGTTTACAGCAACAGAATCGATGTGTTGTAGCTGTTTTAATTGTGCTCATACATTTGATTAATTGTGTTTTAATTGTGCTGATACATTTGATTAATTGTGCAGGGAAGTTACGGTTGCAAGCTAGAAAAGGGAGATCACTCCAATAGTGGCCTTTATATCGGATGCGAGATTGGGGACCAGAGCATATGCTGACCTGACCTGATATATGCTGACCTAACCTGACATATGCTGACCTAACCTGACATATGCTGACCTAACCTGACATATGCTGACCTGACCTGGAATATGCTGACCTGACCTGGCAAATGCTGACCTGACTTGACATATGCTGACCTGACCTGACATATGCTGACCTAACCTGACATATGCTGACCTGACCTGGCATATGCTGACCTGACTTGACATATGCTGACCTGACCTGACATATGGTGACCTGACCTGACATATGCTGCTATATGTGTACAACACAATTTTATGAAGCGGATGAAAAGCGAAAATGTGGCAATGTCAATTGATTGTCCTATGTTGTGGAGAGACCAAGCAATAACGAAAATGACTTACTTCTACTTGGTTCCACCTGTTTCTGCAGACATCACCAGGAAAAACAACTGCGCAATATTTTACCCGAGTATACAATCTGCTCTCCGACTAGTTCAGAACGGCAAAGGACTTCCTGATACCGACCCTCCAAATGAATTTCCCATCGATTCAGACGACGAAGATCGATATAAAAGAATGTCGGGTTATCTGCAGCCGTCTATTGATGATCCATACGTCTGACACTGTCTATCTACGCCACATAATCTCACCCAAGAAGTACTAATCGATCTTGTTCGCGATCTAGAGTTGTCTAAGGCCAAAGAAGAGTTACTCAGATCAAGACTAAATGGAATCTTCTTAGACGAAAATGTCAGAGTTACTTCGTTTGACAGTCGTCGCCAGCATTTTGCTCCTTACTCCAGACAAAGATACGACCTTCGTCTGGTCTCAACTAACTTTCTGGGGAATGACATTGTAGAAAACTATGGTGAACTAGTTTAGGACACGTTGTCTCTGTACCACGGTCGTGGCTAAATTATGTCTTGAAAGATACACTTTTTCCATCTGCACTTGGATTCCTTTCCAAGACAACTGTGGTATGGTTAGTGTTGAGCACCGTAAACGTTTTCATCACAACATTAAGAGATTCGATGTCCTAGGGATTGTGTGCCTGGCTTACAATCCTAATGTACCACATTCGAATCACGTGATGCTCTGTTTGACAGACTGGGCATGCCATGATATTTTCCAGCCAATTCAGCTGTAAATGGGTACCTGATGAAGACAAACACAAGTTTCGGATCGAGCCCCCGCGGGAGCTACGGACTTCCTTGTTTGCGTTGGCACTTTCATCAATGAAATGTATTGAACATATATTTGAAGGGTAAGGTACAATGAACTCTCTTTAGTAAGTCATTTTCCAATATTATTACGGCCACAAAGCCACGATTGATAAACGATACCGTGGCAACTGGCTCACTGCAATAATGACCGATTACTGTTGGAAGCTCGCCAGAAATGATCCTGACCAGTCATACAACCGACAGACAAACTCACGTCGGACTTATAAGCAGACTATTACACATCATATGTACGTATTACTATATACTAATAATAATAATAATAGTAATAATAATAATAATAATAACAACAATAAATTGTCTGATGTCCAAACAGCCAGCGAAAAGGTTAGCGATGACCATCACAGTATTTCATCTCCAAGTGCTGGCTCTGGAAACAGACTGCTTTCGTCTAGTCTGGCTAAGACAATAGGGATCAATGAGAATAGGCAAACTGGAACCCAAAAAAGCCGTTCTGTGTCGGGCGTAATGATGCAGCGCCACTGTAAACTACGACTCAACATCACAACGATCTTTTCTCTACTAAAGCGAAATAAAAATACTTCAGTCCCTGTGACATCCTGTATGTTCTATGGACTAACCAAGTTCCTCACTCACAATATTATAAAGCAAGGTCTGCAAAACTATGAGAAAATGACAAGTACTAGGGACAGCAGAAGGAGAGACAGACACAGATGATAGATCTGGCTTTACAAGAGAAGGTGACTCGGAAGGCAGTGTGCAAAGGGAGTTATGAAATGCTCCAGTGGAAAAGATTAGGAATGAATGAATTATCAATGCCTTCATTAATGTCATCAAATGGGCTCGTGATTCTGTCAATTCTGGTATTCATGCAGGCAGAAAAATGTTCCCTTTGTCAGTTAATCAGTCATATGTCGTCTAAACTCATCTGTTTTTGGTCTTAGAGTGTCATATCAGAATACGTTTTTGTCCATCTCATTGGTAGACGTCCATGTCGGCGAAAAAAGATGTAGAGACATTCCCATGACATCACCTTACATATCCACCTATTGTCAGACAAGCGTGCCACGTAACTGCTAACCTGCACTTTCTTAGAATCGTTGTTTCGATGACGTCATTGAAGCAAGCTTGACTCCTGATAATGGTGATGTGGTCGTGTAGTGAGATTGACAATGTTCTACGCCTCACCATCCGATGACGTAGCTTGCAGAATGTCAGTTGTCGATGGTTCCATATCAGTCAGCAATATACCAGGGCTGGAGTGAGCCAGCGGTTTGTAGTGGCTTTGTTCACATCAACATCAGCCATTGGCGTAGGGTGTTGTTAGTTTTGAAGCTTATGAAATGAGCTAATGTGAAGATCCGAGAGTCAGTTTTGCGAATACAACAAATTCTTAACTAACGTGGACTGATTCTAGTTAACTGAATATGTGTTTAGTAAACATGGCTAAATAATTAACATGTCTAACTTTCTTATAATTTGGTTGTTTTGTGTTTAAGGGGTTGATTGTTTTGAATAAAAATGCCAGCTAAAATTGATGAACATTTGCTAAATTAGGAAACTTTTTCGACTGAACCCTAAAAACGAGGAAACATTTGAAGAGTTCAAAAAGAAATCTGAAGTTTACTTGCTGTTGATTTAGCACGACCTAGTCACGTGACAACTTCACAAAGTTGACTGTACAGATCCTGCATACCAGACATGTTTGAAATATATGTGTCTTATTTACAGCTAGAAGTTTACGTTTTACAGGCCAGTGGTAATGACAAGAAAAATGTCTCATTCTGACAGCGAAGTCTTGTCTAAATGTCATCTACACATAACGCATGTTAACAATGGACTTGGAAAGCTAATATCTGCTTTGTGCCCATGCCATAGAGTAGTATGACATGCCAGTCTTTTCTTATACTGGCTTAGAAGGCTTCCCAGTCTCCATACAACCAGTTTTTCTCAACTAAACTAGGTTTAAAAATAACTATGTCCATGTCTTCTAAATTTGAATGCATTAACTGATTCTTTACCCACTATTTCATGTAGCAATGCATTCCAAGCAGTCATAACTCTCTAACAAACAAAATATTTTCGTATATCCCATCAGTACCTTTCATTAATAAACCTGCAGCTGTGCCCACTTGCTCTTGTAGCTGGCTGTACAGTCGTTAATAACAATAATTTACATAACTCTAATCCTGTAATGATAACCTCAACCATAACCCCAAATAATCCTAACCTTAACCCAAAGACTAATTCTAGCCCTAACCTTAACCATGATCATAACCTAACTCTAATGTTAAACATAACCTAACCTTAATCAAAATCCCAACCGTAATCGTAACGCTAATCCTAACCATCACTATAACCATGGCCGTATTCTCAAACCTAATCCAAACGTTAATTCTAACCGTAACCATAACTTTAAACATAACACTAACAATAAATCTAATCCAAGCTTAACTGCAAGCATCCACTAACCTTTAACCCAAGCCCTAACCTTCATATCAGTTCAGTTTCAGTGTCCCCTCCACATGGAAGCTCCACGGCACAGCTCGGATGTGCTTTGTGGCTAACATTAATGGTGCCATTCGTCAGGCTTGTCTCTGTCTATTGTTGCCCTCCCACCTACAGTGCTGATTACATCTAAGCAAGTTTACCTGTCCAGCCAGTATTGTTGTCAAATGTTGCTCTCTCACCTAAAGTGTTGTTTACATCTAAGCAAGTTTACCTGTCCAGCCAGTATTGTTGTCAAATGTTGCTCTCTCACCTAAAGTGTTGTTTACATCTAAGCAAGTTTACCTGTTCAGCCAGTATTGTTTTCAGCTTGGTCTTGTGTCTTTTCACATGACCAAAATATCTAAACTGTCTGACCCTGACCCAATTAATCAACTCTTGGCACTTCTAATGTCTCCGACTTCCGCATTTGTTATTTGTTCTCTCCACCAGAAGCGTCCCCCTTTTATATTTCCACATTTACAAGTCATACATTATATAACTGGTTGTTTATTGTCCAAGTTTCTACACCATGCAACACAGACAAGTATACATAACATCTGCTTTTTAATTTGTGAGTGACTTGCTTTGATGTGGTTGAAAACAATTTGGCCATTTCTATTGTCATCCATGGTAAGGTGCCAGCCAAAAGAGGCAGGGATAGACCAACAAGACGATGGCACCAAGATATCCAGAAATGCATAGTTATGACTGTTGTGGAGGCTAGAGTTTTGGCAAGGGAAAGAGTTTCTTTGAGATAGTCTGTGATGGGAGCGACGTTCTATAAAGGACATGCTACATGATGATAGTTCTCATCCTGATTTTTCATTACACATAGTCTATTCTTCACTATTATAATTACACGATAGGAAAAGCTCTTGATATGTTCTATTATTTTATCGTCAATTTTAATATGTAGGGCAGATTTCATGTCTAATTTGCTAATTACGATATAATAGTTATGTCATATAAGAGTTTTCCTTTTCTCAGTGTTAATTTCTAATCCATACACCTGCCTTTTGTTCTTTATTGGAATCAGGAATTTATGTAATTCTTGTTCGCTTTCAGTTGTGGCATTTTCACTATAAGTTGAAAAGTTTGGTCTGTGTAAAAATTAAACAGACAAGGAGTTATTGTAGTTATAGAAAGCCCACGATGGATAAGGTTTACTCTTTTGTGCGTCCTACAAAGGGTGCTAAGTGACGGGCTGCAGTAGATTTCCTTGTATTCCGAGAGTGCTGATGAAGGTGGATTGTAGTCCTACATGCGGGTTTGCTAAGCTTTATTCATCTGCGTTGCGTTCACTACTACGGGGATCCCGTCGATCCACATCTCATAAGCCAGACCGCCTTGAAAATGTTTCCAGGGAATTCTACATGGAAGAGAAGTGTAGTGTTGGTCAGTATTTTACGACTGACCCTGACGTGACGTCCTGGTCAGTGTTGCGCATGACGTGACGTCCTAGTCAGTATGTTGTGCCTGACGCGACGTCCTGTAACAAACGCACACTCCATAAATGTATGCTTTTAGGCAAGAAGTAACACAACAACTTCCAAATAGGTAATAGTTCGAGCACAGTAAAAGACAGACAGACAGAGAGAGAGAGAGAGAGAGAGAGAGAGAGAGAGAGACAGAGAGACAGACGGGAGGAGAGTAGAATTGAAAAGAAGTGTCCTGCATAGAATTGAACTGCAGGAAAAAAAATTGAAACAAAAATAATTCATATGAACACGAATATACTTCATGCTGAGAAACGTTGATTTTGAGAATGCAAGCACGCGCGATAGGCTTCAGAAAGTTGCAGTTTGATATAGACTATACGTGATCTGGACCACTCAAGGAAGGTCCAATTGTTAAACTTCACATAGAAAAACATGGAGCCACTTTTAACCTGTAAAACATATCATACAAGGCAACTAAATGGAGTTTCGATTGGTGCTACCATTAATAAATCTGCAAAACCCACAGTATACTTCATTACCATAAATTCTCTACCATGTGTATGCCTCCCAAACGTGCCATTTGCCCTGCAATCTCATATTTGTTTGGCTAGCACGTACATTCTCAGCGAAAACAGTTTCAGATGTGCAATCAAAGGGAGAGAAGCAATTGTCTGAAAGACAAGACTGGCGTACTTGGCTGTTTGGAACAAGACAACATTATTGTCGCTATGATAATCGATGCTTAACAAGTGTTCAGTTACGAAGGTCTGTCTCAATCCTCTTTGAGGCGGACACAAATAGCAATGATGTGTTAAATAGTTCCCAGCTACATTTCCACAAAAACATTTTTTATGGAAGTTACGTGTTACGTAAATATACATTATGTTTGCGCGTCACGCAGACAAAGAAGTTTATTTCCAGGTATCCGGTATCCGGTGCAATCGCCTGTCATGAAACGCTCCAGTCTACTCAGTTGTAAATCACAAACATGAGACTGTTAGAGAAGGTAAGGCAACGAGAGATGAAACAGTCACGCTATAAAAAAACGTAGACGAATGCTCTACCACTTCACCCATGACAGAGACTTCTGCTTTATGGCCACCTTTCCTAGGTTCTTGGACAAACGCTGGCAGCCTGCACTTTGCTTGTGGAATGAAACACGTTCATGCGGCTGGCGGATTGTGAACATGGACTCCAAACTTTGTTAGGCGTTTGACATGGTGAGCGTTTGTTGAAATGAAAAACCTTTTGTTCCGAAATATTATCCCTCAACATTGAGACGAATCAGTCAAAATCGTTCGCCAACACGCTGTAATGAGAAAGCAGGCCTTTCGACATACTTGGTTCTCACCTACCTACATTGCACAATTTGTTTCACATTCTAAGTGAATTCTGGCATGAAAAAAACACATTTTTTGTGTTTTCGTTTCGTACACTTAGTGTAATCGTAGAGCACTGGTTTTCACGGCAAAGGTACGGGGTTTAGCTCCCACGACAGTCACTCTCCAGTCGACCCAGCTGTCAATGAATACCCGGCATACGATTGATGAAGCAATAGTAAGCGAAGAAAAGAACAAGCCACCGTACCTCATACGCTGTGGCTTATTATACTGAAGTCTTTAACAACTGCACCCCCGACAGTAGTGTAACTACTGCGGGACAAACCTTTACTTGACATACTGAAGTCTTTAACAACTGCACCCCCGACAGTAGTGTAACTACTGTGGGACAAACCTTGACTTGACATACTGAAGTATCTAACAATTGCATCCCCGACAGTAGAGTAACTACTATGAAACAAATAGTTACTTTGCTCTTATCAGAGTGGCAGAGTGTTTGGAGCGAATGTATCTCTCAACGATGGGGCCTTATTGAAGTTACCCGTTCGCAGCACTGTCTACCCAGTTGTAAATATCCACCTGATTTTTTTTATAGTTCGGTAAATGAAGCAGCGACAAATTTAACTGATGACCCCATGGCACAACCATTAAAATCGAATCTCTAACACTACCGACAACAACTTATCTTATGATTCTGTCCAATATGCTTTTTACAAAATAAATGTGTTTTATATTTGAGTATTTAAGACATTGTGCATTTAATTAAAGTGAACTATTCAAAAAAATAAGTTATGAGATAAATAAAACGTGACTTCCGGACTGAGCATACTCAACAATAAAACTGAATAAAAATGACAGAAACCCAGTTAAAAATAAGCAGAAAGCGGCTGGGGACGGGGCTGGTGGAGGGAAGAAGTGCCCTCCAGTGAATACTGGAGTTGAACTGTAGAGAAAGGCGACGGAGGGTAAATCCTAATGAACTGCAGTTTATACAATCACACGTCATCACTCGTCGAGGTTGGTGAATGTTGGTTGACGTGCGCAATATACTTTGGAAAGTTACAGTTTAATATGAGCTCTCCATCATCTGGGCCATTCATGACAGGTTAATGATTAAACTATTCCCATGATTTTACTGAATCATCATAAATATATTCAAAATAGGTCGCCTTTTCTTTCTCATCGCGTGAGTTACTCGGAAGATAGACCAATATAGCCAGTCTCTTTTGCAATGATAAGTGTGAAGTGTTGATTACGTGTGTATCTTCTGAGGGCCTTCTCAACGACTGATAGAGCAGTCGGTAATCATCACATGTGAAGCGTTGGTTACATCTGCATCCTCTAAGGGCCTTCTCAACGACTGACATAGCAGTGAGTAATCATCAAGCAGGTTGACGTATTGCAGGTCAGAAACAAACTCATTTCAATCAGTTTTCAAGTTAGACTGAGTCCTTTAATACAGACTTTCCGTCACTGCCGCAACAACGATGTCGTATAGCTGGGTTTACTCCGTCCACGATAGAAGATGCCAGTGTATGTCATTCACACTTCACCATCAACACGCCCATCAACAGCCGTATTTGCTAAGCATGGAGCAGCAACATGAGTTTGAAAGAAATGGCTGCCAACTCAAGCCGTAGTGTATCATTGTTATATGGCACCTCGTTGTTATTGTTGTGATTTGTTAGATGTTTTCATTTGTTCTTTGTCTCAGTCGAAGACATCACGGCCGTAAACTGAGTAGCGTTATGTCGTTTTTGTTGCTATTCCGGCGGTACCAACACCGTTCCTTTACCTATTAATAGGCTTTTTATTATCCCAGTACAGACACCAATCCTTTATCTATTAATGGGCTTTTTTATTATTCCGGTACAGACACCAATTCCTTACCTATTAATGGGCTTTTTTATTATTCCGGTACAGACACCAATTCCTTACCTATTAATGGGCTTTTTTATTATTCCGGTACAGACACCAATTCCTTACCTATTAATGGGCTTTTAAAGTTATCCCGGTACAGACACCGATCCCTTACCTATTAATGTTTTTAGCGAAAAAGTCATAGATATAATACCCAAAATAATATTTTTATTTAACATTAATTGTTTCTTTCAGTTTCATTTGACAAGCCATCATTTATATTTCTCCGTAAGATTCACGAGTAACAGAGTGCATTAGACGCAGCACGTCGTTTTTGCTTTCCGCCATTAAGACAAGGTCGTCAGCGTATCGCATAATGTTTATGTTATGTCCCCGACCGATATTCCTATCATATCTAGTACGGATCTCTATTTGTTTGTCCTGCACAGTGAGAACAGATCAGGTATGCATTCTATTATTTTCGTGTGTAATCTGTTCGACAGAAGGTGTAACAGCCGAGTCAACAATTCGTGCTCGTGTTCACCTGAGACTGCAATCCCCCACTTTCACGTTTTGCTAACCTTCAGACACACGTAACGCATTTTCGCTAAATATCTCCCGCTAACACCTGTCTCTTCAGTTCAACGCAGACGGTTCACTGGGACTTTACCAAACTTACGTCAACCTGCCCAACACCTGACCACAGCGGGTTTAGCCACTGTGGTTACAGCGGGTTTAGCCACTGTGGTTACAGCGGGTTTAGCCACTGTGGTTACAGCGGGTTTAGCCACTGTGGTTACAGCGGGTTTAGCCACTGTGGTTACAGCGGGTTTAGCCACTGTGGTTACAGCGGGTTTAGCCACTGTGGTTACAGCGGGTTTAGCCACTGTGGTTACAGCGGGTTTAGCCACTGTGGTTACAGCGGGTTTAGCCACTGTGATTACAGCGGGTTTAGCCACTGTGGTTACAGCGGGTTTAGCTACTGTGGTTACAGCGGGTTTAGCTACTGTGGTTACAGCGGGTTTAGCCACTGTGGTTACAGCGGGTTTAGCCACTGTGGTTACAGCGGGTTTAGCCACTGTGGTTACAGCGGGTTTAGCTACTGTGGTTACAGCGGGTTTAGCCACTGTGGTTACAGCGGGTTTAGCTACTGTGGTTACAGCGGGTTTAGCCACTGTGGTTACAGCGGGTTTAGCTACTGTGGTTACAGCGGGTTTAGCCACTGTGGTTACAGCGGGTTTAGCCACTGTGGTTACAGCGGGTTTAGCCACTGTGGTTACAGCGGGTTTAGCTACTGTGGTTACAGCGGGTTTAGCCACTGTGGTTACAGCGGGTTTAGCCACTGTGGTTACAGCGGGTTTAGCCACTGTGGTTCTTCCGCTTTTCTTTAATAATCTTAACACGCACTCCTTTTCCTGCTCTTAACTGACGTCAAGGTCAATAAACGTTTCCCTATTACGTCACACGCACACACAGTCGTGGCATCATTATCTCTAACGGAAGTAGGGTCACTCTATCACTATCAGTATGTGTCGCCAAACGTGGAGATGCCGATGGTTTCCTACGATAAATATCTGCTATTTCATCCTTTCACCACTTAAGATGCTTTTTTTCCTTTCACGTTCATTTGGCAAGACTTTGTCACTTGTATCCTTCTGCATCTATTGCCATCAGTACCACACCGTTATCAAATTGTTTCCCAGATCCCAATTTCCGAGTCCTTCCAATGAATCTAGCTTGACACCATATCATACCAAGCTAGACAAATTCAAGTAGGGTGAAGGCTGGAGTGGACATTTGCTGTTCAAGGCTTTCAACTGCTCCAAATCTTGCCTACGCTTCTGTAGGGTGAAGGCTGGAGTGGACATTTGCTGTTCAAGGCTTTCAACTGCTCCAAATCTTGCCTACGCTTCTGTAGGGTGAAGGCTGGAGTGGACATTTGCTGTTCAATGCATTCAATTGCCCCAAATCTTGCCTACGCTTCTATAGGGTGAAGGCTGGAGTAGACATTTGCTGTTCAAGGCTTTCAACTGCTCCAAATCTTGCCTACGCTTCTGTAGGGTGAAGGCTGGAGTGGACATTTGCTGTTCAAGGCTTTCAACTGCTCCAAATCTTGCCTACGCTTCTATAGGGTGAAGTTAATCCCTCATTTAGACTTACAGGTTGTTTGTTACTGAGTTAATCCCTCAGTTAGACTGACAAGTTGTTTGTTACTGAGTTAATCCCTCAGTTAGACTTACAAGTTGTTTGTTACTGAGTCGGAGCGAGGTGCGCAATGGTGTGTGCGCTCGGCATCGTAACCCAGCGGTTTCAGGGTCGGCTAAATGCTCTTCCGAGGGGTAAAAAGTGAAATGAGTCACCTGTCGATAAAGTGAATACACAAGTGAACCTCACCTCCAAATGGTGCACACTGTGAAACTATGGCCGTGAGGCTGTAGGCAAAAGCGGCAATGGCTCGCCTGGAAAGATGGGATCCTACAGGTCAGATGCAGATGTTGGCCCGCATCGACTTGGAGAGGAGATGGGCTCCACCAAGAGACAACCGTCCAAGATTCCCACATGAGGACACAACCACAATCAAATATACCGGCTCAGGGGGACGGCGTGGCTTAGTGGTTAAGTGGCACGGCTCACAATCGGAAGGTGCTGGGTTCGATCCCCATCACAGCACCGACCGTTACCCAGGGGAAGCAAACCCTTAGAAAATGCAGGAGGAAGCAGACCCTTACATAAAATGCATGCTGAAGTCGGATGCCCTGGGCCGACAGGCGCAAAATAAAAACCACAGCGCAACGCACACCGCCTTGGGGTTAGAGAAATAAGGCGAACGCAAAAAAAATAAAAATATATATAAATATAAAAGCTCGGTCGCAGCCCGGGTTAACAATGATCGCGCCTGCCGTCCCACACCAGGGCGGAGGTGATAAGTGTGCTACTGGTGGAACCATAAAGCTAAGGAGGGACAAGCTCATAATAGGAACATGGAATGTCAAAATACTGAACCCGTGTGGTAAAATCAATGAGCTATAACACACGAGATGAAGAACTACCGGTGGAACATCCTTGGTATATGCGAGGCTAGATAGAAAAACTTTGGTGAGTTTACCACGGAGGAGGGCCACAAGTTCTACTTCAGCAGCAGGGAGGACAAACAATTACACGGAGTGGGGATACTGGTGCATAAAGACACAGCCAGATGCATATTGGGTTGCCGTCCAATATCTAGCCGTTTTATCATCTTACGGCTAAAGACAGCACCGTTTAATATTACGATAATACAGTGCTACGCAACCACTGCAGACTATGAAGATTGTTAAATAGAGGCATTCTTTGATAAACTTCAGAGTCTGATAACCGAAACACCAGAAAAGAAGATATTGGTAGTCCAGTGGGATTGGAACGCAAAAATTGGAGAAGATACAGTTAATGACTGGAGGGGAACATATGGCCAATACGGAAACAAAGAAAAAATGACCGGGGTCTCAGATTTCTAGAATTTGCACGATGCAATACGCTGTTGGTAGCAAACATGTTCGAGCTTAAGAAGCCGTCTAGATACTGGGCATGGCATAACCCAAACCATGAAGTGCACAGCCAAATTGATTATATACTGGTCCAGCGAAGCTGAGTCGCTGTGGTTCAATAAGTCAAGCATTATCCCAAGTAAAGGCGGACATAGAAACTGGTTTCTGTACGACCTGACTGCATTCGTTGTCTGTGTCAATTCAGTATCACTCATTGCTCGGCCAGTGTGAACGAGTATTTCATTGTGTGCCATCTTGTATTCACACATTTCTCGACCAGTGTGAACGAGTATTTCATTGTGTGCCATCTTGTATTCACCCATTTCCTAGCTACTCTAGACTAATATATCCGTGGATGATTCTTGTCTAGATGACATTTATATTTGACCAATCAGACAAGCCTCATTAACATATGTGATTAGTTTTTTGAAAATTGAACTACTTCTTTATCAGTCATCATTTCCCCATTATTATCGGCCGTCGGCTTTGTACCCCCATTATCAATGTCAGAGTTATCACGAGAAGTTGTAAGTGTTACCACTCTCTGGATCGAAGCAGCGTCATTAATAGCAATGACTACTAACTTCGTCCACATTACTACGCCATCACTCTATCCTAACTGAAATCATTACAGACAACATTAAATGTTCACATTAAATAGGAGTATCTGGAGTGGTTTTTATGACTGTGGCTGATGGTTTAATCAACATTAGAAGACGGTCGCAAAAAGCATGGACTGTCGTCAGCGAACTTTAAACAGGAACAAAAAATTACCTTCAACCAGTCTTCGGAAACTGGATCAATCTGTAAGAGACGGACTTATGAGAGCAATATAACGGCTAGAGTCTCACAAGTGGCAGTCATGAATTATCTAAACAAATTGAGGAAAGATAAGAACGTCTCGTTTAAAACTAAGATCATCATCATCATCATCATCATCATCAAGTGACATGCACGTCGGCGTTAACGATCATGGACCTCCATTCTCTCTCATCATGTGTGTCTTGTACCAATTCCGCCGTTGATCGTATTCTATGCCATTCCTTCAAGCTGTCAAACATTTTCTCTTTGTCCCTCTTGCCAGCGATTCTGACCGATGTCCCGGTGTGCCCCAACCCGCCTCTTCTCATGAGATGCCTGAAAAAAGAATGACTGCCTTGTCCTGATTTTTTCCCTAATCTGTCTCTGTGTGTTTCCTCAAGAACCACGTTGTTAGCTTTCTTTGCAGTATACCGAATTTTCAAAAATCTTCTGTAACATCAAATTTTCGTTGTCTCCAATGATCCGTTTTTGCCTGTTGATTGTCTATTGCCGTATTTCAGCACTGGTTCCACGTAACATCCAATAACTCTTTCTTAAATCTAGTATATGATTTTGAAATTATTATTACAAATACTAATCATTTTTGTGCACCTCTACGCATGTGACACATGGACACTGCATGCTGAATTGGAGCAAAACATCCAGGCGATTGACATGAGATACTTTAGACCGATCCTTGGGATAACATACAGGCACCGTGTCACAAATATCAACGCCCGCAACACAATTACAGTTCGCCGGACCTTATCTAGACCTCTTATCAGTGGTAAAAACACGCATGCTCGAGTGGTACAACACTTGGCCTTGACAAGTGAAACAGAGGTCATCACAAGGCCGCTGGACAGACGATGTTCAAAAGTGGGTGGGCAAAATCTTGAAAGATAGTGAGGTTATAACGCTGGGCAGACGGAAGAGGCGATCAATGGTTCATAAATTGTTCTCACGCCCTCCTAGTGTTACAGGAAAAACGAGACGGGACGAGATAGTGGCACTACAGAAGCATGTTCAGTATTCTGATCTTATTCGTTGTCTATGTCTTTCTAAGTTCCGTCAAGCTTTTGTCTTCAACTGTCTGGACAAGTTCTTCGTAGTTCAGCTCGGCAGCTTTTACAATGTTAGCAACTCATTCTGTCTTGTTTATCGTCTTCGCGCCTACCTTTAGCTCAAAGCATAGGAGTACAACTACAGCTTACACGAAACATGTACCAAAGTGAGTACTTACATCCTTGTAATCATGATGTATGTAGCAATGACCTACATATTGAGGAAGCAGCACATTCAAAACCGTCTTTAGCGATGTTGTACGACATGCTCCAGAGTTCTCTGATCACCGGGATCCAAACATACCTTTTGATTAGCCAGTTCTTCCCATTAGCACTCCCCAGTTCTTCCCAGTTCAGGACTACCCAGTTTTTCCTGTCAGGACTCCCCAGTTTTTCCTGTCAGGGCTCTCCATTTATTCCTATCCGTACTCCCCAGTTTTTTCTATCAGGGCTCCCCAGTTTTTTCTATCAGGGCTCCCCAGTTTTTTCTATCAGGGCTCCGCAGTTTTTCTAT
Organism: Ariolimax columbianus; assembly: GCA_036924085.1. Lineage (NCBI taxonomy): Eukaryota > Metazoa > Mollusca > Gastropoda > Stylommatophora > Arionidae > Ariolimax > Ariolimax columbianus. Next base: position 13,562,053 of record JAVGWX010000001.1, read on the forward strand.
CAGGACTCCAGTTTTTCTTGTCATAGCTCATCAGTTCGTTCTTCCTATCAGGGCTCCCAACTTTTTCATTTCAGGGGTCCCCATCAGGGATCTCCTGTTCTTCCTTTGTGTTCTCCCTGTTTTTCCTATCTTGGATCCTGCGCTCTTCCTATCCGGGTTTCAAATTCTTCCTACCAGGGCCACTCAGTTCTTTTTAATCTAGACTTCTCAATTCTTCCTATGTGGGCTCCCCAATTCTCACTATCTAGGCTTCCCAATTTTTCCTATGATTTATCTCCCAATTATTCAGATTTAATCATTCCGTTTTTCAAATTTTAAAACACCACCCTTCCCCCCTCCCCTTCAGAACAGCAAACGCTTGGAGATCAATAACAAGGCGTTGTCTAAGAGAGTTGATTGGAAACGTTAATGATTCCGGACCAAGAAACATTGGCGTCTGAAGTTTAAATGATGGAGCTGACTAAAAGAAATACAGCTTCTGACTTGCGTAAGCTATACATACAAGAAGGCAACGTGCAAGAAAATTTAAAAAATATAAAAAAAGTAACTAACGTTTTGCAATCTTTGCCGCTAACCATTACTAACACAAAATCACAAGCCCTAACCAAACAATGTTTATGATTGCGGGTAGGTAGTTGAATAAACAAAAACATGGAACAGAAAAGATCTAAACAGTTATATACATATGATTATTCTTGTTTCAAATAAATAAAATGAGGAGCGCACACCGAGAACAAGAAAATTACCAGCAACACCTTGAATCGTTGAACGCATCAATCGTCGAAAGCTAGCATAGAATGTTTTATACTGACTTCTTAAATATAGCTAATCTATATCTGGCATATTTGATATGCCTTCAGCTCTGAAATATTTACAACATCCAGAGCTGCTGTAATGTTTCACTAAGTATTGGAGCAGCATTTTACAAGAATTATATACGTATATCATCAAATATTTATCTCGGCCATAAGCTTCTTAAACATCTAGTGTGTTCCAAACCTCGCAATCTTGGACATTCGTGAAACAAAGCCCCCACACATTTGTTTGCAGAACTTGTGCGTGGTTTAAGGATCGCTAGATGAATGACGATTACAAAATACTGTTAGACTCCGCTTTGAGATTGATCCAAATCGAAGGTCGAGTGGTGGTATTTGTCAAAACACCAGTAACATGGTATACTAGTTCAAGTGTTTAAAAACGTAATTGTTTACTATATTGTTCATTCGCTTAATTATCTTAAAATGAAAAATGCACTAGTACATCTTATGCCATTACTGAATCCCAATTCTTAACTCAGCGATATACTTCTGTATGTACATAGCGTTTTAAATGTCTTTTTTCTTCCTAATTGAAAATATTGTACCTTGTTTTCAACTGTCTTTTTTCTTCCTAATTGAAAATATTGTACCTTGTTGTCAACTGTCTGGCACTCTTCTATCTTCCAATACTATCGTCATGACTCTCTCTAGCAACTTTACCCCGTGTCTTCTCATGTGCTTGGATTGTTTCAGTTGTTATGGCTATCATATATGGACATATATCACGATAGGTGGGGCTGACCAAGACCGTCCTGCAAGGCACTGTGTCTGGGAAGCGTGGGAGAGTGTGACCAAAAACAGATGGGAGGACAATATAAAAGAGTGGACGGGAAGGTCTATAGCTGAAACTGATACCCTGGCGAAAAATCGAGACGTATGGCGGGAACTGGTTCGGCAAACTGCAATAACGGAGCTTCAACGACATTCTAGTCACTCATTACTACGACTGTTCATGGGACGATGAGGCTAACGTCTGGTCAGGTAATACACACACTTATCAGAGAATGACAGCCAGAGTCAGGAGAAATATACTGGCCAAGACCCTCACCTGGCATTCTCGTTGGTCGTCCTGGAAACGGGCTGTTGTCGAGTACAGCATTCTGGCCAAGAAGGTGAGGTTCGATGTGATCTCAGAAAGGGTGAGCAGCACGCAGCTGAAGCCAATCACAACCGCATGGAGGACCCCGGGTCATCTTCATCATCACGCTCGAGATGTAAGGAAAGCTACTGCAACCCGCCACAACGCCCTTTTCATGGTGCACATAAGGGTAACCTACTCATCGTGGGCATTCGAAACAAGAAGAACGACTGTTCATTATAACTCTTTCTATTTCTGTATCAGGTTCTAGATATTCGTTGTTTCTTTGATTATACGAGAAGTATATTGACTGTACTGAATGCCTTTTTTGGTTGAAACGATCTTGAAAGTACTCTTATTAATGTTGATATCTGACATTCTCATTCAAAATATTCGGGATCCCTTTTTGTCATTAATGATTGAAGTAGAGTTAAAACAATTCTTTCCTACACTCATTGCTTTGATGCTTTCGTTGAGATATCTAGCGCAATTTATGCTTGTGCAATATTTTATGCATTGTTAATGTTACGACTTTTTGCTTGCTTAAGAAAGGGGTGGGGTGGATGGGGAGGGGGGGGGGGGGTGGCGAGGCGGGTAAAAAGAAGTGATATGTAATAAGTAGGAAATGTGGACATAGGAGGAGTGGGTGGGGGTGGAAGTGCATTTCAATTTAAAGTGAATGTTTGAATGCTAACAATTACATGCAGTTCTATCAATAGAAACAAGCCTGCTGTTTTTATTATATGCATTGTTTTTGTATATTTCATTTTTGTCATCGATTTAGTGCTTTACTTACTGCAAGACACAAACTTACTGTTTCAATAGTACTCAACACTGAGTTAAGACTTCTAATGTACAATATTTAGTACCTCGTGCTGACATGCCTTAACTGAGTTACCTATATACAAATGATGCCTTGTACAGAAGTATACTCAGTCTGAAGTACATGTAGCTGATGTCAACATTGAAGCTTGCGGTTTGTATGATGATGGTCATGTGAAATAGACGTCAACATATGAGTTGGGTAGGGTCACAGGTGGACGTAGGAGAGGGAAGGCTAAAGAATTTTGTGGTCGTTATTTATGGATGTCCATAAGCTAGAGTGCGTGGTACAATTTTTGTTTGCATTGTAGGGCTCAGTGCATCCGACTTCAGTACACAGTACACATTTTAAAGTGGGTTGACCTCCCATAGTGACACGACTTTGCTCAATTCAAACACGTGCAGGTTTCAGTCGTTAGCTTTTCTAAACCCCCCCCCCCCCCCCCCCCTCCCTAATAATCTTCCTTTGTTTTATTACTAATTTGGATATTCGTCTTGTTAATTTGACGATCCAATTATATATGGGTAGTGGCTCTGTCACCCTGCCATGACAAAAACAAAACGACACCTATACTGCAACCACACGGCTTCCTTCAAGGGGCAAAGAACGAAGAAAACCAGCTCTAACAGATCAAAACATAACACAAGACGCGATATTGCAAAGAGCGGTTTAAGTTAGCCGCCATACCCGAATGTGCCAGGAAAGGCCGGTACACAGTATGCAAGTTATGAAGTAGAGTGGACCAAACAAGGAATGGTGTGTTTGATCACACTCAGACAAAAACAGACGAAAATATGAACACATAAAAAAAATAAAAATATTAAGAAACACACACATTGAGAAACACACACACTGAGAAAAACACAAAAAACAACGACACAATACATATCCACCGTACGGAAAAAGATACGGAAATTAATGAATAAAGATGAAATATAATATTATAAAGATATACATATATATGTAAACGGGAGGCAAAAACAAAAAACAAACTCAGAATGATAAGAGAAACGTACCGAACTGTATAGATTGTATTAAAACCAAGGTATTCGAGGCATCCTATAAGAAAAATAAAACAATTCTCAAGCTCAACTCGGTGTGGATAGTCGGAGGAGCAGAAGACACCCAAGTGACTGATGTCCATATATCCCTAGTGTCGAGGACTGTTGATGTGCCTTGCGACAGGAGAGCCGCAGTCATTGGAAATGTTGTTGAGATGTTTATGGAAGCGCACATGGAGCTAAAGGCCACTTTTTTGGGTGTATTTCATATTATAGCGGTTACAAACAATACTGTATATAAGGATACGTAGCCTATATGTGAACCTCTCTTTTATGTCAAAAACTGAATTAGGGAAGGATATAGTACTTATCTGGATTACTTAGTCAGGGTACGCAACTAAACCTGGCAATGCAAGCTGTCGCGGTTGAACAAAAGGTGAATCTTGAGTTTTCTAACCAACAGGTTCTACATGCTTTATTTCTTCTCTAGAACAGCAGAGGAAGATCAGGAAATACCACCCGTGTGGAAGATCTGTGGGAAGGATAGGGAGATGGCGGAACAAGATGTCACGGACAGAGAAAGTGTGAGGGTGAAAAGTAAGAACCAGTTCAACACGATCAAATGGGGGGAGGGGCGTGGTGTGAGAGGTGCGATGGGAAGGGGTCAGAGATAGGAATGACACGCTGAAGGGAGGTGATACTATAAAGATTCAGAGACGCTTACGGAAAAAGTCGAGCATCACCTGGACCTTATGGAGAAAACCGTGGCCTTCCTGGCATAGCCACGAAGGAGTAGGAACTGAGAAAAGGGGAGTGAGTCACCTCAAGAACAAGGTTGAGAAGAAGTGTAGACAGTTGGCTAAGTGAGTCAGTAGGTTTACAGTAGACATTTCGCTTTTCCCCTCTCGTTTCTCTATTTTACACCTCTCGTTGTAGAAAAAAGAGAGACTTTCTCTCTTTTACTATAATCTGGTATTTATTCATCTCTGTATGCTATATACATGTGTCTGTGTATGTGCATGCATGCATGCATGCATGCATGTATGTATGTATGTATGTATGTATGTATGTATGTATGTATGTGTATGTATGTGTATGTATGTGTATGTATGTATGTATGTGTATGTGTATGTATGTATGTGTATGTATGTATGTGTATGTATGTATGTATGTATGTGTATGTATGTATGTATGTATGTATGTATATGTATGTATGTATGTATGAAGGCTTGTTTTCTTTCGGCATATCTTTGTATGTGTGTTTCTTGATATTTACATTTTTATGTATTGTTTGCTTTGTGCGATTCGTTCATGTTTCATCTATTTTTGTCTGTGTGTAATCATATTGAACATTTCATGTTTGACTTACTCTATTTCATAACTGATATGTCGTACCTGACACTTTCCTGGTACATCCAGAATTAAACTGCTATGTTTCATCCGTGTCATTTGTTTTCTTCATTGTCCATGTCGAAGGCCTTGGGGCCGTAATGTATGCACTTTGTCCAGTTCTGGCCACTGAGGCACTGCCAATTACAAGATTTTACTGACTTTTTGCCGTCACTACCGCTGCAGCTTTCATCTATTTGTCTCTACGCAATCTTGCTGTGTGACAAATATTTCTGCTTCTTGAACCATAGCCATGCTCTGTAGAGTTTCCTTTAAGTATGTGCAGATTCATAAGCTGCAGCATTCCACTACGTTGTCTGTTTTTATTTTATTTTCTGAAATGTAAGCACCAACTCCGGCCCTCCCCCTCTCATACACATAATTGTTTGAATGATTCACTGCATATGTCTTGTTTCTCTGCTGAGTACCTCAAAGATCACCATCCTATCCCGGTATATATTTCTTTTGTAATAGTTTCTTCTTCATCTCTTTCAACATTGTGACAATTATTGACTTTCTCCTTTCTGGCTTTTCCTCTGTCGTGTTTGTGTGATTGCCACTAGCTGATAATCAGTTTCTATGCAGACGTGGAGAAGCAGAGAAATGCACCTATCGTCTACCGAATTGGGACCTGTACAGGTCGACTAAGCCTATTATTAGTCCATGCTCAGTGCATCAATTTATAAACTTTTCCTCATTGAAATTCCACTCTAATGAGGTGTTGCTGAACCTTTCAAGGGTTTGTTCTTACCTCACCTTCTGTTTCATTTTACTCTGTCTAACAAACACACTCTTACACAACTTTCATATGCGCCATCAGGCCCTTCCATTGCCCTTTGGTTGGGTTGATCTCTTTTTTTTTTTCATTTGACCGTTCAAATTATCCACTCCTATTACATCGTCCTTCTCATTTACCATATACGTGCGAAACACGCTCAAAGAATCTTCTTCCGTTTTCCTCATTGTGGTGCTCATTTCATTTGGCGTAGACTTGGGTATTTGTTGTATTATTGCTTTCAGCTATTTGTAAGCGCATTAGTCTTTCAGTAATGTATTCTGTTTCTATAAGCAGGTTTGCTTTCTCTGGATGTACAGGAATACTTACGACAGGTGTGGCTCTTTCCTGTGCCTACACCCTCCATACCGGTACTTAGGGTTCATGTATCTCTTTGATGATCTGCCTCGTTTTTCTTATATTTTTTTGGTCCTAAAATGTCTTCGTTGGTCTTTTTTCTTTCTCATAAATTCTTTAAGCTCCCACTCCTTTCCATCAATATTTAAATGTTGCCATTTTAGCTACGTGCATATGCCACAGTTTTTAAATTGAAACGTTTTAAATTCTGTATTCTGTTGAGATGCGCCAGTTGAAGCCCTTTTAATGTCTCTGTTGTACACTGCTGTCTATGTGCTAGGCTAGTTGAAGGCCTTTAATATCTCTGTAGTACACTGCTGTCTATGTCCTAGGCTAGTTGAAGGCCTTTAATATCTCTGTAGTACACTGCTGTCTATGTCCTAGGCTAGTTGAAGGCCTTTAATATCTCAGTAGTACACTGCTGTCTATGTCGTAGGCTAGTTGAAGGCCTTTAATATCTATGTAGTACACTGCTGTCTATGTCGTAGGCTAGTTGAAGGCCTTTAATATCTATGTAGTACACTGCTGTCTATGTCGTAGGCTAGTTGAAGGCCTTTAATATCTCTGTAGTACACTGCTGTCTATGTCGTAGGCTAGTTGAAGGCCTTTAATATCTATGTAGTACACTGCTGTCTTTGTCGTAGGCTAGCTGAAGGCCTTTAATATCTCTGTAGTACACTGCTGTCTATGTCGTAGGCTAGTTGAAGGCCTTTAATATCTATGTAGTACACTGCTGTCTATGTCGTAGGCTAGTTGAAGGCCTTTAATATCTCTGTAGTACACTACTGTCTATGTCCTAGGCTAGTCATTGCAATTCCAGTATCTCATTAATTGGCAACATTGTTTGGGCAACTCCGCGTCATGACCTCTTCCACGATCTACGACGTGGATAGGGTGGATGAAATTAGAAGGATGTGAGGATTTAAGCTCTGATAAAGCTACATTGATCCTGTAACATACTACTGTTCTGACTATTTACAATGTGATAAATATACGTGGATCCTGTGATAAATATACGTGGATCCTGTGATAAATATACGTGGATCCTGTGATAAATATCTGCGGATCCTGTGATAAATATCTGCGGATCCTGTGATAAATATATGTTGATCTGCAACATAAAACTGTATTTTGAGAATATATGACAGATCTGGATGGGTCCTGTAAACTATACTGTTTTGTGATCATTAATGATGTGATAAGTATACATGTAAGGAAAGGTTCTACTGCTGTGCTAACTGTACAAACCCTTTGAAATAATGATCCTGAACCGTATCACCCCCCTCCCCTTAATAGATAAGAAACATCAAAGAACAAGCAGGCTTCAGGCCTGGAAGATCATGTTGCGGCCAGATTCTTAACCCGACACAACTGATCGAGGACGGGTGCGAACCTAAAGAGATCACATGAGTAACTTTTTTTGACATAAGCGCAGCATATGACACCATAAACCAGCAGAAGTTGTTTGCTAAGCTATACTCCATGACACCATAAACCAGCAGAAGTAGTTAGCTAAGCTTTACTCCTTGACACCATAAACCAGCAGAAGTTGTTTGCTAAGCTATACTCTATGACACCATAAACCAGCAGAAGTTGTTTGCTAAGCTATACTCCATGATACCATAAACCAGCAGAAGTTATTTGCTAAGCTATACTCCATGACACCATAAACCACCAGAAGTTGTTTGCTAAGCTATACTCCATGACACCATAAACCACCAGAAGTTGTTTGCTAAGCTATACTCAATGACACCATAAACCACCAGAAGTTGTTTGCTAAGCTATACTCCATGACACCATAAACCACCAGAACTTGTTTGCTAAGCTATACTACATGACACCATAAACCACCAGAAGTTGTTTGCTAAGCTATACTCCATGACATCATAAACCAGCAGAAGTTGTTAGCTAAGCTATACTCTATGACACCATAAACCACCAGAAGTTGTTTGCTAAGCTATACTCTATGACACCATAAACCAGCAAAAGTTGTTTGCTAAACTTACTCTATGACACCATAAACCACCAGAAGTTGTTAGCTAAACTTATTCTATGACACCATAAACCAGCAGAAGTTGTTTGCTAAACTTACTCCATGACACAGTAAACCACCATAAGTTAGCTAAACTTACTCGATGACACCATAAACCACCAGAAGTTAGCTAAACTTACTCCATGACACCATAAACCACCAGAAGTTGTTTGCTAAACTTACTCCATGACACCATAAACCATCAGAAGTTAGCTAAACTTACTCCATGACACTATAAACCACCAGAAGTTAGCTAAACCTACTCCATGACACCATAAACCACCAGAAGTTAGCTAAACTTACTCCATGACAAAGAACTCGCGTCTCACAAACTTCATTAAATGTATCCTGCAGAATAGGAAATTCTACGTCATTATTGGGGATGAAAAAAAACTGGACTGGCCCAAGAAACTGTCTTGCCACCAACCATCAACCTGTAGATACAGAGATGACAACATTTATATATGCCGATGAAACAGCAGTAGCTGCCCATGGAAAGGGCTTCGAAGAAGGCGAACAGAAACTGACAAACACTTTTTATGCCCTTGCCCTGTATAACCAAAATAATCACCTCAAACCAAACCCTAGTAAAACTCAAGTATGCGCCTACCATCTCAGAAATAGAGAAGTGAACAGAAAGTTTAAGATCAAATGGCAAGGACATGATCTAGAACACAGCCCGGTCCCGAAATACTTGGGAGTAAAGTTGGACCGCAGGCTGTCCTATGCCATACTTTGTCAGGAGACAAAACATATAATACCTGCAAGAAATAGTATCACACGAAAACAGACTGGCACAACATGGGGAGCCAAGCCAGATGTCATCAGAACACCATCACTCACTCTGTTTTTCTGTAGCTGAGTGTGCCGCACCAGTCTGGAAGAACTCTGCACATGTCAAACATATAGTTACAGCAATAAATGAGACAGGCCGTATAGTTACTGAAAGCCTAAAACCTACAGCAACTTAAAACATATACCTCATAATCGGCATAGCGCCACCAGAGACACGAAGAACTGTCGCGCCAGAGATAGAAAGAGAGAAAAAGGTAAATAACCCAAGACACTATGTTTGGACAACAGGTGCAGCGTGCAAGACTAAAGTCAAGACGAAGTTTCTTACAGTCAACCAAGCCCCTACAAACTAGTCCAGGATATCGACGCATCGAAAGTTGGAAACAGCTGACACTGGTCCCCTTGATCGAGTTACAAGAGGAACCTGCGATTGGACATCTTCTGCCCTCCGCAACATGGAAGTCACTAAATAGACTTCGAACTGGTGTATCACGATGCAGGGAAAACCTGAAAAGATGGAGATACAGGGATGATATAACATGTGAATGTGGAATAACACAAGACCAGGACCATCTGAGGATCTGCCCAAACCATCCGGAGACTTGTAACATGGATGATCTGCTGAGTGCCAGTGACAGGACAATCCATGGGCCAAATACTGGAAGAATGAAATGTGACGTAGTGCCTAGGACACGGAAAGTAAGTATGTACGTAAGGAACAGTAAAATACTAGTTGCGTACGAATTTATGGAAACATAAGTTTGCATCAATTTTGTTCTCCTCTAATGAGGTGTTGCTGAACCTTGCAAGGGTCTCTTCTTACCTGCCATTCTGTTTCATTTTACTCTGTCTAACAATCACACACTTACACAACTTTTATAAGCGCTTTCAATTCACACATGTTCATAAATACGAGGGGCTTTCAAATCAAACCGGGACAATTTTTTCCGAGTTCTACCAGAATGGTTTATATCGTGCTGGAACTACTTTCATTAGTGTCCTATTACTGATAGGTGACCAGCTTGCCATGAGTCAGTCGTGTGACAGATAAATAAAAATGGCGGACAATACTGTTAGTGCTTGCATGGGACAGCGTGTTGTATGAAGTTTCTTCTGAAAGAAGGCGTGAAACCTGCGGTAATTTACAGAAGACTGCAATCACAATATGGCGATGAGACACTCAGCCGCAGTAAGACATTTGAATTGTGTGAACGTTTTAGAGGAGGCCGTGTATCTGTGAGTGATGATCCAGGCCGTGGTGGCTCTCAAGCCATGAGTCATTTCTGTGAATATACAGATTGTGAAAAGTCCTCCTAAAAAAACACCAAGCCTTACATGTCCCTAAATTGCACAAGGAGAAAATCTTTCTCTGGTTACGGTTAACACTATTATTCATGAACATTTGCATTTTGTTAGATCACGAAGGACGTCCTGCTTCTGCAGGATAACGCTCGACCTCAAACGACTCACCGCAGTAAGTGCCATCTGAAGTAACTCGGCTGGAAGGTATTGCCACATCCACCTTACAGCCCAGACCTCGCTCCAAGCGATTTCCACCTGCTTGGAACCCTAACCGACTTCATGAGAGGTTATCATTTCAGCACTGATGCGAAGGGAAACAAGGTGGCCTAGATTGATTCAGACATACTGACAAACCTTTCGATGCCGAAGCTTCTCAAGCATTACTTAAACGCTGGGGTGAGAGTATAAACGTTGCAGAAGATATTATTGACAAAAAAATGGCATTTTGACTACTTGAACATCCCTCGTCAACGTTGTTCTATAATAGGATATAATATGTTTGATCTGGTTGGATCTTACAGAAGAGCATGACCTCCTATTGTGAAAAGATACTGTGATAAATCGGTGAAAAGATACTGTGATAAATCGGCGTAGCTCTTGTAGAAAATATTCTGTTCTGTGAGAAGGTATGCTGTGATAAATTAGTATGATTCTTGTACAAAAAAATTATATTCTGTGAGAAAGTATACTGTAATAAATTAGTATGGTTCCTGTACAAAAAATTATGTTCTGTGAGAAGGTATGCTTTGAAATGTAGGCCCAATGCCGACATTGACTTGGGCTTCGCTTCGGACAAGAATTAATGGTTATCACGTTCTGGATCGTTTACAGGAGCGCACTTCGTGTGGCAGAGACAATGATAAGACCATTATCACAATGAGAGCATACGGTAAGAGACAAATAATAATGCGGCACCTGCTCTAGTGCCGATACCGTGTCTTTCACTCAACAGCCTGAGCTTGTGTAACCATCTTGCTTTGACTGTATGTTTTAAAAACATTCTATGAATATAATACACGTATATAATAATGAATCATTTATTTGTCCCAGGGATGATGATGTTGAATGCCCACAATGAGCAAGACGGGGCTTTGGCGCGCCCTGAAAAGGTCGTTATTTGGCTGGTTGTAGTAGCTTTCCTCACATCCCAAAACGCAATTTGCTGGAAGGCCATGGTGTTCATGCTGTTGCGTTTGGAATGACTTTATCTGCGTGTTGCTTCCTACTACGGGGATCATATAGATCCCTCACCTCATTTGCTAGACTGCTTGAAAACAAACCGTTTCCATGGATACATGCGTGGAAGTGAGGTGGGAGTGTCGGCCAGTATATTTGACCAGACACTGACTAATATGACCGATCAGTACGGTTTGCCTGACCAGACGTTGTTTCATCTCCCCATTTTCCCCAGGGATATACACATGAAGAAGAAGAAAGATGAGCACATTGAAGGGAGAAATGCATTAAAGTGGTGCTTTATGGGGATTTTTGTATCACATAATGGGACTACAAGACATACGCTCAACATTTGACGCCAGGCGGAAGGCTGTGAGGGTCAGTGTTGCTTCCATGTATTCCAGATTCAATAACAATTCAACAACTATCTTGTTGCCATCAATTTAACCATCCATGTAAGAACAATATGTTATGCATAAATATAAAACGTCCTGAAGATACGATAAAGGTCATATTTATTAACATTTAATTATGGCATAAACATATCCGTATGTTGACGTAACGTCTGATCACAATCATGTAGTCATGAAAATATCTATGAGACTGAAAAATATAGAAGAAAGACATTCAAAGGATCCCCAAATAGATATATCAGCAATAAAACAGATCCGTATACGTATTAAGTGGGGTACTGAAAGATAAGACCAGGCTACATGTCAGAGCTGACATTACCGATGATATATCACTGATTACCAAATCAGAGGCACATCTTCACACCGACCTTTCAATCTGAAATGAGAATCTGGAGCAGACATGGATCTTAACAGCAGTTCAAAACACAAACCAGGACGGTTTCGAGAAAAGACATCAAATTAATCACGGAGAACAGCTTCTGGGACAGGTCCAGCAGCTGAAATATCTTGGAACTTTTATATAGTTAAACGGGAGGTACAGAGTAGAGTTGTCTTCTTGAAGAGCCGCGCCTGGTAGGCATTTTAATTTCAAAGACTGAAGATTTCTCAGCAAAAGAGAAATAGGGAGGAATACTAAGATGTCTGTATAAGGCAAAGGCCTCCGTCCATCGTAGACGATGATGGCATAATTTACTTTGCTAGCACTATTTTTTAGTAAGGATTAACTGCGCTACTTTTTATCCTCACTCTATCGTCTCGTGCCGCCCGACCTCAGTGGCATGTCAAGGACAAGACGACTAGGGGGCGACTACGAGATGCAGGGGACTCCGCATCAAGCACCCGTGAAAAAGACGGCGGAGTCCGGAGTCGAACCCAACACCACCTGATTACGAAGCCGACAAGGCCTACAGTCCAAAAACCGCCAGCTGAAGGTCCCTGAAATGAAATATCTGACAAAAGTGGTCCAAGAAACAAGACGAGAAGGTCTGTGATCAGACAAGACGAGTAGAAGGTCTGTGATCAGACAACAAGACAAGTAGAATGTCTGTGATCAGACAATAGGGCAAGATGGCAGCACCCAGCCCTTGCAGACTCGAGTGAAGCAATTTCAACTTCAATGGTTTAGCCATGTCTGCAGAGTAAGAGAAGACCGGCTTACATAACAATCATGACAAGCAAAGTGCTAGAATGCAGAACCCTAGGTCAACCCAAAGTGGGATTGGATAACAAAATAATACAGGAGACAGATAGACTGAAACCAGACGAAGAAGAAGGCACCAGATAGATCAGTCTGAATGGGCGGTGTACGGCTCACGAACCAAATTTGTATGTTTTATAAACCAGCAAAGTCGTATTCTTATCTGATGTAAACCCCTTAAAAATGTTTGCTGAAGCCAATGCAATCGGTCGTAATGAGCCAAATACAGTAGACTGCCCTCCGGATATGGAAGCAGAGTAGAAGAGGAGCTACTAGATCAGCAAGTCATAACGTCGACCTAAAATGCAATTCGTCTTCAACAACGCCTTTTCGGAACCAGCAGTAGGGCAATCAATCTAAAAATATGCAGACTATTTGCAAACGGCTATTTCTCTGTAAAATAACGAAATAAAGAAATAGAGCCTTCATGACTAAACCTCTGTTGTTCTTTATAACGTTTTGAAGCGGTAATAAGATGGCCATCATTTTCCTACGATGTGTTGCTTTCGGTTCTCTTGGTGAGGGTCATGACAGAGTTAACGTATTTGAAATATAAGTACACACAGAAACACGATACGTGTCCTTCAGCCTTCATTCATAATGAGCATAAATAGAAGTGCTTTTTGATAATTGTAAAATGAGATTTGAGCTGAAAAATATTGTCATTTATTTCTTGTAATAAATACAAGATGTTATCGTATGCTTATTCCACAAGAACCATTAGTAATAATCTGCCTCTATTACGCTGACAATTACAGGAAGTAAGAAGTATATATACGAGAATTGGTAACTTGACTTAACTTGACTTAAGTCACTTCTAGTTTACCATTGTGTACATGTCTTATTTTCTTTTTCTTATGGGTTTTAGTTTCTTCAGGTTAGGGTAGCCAGTTCAATACATAATCCTCCATACTAGTTTCTTACGGCATGCGTAGCAGGTTACAGTATTACTATTATACGTTCACATTTCGGATCCGACAAACACATCGGAGGAGTGTTGCAACACCTCGGACATTTTCATTCCACGAAGACATCCAAACTGGCAACATAACACGCGTTTTGAATTCCAGAACTAGGAAGTTTGTATCGATAAATTAATAACCGTAATTAAATTGTTTGTGCAGAGCGCGACAGCTTCAACAATATCACACAGAGATCAAAATAGATGAGAACAGCAGGGCAGCAAAGCGTGTCGGGTGTCAAGTACAAGCGGAACCCTACGTCACCAATTGATTTAATAGATTTCCAGGCTTGTTTTGTGAGAAAATTAATCAACCTTACAGCTGTTCCTACCTCACCTCCCTGATCGAGGAACTGTGTCTGGGTAATATGTTAGCCCTGGACAGAAAGGTTGGCGGGGATGGGAGGAGGGTGCCAGACAGAAAGAGAGAGAGAGAGAGAGAGAGAGAGAGAGAGAAGAGAGAGACAGACAGAGAGGATGAGAAGACACGAGAAGATGTGTTGGCTAAGACAGATGAGAGAAACTGACACAAGTGAGGAGAAGGTAAGTTGACCAGCAGGATTGCAGGTTGGGGATTAAGTGTTGTAGTTTTTATTGCTCAAGGTATCACATTTTATTTTAGGGTAGGGTGAACTAATGTCCTTTCTTGCTGCCATGTTTTCGGTAGCAGCAAGTGAAGAACATGTGTACAGCTGTAGACATCAGTGCGTCGATACCTGTGAGCGGCGACTCCAGTAGGTTTGCATGAGAATAAAGTGCTATAGTCGCTCCGTGGCAGTCGTCGGTCTGTTACGTGCTCTAAGCACTATCTGGCTGTCCTCTGTCTGTCACGTGCTCTAAGTACTATCTGGCAGTCCTTGCCCTGCTGCGTGCTCTAAACACTATCTGGCAGTCCTTGCTCTGTCACGTGCTCCAAGTACTATCTGGCAGTCCTTGCCTTGTAACGTGCTCCAAGTACTATCTGGCAGTCCTTGCTCTGTCACATGCTCTAACCACTATCTTGCAGTCCTTGCCTTGTCACGTGATCTAACAACTATCTGGCAGTTGCCGCCCTGTCACATGCTCAAACCACTATCTGGTAGTCCTTGCCTTGTCACATGCTCTAACCACTATCTGGCAGTCCTTTCCTTGTCACATGCTCTAACTACTATGTGGCAGTTGCCGCCCTGTCACGTGTTCTAATCACCGTGTGACGTCCTCACTCTGTCACGTGCTATGTTTCATTCAATTTCTGGCTAGCCCTGTCTGGAATAGCACAACAACAATTAGTTTGAAAATCAACCAATTTATCGTTATTATCAAGTGTGGCGCCACCAATCGTTTCCTGGCAAGCCATCTAGAGTTGAGCATTGCGACATTTCTGTTTTCAGTATGCAGTTTCTCACGCCCAATCCCTCATGTTGTTTTCTGTCATCCTGTGCCTCTCTTGCCTTCAGCCGGCATCTCGTAGGCATTCTTAAGCGATAGTTTCTAATTTCACGCAGTATCTGTTTTTAAAATGTCAAGTACCATGCCGCATAAAGTTGCGAGCGTGTCTCATCATAGCTTCCTATTCTACGCTGTTTATTACTAGTTGTTATTGTACTATGGAGGTGTAGCAGGGTCTTGGCAAGCTCTGGTTCGCTGGCCATGGCGATAGCAGTCTGATGTGGATCGCTGCAGCAAATGCACTGCTCAAAATATTGATCCCGGTTAACCTTCTGATAAATAACAACACTCAGGTTAGTGATGAATCGGTGATACATCGTGTGATATCTGGTTGGGGCTTCTCGGCTAGAGTGAGAGGCCAGGTTGTTGCCGAGCAGAGCGGGTCGCGCTGAACAGTAACCTTCAGTAAAAGGATGAAGATGGATATAGTGACTGCAGCTCTGAGATGGCAATCTGTGGCTTTCTTAACAGGGGCAGTGATCGCCACAGACTTACAATCCTTTACTTCTGAAGGCCCAGAAGGTCTTGGTAAGAGTGGATGACAGCTGTAAAGGCATCACACCTTCATGGGCTGGCGTGCATCTACTGTCTTGGTCATGCCGGGAATGCAGGCAGCAACCAAAGAGCAGACATCTTGGTTTCACAAGCACCAAGTATGGGTTTACTAGATGTGGACGAAACTGAAGATCAATGACATCCTGTTAAATCATGACACAGCAATCGATGAATCACAGACTGCATACTTTCTTAATTAAGCGAGGTTCAAGCGAACTGGGGTGCAAGAGAAGATGGAGCAGAAGTGTGCACAACCAATGAGCTGCAAGAACCATCAGTATCCGCACTCTTCTATATTGACTGAGAGAGACTGAAGATCGACGGTATATCTGGGGTGCAGTGAAGAAGAATCTTAGGAACAGAACAGAACAGAACAGAACAGAACAGATGAGAGTATTCCCGAACAACAAACACGAAGATAAATCCAACTCTTGCTGGAATCTAAAGACCAGGACGTCAGACATGTGCATCTTATTATTGTACTTTCATGTACTAAGATCGGCTCTATGTTAATGTTCATTTTAAAACTTCCAATTTTGATATTATTTGTGAACCATTTTGATGTCAGTTTAAGAACATAGAACAGTTCAGTGTTAAAGTTAATTGTATAACAGTTAACTGCCAATGTAAGAACACTAAATTAGAAAAGACACTAAAACAGAGAAGAACTATAGGAGAAAATGCATGCTAAACAATGAATGAGCAGAAAGTATTCAAAAGTAAAGTAACAGAGAAGGAGACAGATAGAATATGAAAGCGAGCAAAGTACAGATACACCACTTTATCAGTATAAATGTACGACCTTGCTGAAAGCCGACCAAATGATAAATGTCTAGAAAGACGTTATAAACATATTTCGGGAAATTATCTGGCCTGGCAAAGATAAGAGACAAATGGCTACCTTGTATCTAGAAGTGTAAGGGAAAGAGACACATCTGCAGCTTTTCTGGTTGTCACTTCCGACTGCATCAAGCCTTTGGCAAAGCGCTTCTTTAGGTGTTTTCGTAGAAGATTTTGTTTAGATAATCAGATTGTTATTTTTATGCATAAACATCTGACAACCTTTCAGATTGTTCCAGCGAAGTTGAAATTCTTTTATGATATACCTGTTCCGGCGCTGTTGGGCTATTACGAGTATTAAATTTCGAAAATTAGACGCCCATTATCGCAAACTGGAATAAAATATTGTTTTGGTGTGCATAACAATTCACAGATAACTGCTACATTCTCAAACTCTTTCAGCTCCAGGTCTTCAACAAATGTACTCTTGTCCTCCTGTCACGTTTATGTGGTCTTCAACAAGTACACACTTGTCCAACTGTCATGGGTTCCAGGTCTTTAACAAGTACACACTTGTCCAACTGTCATGGGTTCCAGGTCTTCAACAAGTACACACTTGTCCTCCTGTCACGTTTATGTGGTCTTCAACAAGTACACGCTTGTCCAACTGTCATGGGTTCCAGGTCTTCAACAAGTACACGCTTGTCCAACTGTCATGGGTTCCAGGTCTTCAACAAGTACACGCTTGTCCAACTGTCATTGGTTCCAGGTCTTTAACAAGTACACGCTTGTCCTCCTGACACGTTTATGTGGTCTTCAACAAGTACACGCTTGTCCAACTGTCATGGGTTCCAGGTCTTCAACAAGTACACGCTTGTCCAACTGTCATGGGTTCCAGGTTTTCAACAAGTACACGCTTGTCCAACTGTCATGGGTTCCAGGTCTTTAACAAGTAAACGTTTATCCTCCTGTCATTGGCTCCAGGTCTTTAACAAGTACACGTTTGTCCTCCTGTCATGGGTTCCAGGTCTTCAACAAGTACACGCTTGTCCTCCTGACACGTTTATGTGGTCTTCAACAAGTACACGCTTGTCCAACTGTCATGGGTTCCAGGTCTTCAACAAGTACACGCTTGTCCAACTGTCATGGGTTCCAGGTTTTCAACAAGTACACGCTTGTCCAACTGTCATAGGTTCCAGGTCTTCAACAAGTACATGCTTGTCCTCCTGACACGTTCTCAGGTCTTCAACAAGTACACAACAAGTCCAGGTCATCAAGATGCGTTCAGAGACCATCGAATTTAATTTTTGGTCGGTTGATTTCGCGTCTGTCTAATTCTTTCAGCAGCCTTCCCTTCCATTCTGCTGGTATTTCTTCTCTTTCCCAAACTATACCAAGTAATTTGTTTAATATCGCTGTTGGAGTATTGATGTCTGCGTTAATTTCTTCTGTTGAGATATCGCTGGGGCTAGTAGTGGTTACAATGTCTCAGGCGCTTTATGGCCTTCTTGATTTGATATCTCGAAAATAACATGTAGCTCCTTTTCTGCTGACTGAAAGTCTATATAGCCATGTAAAGCGGTTGTATTTGCTGATTGAATGTCTATGTGGCCATGTAAAGCGGTTGTATTTAACATGTCTTCGAAATGTTCTTCCCATATCAAAATGTGCTAATTTTTAGCGTTAATCAATTTTCTTCTTTATCTTAGGAAGTTACGAAAACGTTGACTTATACCAACGACGAATGGTCTTGGGAAAGGAAGGGCCTTCGGAAACGATAAAATTGATGACGCTGAAGTATTAAAGCCGCAAGGAAGTTCCACGGCTGACTGTCATTTTGAATACCAAGGCCAAAATCAATATTTCACAATGGATGATATGACAGTATACCAGGCAGGGCAATCAGCATATATAGACATGTATACAGTGATGAGAAATTACAATCTGCCAGTGCAAGGACTGTGCGAAACAAGATGGACACAATCAGGAAAGATGAGACTGACAACTGGGGAAACGATAATTTACTCTGGAAACGAGGGAGCTGATACCTAACATATATAGGGAGGGGCACTAATGCTTTCTAGAGAGAGAGAGAGAGAGAGAGAGAGAGAGAGAGAGAGAGAGAGAGACACACACACAGGAGGCGCTCATGAAGTGAGAGGCTATTACAAAAAGAATTATGACCGCAAGTATTAGAACTACAAACAAAAACATCAAAAAGCATTTAGTGCTATGCCAAAACTAACGATCCTTCTTCCTTCTTTCTTCTTCGTACGCTAACTAACGATCCAACATGTGATAAAAAAAGAAATAGTTTTACAATGAGCTGCAAGACGTTTTTGACACACAGAATAAGAAATATATCTCAACATTAATGGTGGACTTCAATGCTAATGTGTTTTGTCAAGCCCTGTATATATATATATATATATATATAAGGCCACCGACACATTGCAAGGATTATTCAAGATGACTGACTAGAGGAAATATTGTCTATAGAATGGATAGAGGAACACCTGATGAAGAGGGAGAATTGACAGATTGAAGCAATTAGGCAGGGGGGGGGGGCAGTCAAGATATTCAAGATAATAACAGAAGTAGAAAAAAATCTCCCAGAGGAACAGAGCGGATTTCGCCAGGGAAGATAAGGCATAGATCTTATAGCTACTGTACGCACCATATTAGATCACGCTTTTGAATGGAAAGCATCCCTACACGCAAATATTTATAGAATAAGAAAAGGCGTTTGACAGTGTGCATTTGAAGCACTCTATGAAAATTGTTGAGACACTATGGAATGCCAGAAAAGTACAAACCCTAATGCAGAATATATACAGAGATACAGTTACTAAAGTAGTATATGAAAGATCACTGACTGACAGCTTAGGGGTGCAAACAGTGGTGAGGCAAGGATGCCTGCTTTCGCCCTACCTGTTGGCTCTAGATTGAATAAAGAAGGCATACGTTGATGCAAACAATAAATGTTATTCAGTGGACACTATCGTCACAATTAGATGACCTGAACTGTGCAGATAATCTGGTACTTTAGTCACACAACAATCATAGCCAAATGCAAGCGAAACTTGGTAAGGCAAAATAATAATAATAATAAGAAATTGGTGTTGAATATCAACGTGAAGAAAACCAAGCTCTTTAAACTCAACGCTATTAATAGAGAACCGATCATGCTTTAGAGAGAGACGTTGCAATAATTGGATCTCTCTATCTATTTGGGCAACACAATTGACACATCAGGAGATGCAGATATGAGGACCAAAATTGGAAGGGAAAAAGGGGTATTCCTGACACTAAAGGGGTATTCCTGACACTAAAGGGGTATTCCTGACACTAAACAACATATGGAGATCCAGAGAAATGCAGATTCACATATTCAACGCCAGTGTCAAATCGGGGCTGTTGTATGGAGCGGAGACATGGAGAACTACCAATGCCATACAACAAAGGAAAATAGGCATAACGTGAAAGGTCATGGTGAGGAATGAATACACATTGGAAAGAGTTCAACAATATCCACTGGAACTATAAATGAAGAGAAGGAAATGGGGCTACGAAAAGCACTGTCCAATGTAGCCAGACAGGCTCTTACATGGAATCCTCAAAAGAAAAAGGAGAGGCAGACTCACAAATATGCGGAAAAGACAATGTGAGAATGAACTAAGAGTCAATGATTACACATGGAGAGAGAGAGAGAGAGAGAGAGAGAGGTAGAAAGAGCAGCCTAGGGCCGTATAGGCTGGCGATATGTCAATGGCCATGCATGGAGAGGAGCCACGGGATCTGACTAAAGAAACAGAGGCACCGTATATTATTCTATTTCTTCTTCGTCATATGTCTGTTCTTTTGACTCACGTGAAAACAACTGATTGAATCTGTACCACTAGTGTCCTTCCTACTGTTCTCTCTAGTAACATTTCTAGTGTTATTGATCCTAGTACATTCTTTCAAACAAAAGGATACTCCACACTCAGCATTTTTTAAAATATGCAACGAAGTGTATGCGCCCATGTATCTGAGAGCCTTCTACCCGAGTAGTTTAGGCGGTACTGATATATATCATAACAGCATAATCACTGTGAAAATGTACCAATTCTCGTCTCTGTGATCAGACGAATCTTCATAGAAACCATTGTGCTATACAGCCTTCAAGGTAAATGGACGGATGTAGATGGCAGTACACAGGGCTCATAAACTCAACATCAACAAACCAAGTACTCAAAAGTACTCAAGAAACCAGAACAGGAAAAGAACACGTATTAGCTCAGACCTTCATAACAAAACTAACTGAAGTGGTGGTATTAGAGCGGCAACAGAATAATGATGATGATGATGCGGTTCAACTCTAGTGTCAGTTTATTTAACTATGCAGGTTTCTCTAAAGAATGCAAATAATGTTAATGTTCTCATTAGCAAATGACTTTCTGTGTGTACAATTTCTGGCACCAAGTTAGTCATGTTGAATTATTCCTCAAATAGAACGGCTTAGCTTTGCCAGACATAAACAAATAAGCAAAAACACACATCCACAAATCATTTAGTGTGCAACCAATCATTGTTATTAACCATGTTAAACTGCTAAACGTTTCTGAAAATGTATACCAAAAATACAATAATATGAATTACATAGGTTTACTACAAAATGTTAATATTTTAAAATACACGTGTGAGATATGCATTATCGGATATATATGGAACACTGTGACATGCTTACATTTGAAGTGAACAAGAATGGACTTCAAGAAAGTCCGAAAATAAGGTTGCAGTCTGACATATTCAGACATTGATATGATTAGAAGATCTAATCAGATGCGCCCTACAGAAATAGAAAACACGACTCCCTTAAAGCATCAGGGCAGTCCCTAATTATTTAAACCGTGTCAATCTTAACAAAGGATAATACGTGTGACACAGATAGAATACAGTTTTGTGACGTAATACGTGCAATTGCTGGTAGTTGTATCTTAGTTCTGGTAGTTGTATGTGACAGTCCTGTAAACTTGTATATGTTAGTTCTGGTAGTTGTATGTGACAGTCCTGTAAACCTGTATATGTTAGTTCTGGTAGTTGTATGTGACAGTCCTGTAAACTTGTATTTGTTAGTTCTGGTAGTTGCATGTGACAGTCCTGTACATTTTTATATGTTAGTTCTGGTTGTTGCATGTGGCAGTCAAGTCCTGTAAACTTGTTTATGTTAGTTCTGGTAATCGTATGTGATAGTCCTGTAAACTTGTTTAGGTTAGTTCTGGTAGTTGAATGTGACAGTAAAGTCCTGTAAACTTGTACATGTTAGTTCTGGTAGTTGTATGTGACAGTCATGTAAACTTGTATATGTTAATTCTGGTAGTTGCACGTGACAGTCCTGTAAACCTTTATATGTTAGTTCTGGTAGTCGTATGTGACAGTCCTGTAAACTTGTATATGTTAATTCTGGTAGTTGCACGTGACAGGCCTGTAAACCTTTATATGTTAGTTCTGGTAGTCGTTTGTGACAGTCCTGTAAACTTGTACATCTTAGTTCTGGTAGTCGTATGTGACAGTCCTGTAAACTTGTATATGTTAATTCTGGTAGTTGCACGTGACAGGCCTGTAAACCTTTATATGTTAGTTCTGGTAGTCGTTTGTGACAGTCCTGTAAACTTGTATATGTTAATTCTGGTAGTTACATGTGACAGTCCTGTAAACTTGTATATGTTAGTTCTGGTAGTTCTTTATTGACAGTCCGGTCCCGTATACGGTAATATCGTTATACTACCAAACACACTCGGAGAATACACAACATGCCTGGCCAGCCAAGTCTTGATAGTGGTTCATCTCCATCATCAGTCCCGTAACCTGACAGATTGTTGGGGCCTTAATTCTTCAATTTGTTGAATCAGTTCTCGTCAATGAACTCGGTTTTGTGCCAGGATATTTGTTTTAGCTAATGGACATTTCCGTCCACTCTCTGATGTTGCCCTCTCGCCTCTTTTTCTGCCTCTCTCTCTCTCTATCTCTCTCTCTCTCTTAAGCTTCTCAGACACATTGCCTTGCAGGATCCTCTTGGTCAACCCAGACGAGTGGAAACATTCCCAAACCATGTAAGCTTGCACGTTTTTATCATAGTCAATAGGTTTTTATTTTCTTGATATTGGTCGACCTCTCTCTTAGCGGTGTCCAGAACTAGTTTATTCGTGACGTGGCCTAGATATGAAATTCCGAGGACTCAATTGCACAAATTCATTCTACGCTCTAGAACCGTTGTCAGAGTCCAAGATGCACACGCGCAAAGGTACACAAAAGTGAATAAATTAAAGTCAACTTGGACTTCAAGTTAATGTTTTTGTCCTTCCATGGTGGTCTCAGTTTGGTCAGAGAAGCCATGTTCATCGCTGCTCTTGTCTGGATCTTAGATCTGGGGTCCTCAGTTTCCATCATTGATAGCAGGTATTTAAACTGTTTAACACTTTGCAATTATTTGCCTATGATCATAATATAATTTGTTAGGCCATCTAGGGCGTTGAGCATGATTTGATAATATCAGTGGTTGATAGTGGTTGCTAAACTTGATTACGATTGTAGTACAAGCACTCTAAAACGGGTTTACGCAACAATTTAATCAAATGTGTGCAATCAGTTCCATCTTTATCAGGGACTGGACAATCATAAACAGCACACATGAAAACAACAAACTTAGTTACATTTTAACCAGCATTTTAGATGAAGCAAATCCTCAATATGAAAAACAAGTTGTGGAAACGTCGGTCGGTACATGTTTGTTATTGTAACGCAGACCTATATTTGAACCTTGCATGTATTTGAGCAATTATTGGTGTTATTGAGTCAGACTACAGACTCTGGTACACACTACCTGGCGTCGGCAATACTTCGGTTCTTGACATAACTGAATGACTCGGTAGAAGGGTGAATGGTGTGTTTTCGTGTTTCACAAATTGACACCATTAGTCAAATATCAACCATGTTAAAATGTTGGACTTGACAACAGTTGGCGTGTAGATGAGTTTGCAACATTCAATATCAACACCAAATATATTATATTACACGAGGCACGTTAAATAGATGTTTTCTATAGTGCGATTTTAATACACACACACACGTTAACAACCATAGCATCGGGCATTTAATTGATCCACAATCACCTGTTGCCACAGAAAATCCACATTGACAGGCAAGGTAACATTTTTTGGGGTCTGATTTGTCGGTTAAAGAAAACAGATCTTAATTGAAATTTAGATCGCACTAACATCGACCAATGGCTTGTCTTCGCCGGAATTTGAGTTTTTGAAACTTAAGTAGTGCAGACTTGAGCGAGAAGAGCATAGCAATTAAACAGCAGCTAAATAAACTCTAAAACCATTTTAGAATCTATCTACACCCTGCTTTGGAGAAACTAATTGACAACTTCAAGCCCAGTATTGTTTCTGGGATATGTAAATTAATAAATACACAGTTTCAATCCAGGTAGACATACCTGATGGTGAAGGTAATGATCTGAAGGACAGGTGAGAATGTTCTTGTTCTTGTTCCGTGTTCGCTCATAAACGGCCATCGGTGCTGTTGTTGTTACATCGTTACAAAAAGCCATCGTCGGTGCGGGTTTGTATGAGCGGTTTCTGAAGTAAACGTCTTGTACATGAAGTGGCTAGCCACATCGACAACTCTTTAATCACCAAAAGAAAGTCTATACCAAATAATAGAAAACCTGATGCGCGATTTTTCGTTGCTCCCTGAGATGTACACAGATGAACAAATGCTCCTAGAGATGCACACAGAGGAACAGTTACTCTCAGAGAGTTACACATATGAATACATTTTCATAGATGTACACAGATGACAAAATTTTTCTTAGAGATGTACACAGATGAACACATGCTTCCAGAGATGTACACAGATGAAAAATACTTCCTGATATGTACACATATGAACAAATGCTTCCTAAGATGTACATATACGAAGAAATGCTTCCAGAGATGTACACATATGAACAAATGCTACCTTAGATGTATACAGATGAACAAATATTACCTTATATGTACACAGATGAACAAATTGGAACAGAGACATGCCCAACTAAGAGACAGATAGAGGGACATGATATTGGTGTGTCTGTATTATTGATCTATTTGAATACGTAGCTATCCAAACTATGCTTACTATTCTTTTCATTCCTTTCGCTGCATTTATTTTTTTCTGTTGTTAATTTATTTTCCACGTTTTACGACCACAAAAACACTACTGGCTTTACAACTTTACTTCCAGCTGTGTGATTTACCGTAATCTCTCTCTCTCTCTCTTTCTCTCTCTCGCTGTCTCTCTCTCTTTCACTTTCTATCTTAAATAACATTCATAGCTCCGCGTCTTTGATGTTCAAATTACATATTGTATTTTTTACATGTTGTGCCTAGTGAGTTCATATGATTTTGTTGTCTGTCTTCGTCATCAAATATTACGCTTTGGTCGTCTTCCTAGTGTGATTCCTGTATTGAGTTGGGGATTGTTAGATGTATGTATTGAGTTGGGGATTGTTAGATGTATGTATTGAGTTGGGGATTGTTAGATGTCTGTATTGAGTTGGGGATTGTTAGCTGTCTGTATTGAGTTGGGGATTGTTAGATGTCTGTATTGAGTTGGGGATTGTTAGCTGTCTGTATTGAGTTGGGGATTGTTAGATGTCTGTATTGAGTTGGGGATTGTTAGATGACTGTATTGAGTTGGGGATTGTTAGATGTCTGTATTGAGTTGGGGATTGTTAGATGACTGTATTGAGTTGGGGATTGTTAGATGTCTGTATTGAGTTGGGGATTGTTAGATGTCTGTATTGAGTTGGGGATTGTTAGATGACTGTATTGAGTTGGGGATTGTTAGATGTCTGTATTGAGTTGGGGATTGTTAGATGACTGTTTTGAGTTGGGGATTGTTATCTGTCTGTATTGAGTTGGGGATTGTTAGATGTCTGTATTGAGTTGGGGATTGTTAGATGACTGTATTGAGTTGGGGATTGTTAGCTGTCTGTATTGAGTTGGGGATTGTTAGATGTCTGTTTTGAGTTGGGGATTGTTAGCTGTCTGTAGTGGATTTGCTTTTGGTGTTGTAGTCCAGCTTATTTATGTTGCTTTTTTACCAAGAACATGTTCAGCAGTCATTGTAAACTACAGAAAACAATAAGAAAACTTATGTCACATTACAATCTCCTGCACGAAGCACATCCCGAATGAAACTGAGATTTTTTTTCTGTCTCTTGCTTCAGGTCAAATGTGTCACCGATACCATAATGTCGTTATTGCTCTTCTACCGCTGTGTGGAAACATCCTCCAGACTTGACGTACTGTTTAATGTTAACATTGTTCTCCTAACGCTGTATGATAATATCCTCTAGACTTGTAAAGTAACAAGTAAAGTAACCCATAGCATTACTACTTGTGAGGTATTAGCTATCTCACATTTCAAAGGCTTGGCTATATGAGGGCTGTAGTCCTCTCCTCTCCCTCGCCACTTTTACTTCTCGGACCGAACCGGTACCCATTTAAGGCTGGGTCGACCCGGGCGCCGTTGCGGTCTGAAAACACATTACCGCCTCAACTGGGGAATTACCACTCAGATGCGAAGTCAGAGCGCTAACGACTGCGCTACGCGGCTCCCTAGACTTGAACTGTTTAATGTTAATATTTGTTTTTTTTGTATTCCTGTCAACACATATTCCGCTGGTGTCAACGCTATCTGATATGGAGTGTTGCTTAATTTTAACACTTTGTTTTTTTTTAATTTCGTCCCTTTCTTTTAGTCTAGGCGTTGTCCTTACTGCTGGCATTTTTGTTGATATCTGTTGACGTCAGAGATGATTTAAAACGCGCTCACTGTGACGTTATCACAGAGGTTGATATTAGATTCCATAAAAGATATATGCTGACCACACAGCCCTCCGGTCAGACACACTAGGCAGAACAGCTAATTGAGTGAGGGTTAGGCAAAATATATAAGGACCCCGATCCACCTTCACCAGCACACTCGGAATGTGAGGAAAGCTACTGCAGCCCGCTACTTAACGTCCTTTTCAGGTTACATAAGAGCAAACTTACCCATTATTGGCATTTACAACATCACACAAAAAAAAAAAAAAAAAATAACACGAAAATACACCCCGAAACTATGACATCAGAAAAAGCAGTGAACAAAGCATTCATTCAAAGTCATAATCTACCCAAATCTCGACAAGGTAGTTAATCGTATGCGGGTTCCAATCCTGTCTCCAGTCGTGTAGACATCACACAATGACCAGTGGACGATTGGATTGTTCATGTCCCTTCAAGGTATGCTAGATATGTTGTTGCTGTGAATGTATCCAATGAGTAAGTTAACTCTTTTCTGCCCCATGAAAGATATTTTGAGTGGCGGGTTACAGAAGCTTACCTCACATCTCGGACGCGCTGATGAAGGTGGACAGGAATCCATCTGCGTGATGCTCAATATTAGGGAGAGCACGCTATGCCCCACCTCGTTAGCCAGGCTGCCAAAAGAAGCAGCCCATTCCCAGAGAGAACTACGCAGAGATCGAGTTAGGGGTCTTGACTCTGAGTAACATGTCTGATCAGTATGTTTTGTCTGACCAAACATTAATCTCCTCTCCCCGATGGTATGACATAAAAACACTACGCGAATCCGCTAGAGAAGCGAAAGTAGAACGAGCGGCCGATTCAACGATCTTGACCTCAATTTCTGCACGCGCACATGTTTTCGATAATAGGATTTGGTTCAATGTAATTAAAAAACGCACAGCAGAGTGATAGAAACGGTACCCAGAACTGATCATAATATGGCTCACCATTGGTGACTTGCCATAGCTATTGTATCCTGAAACCACATCATACGATGGAAGCAGATAGAGTAGCACAAACAACCGGACTGAAAGTGTGCACGTCCTGCTAGGTGCTAGACCGGAAATCACTCTAACTACCATCAATTGACAAATAGAAGATGTGAAAGAATTTAAGTATTTTGGATCCACAATAAAAAAACAACTGTGGACTGCTCGGTATAAATCAACCGAATGTTTGCAATTGCCACACGCAAACTAATGCAGATGAAATATGTGTTGCATGGTAACAGAAAGAAGTCGAAAATCCAATTGATTCGTACATGTGTTTTCCCTGTGGTTTTAAATTGATGTGAGTTATATAATGAAATAAAACTATTGCAAAAAACATATAATCTTTTGAAATGAAGTGTTATAGAAGGATATTGAAAATAGCTTGGAGGTAGAAAATAAGACCAAATAAAGAAACACCTATGTATAGAAGAAACTTGCTTGCAAATAACATCACAAGAAATATGTTCTGTTATTTGGGCATACGAAACGACACTATGGCTTGGAGAGGCAGATAGTGGAAGGCACAGGGAATGGGAAAAAGGGGAAGAGGTCGTCCCAGACGAACATGGTACTAGGACATTACTGGCAGTTTGAAGATGTCCGTGTGTGGAGCGGATGGCTTGCCAGAAACTGAGATGTGCTCAAGGTTGCTATGTGTGCAGCGGGACATAATAATTTTTGCGTAGGCGTCAAAGGTCGTTGCGTCGATCGAATCACTACCATATCCAACTGCTGAGGCTGTGTTCATGTGTAGCGTGTCGACCGAAATTCTTACAGACTCCCCAGGTGGAGCCGTATATTCCGCAGCCTTGGGATGAGGACCACGAGGAGTGTGTCAGAACAATGTTTGTGTCAGGCTGTCCGTGTCTGTCCTTGTCAAACTCCTTGTTTTTATGTGTACCGCCGCTGAGGCTTCTTATTGCATCCATCTTTTGGTTAACGCGAGGCTTGCTGTGCTGAGAATATAAGGCCGGGAGAAGTATAGTATAACCTCCGGTGGAAAGAGGGGCGGGCATGAGGAAGTCGGCTTCTGTCCGAGCAGAAAGGTTTTTGGGTAGTGATAAGACTATCACTACCCAAGGACCTTTCTGCTCGGACTGAAGCCGACTAAATTCGGTTGTGCAGTTAAGCGGAACGTTGAACTTCGTCATGGGCTGGTCTCATACATCTTGAGTCAGGAATGAAATGAAGCATAATAAATATAATATCCGATCGAAATAACATTATTTCTACAGAATAACGTCCTTGATACCACCTTGCGAAGAAGTTGTGAAATATAATCCGAACAGGAACCACCAAATATAAGAAAACTCGACACAAACACCGTAGCGAGAGAAGAGCCAAGACACTAAGGCGAGGCCACCTTGATCGGGACGTCTTGCCAGGAACTGATATGTGGTTCAAGGCTGTGGTGTGTGAAGCCGGTCGCCTTGCTCTGATGTGGTTCAAGGTTGCTGTGTGTGAAGCCGGTCGTCTTGCCCTGATGTGGTTCAAGGCTGCTGTGTGATGAGCAGGTCGTCTTGCCCTGATGTGGTTCAATGAACTGTGTGTTGAGCGGGTCGTCTAGCCAGAAACTGAGATGTGGTTGAGGGTAGCTGTGTGTGGAGCGGGTCGTCTAGCCAGAAACTGAGATGTAGTTTCGGGCTTCTGTGAAGGAAGCCACGTTCTGGAAAGAGCATTATCACATGACAGACCATGGAATGGCATTTGCTGATCCACCGACAGGTTAGACAGGGGAATTGCTATGTGACAATTGTGTTTGTAGTTGCCTGTTCTCTCTCTCTCTCTTTCTCTCTCCCCTCTTTCTCTCCCCCCCCCCTCTTTCTCTCTCTCCCTCTTCCCCTCTCTCTCTGGTGACATTTCCACTGATTATTATCAGCAAGGAGCAGATCGTTTTAACCGCGTACATTCCCCCCCCCCTCTCTCTCTGTCTCTCTCTCGCAAATGGATGACGAAACGCTAGAAGACTTGTCTTTAGGCGCAAAGCAACGATGTTCAATTCTAATTCTCTGAACGCTGCAATCCACCTAGCTGTAAATGGATACCGATTTAACATTAAAGGAAAGTCAGAGAAGTGAAGAATAGAACATGTTATTTAATCAGAGAGATAACTGATACCTGGTACAGTCAGGTAAACAGACCTGGTAATGTCAAGTAAACACACCTGGTACAGTCAAGTAAACTGAGACCTGGTACAGTCAAGTAAATAGACGTGGCACAGTCAAGTAAACAGACCTGGAACAATCAAGTAAACAGACTTGGGATAGTCAAGTAAACAATCTGGTACAGTCAAATAAACTTGAGACAGTTAAGTAAACATATCTGGCAGTCAAGTAAAAATACCTGGTAAAGTCAAGTAAACAGACTTGGTACAGTCACGTAAACAGATGTGGTACAATCAAGTAAACAATCCTGGTACAGTCAAGTAAACAGTCCTGGTACAGTCAAAAATACAGACTTGGTACAGTCAAGTAAAATCAGACCGAGTGCAATGAAGTAAGCTGAGACCTGGTACAGCTAAGTTCGACTTTTTCCGACGGCACATCGAGGATCTGGACAGTGTTTATAACCATGACCGCATGAGTCAAGCATCTGGCCCAACCGGTCGCTTAGACAGACTGGGTCTACTATCAGATAAGTTGACCATTTTTCCTTATATGTTATTTGTTAGTTCAATATTGTTGTCCCTGATGAAGGCCCATTGGTCGCTACGTAGGTTTTGTTTGTGTTCTCGTCTCGGTGCGGTAGCTGACCATACCAATTTTTAAATTTTGATTAAACTCAACCTTAATCAACTTTTACACATTTTTTAAACGTTTTTCCCCAAAGAAATAGTGATGGTATACCAGTTACCAATACAATCTCGCAATCTGAAAATACGTAGGGCAGGATTGATGCACATTGCTGTTACCATGTACGTGGATAGGGATAGGCAACCGCTGAGAAAACTCAAGCTGATTGACAGGTCTGTTACAATTAGACACACTGGGAACAACGCGCAACGAAACATAGACACGCACGAAGGAGATATTCCGTTTGCTGATCCTAAGTATATTTGATTATAACAGGACGCGAAATGACACACTGGAGAATGCTTCCTAAAATGGTTGTCCGTGAACAGTTGGTCTGCATGGCTTCAATCGCCGGTCCGCAGAGGGCGTCAAGAAATAGGCGTACAATTATAATTGTAGTGAAATGTGTTAGCTTCGAATAACAATATATGCTGCTTCTAATGTAACTATATACTAAAGAAAGCTATATAATGTTAACTATACAATGTAGTTATAATGCAATTGTATTATATACTATAACTATTTAATGTAGCTATAATGTAACTACGTGACGTGTTCAAATGAAATCGGACCTAACTGCACCAAGTGAACATACCTACGATGCGTGTGATGACGTCAACTCCGGTGTAAACAGCACATACCAACCGTCAAATTTGCAAAATTTCGTTATCCCCCGACTCAGTTTCTTCAGCAGAAAACATGGCGGGTGTGATACGGAATCCGTACAGAGATGATCAGCAAGCGGTGATTTGGTTTCTAATAGCTGAAGGATGTCGACCAGTTGACATTTATCGCAGAATGCAGGTGGTGTATGGTGACCCGAATTGCTGCATCAATTTTGGCGATGGCATCTTCTGATCCAGCAATTTGGGCCTGACCTGGTCTCAGAAGATATTTCGTTCACTCACGTCCTTCTTTAAACATCGTTTTCCAGTCTTCAATATTGTCTTCGACACACTTTTGTCACCATACACTGCCTGCATTCTACGATGTATGTCAACTGGTTGACATCCTTCAGCTGTTAGAAACCGAATCACCGGTCGCTGATCAATTCTGGACGGATTCCGTATCACACCCGCCATGTTGTCAACGGTCTCCTGAGGAAACTATGAGTCGGAGAATAATGAAATATTTCAAAATTGACGGTTGGTATGTGCTATTTACACAGGAGTTGACGTCATCATACGCTTCGTATGAATGTTCACTTGGTGCAGTTAGGTCCGGTTTCATTTGAACACCTCGTATACACTGTTACTTTAAACATGTAACTACAGTGTGCAACTATATACATTTTATATAATGACCGAGTATTTTTTCTTCCTGCTTGTTTATTGTCTCATGTAAATTTAAAACAAAATTGTAACTATTTACGTTTGTAAAACCAGTCGTAACAAAACACGCTTATACCCGTTTCCATGAAATGGCAACAGTCATACATTTGACTAAGCACGGATTGAATGAAATTGTAACACCAATTAATAATGACAGGAAAAGAACAGTCATCAAAAAGGTGTGCACGAGTCCCTGCAGCAATGGATTAATCCATGTCGGTGGACCACATTGAAAAGTTGGAGAAGCATCGGTCCACACAACATGTAGCAGCTTGACACTGTTGAAAAGTACCGACAAAGATAGCGAGTTGTTCAATCTTGGCTAAGCTTGGTTTTTCTTCTGTAAGGACAATAAAGTCTAGAGCATCATTTGGAATCCGAACAACCTTTCTGAAGAGGTAATCGTTAATGCAGCTGGTTATTTCGTTCTGGATTCCGGGACTAATGTACTTGTCGCACTCACCCGGTCATTCTCAAGTGTCTCTTAGAATCTCGTTACTTCTCGCCAGATAATAAAGAATATCGTGGACGTTTCCTACATTCTTTTCCCGTCTGTCTTGTCGATTTCATGTGGCGACAATCCATGCGATCATTTAATGCAATTTCCGCGTCTACTCGAATACGCTGTTTGAACAGACAAAAACCAACTGCCGCAAATGTTAAACTATTTATTTATTTTTGCAAAATTGTTGCTGGTAATTATCCGTTTCTGACAAAATTTATACTTGTGTGTGCTAGATTCCATATGCTTTAAGAAAAGAAAAAATTAGAATATTAGTTCAGAAGTAAATACGCACATTTGAACGTACACATATGCAATCACACAGGTCTGTGAAATCTGAGACAAAGTCTGAAAGGTTTGGCACGTTCTGTTAAGAAGATATTGTCGCTTAACCGTTTGCACTTGCATCGATAGCACAGTTCTACGACACGCTCTATTACCTAATCGACGATTCATTATTTCTGGTTCAGTAATTTCAACGTAGAGGATCCAAGTGACCCAATTTAAAAATAAAATCAATTAAAAAAAGCTACAGAAGAATATAAAAGCATCCGTCGATAATCAACGTTATAGGTGGCCCATGCATGATATACAGCAATGATCAACGTTATAGGTGGCCCATGCATGATATACAGCAATGATCAACGTTATAGGTGGCCCATGCATGATATGCAGCAATGGACTACAAGAACAGAGCTGTTGTGATGCTACTCAAAGCATTTTCTTTTAGGAACCCTGACCCAACATGAACTAACATTCACTTCCAACTTGGAACCCCGACCCAACATGAACTAACATTCACTTCCAACTTGGAACCCCGACCCAATATGAACTAACATTCACTTCCAACTTGGAACCCTGACACAACATGACCTGACATCCACTTCCAATTTGGAACCATGACCTAACATGAACTGACATCCATTTCCAACTTGGAACCCCTACCCAGCATGAACTGACAATTCACTTCCAACTGGTCAGGTGAGAAACCAACAAACAACAATAGTAACATTAGCAGCTCTTCTCCAGAACCGACAGTTGGACTCGTAATGTAGCAAACGATAAAGCACCAACTGGCTTCTGGGCATCTTTTGGACGGAATTTAAAAGCGTTATACAAGTGTGCTAATAAGGTACGCTATATCCAACACTGCCATCAGAGAGACCGTGTAATCGAATTCATTGTGCGAGGTCTCAGCTTTCAGTGAGGTGGGGCAACCAGCTCCCTTCCTAGGTGCAGTAACATTATTAAAAATAAGCTAGGCGCCCATTTACAGCTTGGTATACATGATATTATTGCTACTGGGAAAGTGAACCTTTTATTTTTGCAATGGGAACATGTACTTTAACTATTCTGATGTTCAGGGCGTCGACCGTATTTATATTTATCAGTTAACCGAAACAAACATATCCCATAATGTTGTTGTGCATCCAAACTAACATATGTCGGTAATGTTATCGTTAGACTTTACGTATAAGAGAAATATCTTGTACCATGACTTTATTCTCCCTTTTTATTGCTCGTGTAACACATCACAGTATATGACTCCACGCAACAGGTCACCTGAAATGTCATGGTGTTTATTATTCTCCAGTAGCAAATATCAAGGTTGCTTATAACAGAACCATCTTGTCTCTTGCCATGTTCACGTAAAACAAGTTATCGTTATATCAGAACAAGTCTCTACATCGAAGACGGCTTGTAATATTGCTCCATTTTACGCTTCTTGCCCACACAGGTTGCTAACTCTTTGACTAAACATTCGTCTCTCTCTCTCGTCCATTTAAATTCTAATAACGTTTTCAGGTCGAAAACATACATGGCAGTTACATGTGTATCTTTTCCGTTCTTTTGTAATATATATATATATATATATATATATATATATATATATATATATATATAGATAGATATATATATATAGAGAGAGAGAGAGGGCTTGAAAATTGTTATGGTGGCACGTCAGTAATAAATTCACCAGTCAGCATGGTCAGACTATAGCCATGCAGTTATTGTAAACAACTTTAACCTAGGTACTAAGTCACTTGTATTTCTACACAGCAATGCCTACCAAACCAACATATGTTGTATTACTTACACAGTATTAG
Source organism: Ariolimax columbianus (assembly GCA_036924085.1). Taxonomy (NCBI): domain Eukaryota; kingdom Metazoa; phylum Mollusca; class Gastropoda; order Stylommatophora; family Arionidae; genus Ariolimax; species Ariolimax columbianus. The sequence goes on from JAVGWX010000001.1 coordinate 13,596,546, forward strand.
CCTATTTCTTCTTAAGAAAAGATGGACTGCCGTCAGAGGCAAGGCGTTTTGTGTCCTTGAACGTACTTGGTAGTTTTAGCACTGAAGTACCATTTATCGATGACTTTAGTAAGTTTAAATTGTGACAGTTGAGGTTCACCATCATAAGCTAGGTTATGGGCCATGTATTCGAACCGTACTATCATTAATAATAGTGCAAGAGTCTTTATTTCTGTACATAGTAAAGATTAAACACGTAATTAACGATTAAAAACTTATTTTTTTTTTACTTATCAAGCAAACATTATTACTTGTCACTGACGAGCGCTTTTTTTCAAGCCCGGTATATATATATATATATATATATTGTTCTGGCTTATATTTCCCTACTTAATTTGTTTGCTTATATATTCTTGGATGTCGTCATTAGATTCGTCTCTTCCAAAATGGCTATCACTTAAGAAAACGGTTCTTACGCGAAACTGAACACTTTTGAAGAGTTCCGAGACAAAGAATGGACACGTCGTGGTTTAAGCAAACTTTTGCGTAAGTTGATGAAACTGTTATGGCCATAAGCCATGCCAGAAGTGGAAGACCGACATACCACGGCACTGACCAGAACATTGGTGCCGTCCAACAATTGCTGGTAAGCCAGAAAGATCAACTTCACACTCATTGAAACCAAAGAGAAAATTCAAGAAATTTGAAAATTTCAGACAATGACTCGAGTTATTGTTAATAAAAATCTGAATCAGAAATGATTAAAACAAGAAAGCGACTGCACTAACTGAAGTAACTAAGAAACATAATTGCAGCAATAGCAAATGATGCAAAACAGAGATATTCATCGCACATGGTAAATTGCATTTGGTTTAGCGATGAAAAGCTGTTCACTGCTGCTACCCGACTATGCATTAATATTGATCGTCTTTAAGCCCAAATTGAACTTGATGGAAAAATGTCTTCGCTTTCAGCAAATCGATTATAGTCTCTGTCAGCGTATCTAGTTTGGGACAAAGGTCAGGTCACTTCATTGAGTCAGATATGAAAATATAAGGCGTCAACTACCGGGATATTCAATATGTACATTCCGTACTGTTCACACATTCACGGTGCATCTTAGACTGCAGGTCTGCGCCCACATAATCTACAACACAAATTATAAAAAGAAGGAAATGTGGTTCCAAGAATGCTACATATGTCATCCAATTGACGTTGAAGATAATCTGTCTGGAAGTGATTCACACGCACTACCTAACGGAGTTTACACGCAATCCATACATTTAACTCCCTCCTCCCGATTTCAAAACGAGTAAATTCACGATTTCTAGGTCCATATTCGTGAGCACCATATCCCAATTGGTTCCGTTTAATTACTGCATTGTGTTTTCGATATTTTGATTGATGTCCTGTGTTCTTTGTTACATGAATTTTTATACGGTAAATTTCAGCGAGAGAAATGTATGAGCGAACAGTTAGGATACTGGTCTAATTAGTTCTGACCAAAGTCACACTGGTTCAGAACTTCGGTAATACATTCGTGTTTTTCTTTCTATCCGAGGTAAAAGAAAAACCTAGCCTGTACAATCAACGGATGTATAAATATTTGTCAGCACAATTACTTTCTGAACACGCATCTTCCTTGCAGCCAGACGATATCGCGATGTTATCAGCTGGACAGCTTGTGTAGGATCTCCGGAGAAGCTATTACTCCTTGTACGTCTGCGAAGCTTGTCTGCCTTCCTACACTTTATCGTGCATTTTCCTGGGCGGACGTGTCGTTATATCTCCTATAACAGCGTTACATCCAGCCAGAGACTTGACAGTTGTAAGCTACTTTAGCGAACGTAAAACAGAACTGTATGCTCAGTTAAAGGAAAACGAACACATACGTCTGCTAGCATTCTGGGTGTATCATTTATAAAGACGGCACGGAACACGGCAACGAATAGGAATAGAGCAGGGTCTACTCCCAGATGAAGAGAGACAACAAACATAAAGAAACCTTAAATAGGAATGCAGACATGTGAACAAGAAATCAACAGACAGAAAAGAAGAAAACAGACGTAATGTTTATTAAAAAAATAAAGGCAAATTAGTAAGCAAGCACAGAGAAAATAAATTAAAGAAAGATATCCAAGTGATTTGAGTGAAAAAGGACAGATCGGATGCATATAAATGTAATAATGTAATACTTGATTATTGATTGTGAGCTGTGGAATAAGGGCATGTGGCCCAGGTAAATGAATTCACAGTCTACACCATAACGATCACGACACAACGTCACACACGCCTTTTTCAGGACGAACACCGAGGAGAGGAAGAAGAAGAAGAAGAAGAAGAAGAAGAAAAAGAAGAAGAAATGTAGTTGACAACAACTCAAAGACAACCAATACCTTATACGGATTTCCAACTTGTGTCTCCTGAACAGGGTACTGGCATTCTCAAAGTTCTGTCACCATCTCCTCCATTATGTATATCAAATAAACAAAATGTCCCTGACATTAGAAAATATGAACTAATTCCATTCTTTGCACGTCATTGTCCTCGGGATCATCAATGTTTGAATACCTAGATTCCAGCGTACGAAGAAGAATACTTAGATTCCAGGGAACGTGACAATCAGACTTCTAGCCTTGGAATGTTCAGATTTGTGACCGAAGATGCAGCAGCGATTCATAGCTGGCTGCTTGTATCAAGATCAGTGACACATAACTGACCAAGACCTCAATAAACCTTCAAGTGGCGGCCCTGGAAACAGACTGAAACCATACAACCTAAGAGATTACGGATCGAAATAGGGAGGCAAACACGGTCCCAACTAAAAGTGCGCTTAGACGTCTGAGTTGGCTCGATGGGTCACATCCATGACCCACGTCTGAGGCCCATTGGGTCGATGGGTCACATCCATGACCTACTGCTGCGGCACGACTTCAGGACTCGTACTGAACGGATGGTGTGGCTGCTATGTGCTGTGCTGAAAAAGGATGTGTCGGGTCGAATGTCTCAGATATCGCAGTCTCACTGCATACTACACAACAAAGACACAAACATCATTTTCAGGACGAACGTCAAAAATAGAAGAAAAAAGAAGAAAAAGAAGCAGAAGAAGAAAAAGACAAAGAATATTGAGATTCTCGTAAACACCGCCATCTTACTCCCAACCTCTGGATGCTATGATTCTTGTGATCGTATCATCTTAATCCCAACCTCTGGATGCTATGATTCTAGTGAACGTATCATCTTACTCCCAACCTCTGGATGCTATGATTCTAGTGAACGTCTCCATCTTACTCACAACCTTTGGATGCTATGATTCTAGTGAACGTATCATCTTACTCACAACCTTTGGATGCTATGATTCTAGTGAACGTCTCCATCTTACTCACAACCTTTGGATGCTATGATTCTAGTGAACGTCTCCATCTTACTCACAACCTTTGGATGCTATGATTCTAGTGAACGTCTCCATCTTACTCACAACCTTTGGATGATATGATTCTAGTGAACGTCTCCATCTTACCCACAACCTTTGGATGCTATGGTTCTTTTGAACCCCATTATCAATGGTTATTGAGATCACTATCCTCTGACACCTAGTCAGTATATGCTATGATTCTTACGAATCATCTGACTCCTAGCTCACGAACAAAACACAGTATATTTGCTTTGCGATCCTGGTTTTATTATTCCTCAGACATTCACCAACAGCTGTCAAACCACTGCAACTTGATCTTCCAAATCTAGTAAGAAAATCTGTCAAAAGTAAACACTGTCAAACCTGAATTCACGAACAACAGAAGCCTAGCCACTGCAAACTGAAAAAATAAAGAGACGGAGTGGTATACCTAGGCTTGGCCTCCAGACTGTCCTAGAAATTATCCAGAAGCGCCATTTTAAAGTACAAATTACATTTCGCTGTCTGTTTGCATTACAAGAAAATGAAACAAAACAAATAAGAGAGAAGGATTAACAGCAAAGGCGCTGAGTGCGAGAATTCTTGAATGTGTTTTTACAGCTTTTTTCATAGAACGGCACAGCAAGAAAGCAGACATTTGCAATGTTAGAAACGGGGGAGATGCCAGAGCAGGGTTTTGGAATCAAATAAATCAGCAGGTAGGTATTACGGGAAGGGAGAATCCAGATGGTCTTGCAATATTTCCAAGCTGTTGTGCCGCTGCTTGGAACACGTCATGCTTCATAAAAGTTACACATGCATGCTATCGTCTCGTCTATTTTTAGCAGCTTGAGGCATGTCCTCGAAGAAAAATGAGACTGTCCGAGAGCTGTACTCGCAAGTGTAACAAGGTGAACTAGTTGAGATCATATTGTATGAGATATGTATTCGCCGGTGTATCATTGGGAGAAAGTTGATATCATATTGTATGAGAGATGTACTCGCCAGTGTATCATTGGGAGAAAGTTGATATCATATTGTATGAGAGATGTACTCGCCAGTGTATCATTGGGAGAAAGTTGATTTCCATATTGTATGAGAGATGTACTCGCCAGTGTATCATTGGGAGAAAGTTGATATCATATTGTATGAGAGATATACTTGCCAGTGTATAATTGGGAGAAAGTTGATATCATATTGTATGAGAGATATACTCGCCAGTATATAATTGGGAGAAAGTTGATATCATATTGTATGAGAGATGTACTCGCCAGTGTATCATTGGGAGAAAGTTGATATCATATTGTATGAGAGATGTACTCGCCAGTGTATCATTGGGAGAAAGTTGATTTCCATATTGTATGAGAGATGTACTCGCCAGTGTATCATTGGGAGAAAGTTGATATCATATTGTATGAGATATGTACTCGCCAGTGTAGCATTAGGAGAAAGTTGTTATATTGTTAAAGGTGTTTTACAAGGTTTTAACAAGTTTAACAAAAACCGAAAACTGATCTTTTTTTTTTTTTTTGTGTTCGTATAATTTTTATAATCCCCAAAGGCGAAGTGCGTTGTTTTTATTTTGCGCCTGTCATTTATTTTGGCCCAGTTCATCCGACTTCAGCATGCATTTTATGTAAGGGTCTGCTTCCTCCTGCACTTTCTAAGGGTTTGCCTCCCCGAGGTAACGGCCGGTGCTGTGATGGGGATCGAACCCAGCATCTTCGGGTTGTGAGCTGTGCCACTTATCCACTAGGCCACGCCGTCCCCGAAAACTGATCTAACAATGACTGAAAGCTCCACTGGCCAGTTCAAGGATGTTATAAGTGTTATTGCAAGCTACTCGTGTTTTGTTTATTTTATTTTTGGCGATATTTCTTTGGTAGCGGGTTACAGTGGTCCTATTTACACCCAGAGAGGTGATTGAGAAGACGGGTCACAGTCATCATGGTGGTAGTGTAATGCGAGGCTGTTTAGTACGCACATCACCATGGAGATTATTGTCGACCACCACCTCGTTGGACAGACCGCTGTAGCACAACCTGTGTCCAGGAACACGAACAAGGACATGAAGTAAAGTCTCAATCGGTATGTTTCACCTGACCCTGATTACTGACTCTTTGCTCACCAAGATTGTCAGAAAGCTGATATCACGTTACGTGAGTGTTGTACTCGTCAGCGCAGCGAAGTGAAAACACAGGAGATCACCGTGACCGAGGGATGCTCTTGCCAGCTCAACGTGAGAAAGCTGTTGATCACTATGGCCGAGTGCTGAACTCCCTAGCTCAACAACGCGATGAAACTGTTATCACTGTAAACGAGGGCTGCTCTCGACACAACAACGCGAGAAAGCTGTTATCGCTGTGACCAACAGCTGCACTCACCGCTCAATAGCGTGTGAAACTTGATATCATCTTGTCTGACAGCCGTACTCGGCAGATTCACTTAACAAGGTGAAAAATCTGATATTACTAATCGAAGTAAATTATTTCCCATAACTTTTATATAAGTAATTATCTGTGACTAGAAATTTACCGAGCGAACCCAAAAACTAGAATCTTAGCAAACAGGTGAATCTCATTTTAAACTGTAAGTGTGGCGTGCATGCAGTTCGAGAAGCCGATAATTTGCCACTTGTTGAATTTTCTGCCTAGGAGAAAAGTGTAGATCGCAGAGATTTAATCTAATCTCATTCGTCCACTTATGTATACGTGCTAACACCATATGGGCTTGAGGAAATTGTTTGAGGTTTCACCAGTGTACGTGACGATACGGTGTAAGACCACCTATATTATTGTTTATCATTTATATAGATATGACAATATATGGGATACACAAAGAAACTAGCACATTGAATGAAGTCCTAATTGAAAATTATATTATCAAAGAATCATTAACTGAGAGCAAAACACACTTCAAACATTTGAAACATGGAAGAATGTTAATATAAAAGTAAACACAGAGGTAACAGAGATAATCAACATTAGAACATAAAGACTACTCCTAATACAGGCCAGAAATGAATAATTTTTCAATGTAGATGTTACATATATTTTGGAAAGATGTTCATAGGTGACGGCAGAAAGGTAAAAGCAGCAGCTTAAGTAACACAATGAAATGTGTCGCGTATAACATCGCTTTGATATCCATATATTTAAATGTTGGCAACAGACAAATAATCAACAGTATATTCAAACCGACTGTTTGTCAAAGACAAACGTAAGATCACAAGATGTGAGATAAGCTGCTTGCTAGAAAACGATGCGTACGAAATGGAGAAATTCGACAGAAAGCAAGAATAATTTCATTCTTGGATATACATACTGGGAAGGAATTAACTGGTTTGCACATATTACAAGAACAACCCCAAACCCCCTTGGCGCACGATATCGTATATCCAGACAGAACTTTTTCGCCGTATGAAGACGATCACAAAAATTATGGATAGACGGTGTTCAAGAAACACTCTACGGTAGTCAAATACAGTGGTAAAAAAATTACGAATGCAGAAGGTTTACACCTTTCTACTACGTGGCCTAACGTCGGGCGATAACAGACGTAATGAGATAGCACAGGTAAGAAGAGAAGATTACATCCAGGTGGTCTAACGTCGGACATTAACAGACGTAATGAGATAGCACAGGTAAAAAAAAGATGATTCCACCTCTCTACGTGGCCTAGCAGTGGGCTCTAACAGGGATAGTGAAATAGAATGGATAATAAAATGGAACCTCTGTCGTGACTTCTAATGACTTCAGTGGACAGACGAGTGGAAATTACAAATAAAAGTAGATTGTACGTCTTTAATTTGTCTCCAAACATAAGTGGCCGATGAGTGGAGCTGTTATACAAAAGATGATTGCACCCTTCAACCTTCTCTCACAACCAGCATGTTGACAAATAAGTGGAGCTGAGTTAGCGCGCACAAAAAAAATCTACACCATTGACAGTAGCAAAATAAATGGACGGACGAGATGAGATGAGTACACTAGAGTGCTATGACGTCATTTATATATACTGACCGAACTATTCCTCATCGTTGCTAGATGTTCACTGACGTTACAATGATCTCAACAGAACCTGGTATGGAAAAGATGACCTTACCACTCGTCGTAAATTTCCTCTCAAGTCAGTTTATTCAAGGGTAGTCTGAGCCGTACGTGGGGAATGTAGTCTGAGCCGTGCGTGGGGCGGTAGTCTGAGCCGTACGTGGGGGAGTGAAGTCTGAGCCGTACGTGGGGCGGTAGTCTGAGCCGTACGTGGGGGGGGGGGGGTGTAGTCTGAGCCGTACGTGGGGGTGTAGTCTGAGCCGTACGTGGGGGTGTAGTCTGAGCCGTGCGTGGGGGTGTAATCTGAGCCGTACGTGGAGCGGTAGCCTGAGCCGTACGTGGGGGTGTAGTCTGAGCCGTACGTGGGAGTGTAATCTGAGCCGTACGCGAGGGTGTAGTCTGAACCGTACGTGGAGCGGACGTATGAGCCGTACGTGGATCGGTAGTATGAGCCGTATGAGCAGCGGTAACATGAACATTACGAGCAGCGACAACATGAACATTACGAGCAGGTAATGTGTACATATAAGGCAAGAATGTACATACCTTTTCTCAGGTAGAGACCGAATGAACCGTGTGCAAAAAAAAAAAATTGGAAACAAATAATAACTCCCTTGTCCGACCGCTAATCTGTTTAAAGTGTAAATATTCACACAAAATGTATCTACTAAAAATCAGCTATCATACTTTCGCACATAACATTTGGTACAACATTGAATGGGATTTCTAAGCAGGCTGTTTGTATTTCTGGTCTTCATGTGTCCAGAAGTTTTATTAGAACTGCACATCAATTAATCGATTTGAAATTCTTATAAAACATTTTGTAATATTAAACATATCTTCCGTGCCAATTTTATTTTGATACTTATAAATTATTGTATGTTTAAATGTTTTGCTTATAAATTATGTTATGTATGCGTTTTGCGACATATATATTATTTCATGTGTAGATGTTATTTCATATAATTTACTCACTTTAGCTAACATTTGTAATTATAAATAATATCACACATGTATGTGTTATTTTATAAATTATTTTATGCATACATGTATTACTTATACATTATATCAGGTGGACATTCGTTACTTATAAATTATGATACGAGCATATTTGTTATCTTATAAATTATTTTACAAGTACATTTGTTGTTTATAAGTTATTGTGCGCTTGCTATTTAATCTATGCTGGCAATTGATACACATAAATGATATTAGGCTGACATTTGATTTATACAAATTATCATACGCTGACATCTGATTCACATAAATTCTCTGAAGCCTACATTTCATAAATTTGCATTTTCTTATACATCGTATGATTTTAGCCGCAAACTATTTTAGGTCTAAGCTGTGTAATGAGCTAATGTCTTGTCACATTATTTCAATAATTTCCTTTCCTAGAATTTGTTATCCAAGGCTAAGGTGGACACTGCTATCTGGGATAAAGTGTTAGAAACATTGCACTAAGTCTATCTTATGTATTAGATGCAGTAAACAGTTCCCTTCCATGCTGCCTTTCCTTTTTTGATAGTAAACTAGGTATCCATTTACAGCTGGGTCGATTTGAACATGCTGGTAACTGGTACTGAATGCAGTACTAGTGTCGTGAAAATCGTGTGCGCTATGACTGTGCTAATCAAATTATCGTGGAATATTGATACATTCATAACCAGTGACAGTTTTTGGGTAGATCCAATCTCTATACCAGCATCCGTCACTACACTAATGTAGGGTAAGATTTCATCTCTATCCCAGCGTCCATCACTACACTAATGTAGGGTAAGATTTCATCTCTATCTCAGCGTCCATCACTACACTAATGTACGGTAAGATTTCATCTCTATCCCAGCGTCCATCACTACACTAATGTAGGGTAAGATTTCATCTCTATCCCAGCATCCATCACTACACTAATGTAGGGTGAGATTTCATCTCTATCCCAGCATCCATCACTACACTAATGTAGGGTGAGATTCATCTCTATCCCAGCTTCCAGCACTACACTAATGTAGGGTAAGATTCCATCTCTATCCCAGCGTCCATCACTACACTAATGTAGGGTAAGATTTCATCTCTATCCCAGCATCCATCACTACACTAATGTAGGGTGAGATTCATCTCTATCCCAGCTTCCATCACTATATTAATGTAGGGTGAGATTCATCTGTATCCCAGCTTCCAGCACTATATTAATGTAGGGTGAGATTCATCTCTATCCCAGCTTCCAGCACTATATTAATGTAGGGTGAGATTCATCTGTATCCCAGCTTCCAGCACTATATTAATGTAGGGTGAGATTCATCTCTATCCCAGCTTCCAGCACTATATTAATGTAGGGTGAGATTCATCTCTATCCCAGCTTCCATCACTATATTAATGTAGGGTGAGATTCATCTGTATCCCAGCTTCCAGCACTATATTAATGTAGGGTGAGATTCATCTCTATCCCAGCTTCCAGCACTATATTAATGTAGGGTGAGATTCATCTGTATCCCAGCTTCCAGCACTATATTAATGTAGGGTGAGATTCATCTCTATCCCAGCTTCCAGCACTATATTAATGTAGGGTGAGATTCATCTCTATCCCAGCTTCCAGCACTATATTAATGTAGGGTGAGATTCATCTCTATCCCAGCTTCCAGCACTATATTAATGTACTCTGACATTTCATGTCTATCGCAACACTTATCACTTCCCTAATGTAAGACTCTTGTCTACCCCAACAATTCCACTACACCAATTAGGAATGCTACTACTACCCGGGTATTTATACGACTATTGATAAAGTAAACAAACAACAGTCATTGTGTTGGTGCAGATAATGAGACAATAAGATAATATTGTCCTGTAACACCTGGAGGTGCAGCTGCTCACCGCTGTGGTCCACTTTTGTTTTGTCCTTGTATGATCTTGTCCTGGTATGCTCTTTCTCGTCCTGGTATGCTCTTTCTCGTCCCGGTATGCTCTTTCTCGTCCTGGTATGATCTTTCTCGTCCTGGTATGATCTTGTCCTGGTATGATCTTGTCCTGGTATGATCTTGTCCTGATATGTTCTTGTCCTGGTATGATCTTGTCCTGGTATGATCTTGTCCTGGTATGATCTTGTCCTGGTATGATCTTGTCCTGGTATTATCTTGTCCTGGTATTAACTTGTCCTGGTATGATCTTGTCCTGGTATGATCCTGTCCTGATATGATCTTGTTCTGGTATGATCTTGTCCTGGTATGATCTTTCCTGGTATGATCTTGTCCTGGTATGACCTTTCCCGGTATGATCTTGTCCTGGTATGATCTTGTCCTGGTATGATCTTGTCCTGGTATGATCTTGTCCTGGTATGATCTTGTTCTGGTATGATCTTGTCCTGGTATGTGGTATGATCTTGTCCTGGTATGATCTTTTCCTGGTATGACCTTTCCTGGTATGATCTTGTTCTAGGTCTTCCTGATGTCTTCTTCTTTTCATCCATGGTATTTCAAGGGAGCGTTGCCTTTGGACGATAAATGATGACTCCCATAGTGATACGAACATTGGCAGGCTCACTGTAACTGCCATAGTTGACCTAAATAAACTATTTTCAACAGGGCATACCAATTTTAATATAGTTGGTATTCGCTCTATGAAAAGACTACAATACATCACACCATCACATTTATGGAAAGGACTCTTCATAACATCATATAGTTCATATTATGATACAATAAAATTGCTGCGATTCATTTACGTATTACACATATAGACAATGCATTGTTAAAATTACACTTAGGACACATTTCTTTAACAGTCATTTTTATTCAGTAGTTAAAAAAAATGGGAAAGTCCTCGAACAAAATCTAAATATTAAAATGAATGTTTGTTTATTTGTTTATTTTATACTTCTGTTTGAAGACAAATATTGACTGTTCACAATGTGCTTAAATATATGTTTGTGTCCATTAACTTGCGATTTGCCCTCATTTATTTGTTTCAAACGGGTTAAGCTAAGGGTCACGTAGAAAAATGAAAATGTGTGGGTGTGTTTAAAAAAAAAATTATCTGACGGGAAAGAGTAATGGTCCGTGATAAATTATAAACAAAGTAGAGACTGTCAGCTATTTTCATCATTGGTGTAATGGGTCACCGTTGTTGTAGCAAATTAATTTGTCCACAATTATGGTATAATCAATTCCCACTGTTCCCACATTAACAAGACATCTTGAACTACAAGCTAGTGCTCACATATTCCCTAACGTAAACGATGACACGAAGAAAGTATGTCGCAATGACTGCTAAAGATTGTGTCATCTAATTGGCGCTCATGATTACATCTCTCATGGAGAATCACGCGCTCGGCATATCGATCTTCAACTGCAGCCCATGCATTCTCACAGAACACCCACTCTTGAATACATGAGTTCATTTGCAGCTTGTAACTACATGTTCGTGCACATTAGTTACACACGTAATATTTGTCTCAGATACGCTTAGCAGTTGTTCAATGTTAGCAATGTACCCAGGTCGTAAGAGACATAGAAAAGGTTGGGAAACTGGTCTCCATACGACCGGACGTCTAAGACTGGATTAAGTGTCATAACGTCAGGGTTCAGTGGATGAGCTTCATAAAAGGCAGGTTCAGTGGATGAGCTTCATAAAAGGCAGGTCCAGTGGATGAGCGTCATAAAGGTAGGGTCCAGTGGATGAGCGTCAGAAAGGGAGGGTCCAGTGGATGAAAGTCTAAATGCGAGTCTAGTAGATGAGCGTCATAACGTGAGGATCCAGTGGATGAGCGTCATAAAGGGAGGGTCCAGTGGATGTGCGTCATAACGCGAGGATCCAGTAGATGAGCGTCATAAAGGGAGGGTCCAGTGGATGAGCGTCATAAAGGGAGGGTCCAGTGGATGAGAGTCATAAAGGGTGGGTCCAGTGGATGAGCGTCATAAAGGGAGGGTCCAGTGGATGAGCGTCATAACGTGAAGATCCAGTGGATGAGTCATAACGCGAGGATCCAGTGGATGAGAGTCATAAAGGGAGGGTCTACGGCGTGGGCTAGTGGTTAAGTGTCACGGCTTACTTGCTGGGTTTATTTCCCATCACAGCACCAGCCGTTAACCCGGGGATACAAAACCCTTAGAAAATAGCAGGAGAAAGAAAACCCTTACATAAAATGAATGCTGAAGTCGGATGCACTGGGCCGACTGAAAACCACAGTATAACGCACACTACCTTGGGGAATAAAGGAATAAGGCGAACACCAAACAAATTGTCCAGTGGATCAATGTCATAAGGTGAGGGTCCAGTGGACCAATGTCATAAAGTGAGGGTCCAGTGGACCAATGGCATAACGTGAAGGTCCAGTCAACCAATGTCATAACGCGAAGGTCCAGTGGGTCATAACGCGAAAGTCTATTGTACGTTGGAAGTGTTGCCCCAGGATTCTTGTGCTGCCACTGAACGTTGGAAGTGTTGCCCCAGGATTCTTGTGCTGCCACTGAACGTTGGACGTGTTGCCCCAGGATCCTTGTGCTGCTACTGAAAGTTGGACGTGTTGCCCCATGATCCTTGTGCTGCTACTGAACGTTGGGTGTGTTGCCCCAGAATCCATGTGCTGCTACTGAACGTCGGACTTGTTTTCCAGGATCTATGTGCTGCTACTGAACGTTGGGTGTGTTGCCCCAGAATCCATGTGCTGCTACTGAACGTTGGACGTGTTGCCCCAGGATCCATGTGCTGCTACTGAACGTTGGACGTGTCTCATGAGCCTTGTGCTGCTACTGAACGTTGGACGTGTTGCCCCATGATCCTTGTGCTGCTACTGAACGTTGGACGTGTTGCCCCATGATCCTTGTACTGCTACTGAACGTTGGACGTGTTGCCTCATCATCCTTGTACTGCTACTGAACGTTGGACGTGTTGCCCCAGGATCCTTGTTCTGTGATTCTTACTCTTAACTATGTTTTTTTTGTGTGCATCCGATTACAGGGCATCTTTGTATATCCGAAGGGGTACTGACTATGGTAGATGAGTACTCCTTACTTAAGTGCGATGGGAGGCATCTCCGTAGGTGTATTATTACGTAGATCACAGTGTCGAGCCCCACCTCGTTGGCCAATCTGCTGTAGCACAGACAGTACTCATGATTGCCGCAAAAACATGACATGAGGTAATTTTCTTCTTCTTCTTCTTCTTCTTCTTCTTCGTACGCTGTCAAACGTCAATCTGTATTTTTTTGAAAAAAGCAGCGGTCATCCTGAGGCTGTCGACACTGCCATAGAGCTTGTCTAGTGTTGCCACTGGTGATGGCCACATGCGATTTCTCTGGTCCTCGTATGTCGAGCAGTTTTGCAGCAGATGTTCAGCGGTCATTTTCGCGGTACCACAAGTGCATTCGTCAGTGCCACCTATCTTCAGTTTATTGAATAGGTGGTACCTCAGTCTGTTGATGCCTGTGCGGAGTCTGAAGACCACGACCTGATCTCTTCTGTTCAGCTGGTAATAGGCATCATTTTTTGTGTAGCCAGTATGTTCTGTTTCCCATTTGGCCATGTATCTGGTCCTAATAAGCCTTTTCAATATGTTTCACCTGATTCTGAGGTGTACCAAGCATTTAACATATCTTAATCTATGCATGTAAATATGAGAATACGACTATTTTCACCACAAAGCCGTCATTGTGTACAACAATCAAGAAGCGCATTAAGTCACCAGCAACAAAAGCTATACTGAACAACTCAATCACAATAACAAACGACCTAGTCAATCCGTGTGCTGAGAAAATCTAACGTTTAATTGCTTGACTGACTCCCACCGACACATGACGGAACAGAGATCCTGGCCAACTTTCACTCGACATGCCAGCTTCCAGGCTGTTTTCTTTAATTGTTTCAGACACAGATTCAGTATATTCTTTGGTTGCCTGTCACCGTCCATCCTTGCGGTTCACACTAACTAGGCTTTCGGTACACTAACCATAATTACATTGTGAACTCTTAAATGAACTTAGTTATAGCAACTTCAGAACTACAAATGCAGCAACAAATACAGCAACAAATTGATAAACTAAATACAGCACGTAAAGAATACAGCATGTAAAGAATTCAATACGAAAATCAATGAGAAAAAAATGAGCTCATGAAAATATCTAGAACAGCCAGAGACATCAATATCGCCATTGAAAAACAGCATATCAAACAGGTGAAATATTTCACATACTTAGGAAGCACGTTATCAGCAGACGGAAGAATTACGGCGGAAACCCAACAACGATGCAATAAGGAAAATCAGATCATTGGACAATTAACTCCAAAACTTAATTGTAAGCACGTTACAATAACTACCAAAAGAGCTTTATACAACACGATTTTTGTCCCGACACTAGGCAACCAATGTCAAAACTGGACACTAACATCACATGACGATGTCCGTCCGGCATTAGGCTGCCAATGTCAACACTGGACACTCACATGACGATGTCCGCCCCGACCCCAACAATAGGCTACCAATGTCAAAACTGGACCCTAACATCACATGACGATCTCCGTCCCGAAAATAGGCTAACAATGTCAAAACTGGACCCTCGCATCACATGACGATCTATGTCCCGAAAATAGGCTAACAATGTCAAAACTGGACCCTAACATCACATGACGATCTATGTTCCGAAAATAGGCTAACAATGTCAAAACTGGACCCTAACATCACATAACGATCTCCGTCCAAAAAATAGGCTAACAATGTCAAAACTGGACCCTAACATCACATGACGATCTATGTCCCGAAAATAGGCTAACAATGTCAAAACTGGACCCTCGCATCACATGACGATCTATGTCCCGAAAATAGGCTAACAATGTCAAAACTGGACCCTAACATCACATGACAATGTCCGCCCCGACCCCGATAATAGGCTACCAATGTCAAAACTGGACCCTAACATCACATGACGATCTCCGTCCAAAAAATAGGCTAACAATGTCAAAACTGGACCCTCGCATCACATGACGATCTATGTCCCGAAAATAGGCTAACAATGTCAAAACTGGACCCTAACATCACATGACGATCTATGTTCCGAAAATAGGCTAACAATGTCAAAACTGGACCCTAACATCACATAACGATCTCCGTCCAAAAAATAGGCTAACAATGTCAAAACTGGACCCTAACATCACATGACGATCTATGTCCCGAAAATAGGCTAACAATGTCAAAACTGGACCCTCGCATCACATGACGATCTATGTCCCGAAAATAGGCTAACAATGTCAAAACTGGACCCTAACATCACATGACAATGTCCGCCCCGACCCCGATAATAGGCTACCAATGTCAAAACTGGACCCTAACATCACATGACGATCTCCGTCCAAAAAATAGGCTAACAATGTCAAAACTGGACCCTAACATCACATGACGATCTATGTCCCGAAAATAGACTAACAATGTCAAAACTGGACCCTAACATCACATGACGATGTCCGTCCTGACACTATGGCTAACAATGTCAAAACTGGACACTAACATCAAATGAAAAACATGGTAACAACAGAAAAATTCCTGCGAAAAATATTGAGCGTAACAAGGAGAGACAGGATCAGAAACGTTGACAACGGGAACAGCACCAGTATTAGACTACATTAAAAGACAACTAAAATGGTTTGGCCACGTAACAAGCTACCACTACACAGCATACCCCAAACAACGGATTCAAAGCCAAAGGCAGACCACGAAAAAGATGGCTTACATAAATATTTGAGGCAGTAAATGCTACTGTGCATGAGGTACATAGCCGTGCTCGTTTTAGAGATCTGTTCACAACCTGACAATGAAAGGCAGACCAGATTAGCAAAAACAAAAGGAAAGAGAAAAAAAAAAAGAAAGAAGAAGAACGATTATCTCGAAGGTTTTTATCACAAAAAATAAAATGGTTCACAGAAACACACTACAATCATTGTAACGACATCTCTGGAACACAGCTTAGCTTTTCGAACAAACATACACATCCTCATCTTGTTCTTTTGGTCTCCATGCCCTTGTCTCCATGCCCATCTTGTCTCCATGCTAGTCTTGTCTCCATGCCAGTCTTGTCTCCATGCCCATCTTGTCTCCATGCCAGTCTTGTCTCGATGCCAGTCTTGTCTCCACGCCTTCTTGTCTCCATGCCTATCTTGTCTCCACGCCCTTCTTGTCTCCATGCCCTTCTTGTCTCCACGCCCTTCTTGTCCCCATGCTAGTCTTGTCTCCACGCCCTTCTTGTCCCCATGCTAGTCTTGTCTCCACGCCCTTCTTGTCTCCATACCCTTTTTGTCTCCATGCTAGTCTTGTCTCCACGCCCTTCTTGTCCCCATGCTAGTCTTGTCTCCACGCCCTTCTTGTCTCCATACCCTTTTTGTCTCCATGCTAGTCTTGTCTCCACGCCCTTCTTGTCTCCATGCCTGTCTTGTCTCCACGCCCTTCTTGTCTCCACTCCCTTCTTGTCTCCATGCCCTTCTTGTCTCCATGCCCTTCTTGTCTCAAGTGCCCTTTTTGTCTCCATGCCCTTCTTGTCTCCAGTGCCCTTCTTGTCTCCATGCCCTTCTTGTCTCCAGTGCCCTTCTTGTCTCCATGCCCTTCTTGTCTCCAGTGCCCTTCTAGACTCCATGCCCTTCTTGTCTCCAGTGCCCTTCTTGTCTCCATGCCCTTCTTGTCTCCAGTGCCCTTCTTGTCTCCATGCCCTTCTTGACTCCAGTGCCCTTCTTGTCTCCATGCCCTTCGTGATTCCATGCCCTTCTTGTCTCCAGTGCCCGTCTTGACTCTATGTTCGTTTTATCTCCTTAGGAAGCAGTTAAACTTGTACGCACTCTTGCGTATATCAGGAGGGCTAGTACTGTGGTGCACTTTTCCGATCTACGAGATCTGAAATTTCATTTTAAATTTTCTAAATGGCTATCTTATAAAATAACCCTGGCTGATACTGCACATGAACGAAAGTTAATGACATAATTGGTGACTCTCCTGATGCATTTTTGTTTTTATCAAATAGGCCCATTCGTGAACTTAAATCGCAGAGGCATACTTTACTATCGACTATCAGAAGTCTGCCTTTTTAAATAGTTGCACAGAGCTACAATAACCGTGTATCCGCGACTGTCCTCTAATCTTCTCAATTTGCCGTCTGTTGGGCTTTGCAAGCCAGACTGGCAGCCAAATTTAATTTAGACTTTCCCTAGCAAGCAAAATAGGTCATGTAGTGTGTGTTCACTCGAAAGAGAGGATGGAGATAGAGAGAGAGAGAGAGTTCTGACAATTGAAACGTTCTAGGAAAGGTTCACGGTTTTAGATTTTGTTTGATTGTTCTGTAGGAAGAATTTGAATCCCACGCATTGTGGATGCGGTGTCTGTCACATATAGTTAACTTCATGGTTAAGAGAAAGCAAAACAGTTGTTCTTCTTACCAGACACACTAAACGAAACGAAAACGAGGTTACGTGTTTACCAAGAACAACCAAAATAATTAGCACCTAAATAGAAGTCAACCTCATTTTGACCTTCGAATTCTTGGAATTATTCACACGGATGACAAAGTAAAATGACCAAGCTTTATCGTTCTAAATTTGTCTTTTAAAATAGTATGTATCTCTCTCTCTCTCTCTCTCTCTCTCTCTCTCTCTCTCTCTCTCCCATACACACATGAACACGCATATATATATATATATATATATATATATATATATATATATATATTTATATATATATACACAGAAACGTACATACACATATAGCAAATATATGTCTGTCTGCCTGCCTGGCTGGTCTGCCTATCTGTTTGTCTGTATGTCTAAATATATCTCTGTCTGTCTTTATGTCTATTTATCTAGCTGACATCTATGTTTTTTCAGGCAATCTACTTAATTTGGGGTTGCTGTATTTTTTCTCGTTTGCTCACTGTTGAAGAAATGTTGGAAGTAGATGTCGAAAGTTAGAAGTTGGAAGCAGACGTCGGGTGTTACATGTTGGAACCAGACGTCGGGTGTTACATGTTGGAACCAGACGTCGGGTGTTACATGTTGGAACCAGACGTCGGGTGTTACATGTTGGAACCAGACGTCGGGTGTTACATGTTGGAACCAGACGACGGGTGTTACATGTTGGAACCAGACGTCGGGTGTTACATGTTGGAACCAGACGTCGGGTGTTACATGTTGGAATCAGACGTCTGGTGTTGCATGTTGGAAGCAGACGTCGATGTTACATGTTGGAAGCAGACGTTGGATGTTACATGTTGGAACCAGACGTCGGGTGTTACATGTTGGAAGCAGATGTCGGATGTTCCATGTTGGAACCAGACGTCGGGTGTTACATGTTGGAACCAGACGTCGGGTGTTACATGTTGGAAGCAGACGTCGGTGTTACATGTTGGAAGCAGACGTCGTGTGTTACATGTTGGAAGCAAGTTCAAGTTAGCAGCGTCATCATGTAAAACAAATTGCTAACGAGCCAGTACAAGAGCACAGACAGGCAGTCGAGTGAACTGTTGTCTTCGCTGCTTTACATTCACTAATCAGAGAAGAGTTCAGTACTTATTGTTACACCTAGGTAAACTATAGATGACCTATTTGGAGCAATGAAGTGTGTTCCTTTACTGCGAGAGAACTGTGCCAAAGGTCAGTAGCTCCAGTCCTAAACATAATTAACTCCCGGACATTATTTGTTGCAGAAGAATGTACTATTATTAAACCTGTCACTCCAGGCACTATAATCAGTCATGAATCCTTTTGATTGAAGTGTGCTTTAATTGGCAATGCGTCTTAAAAAAGCTGGTCAGAAAAATCACTACCTTCCCTGCCGTCCTGACTTACATTTCTGGAAGGGAACAATAGACCCATTCGAGAACCTCTGGGATTTCGAGGCAAGTCTTCTGAAACACCACCAGAAGGACTGTCGGACAATGGAGACATTGAACGTTTGGTTACAAATAAATCCCAGTCTTCGTTCACTTCCCACTACACGTATTTATCCTTGACAATTCAAATAGTGGACACTTGGCATAGGCTCCTAGACCAAATAGTTGACACTTGGCATAGGCTCCTAGACTAAATAGTGGACACTTGGCATAGGTTGCTAGACCAAATAGTGGACACTTGGCATAGGCTCCTAGACCAGATGGTGGACACTTGGCATAGGCTCCTAAGACCAAATAGTGGACACTTGGCATAAGCTCCTAGACCAAATAGTGGACACTTGGCATAAGCTCCTAGACCAAATAGTGGACCCTTGGCATAGGCTCCTAGACCATATAGTGGACACTTGGCATAGGCTCCTAGACCAGATAGTGGACACTTGGCATATGCTCATAGAACAAATAGTGGACACTTGGCATAGGTTGCTAGAACAAATAGTGGACACTTGACATAGGCCCCTAGAACAAATAGTGGACATTTGGCATAGGCTCCTAGACCAAATAGTGGACACTTGGCATAGGCTCCTAGACCATATAGTTGACACTTGGCATAGGCTCCTAGACCAGATAGTGGACACTTGGCATAGGCTCATAGAACAAATAGTGGACACTTGGCATAGGTTGCTAGAACAAATAGTGGACACTTGACATAGGCCCCTAGAACAAATAATGGACATTTGGCATATGATACTCGAACAATAGTGGACACTTGGCATAGGCTACAAGATCAAATAGTGAGAAAGGAACGAAGGCTTTCACATTAATAAAGTAATCTAGAAGCATTGTCATAGACGTTTAAGGTTGCCACATCCCATTCCCACTTAAATTCTATAGAATAAGTTTGTGCAAAGGTGAAAGAACAATTGGCAAGTGACAAGAAAACTTTAAAACTGTCAGATGTACAGAAAGTAGTACATGCTGCCCTATCAGACATTGACAAGCAATTCTGGATTCAATGTGAAGACCATGTAATGAAAGAGGAAGATGCTTATTGACAAAACGATAGTTTGCGATTCAATCAACCGACAACTCACCAATCTCTTTGATCCATCCAATCTTGATTAAGGTGATGACTATCTACGCATATGTATATTTCAAACATAAAATTACGTTAATTCATATTCTTAAACGTATCTTGAAGCTTGGAACATAATATTTAATTACAAATAAACACTGGCGCAAAAACACAAACACATGTCATATAATTTTCTTTCATCCCAGCTCTTACTGAAAATCAATATATTATAAACATTAATGCACATTTAAAGGGAACAATAATTTACTCATACCCCAATGATAAGTGAAGAAATGCATGTGACTCTTAATGTACTATCAATTGACAGAAGAAAGTAAAATGTGTTTTGTGTATGAACGACAACTATAGGCCTCGTGTAAATAAATACATTGTCTGCTTTGATAAATCCATGCATCTACATAATATTTCTGCATAACAGCTACGTTGTCATGAAAATAAGTGTACCTGCAAACATTTGTATAGATTAATTAGTTATTGTGAGAATATTTACATTTCAACGGCACATATTAAAAAACCCACTATAGAGCGTGTGCTTCTTGTACTGAGCCTACTCCTGTCTTTGATTCGCCTATCAAATCTATATTTATATTGTTCCTTTTGTCATACCACGTCTCCAATTTCTTTAACTACAAGTTAATTATTTTTAATCTGACGAAATTTATCCAACCACTCTCCCATTCCCCTTTTCCTGCTACCCGATATGATTGAACCGGCTAATCTAATCCGTTGTTCTGAAGCCAGCATTCTAACCACTCTCTCTCTCCCCTTCCCCACCACACCCACATTTCTTGACTCATCTATCAACTTTGATGTTCGGACATCAGTTTTCTAAACACGCTCCCAATTTCTTGTCCGACCGATCAAATTGGATCTCCTGAAGCCAGCTTTCTAACTACTACCCTCCACCCTCAATTTCTTGACATCATCATGTAGCATGTCCTTTGTAGAACGTCGCTCCCATCACAGTCTGTCTGAAAGAAACTCGTTCCCTTGCCAAAACTCCAGCTTCCGCCACTGTCATACTCAGGCACTCCTGGATATCTTGGTGCCATCGTCTTCTTGGTCTACCCCTTCCTCTTTTGCCTGGCACCATCCCTTCCATCACCGTCCTCTCAAGACCGTTGTGTCTCTTGATGTGATCAAAGTATTTGCATTTTCTAGCCAAAATGGAATTGATAAACCAGTTCTGCTCTATGCTCAACTCTTGTCGAATGTCTACATTTGTTCTTTTCTCTGTCCAGGGTATTCTGAGGATCTTTCTGTAACATTTTGACTCGAAGGATTCGATTCTTTGTCTAGAAGTTTTGGTAATCGTCCATGCTTCACAGTCATAAGCTGCCACAGGAAAAACACAGGCTCTCAAGACTTTTACTTTTATCGTTTTGTTGGTGCCCTGCCATAATTTCTTCAGGCTGTTCAGTCTCTGCAGTGCCATAGCTAGTCTTCTTCTGATTTCTTTCGAGCAGTCACCATTTTTGTCGATTCTGGAGCCCAGATATTAAAAATGTGTAACCTGATCTATTTCCTCACCACCCACTGTAAATGTATGCTGACATTGTGTTTTATCGGTGGTCATTATCTTTGTTTTGTTTATGTTTATGACACGCCTAGTAAATTTGATGATATGACATCAAGTTTCTAAACGCATCCCCAATTTATTGTCTGACCTATCAAACGTGATGTTCTGACATCAGCTTTCTAAACACGTTCCCAATGTCTTGTCCCACCTATCAAATTTGTTGTTCTGAAGTCAGTTTTCTAACCAGGCCCCCAATCTTCCTTTCCCAAGTATCTAATTTGTTATCCTCTCCTCGCTCTTTTTGTTAATTATTTGTCAAATGCAACATTCTTGTTATACAAGACGACGTGCTAAACTAAATACAATACACACTTAAACCACACTAATCATAAATTAAAAGAAAGATTTTGTGTTTCAATAACATCCTTATTTATTGATTGCGTGGAAGGAAGCTCTCTTCTATTTGAATATCTACTTATGCAAGATTCTCACTATAAATACGATTTCTTTTTCTGGTTCATTCTGGTAATACAACTGTACTATAAACAATCGTTTCTTGTTTGATGTTGCCTCATTGTATGAAGATCATCAGAATTCCTCTATTTGATTACGCATGTTAAAACGTGGATTGGAAATAAACAGCCTTCCGTCGTTTAGCTCGCAATGCATAGCAATAATACAAGTTTTTTACTTGTTGCGTCAAATAAATGCAATTCTTCTGTATTGCATTACGACGGTTAGCATGCATCGCTTCCCAATAACCGTGTTCTCTTTGTTGATTGATTGTTCAAGTACATGAACATAAACACACTTCCATTGCTCTTTTCATGTAGTAGAATTCGCATTCAATCAGCGTTTCCCAGCCTCTTAACTAAAGAATATGTTGATGATTACGGTAAAGCTAGCGATTGCTGCTAACTTAAGGACATTTAGATACAGAATAATTGTACTGTTTGATTTCTGGAACCTGTAAATGAGAACTGAAGTAATTCTCTGCTTATTTGTAAGCAACGAACATCGTAACCTAGGCAACGATGATAGCATACAAACGCCAATTCACATTTAAATGGTCGATAGGGCAATTGATGTCCTCTTGTGATATTGGAGAGTCGAGTGGTTCACTATTTCCTTCGTCTCAAAACGATCTTTTGAATGAGAGAATGGTAAACCACTATTTCATAAGTCTCACAAAGGGCGTCTGAATGAGATAATGGCTAAGCGTCTTGATCTTCACGGCAGCAGCAATACCACTTTCCCCACTGGGTAGCCACATGATCCCCACTCCCTACTCGGTAGCCACATGATCCCCACTCCCAACTCGGTGGCCACATGATCCCCACTCCCCACTCGGTAGCCACATGATCCACTCTCCCCACTCGGTGGCCACATGATCCACTCTCCCCACTCGGTGGCCACATGATCCACTCTCCCCACTCGGTAGCCACATGATCCACACTCCCCACTCGGTAGCCACATGATCCACACTTCCCACTTGGTGGCCACATGATCCGCTCTCCCCACTCGGTAGCCACATGCTCCCCACTCCCCACTCGGTGGCCACATGATCCACTCTCCCCACTCGGTGGCCACATGATCCACTCTCCCCACTCGGTAGCCACATGATCCACCCTCCCCACTCGGTAGCCACATGATCCACTCTCCCCACTCGGTAGCCACATGATCCACTCTCCCCACTCGGTAGCCACATGATCCACTCTCCCCACTCGGTAGCCACATGATCCACTCTCCCCACTCGGTAGCCACATGATCCACTCTCCCCACTCGGTGGCCACATGATCCACTCTCCCCACTCGGTGGCCACATGATCCACTCTCCCCACTCGGTAGCCACATGCTCCCCACTCCCCACTCGGTGGCCACATGATCCACTCTCCCCACTCGGTAGCCACATGATCCGCTCTCCCCACTCGGTGGCCACATGATCCACTCTCCCCACTCGGTAGCCACATGATCCACTCTCGCCAGCTGAACTTAAGTACCTGATTTAGTCTATTCAAATAGTCCACTGACCCGTGTCTTCGTGAAGGAATGCCCAGAATGGGTAGGCTTACCCTTTTGTGCACCCTAAAAAGGACGTCTAGTGGCGGTCTTTTGTAGCTTTTTTGACATCCCGAGCGTGCTGATGAAGGTGGACCAGGGTCTTCCAAGAGGTTGTACTACGCTTGTTTTCATCTGCGTGTCGATCACTACTACGTGGATCACGTCAATCCCTCACCTTATTGGCTAGGCTGTCATAAAAAGATTATGCCAGATGTATATTGTTTGTCACTGCCTATCAAGATACTCATCCACGATGCCAACATGCTGAACTTCGAAATTAATTTAAAACTGATTCTTAAACTGGAAGTAGTTGTTTTTTTGTTTTGCCTAGGACACAGTTAACTTCACGCGACTACATCTGGACAACCACTGAAATGTATCTCAGAATAAGCTAGCCTTTTCCAAACTAAAATGTACATGTTTCTTACGATCATGAACTTAACATTATCTGTAGCTTTCAAGATAGGAGGAAAGGGCCAACGGGGATATTCGATGAAAATGTATTGGCCGCACCAGAAGTCCGATATGTCGAGCGTGGGATTCTACATGAGACGGATAACCTTGGACGCCAAATTGATGACAGAATCTGTTACAGCTATTTCAACCAACTTGTCTTATGGTAATCATTTGCGGTGCGGATTTTGTGAGTGCACAGGTGTGGTTCAAGATGTCTAGTGAATGTATAAGCAGTGTGGATTGTTTTTGTTAAATATACGGACACATTTTTTTGCTACCACAAACACGACCGACCGACTGACTACACTGATGATATAGAAAGCTAACAATATTGACTTTGAACTTGGAGAACTTGACCGGTGTTGGGCCAGCTGCGTATGTTGTCAATTCTCTGCAGCTAATCGTCGCTGCTGGTTGAACCGAAAATGACAATCAGCCTCTAAGAAAGAATAAGCTAGACAATTTCCAGACGCTTGTGGAAACCATCTACAGCGATAGACTAGGGTGCATTCTGCATTCTGATCTGGATTTCTTTTCGGCTACCTGCGGTGCTGTCAGTGACGAGTATGTGAAACGATTTGTTCAGTACATTTTTAACTTTGGAATCCTCATCAAAGGGAAATTGACTGCATGAATGCAGTTTGAGATGCTCTGGGAACTCATTATAAGCTACAGACAAAGCAGCGTCCATCTAATTGATTGTCCTAAAATGAATGTGTACAAATTTAAAAATAAATATTTGAAAAACTAGAGTTCATCTGGTGTTTTAACGACCATATTCATAGTCATCGGACCAAACACCATTTAGGTGACTTGGTTTAGTCTCGCAGACACACACAAACAGTTTGTTGTCCAGTTTGATCTGTGTGCTACCTTGAACACAACTCGCGTGATTTCAAATATAAGGTCAGTACGTTCAGAACTAACACCTACCGTAGGCTAAGTAAAGCTAAACAACAAAT
The DNA here is from genome assembly GCA_036924085.1 of Ariolimax columbianus. Taxonomy (NCBI): domain Eukaryota; kingdom Metazoa; phylum Mollusca; class Gastropoda; order Stylommatophora; family Arionidae; genus Ariolimax; species Ariolimax columbianus. The sequence continues at coordinate 13,621,915 of JAVGWX010000001.1, forward strand.
TAACGAAATAATTATAGCAAACAAGAGCTAATCGAACGAAGAGCATTACTTGCATGTGTGAACGTGTCGTGCCTCTCCAAAATAGGCACATTTTGGAGCAAACTAAAACTAAAGAACAAATTGCTAATTTAAATAATTGGAAGATAGCACTATTTTAATACGGCGATACGAATACGTTGACCGTACGAAAATAAAAATAGCGGAAAGCAAACATTTACGAAGAGAGCTCGTCAGTTTCCAGGAAGCGACAGTATTCATCACAAAAAGCACTTTAACTTTCAAGTGCACTATTTTTACACTATCCTAAATCTGGCCAACGATTTATACAATTTATGCAGTTCTGTCATCACAATGTTCAAGTATTCCATCGTCATCAACAATAACGACCAAAATTAGAACACAAACATTTCAGTTCACATTTTTGTAGCTATCAGTTTTTATCCGTATCGTTATTTTACAACTACATGATTGTCTTCTATTTTGATCTTGTTATTTAAACATATCAAACTGGGCATAGTATAGTGTGCATCATTCATTAATTGCTGTTTAATGCCAACAATGAGTTACTTTACTCTGGAAAAGGGCCTTACGTGGCAGGTTGTAGTAGCATTCCTCCCATCTCGAGGGTCTTGATGAAGGTGGACCTCGGTCCTCCAGGTGGTTGTGCTATGCTTGGTTTCATATGCGTGACGCTTACTACTACATGGATCAAGTCGCTCCACATCTCGTGAGCTGGACTGCCTTGAAAACAGCATGTTGACAGGGGACACTACATGGAAGAGTGGTCTTGGTCATTATATTGTGCCGGACTCTGACTCGACGTCCTGGTCAGTATGTTGTGCATGTCCCTGATACAACGTCATGGTCATTATGTTGTGCATACCACACTAGTCTGCCAGATCCACATGCAGCTCTCAATAAACACAGGTATAACTATCACAGTTACTGGTGAGGTCGTGTTTACAATATGTCGATTGGTGTTCCTGAAGCATGTTTGCGTATTGTAATTTGAAGGTATAGCCATCAGATGGAGGGGAAGCAGTATAGACTAGTGCAATGGAAAAGCGGACTTGAAAGTTAAGCTAGCCGATATTTGCCTCCGATACAATGTACGCGGTGAGAATGCCCATTTGGCTTCTCAGCTAGTCAAAGTCGTTTCTGATCAGAACAGTGTATGCACGATAACAACTTACAGAACGAGAATAGAAGCTGAGAGAGATTTTGGCTCTGAAGTGGCTATCTGAAATCTACTAAATGAGGGCCGTAATCGTTTGTGAGTCTCAGTTCCTGCATCGAAATAGCTGGACGTGGCATGAGTGAATAGCGGACATAGAGGTCACACATCTTCGGTATATTGTGTGAATATACTGCCAAGGTCTTGTTGGGGTGTGCAGATATAAAACAGCTGAAGCCCTGACCTAAGAGGCACATGTAGTGGGTACATTGGCAATGCGCAGAGGCCAAATTATAAAGTTGATCTCTATTCGAGAAATCAGTGATGCACAGATTGCAAAGTTTTGAAATCACACGTATGGCAGTAGGGAGGACCGCCTGAGAGGACGGACCGCAAGTGTGTACAACCAACGAATTAAGGATAATCGTCAATATCTACACTCTTCGTCATTTACTGAGGCGGATTGAGAACCAAAGGTCTGTCCGGAGTGCAATGACATATGTTCTTAACAGAACAGAACAGAACAGAAACTGTAGCGCAGTAAAGTGTTGAAGACCGGCAGCCATTCCAGATTCTGTGACTGCTTGCCAAGTTGTAAAGTTGATTTTCGTTCATGAACAGTACCTCCAGCTATATAAGCCAGTTATGCTTATAGTTATAGTAAGTGTTACCACTTACGGAATGTCACCAAGGACAAGGCGTATTCACTTGTTAGCCATCTTCTATTTACATTGCTACATGATGTTTACTTCTCGCTGGTTACTAGGACAAACTCGATAGTCAAGTCAGACAGCTTTCGTAGAATGTCTCATTCAAACGGATCATGTTTTGCAGCTGGACTGAAGATGATCAGAGGCTATAGAAGCTAAATCACATAAGATCTGGAAGGAGGAACCTAACATTCGGAACAAGATTGTCAGGAATTTGAGCGGATTAGACAGATGGACAATGTCTCAGAGACTAGTGATGTGGACTAGATATATTAAGTGGGGCAGGGATCAATAGATGTCGAATTCGCCAGGGAAGATCAGTATTCATTTATACACCCAGGAAAAGTCAATCTTTAACGAAAAGTAGAAATATAAATTTTTGTGAAAACAGCTAGAAGAATGTGTGTATGGTTGCTGGACACGCACTGCTCCACTGAAGCTGGTGAACATGAGGGCTAACCATTCGATGCCATTTCTTGAACGTTTGCTCCACTGAAGCTGGTGAACTTGAGGGCTTACCCTTCGATGCCATTTCTTGAACGTTTGCTCCACCTCATTAACCCAGTGACGATGAAGAAATAGAAGACAATATGAGAATTAACAACAAACGCTCAGACAAATCTACTGTAAATAACGGCGTATATGAATTCCAAAATTGGAAAACTAAAATACAAGGAAATAGAAGGGCATTTGGACTAGAAACAAAGTTAGGTTGATACGTTTTTGTGAAGAAAATCAATTAGTCGTATGGGAGATATTTTTCCTAACAATCTTCAAGTTGGCTATGCCCGTCAAAATGTCCAGGAGATATGGTAAGAAAACAAACCAGACATTTCTGATAAAGGATGAGAAAATACGAAAAGATGATGTAGACAAAATGCCCATACATTTATATACACACAAGCACACACAGGTACACACACAGACACACGCAACAGAATTCACCAACCAACCAGCCAGTCCAGATATTATTCAAAATTGTCTCGTGGAAATTGAAACAAAAAATATGTTAGTCTACTGTCAGAAAACATGGGACAACACAAGAGAGAAAGCCCATACGAGAATCCTTAGTACTCATTGGCACTGTCCCAAATCAAGCATAAAAACTTCAAGTTCAACTTACCGATACAAAAGTTTAAGAAATTAAAGTACTGTTGACAATCGATATCTTGCAAAATAAAAAAAAAAATAAAAAAAAAGGAAAAGCGCACATAAAACCCCAGAATTAATGGTGCCGGACAATGCGATATGTCCTATGTCCCGATAGGCAGGGAGGAACACTAACGTCTGATCAGGCAAAATATACTGATCAGACATGTTAGTTAGGGTTAGGCAAAATATACTGATCAGACATGTTAGTCAGGGTCAGGCAAAATATACTGGCCAAGACCCTCAACTCAGCTTCCTCGAAGCCCTTCCTGGAAACGGGCTGTTTTCATGGCAGCCTGGCTAACGAGTTGAGGGATCGACGTGATCCCCGTAGTAGTGCGCGATAATCAGATGAAGCCAAGCATATCATAACTGCCTGGAGGACCCGATTCCACCTTCATTACACTCTGGATGTGTCAGGGCGCACCAAAGAGTAGCCTACTCCATGTGGAGATTCGAAACAAGAACAAAATGTTCCGACAGGCAAAAGAACATTGGATATGATCAATATACAAAGTAACAGAAGACATGGACAAACAAAGAACAACAAGAGATTTATGCAAAAATAATATATATTTTAAACACTGCATTGCTGGTTGAAGGGGCTGAATGAATGGAGCGTAAGAATGGGGACATTTTTCTTAATGAGAAAGATATATCAAACAGATGGCTGGAATACATAGGTGAACAGTTGACCAGCAACGTAGCTAACACTCCATCAACATTTAATAATGACGGTCCGTGTTCCCCAAATCAGTAGTTGAGGTAGTAATAACATGTGAACAGGGTACAGAAACAGGAATGTGCACAACAAATATATTCCTTTTTATACCTTACCGCACACTTGTATTACCTTAGTTTGTATAAATGTCCCTTACAGAACACTTGTATAGCCTTAGTTTGGATAAATGTCCCTTACAGAACACTTGTATAACCTTAGTTTGGATAAATGTCCCTCACAGAACACTTGTATAACCTTAGTTTGGATAAATGTCCCATACAGAACACTTGTATAACCTTAGTTTGGATAAATGTCCCTTACCGCACACTTAAATCCTAAGTTTAAGAACATTCCGCGAACGACTACTGAGTGAATTTATGATGATTTTATTCATCATGTAGAATCCACTTTGCAGAGCATCGCTGCCATGACAGCGCGTCTGAAAGAAGCTTGATCTCTTACAAAATCTCCAGCCTGCTCTAAGGTCATGCCAAAGCATTCCTTGACATCTTAGTGACATGTACTTCTTGGTCTGCCTTCGTCTTTCTAATCCGGCACCATGCCTTCCATTACCGTTCTTTCAATACTGTTGACTGAATTTATGAACCAGTTCTCCTTTATGGCCAACTCTTATAAAATGTTCATATTCTTCCTTTATTCTGTTCACGATATTCGGAGGACCTTTCTAGAACATTTCGGCTCGATTAACCCGATTCTCTTTCTTGAGGTTCTAGGGAGCTGTCAATGTTTCGCAGCTGTACGCTGCCACGGGGAAAATACAGGTTCTAAAAATTGTCCATTTTGTTGGTTTGCTGGCATTCTGCGATAGTTTCCTCTGGTTGTTTTTTTAATACAGCATGAAATTATTCTGCTACCGCCCACCTGAAGGCTGAAATCTTCCACTAGTGGGCGGCAAGGTTAAAGAGCACTGTTCTAGAGGAAATCGGTGCAGAGCAAATCACCGATCTGTGTAACATCTACAAATATAGATCTATACCGCGCGACCTGATGACACCAGTCTTGATAACACTACCCAAGACCACTCGTCGTATCGAATGTTCAGATTATAGAACAATCAGTCTGATGAACATGTCAACAAGTAGATACTGCTCAAAATAATGGAGAGAATTATGTGTAGGGGAGACAACAACGTTCCGGGCGAATAATTTGGTTTTTGAAATAACAGCGGATCAAGGCAAGCGAAATTGTGTATAAGGACATTAGCAGAAAATATATAAAAGTGCTCAAAATAAAGCTTTTATATGAAATGTATGGACTACAACAATGGACGAAAAACTAATTACATGTCTAGAAAACACATACATATGGGTAGAAAAAGACAATAATACTCAAGATCTGTACTGCCAATGAGATACGGTTCCCGCCTCGAGTGCCGGAGGTCGCGCGTTCGAATCACGGTGGAGACCAAGATTTTTGCACGTGGATCTTCTGGTACACATTCCTATGATCTGCGTGTTCGGTGTCCAGCACGGTAAACATTCCTATGATCTGCATGTTCAGGTCCTAGCAGTTGGAAATGGAAAGGAGTAGACTTAACGGCCGCTGCCCAGACAAAATTCAAATGAAAAATATACCTAAATTATTTGCACCTTTCCCCACGTGGTTTGTTAAGAGCAGCTATAAATGGTGCCTAACTGACTGCGGATCTACTTAGCTATAGTGTTTGCGTATATTAAGATGGACTCGCACTCACTCTCCAAAAAACTGACTGTATACACAGACTCGTAGAGTCTTCTAAATCAGTATAAATACGTTAGGTTAAGTCCTTGTCTAATATTTACACAGGACATATTTTTTCGACACATACAAGTAATGTCAGAACTCATCTGTGCAGTATCAATAGTCTGAAGTGTGTGAATGACACAGTTCTGGTAAGTGAAAGTTGACAAGAATGACAGGAATTGGAGATCCATGTAATGAACATAATCCATGTGTATGAATTGGACATTACCACTGAGAAAACAACAACTTCATAATTAGCAAAGTATACTCGACATCTGGTCTAAAGTTACAAATAGACGATGAAACACTAGAACAGGCCACGAGCTTCTAAATATAATAACAAGAGGATATAAAATGTTCAATCGAAATAAGAAGAGAATAAGGAAGATCAAATCTGTATTCACCAACCTGAGTGATATATTGCCACCCAAGCAAGTCACTCAGAAATGACATATGCGAGTGATGATGTGAACTTAGTCGCTAGATTAGGGCCTAAAAACGCGTGCAATAAACAACCAGTTGGAGACAGAATTGATTCACAAGAAATGTGGATGTATAGAAGAAGAAAACGATCTAATGGAAAATAAATAAATAAGTTTTGGAGAAATTAGGGGTGTTAAGAGAATTTATGAATGAAATTAGAGTCAGTCAGTTCAGATATTCTTGCCAAATTATAAGACATACAGTGTCCAGAAAAGAGAAGAAATCGAGTTGACTTAATACAGATGGCTTTTTTTCCAAATACAACCACCTACAAGAACAAGAGGGCATAGCTACAAATTAACTAAAGAAAGGTCCAGATTAGACATTTTGAAATATTTTTTTTAGTCAGAGAGTGGTGAATGCTTGGAATGCATTGCCACAGGAAGTAGTAGAGGCAGGGGCAATTAATGCATTTAAGAATAGATTAGATGCGCATAGCTTTTATAACTAGGAAATGTAAATAAAACTAGTTGTATACAGACTCTACAGAGTCTTCTAAATTAGTATAAAGATGTTAAGTTAAGTTTAAGTTATAACATCTTGTTGATTACACTACTGGAATGAAAGGTTTTATGGTAACGGTACTAGAGGTAATCAACCCGATAAGTGGGAGGAGATCATGTATAGATGGACAGAATAAACCCTAGTTGATTGTACCTTCAATGCAAGAGACAAAGGTTGAACATTCATTGCAGCCGACTCGCAATGTGGAGATGGCACTTTAGGTCGACTGATTCAATAAGTAATTAAGTGAGTTAGATGCACACATCTCTCTCTCTCTCTCTCTCTCTCTCTCTCTCTCTCTCTCTCTCTCTCTCTTTCTCTCTCTCATACCATTGTTCCATCCTTGACACATTATATGTGTTGGTGTTTTGTTGTATTTGTAAATATATATCTTCGCCAGAAAGGATGAAATTATACATTTTCTGGTCTAAAATAGAATATATTGAAATTCAGAATGCGCTGAATGTAAAAAAGAAAAACAATTATTCAGTAATTCAAATTGATTGATACGCCTTCTTTATCAGTGGACCATGAAGTAGCGAACGCTAACACCGGGATATGGATACGTATATCATTATATGGCGTACAACTGATGTACCCAGTGGAACAGTGCAATGTATTAACAGCTGGATTATAAGTGGGACGTGGAACAACAAGATGTGTGGTGGGGAACAACAAGATGTGTGGTGTAGAACAACGAGGTGTGTGGTGTGGAACAACGAGGTGTGTGGTGTAGAACAACGTGGTGTGTGGTGTAGAACAACGAGGTGTGTGGTGTAGAACAACGTGGTGTGTAGTGTGGAACAACGTGGTGTGTGGTGTAGAACAACGAGGTGTGTGGTGTGGAACAACGTGGTGTGTAGTGTGGAACAACGTGGTGTGTAGTGTAGAACAACGAGGTGTGTGGTGTGGAACAACGAGGTGTGTGATGTAGAACAACGTGGTGTGTGGTGTGGAACAACGTGGTGTGTAGTGTGGAACAACGTGGTGTGTGGTGTAGAACAACGTGGTGTCTGGTGTGGAACAACAAGGTGTGTAGTGTGGAAAAACAAGGTGTGTGTTGTGGGAGTAGAGGAGAACGAGATGTGTTGTGGGAGGGGGGGGGACGAGATGTGTTGTGGGAGGGAGGGTAGAACGAGATGTGTTGTGGGTGGGGGGGGGGAGAACGAGATGTGTTGTCAGGGGGGAGACGAGATGTGTTGTGGGAGGGGGGGACAAGATGTGTTGTGGGTGGGGGGGGGGACGAGATGTGTTGTGGGAGGGAGGGTAGAGCGAGATGTGTTGTGGGTGGGGGGGGGGACGAGATGTATTGTGGGAGGGAGGGTAGAACGAGATGTGTTGTGGGTGGGGGAGAACGAGATGTGTTGCCAGGGGCGGGGGAGAACGAGATGTGTTGTGGGAGGGAGGGAGAACGAGATGTGTTGTGGGTGGGAGGGGGGGGCAGGACGAGATGTGTTGTCAGGGGGGGGGAGAACGAGATGTGTTGTGGGAGGGGGGAGAACGAGATGTGTTGTGGGAGGGAGGGTAGAACGAGATGTGTTGTGGGTGGGGGGGGGAGAACGAGATGTGTTGTCAGGGGGGGGGGGAGAACGAGATGTGTTGTGGGAGGGGGGTAGAACGAGATGTGTTGTGGGAGGGAGGGGGGGAAAACGAGATGTGTTGTGGGAGGGGGGGGGAGAACGAGATGTGTTGTGGGAGGGAGGGAAGAAGAACGAGATGTGTTGTGAGTGGCAGAACGAGATGTGTTGTGGGAGGGGAGGCGGAGAGAAGGAGATGTTTTGTGAGAGGGAGGGGGTGAGAACGAGATGTGTTGTGGGAGGGAGAACGAGATGTGTTGTGAGAGGGAGGGGGAGAGAACGAGATGTGTTGTGAGAGGGAGGGGGAGAGAACGAGATGTGTTGTGAGAGGGAGGGGGAGAGAACGAGATGTGTTGTGAGAGGGAGGGGGAGAGAACGAGATGTGTTGTGAGAGGGGAGGGGGTGAGATCGAGATGTGTTGTGAGAGGGAGAGGAAGAGAACGAGATGTGTTGTTAGAGGGAGAACGAGATGTGTTGTGGGAGGGAGGGGGAAGAACGAGATATGTTGTTAGAGGGAGAGGAAGAGAACGAGATGTGTTGTTAGAGGGAGAACGAGATGTGTTGGGGGGGGGGGGGAATCGATATGTGTTGTGGGAGGGAGAGGAAGAGAACGAGATGTGTTGTTAGAGGGAGAACGAGATGTGTTGGGGGGGGGGGGGGGATCGAGATGTGTTGTGGGAGGGAGAGGAAGAGAACGAGATGTGTTGTTAGAGGGAGAACGAGATGTGTTGGGGGGGGGGGAAATCGAGATGTGTTGTGGGAGGGAGAGGAAGAGAACGAGATGTGTTGTTAGAGGGAGAACGAGATGTGTTTGGGGGGGGGGGGACGAGATGTGTTGTTGGAGGGGGGGGGGGAGAACGAGATGTGTTGTGAGAGGGAGAGGAAGAGAACGAGATGTGTTGTTAGAGGGAGAACGAGATGTGTTGGGGGGGGGGGGGGGACGAGATGTTTTGTGGGAGGGAGAACGAGATGTGTTTGGGGGGGGGGGGAACGAGATGTGTTGTGGGAGGGGGAGGAGAACGAGATGTGTTGTGGGAGGGGGAGGAGAACAAGATGTGTTGTGGGAGGGGGGGGAGAACGAGATGTGTTGTGAGAGGGAGAACGAGATGTGTTTGGGGGGGGAGGACGAGATGTGTTGTGGGAGGGGGAGGAGAACAAGATGTGTTGTGGGAGGGGGGGGGAGAACGAGATGTGTTGTGGGAGGGAGGGGGAACGAGATGTCTGTGGGAGGGGGGAGAACGAGATGTGTTGTGGGAGGGGGGGGAGAACGAGATGTGTTGTGGGAGGGGGGGGGAGAACGAGATGTGTTGTGGGAGATGGAGGAGAACGAGATGTCTGTGGGAGAGGGGGGGGGGAGAGAACGAGATGAGTTGTGGGAGGGGGGGGGAGAACGAGATGTGTTGTGGGAGATGGAGGAGAACGAGATGTCTGTGGGAGGGGGGGGGGGAAGAACGAGATGTGTTGTGGGAGGGGGAGGGAGAACGAGATGTTTTGTGGGAGATGGAGGAGAACGAGATGTGTTGTTGGAGGGGGGGGGGAGAACGAGATGTGTTGTTGGAGGGGGGGGGAAACGAGATGTGTTGTTGGAGGGGGGGGGAGAACGAGATGTGTTGTTGGAGGGGGGGGGGTGAGAACGAGATGTGTTGTTTGAGGGGGAGGGGAGAACGAGATGTGTTGTTGGACGGGGGGGGGGGAACGAGATATGTTGTGGGTGGGGGGAGAACGAGATGTGTTTTGGGAAGGGGGAGAACGAGATGTGCTGTGGGAGGGAAGGGGGAGAACGAGATGTGTTGTGGGAGGGGATAACGAGATGTGTTGTGGGAGGGGAGAACGAGATGTGTTGTGGGATGTGGGGGGGGGGGGGGAGAACGAGATGTGTTGTGGGAGGGGAGAACGAGATGTGTTGTGGGAGGGGAGAACGAGATGTGTTGTGGGAGGGGAGAACGAGATGTGTTGTGGGAGGGGAGAACGAGATGTGTTGTGGGAGGGGAGAACGAGATGTGTTGTGGGAGGGGAGAACGAGATGTGTTGTGGGAGGGGAGAACGAGATGTGTTGTGGGAGGGTAGAACGAGATGTGTTGTGGGAGGGTAGAACGAGATGTGTTGTGGGAGGGTAGAACGAGATGTGTTGTCGGAGGAGGGGGCGGAGAACGAGATGTGTTGTGAGAGGGGAGAACGAGATGTGTTGTGGGATGGGGGGGGGGGGGGGAGAACGAGATGTGTTGTGGGAGGGGAGAACGAGATGTGTTGTGGGAGGGGAGAACGAGATGTGTTGTGGTAGGGGAGAACGAGATGTGTTGTGGGAGCGGAGAACGAGATGTGTTGTGGGAGGAGGGGGGTGAGAACGAGATGTGTTGTGGGAGGGGGAGAACGAGATGTGTTGTGTGAGGGGGGGGGGTGAACGAGATGTGTTGTGGGAGGCGGGTGAACGAGATGTGTTGTGGGAGGGGTGGGGAGCGAGATGTGTTGTGGGAGGGAGAACGATATGTGTCGTGGGAGGCGGGTGAACGAGATGTGTTGTGGGAGGGGTGGGGAGCTAGATGTGTTGTGGGTGGAACAACGTGGTGGTATCCGAAGGGACGAGTGAATTGTTCGGCAGCTTAATTACCCTGACGACTGCGTGGATTGTTCGATAATCTAACACGTCCTTTGCTGGACATTAAAAGGGGTTTGAAGTGTAAAGGATGATAATTTCTTTCTTGTATTTGGTAATGCCTCCGTATCTGACAATTCCTTCATAACAATTTACAAATACAATGACTTTATTAATGGCCATCCTCGCCCAAACTGGATCATGAATGTTTCTTCTCTTTTAGCACGAAGCTAGTCTTCAAATCGAGATGCTGGGCAATTTTTCCCAGGCAGGATCCAAGGCCGAAGACGCAGCAGTAAATACAAAACAAGTACAAGTTAGTTGCCCAGAACAACCAATGATGGGACATCATCAGACAGTTTAGTCTTGATGATCAAACTTTGGCTGTATTTGGATTATAGTGAGGAAGAGGCTGCGGTGGTTATCATCCTCACTCTCTGGTCCCAAACTACTTTTGATCAGTGGTACGACTTATAGTTAACAGCACCTAGCGACGTATAGGGAACAGTAGCCAACGACTTATTGCTTTCAGCAGCCAGCGACGTATAGCAGACATCGACTTTATAGTCGATGACATTAGCCACGATGTGTAGCTGATAACAGCCCCACCTTACAGCAGCCAGCCTCACCTTACAGCAGCCAGCCTCACCTTACAGCAACCAGCGCCACTTAACAGCTTACAGCAACCAGCGTGACCTTACAGCTTGCAACATCCATAAATGGTATAGCTGACACCAGCTAGCGACTTGTAGCTGACAGCTTCCATCAAGGTCGTTGTGTAAGATCTGACGAAGACCACACTCCGCCTTCAAGTGTCGGCCCAGAAAAGCGACTGCACCAGTGCAACCTGGCAGAGCGAAAAGCCATTGAAGTGGAATGACATACCTGATCTTAAAAAACAGGGGGAGGGAGAAAGGGCCTTGTAACTGGCTGTGTTCGTCTGAAAGGCACAGATATACTGTCTTCTAGTAAACTACGACACCCCTCACCCCACACCCACATGTAACATTCCGTTCCTTGCAGGAGGATCGCAGAAGAGGAATGTCCAGAAGAAGAATGTCCAGAACAAGAATGTCTAGAAGAAGAATGTCTAGAAGAAGAATGTACAGAACAAGAATGTCCAGAAGAAGAAAGAAGAATGTCCAGAAGAAGAATGTCCAGAAGAAGAATGTCCAGATCCTGGAAGGAACCCAATTTTCAGGATCCTGGACCTCAGTATTCATGTTCCTGTTACTTGTTCTCTTCTCGCTGAGTAAACGACCACTACTACAGCTCCTCTCTACCTTTCATTACAGGAGGCTTATATCAAGGCACTACAGTACAATCTTCAAATGGTAATTTCTGTAGCTATTCGATTTACAGGTTTAGGTTGCTATCCTCATGCACAACACTGTTTAGTCGCCTTTAAAAGTGTAGTATGGTGCAGAAAAATCTTCACCCCGAGTTTAATCAAGAGTATGATAATATAGAGAGCAGAAGAATCTGCATTACGCAAGTAGCATCAAAGTGAACAGACACACGTCTACTTCTTCTTCTTCTTCTTCGTACACAGTCAGACAGTAACCATTATTTTTTCGAAAAAAGCGGCAGTCATCCTGAGGCTGTCGCCACTGCCATAGAGCTTGTCTTGCAGTTCCACTGGTAATGGCCACATCTGCTCTCTCTGATCCTCGTATGTCGGGCAGTTCTGCAGCAGATGTTCAGCGGTCATTTTACCAGTACCGCACGGGCATTCGTCGGTACACCCTATCTTCAATTTGTTGAATAGGTGGTACCTCAGTCTATTGTGGCCAGTGCGAAGTCTGAAGACAACGACCTGCTCTCTTCGGTTCAACTGGTAATAGGCATCGTTTTTGGACACACGTGTACAACAGTTGTAAGAACACACGAACACGTTTCGTACATGCTTTATATCGTTGAATTTTCTCGTCAATTGAAGACGCTCGTTTGTCTAGAAGATTGATGAAAGTATATCTTGTCAATGTGGTATGTTAGCGAGTGCGTTCTATTTATTTAAATATGTGGTAGTAACAATGGTTGGAGACATGGTGTGATTTGTGGATGTTGTGACATGTAATGATACGAATGAGACGAATAGCTACCACGAATAATGAGGACATCCCGAGAGAAGGTATTTCACGAGGGAATCTAAATACATCAGAAAGAAGAATTCTCATTTTTACATATGGAACGGAGAGTAAGTGCATGATGTGATAACAGGCGGGTAAAAACTAGGAAAACTATAGGCAGAGGAAACCAGTAAGAGATGATACATGATAACATGAAATAGATCCAACAACGAACATGATAATAGACCAAGACAAGATTCATGATAACTTTTGAAAGTGGACATAGAATGCTTTAGCAGTTATCGTTTACCGGCCCTGCTGATGTGTAACAGTTTCAAGAACAATAATGACAGCCTGCTGTGTAGATACATACACGCACGCATTTGAAAGCCTACTTTGTAGATACATACACGCACGCATTTGAAAGCCTACTTTGTAGATACATACACGCACCTGAAATTCTACTTTGGATATAGATACATATACGAACAAATATGTATGTATATGTGTGTGTATGTGTACATATGTGTGTGTATGTATGTGTGTGTATATATGTGTGTGCATGTATGTGTGTGTATATGTGTGTGTATATGTTTGTATGTAAATGTGTGTGTATATGTGTGCATATGTATACGTATGTACATGTATATGTGTGTGTATGTATGTATGTGTGTATATGTGTACGTGTGTACATGTATATGCGTGTATATGTATGTGTGTGTATGTGTGAGTGTGTGTGTATATGTGTGTATCTGTGTGTGTATGTGTAGTTGTGTGTATGTGTGTGTATGTGATGTATGTGTAGGTAATGTGTGTGTATGTGTTTATGCATGTGTGTATATGTGTGTGAAATTGTGTGTGTATGCATGTGTATGTGTGTGTATGTATGTATGTGTGTGTGTGTATCTGTATGTGTGTATTTGTGTGTGTGTTTGTGTGTATGTTTGTGTGTATGTATGCGTGTGTATGTATGCGTGTGTATATGTGTGTGTGTATATATCTATATGTATCTGTGTATGTGTGTATGTATGTGTGTACATGTGTTTGTGTGTGTATGTATGTGAGAGTAAGAATGTATGTATATAGATACGGAGTACATGTCGATTTCCTCTGCCAGACATGCTTTACCGAAAGATTTGATTCTTTTGGCCAGAAAGCCGACATCAAAACTCCTTGAGCATGGATAGTAAACGCCGTAATATGAAGCTACGAACTATACAACTAAAAAAAACAACCACAAAAAACACAGACCCTTACACACCGACAAACACTTCCCTCTCCCGACTCACACAAACAAACACACCTCTCTCCCGACCCACACACAAACAAACCCCCCACCACCTACACACACACACACACACACCGACCCACACACAAACAAACCCCCCACCCCCTACACACACACACCCCACCACACACACAGACACCCGCCCTCCCACAAACACACACACACACACACCCCGACACACACAAACCAAAGTGCGCTCTTCAGTAAAGTGGTATCAAACAGGTGACTGGAACAATTTGCTAAGAACACACAAACAATTCCTGATAATTTTATTACCTTCACTGGCAGTAAAATCTAAGGTTTTGCATCACAAATCCCACGCACGCGCGCGCACACACACACACACACACGCGCGCGCGCTCACAGACACACACTACCACGGTCGATGTTTGTCTAACATGTGTTTGTTGGTCTTATGTACAACCACAACCAATTGATGTGGCTAATGTAATCTCTTCTCTGTCAACATCTTCCAGTTTGCACCTCAGATCGCTTGGGGTAAACGATTACCTCGAATGGCGCTGCAATATGTTTTTCACAGCACATGTGGAGATACAGACATATTTATTTGAAGTCCCATATAAAGATGACAGTCTACCTGATTTAGACAGCAATGCGACGAAGAAAATGAGTCTTTCAGACAGGATTAGCGTATGGCGACCTTCACCTATAGAATGCCATGTTAGTTGAAGTATATTTTTGGAGTGATCCGTGCGTCTGCCAGCAAGCCTGTGTTTACATGTAAGCCGTTTCGTATCCTTCAACAGTCAACCATTAATCAAAGGCGCTTTCTCGCCGAAACAATGCTAGTCTTGAAAAGAGAAATAAACACTGCAATTCATTTTGCGGTTTCTATATTTGGAGGCAGTTCTTAAAACAAACACCCGTTTACTGTAACATTAAGGTCCAACTTCTGGCGCTGAGCGCGACTTTTCCCACAATTCGTCACAAATCAAGTTAATGGGGCGTGAAGACTGCATGCTATACGCGCTAAATGAGCTCCAAGCTCCATCAGGTATCGCATATTCTCAATCACATTAACTGGCTCTCAGCTAACAGAATCCCGGCCGAGAAACAACTACCCAACCGATGACTTGCAAGGCATATGAAATAAGCAGACCTTTCTAGATAGGTATTTGATGGTCGTGTCCAACACGCTAAGCTAAACGAGGTTTCATCTTACATGCGTTAAGTGACGTACAGATGGTGTAATCTATCATGTATCGTCGGAGTCTGCTGCACCTAGCGCCCTCTACGACAGCTGCTGTAGACTGTTCCTTACAGAGTGATGCTGAAGTGTCCAGAATGACCTCTCTGTTTCTCTAATGAAGCGAGCCAGTTAGTTATCTTCTCCGTGTTATCTATATCATCATAATCAGGTGCCTAGCAGGTGGGCGTTGGCGATCATGGACCTCCATCCGCTTCCATCCCGTGTGTCCTTTATCAACTGTTGTTGATTGCCGTCCGTGCCATTTTCTCAGGCTGTCCAACATCATATTTCTGTCTTCCTCTGCCTCTCTTTCCTACTTTCTTTCCAGTTGTCACAACCTGCTCGAGTCACAACCTGCTCGAGTCACAACCTGCTCGAAACTGCAATATACTTTACGCTAAATTGTCCAGTATCTTTTCTCTGTCATATGTCTTAGTCTTAATCAACATGTACATCTACAGGAGCATACGCCCCTATGCAAGGTCCCATAAGCCCCTGTGCAAGGTCCCATTCGCCCCTGTGCAAGGTCCCATAAGCCCCTGTGCAAGGTCCCATAAGCCCCTGTGCAAGGTCCCATAAGCCCCTATGCAAGGTCTCATAAGCCCCTGTGCAAGGTCTCATAAGCCCCTGTGCAAGGTCCCATAAGCCCCTGTGCAAGGTTCCATAAGCCCCTGTGCAAGGTCCCATCTTTGATGTGAGCTGGTTGTAGCCAGGAGGAGACTTTCCTTCTTAGTGGGCTAGGCTCAAGCAGCTTATTACTCCACTATGGAGGGTCGTTAACGGATATGCGAGTCCATCTTAATAGACTCAAACACTTGAGCCGATGTTATGCCAAGTCACACAGTTAGTCGCCTCTTACGACATAGTCTCTGTGGGACAGTGGTGTTTGTCCTTCTCATATACATAGACCCCGGGAATCCACTAAGGATCCATGTGTTATAACGTTAAATTGTCAAGTATCTTCTTTCTTTCATATGTTATGACGTTAAATTGTCAAGTATCTTCTTTCTTTCATATGTTATGACGTTAAATTGTCAAGTATCTTCTTTCTTTCATATGTTATGACGTTAAACTGTCCAACATCTCTCTTTGATATCTTACGATGGTAAATTGTCCAATGCTTCCTCCCTCTGCTCCAGACGTTTTGTTGTTAAACTGTTCAGTATCTATGATCTTTGGTCCCAATTTTGTTGTTGTTGTTTCGTTCGCCTTATTCCTGTATTCTTCAAGGCGGTGTGCGTTGCACTGTGGTTTTTATTTTGCGCCTGTCGGCCCAGTGCATTCAACTTGAGCATGCATTTTATGTAAGGGTCTGCTTCCTCCTGAATTTTCTAAGGGTTTGCTTCCCCGGGGTAACGGGGCCGGTGCTGTGATGGGGATCAAACTCAGGACCTTTGGATTTTGTGTCACTTAACCACTAGCATATGCCGTCCCCTTTTGTTCCCAATGTCATAATACCTAATTTCTTTGTTCCCAATGTCATGATACCTAATTTCTTTGTTCCCAATGTCATAATACCTAATTTCTTTGTTCCCAATGTCATGATACCTAATTTATTTGTTTCCCGTGCCATAATTATAAACTATCAACTATCTTGCAGAGAGAAAGAGAGGGAGAGAGAGGGAGGGAGATAGGGAGTGAGAGAGAGGGAGTAAAGAGAGGGAGGGAGAGAGAGGGAGGGAGAGAGAGAGAGGGAGTGAAAGAGAGGGAGTGAGAGAGAGAGAGAGAGAGAGAGAGGAAAATTGTGAAAGAGTCATGGATGCCAAGAAGGTTGAGGTAGAAGTGGCGAACTCATGTTGGATTCAAACCGATCAAAAGAGAGGGATCCCTATCTATTAAATGATTTTGAAGTTTCTCGGACAAATAGCTTGACAACTTTAAGCAAGTTGTTATTGCTGAACTGTTGTCCACCAAGGATCAAGAGATTAGCAGAAGTTTATCAGTGTGAATAAAAAGTTACAAGTTATTATGGGCCAAATTGAAAGTTGACTAAAACAAAAGATTATTGTGAGACTTACTGCCGAACTGTTATCCACCGATGGTCAAGAAAGCACTACAAAGCCATCATCCAATCGCTCATCGCTAGAATGATTGGGGAAAGTTACACAAATTGTAAATAGAACGCATGACAGACCTCGCTTAAGGCCATTCTAACATATTCGAGTAGAGGTTTTTGGTGAGAAGGAAAAACAACCAAAATTAAACATGTTAGTTTACTGCCTATCGAAAAGTGTGCAGAGAGAAAGAGGAAGCAGTAGAAGTAGGGCAATGTCTAATAAAATCATTAGTCCATCGATAAGCTAGAAACAGAATGCCTGTGTTGAGTAATGTGTTATGTTTCATGAATAAAAATGTAAATGTGAAATATAGCTTTGCCTTCTGTCTCTCTTTGTATATGTGAAATATAGCTATGCCTTCTGTCTCTCTTTGCGCTATTTCTGTAGCCCATGTGATACATCGTGTTCACTATGAGATTACTGAGTACCACACCAGCAAGATTGCGTAACTTTTAGAAACAGATGTTGCTAACGAAATATTCTTTCCCTAAATAATCAGTCCAACCTTTAAATAAGCCTGCACTTTCACATTGTTAAATTAACAGTTATGAACTATTATATTGTTAAATTATCACAGTTATGTACTTTCACATTGTTAAATTGTCACAGTTGTGTACTTTCACATTGTTAATTGATCACATCTATGTACTTTCACATTGTTAAATTATCACAGTTATTTATTTTCACATTGCTAATAGATTAGTTATGCCCTTTCATATTGTTAATAGAACAAAGTTGTCTAGTTTAACACTGTTAAAAGATCGTGTTCATTTAAATATGCTGCAGCCGACATAGGACGAAGTTAAAACTTTCACGACTGCCATAGTAAGTTGTACTCCCCCCTACCCATTTGAAGGCCCCACTTCTGAATATAGTTCGACTGTTAACAAAAGAAAAAGACCTAGAATGCAACGTGACGCCATTTTTCTGTCGATATATTCTTACCTGCATTCTCTTCAATTATTACCTGTACGTACGTGCAGATTTATGGCACGTTTTCAGTGGAGGTAGTTACGCAGGTAATTGTCAAATAATGTTGCTGTTGTGACTACTTTCTGTTCAGCTGCTTTTCTCCCTTTATTTTTCTTCTTGGTGCTTCAATCACTGCTTTAGGCAATGATATCTGCCAGTCAGGTTTACTGCCCTTTGCCCTGAAATCTCCGCTCTTGAAATGAATCTATCAAGCGAAATTCCCAAGGGTATGCAGTTTAGTTCAGTAAACGCAGCCATTCTTGCGATATGTTTCACAATCCTTTTCTCCAAATGTATATGTCATTACTTAATTCTATCATACTGTCATTTTCCAATACGTTGGCTGGCCGTGCTTTCCTTCCCAACCGGGACTCCATATTACTGTACACATATAATAAATACAAATCTCAGTTTCTTGTTAAACAATATAGACTTCGCAATATATATATATATATATATATATATATATATATATATATATATATATATATATATATATATATATAAAGATATAGCACTTGTTTTTCACTTGCTTATGAAGTTCAACTTTCGCTTGATGCACGTTACAGTCAAGCAATGAATAGATAACTGACCTATGTTTAGGGAAGGAAAGAACAGCCAAAAAGAACATTGACAACCTTATCTAGTGTAAGCGAAGTGTGGCGATGTACAATTTTCGTTCTAATGTGAAACATAGGTTTAAGGCAGCCTGTAGCCGAGCTTCTGCAGCGACTGACTATAAGGGTAATGTTTAGATGTTGCCAGCTCAAAGCACAGCCCTATTTAGTTGACTTTAACGACATGCTTGAAAGATGAATGTTGTTCTATTCTTGTCACCCCTGTTATACCTATTTGACATAACTGCAAATCGCTGAACCCAACCTTTAAAATGAAGGTTGTTGCTGATGATTTATCCAACTGATCACCTGACCAAACTTTAGAACAACTGAAAACACCTCAAGTTATAAACGGTCATGATTGAAAAGATAAGTATTTCAACGAGCGGAAAAAGCACAACTAACAACAGAACAGAAGATGAAACTAGGTACCATGAAATAGAACCACAGTGATCCAGATAACTAAAGCGCCTGGCTTAAAGACAGAGACGATTTAGGGGATTCGCTACAATATGTTTGTGGCATTGCTGGAACATAACCTGAATTAGCTGATGCTCAATTCTCAAACAGGCGTCCAGGAAGAGCTAGAAATATTGGGACGGTTATAGAAGGTCCTAGTGACACAAATTGGGACTGTTAACGACGGTCCCAGTGACACATATTGGGACTGTTATAGACGGTCCCAGTGACACATATTGGGACGTTTATAGGAGCTCCAAGTGAACGGTTATAGAAGCTCCCAGTGGACGGTTATATGATCTCCCAGTGACACATATTGGGACTGTTATAGACGGTCCCAGTGACACATATTGGGACTGTTATAGACGGTCCCAGTGACACATATTGGGACGTTTATAGGAGCTCCAAGTGAACGGTTATAGAAGCTCCCAGTAGACGGTTATAGGAGCTCCCAGTTGATGGTTATAAAAGCTCCCAGTGGACGGTTATAGAAGCTCCCAGTGGACGGTTATAGGAGCGACCAGTGATACATATTGGGACGGTTATAGGGACTCCCAGTGGACGGTTATAGGTGTTCTAGTGACACATATTGGATATATAAGTTAAACATTTTCAGCTCGTCAATTTGAAATGTTTGAGAAAATGAGTTGTTCCAACAAATCAATTAAAGAATCTGTGAAGTGGCATATTAAAATAAGCTGACGTTTTAACACCAAAGATGTCAATTGAGCGATCTACGCAGTGTTGTATGATGATTGAGCGATCCGCGCAGTATTGTATGATGATTGAGTGATCCGCGCAGTATTGTATGATGATTGAGCTATCAACACAGTGTTGTATGATGATTGAACGGTCCGCGCAGTATTGTATGATGATTCAGCTATCAGCACAGTGTTGTATGATGATTGAGCTATCAGCACAGTGTTGTATGATGATTGAGCTATCAGCACAGTGTTGTATGATGATTGAGTGATCCGCGCAATATTGTATGATGATTGAGCTATCAGCACAGTGTTGTATGATGATTGAACGATCCGCGCAGTACTGTATGATGATTCAGCTATCAGCACAGTGTTGTATGATGATTGAGCTATCAGCACAGTGTTGTATGATGATTGAGCTATCAGCGCAATATTGTATGATGATTGAGCTATCAGCACAGTGTTGTGTGATGGTTAAGCGATCCGCGCAGTATTGTATGATGATTAAGCTATCAGCACAGTGTTGTATGATGATTGACAGGCCACGTGGTACAAGTTGCGCATATGTGAGAATGGAACGAGGGTTGAGTGTCCCAGATGATGGTGAGATGTTGACACACTTAACGTGACACAAGTGAGCAAGGATTACAAGTGATGCATTATGTGTTTTACGCCTGCTTCTATCGGTATATTCAAGAACAAGTCTTGACTTAGTAACAAGAACGATTATTAGAATGCGCACGAAGACTGATGACACACCATATTTATAGGTTTAATAACAATGATGACACCACCAAGTCAACCATTTAGATCTGTGAAAGCAATTTGCAGTTCGCAAACAAAGAACCGAAGTCAAGGCAACTGAAACAAGCTATATCGAATGACCACTAAAGCTAGGTGTTGATGGACTTAACAAAAATAAAAAACATTTCAGTTTTCTTTAGTGAATGCAAAATAGAGGTAAAAGTAAAGTAAAGTAAAGTATCCCATAGCATTACTGGGGGTGTGAGGTGTTAGCGATCTCACATTTCAAAGGCTCGGCTATATGAGGGCGGTAGCCATCTACTCTCCCTCGCCGCTTTTACTTCCCAGACTGAACCGATACCCATTTAAGGCTGGGTCAACCCGGGAGCCATTGCGGTCTGTAAAAAAACATTAGCGCCTCAACTGGGGAATGAACACAGGACCACTCAGATGCGAAGCCAGTGCGCGAACCACTGCTGATACTCACCAGAAACTTAATCAGGAGTCAAATCTCGACAAAAGTTAATTTGTTTTGCAGTTTTCAAACGTTCCCATCCTTCGGCTCTTACAAAAATAAATAACGTGGTGTATTCTAGATGGTGAATAGGACATATTGTTAAGCTAGTTTTGGTTGGTTATAAAAGGCAAACAAGCGAGACTGAATTACTCTGCAAACCTTTTCACGTTTGCCATCATCAGAAACGCCATTGCATAAATTAAAAGTTAAACATAACTTTATTAATGATCATATTACAAAATCGGGGTTTTGCAGCAAAACCCGTCTAGCAATAACAACATTATATGCAGATCTTGTGCATGCAAAAACCATGACAGATACGTCTGTTTCTTACCAAAAATATAATCTGATGGCTTCTAAGGCTGACAAGACATTTACGTTGAGCCCTTCCAAATCCAGATAGCGATATTTATTACAATTTAAACTTCACATGATAAAAAACACCCATCTGGTATGAATAGATCTTCCCCAGCCTGACGTCTGCCAAGGGCAACTTTACATATGCTTTCAGAAAGTATTCTACTCCAATTGATTTGAGAATGAAATTAAATGGAAAGAACACATTAAGGGTCACGAATAACTAACAATTCAACAATATTCCAAATGCAACTTACGAAATGTGTTGCAATCAAACCGGGACATTTTGTTCTAGTTCTACCTGAATTGGTTATAGCGTGCTGGAAATACTATCATTAATTAGCGGCAGTTGTGTCCTACTACTGCTAGGTGGCCAACTTGTCATGGGCCAGTCACGTGACAGATAAATCAAAATGGCGAACACCGTTAGTGCTTGCATGAAACAGCGTGTTGTGATGAAGTTTCTTCTGAAAGAAGGCGTGAAACCTGCGAAAATTTACAAAAAACTGCAATCACAATACGGCGATGAGACACTCAGCCGCAGTAAGACATTGTTTTCTTCCTTTGTTCTCAGTATCCCGCTACAAAGCCCTGACATTTGAATAGCGTAAACGTTTTAGAAAAGGTCGAACATACATGAGTGATGAACCTGGCTATGGTGGCTCTCAACCCACTACAGTAATTCATGTGAACATGCAGAGCCTGTTGCAAAATTACACGAGAGGCAAGTCTTTCTCTGAGAACTGTGAACACAAATATGTATGAGCCTTGGCATTTACGGAAAGTTAGTGCACGTTGTGTGTCAAGACAGCTTTCCCCTTTTGACCGACAGAGAAGAGTTACAGCTTGCATTGACTTGAAGGAACGCGTTACGTGGAATGGCATAAGTTTTTGGATCGCTTCATTAGATGTGGCAAAACCTGAGCGTATTCTTATACTCCTAAATCGAAACGAGCATCCAAGCAGTAGAAGCATACGGAATTATCACCACCCTAAATATTTCCCACAGTTGCGTCTGCAGGTAAAGTGATGGCGAGTGTCTTCTGGGTCAAACTTGGTATCAATCATGTTGATTCTCTACCCAGTGGTGCAGCTATCAACAGTGAACAGTACATACGCATTTTGAGTGATCTGCAGAACCATCTGCGGAAAAAACGGCCTGGCTTGATCACAAATGGTATTCTGTTCTTGCAAGGTAACGTTCGACATCATGCGGCTAACCGAACTGTGTGCTATCTGCAGCAACTCGGCTGGGAGGTATTGCCACATCCACCTTACAACTCAGACCTCGCTCCAACCGATTTCCATCTGTTTGGACCCCTAAACAAATTCCAGGGAGGATAACCATCTGCAGCAACTCGGCTGGGAAGTATTGCCACATCCACCTTACAACCCAGACCTCGCTCCAACCAATTTCCATCTGTTTGGACCCCGAAACAAATTCCAGGGAGAATAGCAGTTCAGCACTGATGACGAAGTGAAACAGGCTGTCCTGGATTGGTTCAAACCCATTGACAAATATTTATACGCTGAAGCTTTCCAAGTATTACTTAAGTACATACACATTGCAGGAGATTATATCGACAAATAACTGGTAATTTGACTACTTTGAAGAAAAAAATTGTCCATTACAAAAATGTCCTGGTTTGACTTGAACGCCCCTCGTAGATACATGGTATAGATTAGTTGTCATGTATGACACACTTCCGGTTTGGAATATTCAGTATCTAATAACTTAACGTCTTTATACTGGTTTAGAAGACCCTGCAGAGTCTGTATACAACCAGTTACATTTACATCACCTTGCTCTGAAAGCTATGTGCATCCAGTTTATTCTTAAATGCATTAACTGTCCCTGCCTCCACTACCTCCCCTAGCAATGCATTCCAAGCAGACACCAATATCTAATCTGGACCTCTCTTTAGTCAGCTTGTAGCTATGCCGTCTTGTTATTGTGGGTGGTTGTATTTAAAAAAAACTTGTTATAGTTTAATTTATCCATTCCTCTGATCATCTTATAAGCCTGTATTAAGTCACCGTGAATTCTTCTCTCTTCGAGACACTGTAGGCCGGTTTATCTGAGTCTTTCCCCATAACTGTAATTCTGGAATCCCACTATCATCTTTGTCGCTCTTTTTTGTATTCTTTCCAGCATGTTTATATCCCCTCTATGATAAGGACTCCACACATGTACACAGTACTCCAATCTAGGTCTAACTAAAGCTTTATACAAGTTGACGATCACTTCCTTGCTCCTATGTTTAATATTTCTTTTTATCATACCTCACATTGCATTTGCCTTTTTCACTGCTACCTTAATTTGCTCACTCACCTTTCCTGTATGATCTATTATAACCCCTAGGTTCCTTTCCTTATCTTATCTTTCTAATATTGTTCTATCCCATTCTGTAATTATGTTCCATATTGGATCTACCCATGTGGATGACTGTACGTGTATCTACATTAAACTCCATTTGCCAGCTTACAGACCATTCTCGAATTTTATCTTAATCCGACCTCAATATATCCACTTCCGCTTGAGATGAGACATTACTGCATAGTTTTGTGTCATCAGCAAATTTTGCAATCAATGTCCAAATCGGTTAAATAAATCAAGAACAAAATTGGTCCCAAAACCGAACCCTGTGGCACACCAGTTTTCACTTCACACCACTCAGAGTACTCCTTATTTATGCCCACCCTCTGCATAATGTTTGGTTATTTTCTTAAGTTTTATGATCGTCTGGAAATGCTGTATAGTCTGTCTTTGGCATACCAACACACTAATCTATAGATACAGTGTATTGTATACAATCGGTTCGTCAGATACATTTGACGACACGTCTGATCATAAGCTTGCATAAACTCCCAGAACGTGTGTCTATTTTGATATATAATATCTATTATCGTTTGTGTAGCTAGCTCTATTGTGATCAACATTTACTACCGTTTGTGTAGCTAGCTCTATTGTCATCTCCAACATTTACTACCGTTACTGTAGCTAGCTCTATTGTGATCAACATTTACTACCGTTTGTGTAGCTAGCTCTATTGTGATCTCCAACATCTACTACCGTTTGTGTAGCTAGCTCTGTTATGATCTCCAACATGTACTACCGTTACTGTAGCTAGCTCTATTGTGATCAACATTTACTACCGTTTGTGTAGCTAGCTCTATTGTGATCTCCAACATCTACTACCGTTTGTGTAGCTAGCTCTATTATGATCTCCAACATGTACTACCGTTACTGTAGCTAGCTCTATTGTGATCAACATCTACTACCGTTACTGTAGCTAACAAGAAGTAAGACACGCTATGAAGTATTCAGGTTAGATCAGTTTAGTTGATCATCACCTCGAAGGTCGGCTCCAACGATCTCCACAGTCCTTTATTGCTTGTTTAAGTGGTGCAATCCGACAAACCTCTTTATGTTCATTTCTTGTTGTTATCTATAAGAAGTTCCTCCTATTTTTCTCTACTAGTATGTTGTCGTTAAGTTCCTATGAATTGTATTGCTAAATGTCAGAAAAAGTCTTACTCTCATGTTATTTATTAATTCCCTTTCAGCCTTAACATCTTCAGGACCTGCTTATTTGTTTGTCTTTCCACCAGATGAACGGCCATCTTCTACAGCCATGTCTCCTCCCTATACAGGAACCAAGAGTAAATATCAAACATGATATAACTTCATTTATAATTTGTTCATTACATACATACTTCACTTCATGGCGGTTCTCTCATTCGGAACTATTAAATTATATTAATTCGTATTATTAACGGCGCTTTTCCTCTCAGCTGATTTTTAACGAATCACTGAACGCCATTTTTAATCGACTGTTCAGTCTGGGTAACCGCTTTTCCACACGTGGTGTCTCAGTGTAGTAATCTGACAATTACAAAATTATTAAGAACCTTTCATACCTTTTTAGTGTTGTTAAATCAAAGTAACACCAAAGTGAAAATAAGAACCTGAAGTCTCGTTCTTTAAGTGAACAACTAGAAACGATCGAGCTCAGTACCAATTATGTGTTGAACACAAGGACCTTCAGACGCTAACTAGGTTTGGCGCCGCCAGCTTTTATCATACAGTTAATACTAAGGTAAAGTATATAAAGGATATTCAAAATTATACAACAGTGAACAACAACGCTATTAGGAAGAAAGGAAGACTTTTTAACTGATATATAGACAATATTTGTTGGAGTATCTAAGCAGTTACAATTTTCCATTTGGTGAAGCCCCATCTGGGGTTGGTTCAAACTAGGAAGACTTAGAGTCCAGGAAGCTGCAGGAGAGATGTTTGAGGTAGCTTGTTCAGAACTTTGAGGGTTGAAAGTGGCGACGAAGTTGTGGTAAAGAAACTTGAGGCTATTTCAGGTAGTCTCGCCATTAAACAAGATTACGATTTCTTGAAGACGAAGGTGATGGAACTCTATTTTTTCCGTTAGCAGATTAATTTTCCAGCCTCCATTCATTAGACACCGTAAACAGAGGACGAACGTTCCTGTTAAGGTCAGCAGTGTTTATATAGTAGCGTTACTTATTTGACAATTTTCATCATTTTTATAGACTTAAACTAAAATTGAAACATCTTCTTATATTTTTACACGCATAGAACACTGAGAAGGTTAATTCTCGTTTAATGACAGTTTCGCTTTACGGCGATGGTTTGGCCCGTAACGCTCCGCTTTACGGTGATGGTTTAGCCCGCAACGCTCCGCTTTACGGCGATGCTTTAGTCCACAACGCTCCGCTTTACGGCGATGGTTTAGCACGTAATGCTCTGTATTAACGAGATTAGACTTGAATTTATTTCGGAGATTACGTGGCGAAGTGGTTAAGCTGTCGGCCTGGTGATCAGGTGGTGTGGGTTTGACTCCGAACTCCGCCGTCTTTTTCACGGGTGCTTGATGCGGAGTCCCCTGCATCTCCTAGTCGCCCCCAAACGTCTTGTCCTTAACTTGCCACTGGCGGTCGGGCGGCACGAGACGAGAGAGTGAGGATAAAAAGTAGCACAGTTAATCCTTACTAAAAATAGCACAAGCAAAAATACAATTATGCCATCATCGTCTACGATTTGCCTTTGTATTTATTTAGATTTCATGGATACATTTGTACCATCTTTTCTCTTCCTTTCACGGTTATTATTTTGTCCAAAATAGGAAAAACTTGGATTTGTTCTTGTATTTCGTCGTTTATTCTTATTTGTAAAGTGTATTTATTGCCTATGTTCTGGTTCTTTTAAAGTGAATTACCATGCTCATGATCTTTACTGCTGCTCTTTAATTTACTGACTTGTTTCTGAAATTCAGCTCAACAGACCGTATTCATGAAGAAAGTTCATAGCATGAAGCAGCCCACCCCTCACCCCCCCCCCCCCAACTCAAATAGAAAAAAGTCAAACTACGCAACAACAACAACAATACAATAAAACATTAACAAAATACATACACAATAGTTCATACGTTCATAACTATCAGGATTATGTCAAACCAACAACAGAGAATCGAGGGCTATATCTGCATAAACACGTCACATCCGGATGCGCGCGACTCCCATGAGAATAACTGTCAATGTTGTTGGCTAATGGTGCTGACTTTATAACTAACGAATTTTGTTGTCTCGGTGGATTAAGGTGACTCGTCTTATATCCAGAGACGTTTGGAATAAGGTAGACGTGGGTTCTCCTGGCTGTAGTAAATTCAATATGGGAATAGGAATTGTTTTAATTAAAATGGTACATATTATGCCAATTTCAAGCAATTACGTTTACGACAATCGCTAATAAAAGCAAAACGCACTAAGTCAAGAGCAGCAATACAAGAGTAGAGAACTAGACAATACGTATAAACATAAACTTATTTAATGTGACAAAAAAACATACAGGAAATATCAGCGTAAAAATGAAAAGCATCGTTAGCATAAACTTATAACATAAAGCACATATGAATAAGCTTAAAAGTGCGCAGTAAATTTGTCTAAGAATATTCTACGGTGCTGAGTAGCCTGTGCTCCCTTGGGGGCTCAAATCACATTTTTCAACATTGCACTTCAAACTGTCTAGACTTAATGTTGGTCTAGCAGATTGTTCACTCGTCTAGTGCCGTGTTCTGTTGCAAGAGTTGTGAATGTTGTCGGCAGTCAGTGAAGAAACGGATCGGCGCTCAAGGTTTTGGTTGCGTCCTGAATTTGCATCCATTACTAGTTAGTTTTGTTAATTGGACCAAAGATGTAACAGTGGAAAGGCAATCCCGTACCCAACAAAGCCAACCGAAATCGGATGTGTTGGGGCAAAAAGCGGAGTCACCGCTGTAGACTACTACACCTCACAAAGTCGTTTTCAGGACGAACACAATTGAGGTACAGGAAGAAGTTTTGTTTAGAAAATATTCCGAGGTTGGAAATGTTGTTGTTATTGTTCGGATTCAGCAGTACCCTGGATCTTACCCTTCGGCATAATGCCATATAATGGTATCTGTATGTGTTAGGGTGGATATAAAAGAATGAACAAGAACAGTCACACGGGCTGTATATTTAATTTTATGAACATTGGTAAAATAAACGAATTTTACAAGTAATTCACAGACAATCACACGCTTAACCGAACAGCTAGAGACCAATTAGATCGTCGATCAGCGAACATCGTCGAATAGCGAAGATAGGTAAGTAGGTAGGTAGGTAAGTAGGTAGGTAGTGGCGTAGACTACATGGCCCGTCGCACCACTTGTTCACAAGCCTGATGATAAGTGGCTGAGTCCCAATCCACATGCAAAGATGATGATGATGTTCCGATTTGACCTAACTACGTGGTAAGTGGATAGCGCGGAGGCAAGATCATGACGGAGCGGGTCGCTTGGTGTCCATGGCCTGCTTTCTGGGCTGGTGGGCGGGAACATCTTCGATCACATGTCTAAATATGGTAATTCGGCGACGGTTAAACATAATTAGTGTGCTCTCAAGACCTGAATTATAGTCTATTTGTATATCAGCAATTAGACGGTCTCGCTTTTTTAATGAAAATAGTATGTATGGCGTTGCGTAAAACTCATGCCAACACCTTGGCTCTAGCCTGAACAATTGTAATGTAAGCTTGCGATCAATGCCAGTCATGGATTCGCGCTGCTCATCAAGTTGTTTTGGTCCTACATTCCTTGAAAAAATGATAAAATAATGATTTCTGTGATTTCTGTTAGCAATATCATATCTACACTTGACTGCCATTATAATGTGTTAACATTTTCAACTTATTTCGCATACACAACAGCGATTCCCGTTTTACAATACGTCAGCTCACATTAATCCTGCGTCATTGGTTGAACGAATAGACACATAAATCAACGTTAATGTAATTGTCAAATATCTATTGATCAAATAAATCTATATTTAGATATACTTAACGAAAAAAGTAACTTACCAGATCATGTTTTTCATCATACAATTTTATTTTGTGAACCAAAAAACAATGACATTTGTGGAGAAGAAACTTTATTCCAGTTCGAAACTGAAACAACTGAAAAGACATTTCGTGTGGAGTGTCATTGTCTCGGCAACGTCTGCGAGTATTAGGGTCGTTTAAAAAAAAATGACACCGCTCAGTAGCACGTGTGTCCACCACGAACGATGATCACGGTTTGACATCTGAGCCTCGTGGATCGAATGCAGCGCCTCAGTTAACCTTCTTGATGAAGTTGTCGTACAGTCTGCGATGGTCGTACAATCTGCTGTGGTCGTATAGGCTGCGGTGGTCGTACAGTCTGCGGTGGTCGTATAGGCTGCGGGGGTCGTATAGTCTGCGGGGGTCGTATAGTCTGCGGTGGTCGTACAGTCTGCGGTGGTCGTACAGTCTGCGGTGGTCGTATAGTCTGCGGTGGATACTGTCGTTGCTGAAATCAACTTTTCAGTTCGTCCCACACATGCTAACATGCTCAATTGGTGACAGATATGGGGAAATGGTTGGCCAGGCCTATATTTCAATGTCTCTGGTTCGGAGTTCATCCTGCACGACTCTGGCAACATAACGGCGGGCATTGTCCTGCTGTAAACAATGCATGCCTGGTTCATGACAAAAGGCACGATGTGGTTCCTCGCGATCTCCATCACGGCATCGCAAGACGGTAACAGTACCGTCTAAGATAACGGGATCTGTCCAATGATTGCCTCCCTAGATCGTAATCTATCCACCACTATGACTAGCGCGCTCTTGAATGCAGTTGTTAACATAGCCTTCTCCGTGTCGACGATACAATTTCTGACAACAATCGGCTCTAAAAATGTTGATCCGGCACTCAGTAAATAGTATTCTCTCCCACAGAGCGTTCCCAAAGCGCAGATGTCTGGCCCAGGCTAGTTGTGCGGCATGATGCAGAGTTGAACGAATAGCTGGGCGCCTTGCATGCAAGACTTGTTCGCGCAAACGGTACCTGGCAGCAGTTGGACGTATTCTTCTGAGTCCTGGTATGGTGGCAGTTGCTGGCTGAAATATTTTTTTCAGATGTGCGAGAGTGATGTAACGATTCTGTCGTCTGGTCTTTATTCGAGAACGTCCCATGCGGGACAGGTCAGAAACAATCCAATTCACCTGGTAGCGATGAATCCACAGTCTAAGTCTGGCTTGACACATCAAATTGTCTTGCTGTTACAGGCACAGCCATCCCTCCTTCCGACATGCCAACAGCTCGTAACCTACCACTTAGCGAAGTGTGTGGCATCCTTTCTGTAGTCTGCTCTGAACGAAATGAATGGCAAACTAAGCACAGATTCACCATTGAACATTTCCCATGTAAATTTTTGTGACCGGCACGTGAATTGTGAGAAACTGTTCTGATAGATTTTTTGAAGGTCAGTGAAGCGTCATTTCACACTCAAACAATTATACGACTTCCAGTAACAGTCAAGAATGCATCCTTATAAAATTACATTACAACTTTCAAACATAAAAACACACACACAATCTGTAAAGTTCCATTTATTCGTTGAGAATATTAATATATAAAGCTCCTTAAAGGCGTCTGATTAAAGTAGCGGTAAACCAATCGCTGCACAACAAAGGTGAGTGGTTTAAATTCCTGCAACCGGCACGCTCAAGTCAAACCAGCTGTAAATGGATACCTGACTTACTCATCTAGAGACACAACGGTCTCGAGATAACAGTGAGGGAAGGTATGGTGCCAGGCAAAAGAGGAAGGGGTAGACCAAGAAGACGATGGCACCAAGAAATCCAGGAATGACTGGCTATGTTTTGGCAAGAGAACGAGTTTCTTACAGAGAGACTGTGATGGGAGCGACGTTCTACAAAGGACATGCTACATGATGATGACTTACTGTTAGAGAAAGCAAAGGGAGCGAGGAAGGGATCTAGTTTAGTTTAGTTTTGCCGAAAAATCAACGTCATTGCACACGGTTTAACCAATAACTGCTTGTACTCCATATTTTTGGAGAGTCTCAGCACCGGCTAGGATTCCCTAATAGATTAGGTAGATCTTGAACATAATTTAGAATTTGTCCGGGGCAGCAGCCGCTAAGCCTACTCTTTTCGATTTCCTACTACCGAGGAATTTTTAACGTGTTCTAGACTGCACACGGTCGTCTGATCTCTATTACCCAGAGATCCGGGGAAATACCTGAATAACCACGTGAAAAATGTCGTCTTACTTTAAGACCACTCAGTCTCCTAGGAAGGCATCATGTCACACCACCTCACTCACCCTGTGGCTTAGAATACTGAATTCTGTAGCACGTGTCATAGGGTCATGGATTTCAGGCATGGATACCAGAATCAGGGATTCTGCAGGCATATCGACATAATCACAGCGATGATCCCAATTATGATTCCCAACCAAGGTTGCCATTGAAAGCTAATTGTACCTAGGAAGGAAGCAAAGACATGGGGGAGAAATAAAGACTGATTGATTCAGACAGAGGTTAGTTGCATCGGTCATTTCGAACAATGCCGGCCTGTTCCGAAATATAACTTTTCATTAACTGAAATCACGTCAAGGTAAAGTTGTCCAGGTAACGACCATAATTAATGTCTTTTATTTTTGACGCTTATTATCCATAGTTTAGTACAGTAGTTCTCAATGTTGAACACGTGAACGTGGCATATTAAACTTGGTGAAGATTCTAAAACTTTTAGTTAGAAGTATGGAGAAAGGCATTATTCAGAAGGATGGCCAGGGAATTAGTAGATCCACCAATGATGTAGGAGGAGTTGTTCAGTTACATGTGGGTAGTTGATGATTTCGGGGGAAAGGTAGAATCTACGGATCTACGGTAGAATCTAGAATTAAAATTGAAGCTACGGCTTATTAATGATCAGGCCAGGAAAGCTATCCTACGAATTTCTCCACGCAATAGCGGCTTTGGTACCATGTGACTTGTGTTCAGCGCAACCATGAAAGGAGGCTGAGTTCAAGGAAACATATAACAAGTGATGTAGTAGGAGAGATTGCGATCAGACTTGACTGGAAGGCTACCTGTTGTACTTATGATTTCGCAGCCTTAACTCTATAAGTGGTATTTTGCTGAGTAGCTTGACAATAACTAAATGGTTTCGGAAAATCAATGGATTCAAAGGATTGCACTAAATCGCCTCTGGACGACACTGATTGAATGACTTCAGTAAGTGTTTGTCGAACTTCAGTGCTAGGACTGTGTGAAACAAGATGAACTCAGTCAGGGAAGATGCGACTAACAATTAAGCAAATGCTAATGGATCCTGGAAACAAAGGAACTGATGTCCAGGACAACACAGACGGAGTGGTACTGATGATTTCTTGAGAGCCACAGAGGGCGCTCATAAAGCGGGAGCCTAATCTGACATCATCGGAGGAGCAACAGAAACGATGGGTTGAGTATTTCAATGAAAGTCTACAGAACACATCTCTACCATAAGAAACATCAAACATCGTACCAGCAGACCAATATCATGGAAATCATCCCTATACGCAAAACGTATTCACTATGAAAAGGCGTCTGACAGTGTGGAGACTGGAGAGACGACATGGAGACTGCAGAGACGACATGGAGACTGCAGAGACGACATGGAGACTGCTGAGACAGTGTGGAGACTGCAGAGACGACATGGAGACTGCTGAGACAGTGTGGAGACTGCTGAGACGACATGGAGACTGCTGAGACGACATGGAGACTGCAGAGACGACATGGAGACTGCTGAGACAGTGTGGAGACTGCTGAGACGACATGGAGACTGCTGAGACGACATGGAGACTGCTGAGACGACATGGAGACTGCTGAGACAGTGTGGAGACTGCTGAGACAGTGTGGAGACTGCTGAGACGACATGGAGACTGCTGAGACGACATGGAGACTGCTGAGACGACATGGAGACTGCTGAGACAGTGTGGAGACTGCTGAGACAGTGTGGAGACTGCTGAGACGACATGGAGACTGCTGAGACGACATGGAGACTGCTGAGACAGTGTGGAGACTGCTGAGACAGTGTGGAGACTGCTGAGACGACATGGAGACTGCTGAGACGACATGGAGACTGCTGAGACAGTGTGGAGACTGCTGAGACAGTGTGGAGACTGCTGAGACGACATGGAGACTGCTGAGACGACATGGAGACTGCTGAGACAGTGTGGAGACTGCTGAGACAGTGTGGAGACTGCTGAGACAGTGTGGAGACTGCTGAGACAGTGTGGAGACTACTGAGACAGTGTGGAGACTGCTGAGACAGTGTGGAGACTGCTGAGACACTATGGAATACCAGAGAAATACAAAACCCTGATAAGTAATATATAGGAAGTTACAGTTAGTAGGGTGGTACACATAGGAGCAATGACTAACAGCTTCGGGGTGCAAACAGGGGTGAGACACTGATACCTGCTCTCGCCCTTCCTTTTCATGTTTTTATAGATTGAACAATGAAGACATCAATCGAGGGAAAAAGAACTGATATTTGTGGACACTATTGGAGGACCTGGTCTACGCAGACGGTCTGGTACTTTTGTCACACAATCATAGGCAAATACAAGAGAAACTTGATAGGGTGAAAGAACAATCAGCCAAATTGGGACTGGATATCAACATGAAGAAAACCATGATCCTTGAACTCAATACTATCAACAAAGAACCAATCATGCTGGAAAGAAAAGCAGTTAGAAGAAGTGGATATTTTTACCTATTTAGGCACATCAGAAGGTCCAGATGCAGATATAAGGATCAGAATTTGAAAAGCAAGAGTGACATTCCTGACACAAAACAACATATCTAGAGAAATCAAGATTCATACCACAATTATAATATTCAACACCAATGTCAAGTCAGTGATGCTGTATGGGGCGGGTATATGGAGTACGGCCATGTCTCCAGTCTTTCGTTAACAGATTGACAAATGCCATCATCAAATAGTAAGCATCAAGTGACAGGTCACGATGAGGAATGTAGACCTATGGGAAAGGGGCCATCAGCAGCCACTCCAACAACACATGAAGTGAAGAAAATGGGGCTGGATGGTGCATACGCTTCCGAAGGCACCGTCCAACTTAGACAGGCTCTAACATGGAATCCTCCAGGGAAGATAGAGAGGGGTAAACCGAAAATGACATAGCGAGGAGAATGTGAGAAGGAACTAAGATTAAAATAATTACACCTGGAGAGAGAGACCAGAAGAGCAGGCCCAAGACCGTGCATGCCTGCGTGCTGTTGTCGATGGCCTATACACCGCGAGCTTTGATTGATTGATTGCGCCCTTAATGTGATTCAACTCAGGGGTGCATAATACACATGAAAGTGCGCATGATAAAAACTGAAAAGAAGCTGCGTATAAGTGCTATGTTGAACAGAGATCTAGCGGTGATAATGCACGACGTTTTGAGTAGAATACTGCACGTTAAACCCTTGGAAAACAAACGTGACTTAATTTTAAGGCACTTGATAGGTGGCTGTTTGATAGTGTTTGTTTCAGAGGTGACCTGTGATGTTTAGAAAAAAGAAGCATGTAACCCTGAGCATGAGAACCTGCGGTGACACGTGACAATTGAGCCCTTTCGAAAATGTATAAATGAACTTACTTTATCAGTGGTTTACAATATCCAAGATACTATTTGTTCAATAGTGCTGTTTTTGAACGCCGAACCACAAACCAGGACACAGCAAATCACCACTGGTGGTAAGTTTAGGGCCACAAACCTGGACAGCACAACACTCCTGGTGGCAAGTTAAGGCCCACAAACCTGGACACAGCACAGCACCACTGGTGGCAAGTTAAGTCCCACGAACCTGGACACAGCACAGCACTCCTGGTGACAAGTTAAGGGGCGAATTTCTGCCTTGGACAACTTAAGGAAAATGGCGCTCATAGAACCGACTTGACTGCCACTGGACGCCCCTATATGTACTCAAGTCTTTTTCATTTCTGAAAGTGGGGATACCAGGGCAAGAACTACATACATCTACGAAGTTTTCTAGTAGATCTTGGTCCATCTGAAACTTAAACAAAGCATGTGTTCTCTTTCATTGTGTCCCATATTTGGCTATGTAAGAAGGACAGCTCCGTTGCTACAGTCACCTACTCGCATTTACTGACGTCATATGTCGCACGTCGGCATTCGTCATTACCTCACGTTGGAGTGCAATCTTCTTTCGTGTACTATCTGTGTGCATGTTGCTATTTTAAATTCATGCCTCTACAGTGGTTTTTTGTAACAAAGTCAGTCAACATGTATCTTGGTCTTCTTTTCTCAATGAAATAATTTTATATAGTGTAAGATCCTCGTGCGCAGGGTAGGTTTAGAGCTATTCTTCTTATATGTCCAAACCAATTCATGATCTGTCTATCAGATCTATGTTGTGCACGACCTTGCTCTCACTTTCTGTTAGATCTTTGTTTTTCTCACTCTGTCTTTTCTAGCGTGCATGTCTGCTTTTCATAAGAATCGTTTTCCACTATTTTCAGTCTTGTGCCTTGATCATTGTCTATCTCTGACACCACACACTGTTCAGTCTGTGTGCCTTGACCTTGTCTATGTCTGACACCACACACTGTTCAGTCTGTGTGCCTTGATCTTGTCTATGTCTGATACCACACCCTGTTCAGTCTGTGTGCCTTGATCTTGTCTATGTCTGATACCACACCCTGTTCAGTCTGTGTGCCTTGATCATTGTCTATGTCTGACACCACACACTGTTCAGTCTTGTGCCTTGATCTTGTCTATGTCTGACACCACACACTGTTCAGTCTGTGTGCCTTGATCATTGTCTATGTCTGACACCACACACTGTTCGGTCTGTGTGCCTTGATCTTGTCTATGTCTGATACCACACACTATTCAGTCTTGTGCCTTGATCATTGTCTATGTCTGACACCACACACTGTTCAGTCTGTGTTGCTTGATCTTGTCTATGTCTGGCACCACACACTATTCAGTCTTGTGCCTTGATCACTGTCTATGTCTGACACCACACACTATTCAGTCTTGTGCCTTGATCACTGTCTATGTCTGACACCACACACTGTTCAGTCTTGTGCCTTGATCACTGTCTATGTCTGACACCACACACTGCAATTAATTATTAGTATTATTTACGGACACCAGTGAAAAAAAAATGCAATATTTCTGTGGTGACGCCTATAGCGCCACGTCTGACTCAATCAAGCTGGTAATATTGACAAATATTGACTTCACTTCCACCACCCGCTTGATAAGTCTAACAGTTCCATCTTTGCATGCTAAAATATTTTACCCGACAATTGTTTCTGTTACGGTACCCCTCTAACAACACTAAGTCTGTCAAGTAGGACCAAACATCTCCAGGACTAGCCACCAAGCAACAAATATTGCTCGAGTCAGCAACGTGTTGACGTCTGGGAGATAAGATTGCCAGGAGGAACAGACGGAAACAGGAGGACGGAAGCAGAGTGGTACCGGAAAGCGGTGAGTGGATACAGAATAGCACATCGGATCAACAAATCTGTGCACAAGAAAAACATTTTCACTGGGACGGAATTAAAGGTGAAGAGGGAAATCAAATTAAGGTGGGAAGATTGGGTAACCTGGTGCGTGTGTGGGTGTTTGTGTGGGCTGAACGGGATGTGTGGGTGCTAAAGGTGATGTGTGTGTACTGCATTGATGTGCCTGCAGGCGGTGATGTGTGTGGGCTGAAGGTGATATGTATGTGTGTAGGCTAAAGTTGATGTGTATGTGGGCTTCAGGTGATTATGTGCTGAGGGTGATGTGTGTGCGCTGACAGTGATGTGTGTGTGCTGGAGGTGATGTGTATGTGCTGAAGGTGATGTGTGTGTGCTGACAGTGATGTGTGTGTGTGTGTGTGTGTGTGCTGAAGGTGACATATGCGCGCTGAAGGTGATGTATGTATGCTGAAGGTGTGTGTCTGTGCTGATGTGATGTGTGTGTGCGTGCTGGTGCTGAAGGTGATGTATGTTTACTGAAGGTGATATATGTGTGTGCTGACTGTGATTGTGTGTTGAAGATGATATGTGTATTCTCACGGTCCTGTCTGTGTGTGTTTGTGCTGAAGGTGATGTGTGTGCTAAAAAAGATGTGTGTTTATGTGTGCTGAACGTGATGTGTGTGCTGAAGGTGATGTGTGTGTGTGTGTGTGCTGAAGGTGATGTGTGTGTGTGTGTGTGTGTAGATGTCTATAGGTATGTGTGTGCTGAAGGTGATGTGTGTCCTGAAGGTGATGTGTATGCTGAAGGTGATTGTGTGTGTGCTGTAGGTGATGTGTGTGTGTGTGCGTGTTGACGTAAATGAGTGTGTGTGTGCTGAAGGTGATGTGTCTACTGAATGTGATGTGTGTGTGATGAAGGTGATGTGTGTGTGTGTTGAGGTCTATGGGTTTGTGTGCTGAAGGTGATGTGTCTCCTGAAGGTGATGTGTGTGTGTGCTCACGGTGGTGTATGTGGACGTCTATGGGTGTATGTGTGTGTGCTGAAGGTGATGTGTCTACTGAATGTGATGTGTGTGTGTGTGTGATGAATGTGATGTGTGTGTGTGTGTGTGT
Organism: Ariolimax columbianus; assembly: GCA_036924085.1. Classification (NCBI taxonomy): domain Eukaryota; kingdom Metazoa; phylum Mollusca; class Gastropoda; order Stylommatophora; family Arionidae; genus Ariolimax; species Ariolimax columbianus. Next base: position 13,659,550 of record JAVGWX010000001.1, read on the forward strand.
GTGATGAAGGTGATGTGTGTGTGTGTTGAGGTCTATGGGTGTGTGTGCTGAAGGTGATGTGTCTGCTGAAGGTGATGTGTGTGTGTGATCACGGATGTGTGTGTGTTTGCGTTAAGGTGATGATTATTCTGATAGCGATGATTACTCTGATGGCGATGATTGTTCTGATCATGATGATTGTTCTGATGGTGACGATTGTTCTGGTTCTGATAGTGATGATTGTTCTGATGGTGATGATTGTTCTGATGGTGATGATTGTTCTGATTCTGATGGTGATGACTGTTCTGATCATGATGATTGTTCTGATGGTGATGATTGTTCTGATTCTGATGGTAATTATTGTTCTGATTCTGATGGTGATGATTGTTCTGATCATGATGATTGTTCTGATGGTGATGATTGTTCTGATGATGATGATTGTTCTGATGGTGATGATTGTTCTGGTTCTGATGGTGATAATTTTTCTGATGGTGATGATTGTTCTGGTTCTGATGGTGATGATTGTTCTGCCGGTGATGATTGTTCTAATGGCGATGATTGTTCTGATAGTGATGATTGTTATGATGGTGATGATTGTTCTGAGGGTGAAGATTGTTCTGATGGTGATGATTGTTCTGATCATGATGATTGTTCTGATAGTGATGATTGTTCTGATGGTGATGATTGTTTTGATAGTGATGATTGTTCTGATAGTGATGATTGTACTGATTTTAATGATTATGCTGAAGTTGATATCTTCTTTGATCTGTGCTGATAATGGTGAAAGTATTGTAGAAGTGCACGTATTGTGTACGATGGCGGTGCCGCTTAGGGTCAAAATAATGGATTCCTTAAAAATGACTGCATAAAAAATGGTTTGAGAAATGATTAATGTGCTGAAAATAATGAATGTGATTACATTATGGCTAATGAAACGATTTATGTTTAAAAACACGGTGATGCGTGTGCTGAAGGTGATGTGTGTCTGCTGAGGGTGATGTGTGTGTCTCGACGGTGATGCGTGTGCTGAAGGTGATGTGTGTCTGCTGAGGGTGATGTGTGTGTCTCGACGGTGATGTGTGTGCTGAAGGTGATGTGTGTCTGCTGAGGGTGATGTGTGTGTCTCGACGGTGATGTGTGTGCTGAAGGTGATGTGTGTCTGCTGAGGGTGATGTGTGTGTCTCGACGGTGATGTGTGTGCTGAAGGTACGATGGCGGTGATGCCTTAGGTCAAAATAATGGATTCCTTAAAAATGACTTCGCATAAAAAATGGTTTGAGAAAATTATTAATGTGCTGAAAATAATGAATGTGATTTCATTATAACTAATGAAAAGATTAGTTTAAAAAAAAATGTTATATATGGTGACTTGTTAATGATGATTGCTGTAAATGGTGACTCTTGTAAATTGTGACTGTTGTAGCTGAAGCCTGTTGTAAATATTGACTGCTGTAAATTGTGACTGTTGCAAATGATGAAAGCTGTAAATTGTTAATCCTGTATACGATTCATGTTATTAATGATGACTGCTGTAGCTGACGACTGTAAATGATGATTGTTGTAAATGATGATTGTTGTAAATGATGATTGTTGTAAATGATGATTGTTGTAAATGATGATTGTTGTAAATGATGATTGTTGTAAATGATGATTGTTGTTAAGGATGACGGTTGAAAACAGGTTCTGTATGAAGGCGTGCTGACTCCAGTCAGAACGTACGCAGATTGCAACAACGATACTTGATAGATCAGAAAAAGCAGTGTGCAGACATGAAAATATAAGATCCTCAGAAAACAACCTGTCTGCCACACTCCAAGGTGAGCAGACGGTTTCTGCTGTTCTTTCCCGACAGAAAACGTAAACAATGATATGTGGCCATGTTTTCCCACCAGTTCATTCAGCTATTTATCCAGAAATAGGTGGCAGGTACAAATGAAGAGAATCCCAGTGATTGATGGTTTAATACAGACGTGTTTTACCATTACTCTATATTAGAATGATTAGCTGAGATAGTTTTACCTCATCCAGGCTTAGAGCGTCTTCCAGTTTCCTCACACCTCCATCTGTTTAATTACACCAAACACGAAAGTGAAGGCTAGGAAGGAGGACACACCTGAGATGTTGAGCAGTGGAATATTGACAGGTCCCCGTGCTTCAGTGCCGCGAGAGTTTACAGTAATCTCAATACTAGGCATGTATTCCCTGGCTCAATACAGGTCAGAGATGATAAACTCACTCTTCCAGGATTTCATCAGATCTGTACCAGCGCGCACGCACGTGTTCTGACTTGTGAATATATACCGTATTTGACGTGTTGATGAAAGGTCACCAACTGGTGCGGGCTGCAACAATGGAATCCAGACCTGGGGTAACGCTGCACACCCAACGCGATTCCTGAAGGGAACGGAATGGGGCAGAAAATTGCTGACGTCCAAAGGTGAGATAATATGAGAACGAAGTGTTAGAGCCACGAAACATATTCCCAGCATGGGGTAAACGTCGGACAAGTTGAGAAACTCCAAAAATATCCGTGTCCTGCATGGCTGGTATGTAATGCAATATAAACTAGGAGCAATGCAGTTTGTAGAGAGATTTATACATTCTTGCATGAAAATGTTCACTTAGTTATGCTTCCTTCTCTCAGGGGGTGTAACCGTGTTTTCTGTATAAACTTTGCAATCGATTATGCAGACAAAATGTGATTGGTCTGTTGTCTGTTACATTTATAACAAATGAAAATAATAGTGACTAATTATTCAGCTAAATACACTTCGACAAAGGAAATATATATATATATATATATATATATATATATATATATATATATATATATATATAATGATCAACTAAAATCCACATTCATAACTTCATTAAAGAAACCAAACGAAATAAAACATAGAAAGACTATCACTTCATTAGCTTTGTGAAACTCGTTATAAAAAATGCAACATAATTTTCAAGCCAAGTGTGAACAGCATCATTAAAAACAGAAATTGATGATCAATACTGCAAATTTATCGAAAGCAAAGGCACACGTTGTGTCATATCATATCACTCATATTAGGTGAATATTACTTGTGAGAAACCCGAGGATTTACGAGGCGTGTTCAAATGAAACCGGACCTAACTGCACCAAGTGAATATACGTACGATGTGCGTGATGACGTCACTTCAGGTGTAAACAGCACATACCAACTGTCAAGTTTGCAAAATATCATTATCCTCTGACTCATAGTTTCCTCAGCAGACCGTTGAAAACATGGCGGATTTGATACGGAATCCATCCAGAGTTGATCAGCGAGCGGTGATTCGGTTTCAAACAGCTGAAGGATGTCGACTAGTTGACATTCATCGCAGAATGAAGGCAGTATATGGTGACCCGAACTGCTGCATCAATTTGACGATGGCATCTTCTGATCCAGCAATGTGCGCCTGACCTGGTCTCAGAAGATTTTAAGTTAACTAGCGTCCTTTTTTAAGCATCGTTGTCCAGTGCTTCACTGTTGTCTTCGATACACTTTTGTCACCATACACTGCTTGCATTCTGCGATGAATGTCAACTGGTCGACATCCTTCAGCTGTTAGAAACCGCTGATCACCTCTGGACGAATTCCGTATCACATCCACTATGTTTTCAACGGTCTGCTGAGGAAGCTATGAGTCGGAGGAGGATAATGATATTTTGCAAACTTGACGGTTGGTATGTGCTGTTTATATCTGATGTAACGGCATCATGCGCATCGTACGTATGTTCACTTGGTGCAGTTAGGTCCGGTTTTATTTGAACACGGCTCGTAAAATATCAATAAATACGTTGAAAGACATGGTATGCCTTTACAAACTGTTGATGTGCACCAAAGAGGACTAATCATAGAAACGGTAACAGCATAGAAAACTTGAGAAAGCTCTTGGAACAGAATTGATAAAATGCGTTACTGGAAGCAAGTTGTGCAGCGATACGGTTGCTGTCTAGTCGACAGTGTACTTGACCCTCCACAAGAAAGGGAAGTTTGGTATCTACACAAGGATAAGAAGACAATGCGTGGATATCATTTATGAAATATTGAACAGGTGATCGGGATCAAGATGCTGAGCAGCGCATGAGCTGCAGTGGTTAGCGACCCAAAGCTGACTGCTAGCGACAGGGCCAGCGAACCATAGCTGCCAAGACCCTTCTACACCTCCACGCGGTGATCCTGGATAACAGGCTGCAGCTGGGCAGACTGGCTAAGGAGACGGGATCGAAGAGGGAATGCTAACCCGGTACTCAAAAAATGATTGCTGAAGTCGGATGTGTTGGACCGAAAAGTGCAAATATCGCAGCCAAGCTGTAAACTATGACACAACGCATTCCGTTCTCTGAACTACATTCTGCTACTTACCCTTTCAGGGTTTGGTAGTGGGAGATTGAGAACGAACGAAGAAGAAGAAGAAGAAGAAGAACAGGTGATCAATGGTGACCGTGGAAGCATATATAACACCTTTATGTGAGCATTAACGTTCACTTTAGGTGAAACCCCAATTGTAATTTGACTACCGCGTACAACGAAGCAGTTAATATTTCAATGACTATCAGCACCGCCTGGAAATATAGAAAAGACTGGGAGGGTTGATGTTCATGTTGTTGTCATAATTGTTATTGTTGTTGATTGTTAGAAACTACTCGTGCTAAATCCAGTTAGCTCTTGACATTTCTTTGGTAGCGGGTTAAAGTGATCCTTCGACATTATGATGCGTACTTGAGAGAGTGGACTGGGGTCCTCCTAGCTGTAGTGGAAAGCTACACTCTTCAGTACGCTCAACATGGAAATTGCAGGGTCGTTCAACATCTTGTTGTCCATACTGCTGTGAGATATCCAGCTTACAGTAGCACGATCAATGACGTAGGATACTGTCACGATCATCATGTTTTACCTGACCCTGATCAGTCCTCTCTCTCCCCTTGACCACTATGTTTTACCTGACCCTGATCAGTCCTCTCTCTCTCCTTGACCACTATGTTTTACCTGACCCTGATCAGTTTTCTCTCTGACCTTGACCAGTAGAACTATAGGGAAAGCACTGTACCCGAGAATAATATATCATTTTAGACAGGCAACCGATTTATGAAATACCGGATGCGTAGTGAAGCCCTCTGCCAGGTATGAGTTTATTTTACTACGGTAAAAACAGCAAAGATGCTGCACAAATTAAACACACATTGCGGCAGTGAAGACAGGAACACGTTATTGAGACCTAATATCTCAAGTCCATCATGCTTAGCGAACTACTTCTACGTCTGCTGTTGATTCAATTAATTTTATTTTTTTAACAATCAGAAAATCACGTGTTTTCATTGCGGGGGTACTCTATAAAAATGTATATGGCTGAGGAATACATGCCGTTTGTCCTGAAATAGTCTCGCAGTGCAAAAATAGGCTTTTAGTTCACCGACGATAGAAAGAAACAAACCTAAATGAGGGTTTGAGTCCGTGTCGCCTTGATTAGGAGAAGTGCCCAAACTCTTCGGTCACGAAATTAATGATAATGTCGACGATTGTGCTAGCGAAAGTGACGCCGACAATGCTGACAATAAAATGCGCGTTGGAGTGCGAGAAGAGCCACTGAAACCCACTACAAAAGAAAGACTGATAATAGTTAACCCAGTATGACTAGCTTCGATCAACGTGTATGAAAAGCCAAGCTATGAACTTGTTGCAAGAACCGACATGAAAGTTTGGTAACGTTCACAGAGATGTGACAGCCCATGGACGAGACTTCCACCTTTCCACAACCATCACTTTCAGTCTGACTTTAATGTCACATTTATAGCTAACTCCCTGACATGCGATGGGCGGGTATTCCTCAAATCTAACCCCATTATTCGATTCTGTGACCTAGTTAAAATTTTCCGTTTCAAAATCAGCTCTTTCCGTTTCATTTGTTCAACTTAAACAGCTCGATTTCTCCTTTTTGGTAAGTCAAGTGGTGCAAACAGCGTCAACTGAGACATACTTGACATGGTATTCAATTAATTGACGCTCAGATAAATCATGTTACTATGGCCAATTGTATTTCTCATTGGATGAAGAGAATCCCGTATACTTTCACCAGCGAATCCGGTCAACATCTTGACTTGCTGGCTGCCATTATGGAGAATGCAGCAATCTTCTGAGTTCTGCGGTGTAGACCCGATCAATAGGGAATGCAAATTCAGGTCACAGCTTCCGCATACAATTTAACAAAAGCAATCAGAAAATATAATGAAAAACGAGGAAAACCCAGACGTGCCTAGATATGACTTCAGTGCACTCAAGACACTCCGGGAAGTTTGTCTAAACGTGCTGTTGAGGCATGTGAAGATAGCGTGGATGTGTTGTCAGCGAAATGGTACATCTCAGATGATGTGTTGACTTAAATTATTTCAGATATCTTCAATGATGCGCGGAGACGTTTAAATGTATTGAAAACATGTCTCGGAAATAGCCGTGTGAAGAAGATTATGATATCAATGGATCTAGACAATATGAAAGGAGGGGGGGGGGGGGGGGGGATAAAGAAAATATATACCAGAAGTGGCCAATTGACCGAAGTTAGCCATCTTTCACAGGATATCTCATCACGTGCAGAGTGATAGAAGTGGAATCATGAGCTATCCCTATTAGCTTCACTACATTACAAAAAATGACAGCGTCTCATAGCTCTTCCTAGAAGGAGTTATAGCTTGGATCATGACCTCGGACTTACAGTATCATCTAGCCTTGTCAGTTCAGCCATTCCGGCTTGAGATTTAGGACCGATATATCGGACTGAGCAGAAAAGGGTTATTTGGCGAAAGCTAAATGTGAGCGTCTAACGGACAGACAGACCGTGAATCATGCAGGACATCAGGGTAATGCATTTTGGTGTCTTTACGTTAAAGGCGAGGAGACTGCAGTACCTGGCATCTTAACCTTTCAATGTGTTGTGTGGTAGTTGTGGTGATGGATACCAATGTGTGGTAGTTGTGGTGATGGATACCAATGTGTGGTAGTTGTGGTGATGGATACCAATGTGTGGTAGTTGTGGTGATGGATACCAATGTGTGGTAGTTGTGGTGATGGATACCAATGTGTGGTAGTTGTGGTGATAGATACCAATGTGCGGTAGTTGTGGTGATAGATACCAATGTGTGGTAGTTGTGGTGATGGATACCAATGTGTGGTAGTTGTGGTGATGGATACCAATGTGTGGTAGTTGTGGTGATGGATGCCAATGTGTGGTAGATGTGGTGATGGATTCCAATGTGTGGTAGTTGTGGTGATGGATACCAATGTGTGGTAGTTGTGGTGATGGATGCCAATGTGTGGTAGTTGTGGTGATGGATGTCAATCTGTAGTAAGTTCGTATTTGTGATGGTGGCTGTCAGTGTGTTCACGTTGTGATGATAGCTGTAAGTCTAGTAGATGTCGTCATGGCATCATTATTTAACGGACAAATAGTGCAGAACAGCTGATGGTAGGCCGTTTTAAAGCCGTAGCATGCAATAATGATAAACAAAAAGACTGAAGGCTGTCTTTTGTAGTAATGAAAAATTGCGCTATTTAAATTTATTGAAAAGAAACGTCTACACCATTTGCTGTTCATTAAATATGTTTTTGAGGTTGTTCTATTCTGACTATTGTTACTATGAACTGGCACACACCAAAGATCGTATGCATGTCAACTCTGACGTAAGGTGCATACTCTACAAGGAAACTGCAGGAATCAAGGAAGAAATAATCAATATAGGAATATACTCGTATTTGACAACTTAAGCAGAGAAGACAACAGGGCATGTGAAATCAATTGAGAGTATAATCAGTATAGTAAAATGGTGATAAACTGGCAGAATGACCATCGCAAAGTCATCATTACTCACAGCGAGGAATGATGTGAGAGGAACAATAGGAAAGTAGCGATTGGGAGTTCATTTACTTTCTGTGTTCTGGACACCACGTCAGACATCATGTTTCTAATTTTCTACCACGTTAATTTGCTTGCCGTCTCCCCCAACATGTCATTCGCATTGCATGTTTCCAGACAGCTTGGAAGATCATCAGGTTGTCTTGGTCTTGTGTTGCTCTACAGTCGCATGTCTGATCATGCCGGCATCTCTTTTCTTCTTGCATCGTGATTCATAAGTTCGGAGTCTATTTTGTTATATCCATGTTGAGTAAGGCAAGTTGTGTTTCTCCCGCAGTCCGATGCAGGGGGCCTTATCTAGCTCATTCCATGTGTCGATGTAGGGGACCTTATCCAGCTCATTCCATGTGTCGAGGCAGGGGACCTTATCCAGCTCATTCCATGTGTCGAGGCAGGGGACCTTATCCAGCTCATCACACGTGTCGATGCAGTGTGTTCCCTGACTAGTCTGTAGGACTGTGTTAACTGTAAGAAAGCTAGTCTAGTTTTTAGTCGCTCCTACTGCATCTGGTGCTCAAATTGGGTGACTTACTTGGGTCATCTGCCTGCTTCTCTCTTTTAATTTTTGTTCTGACACATCTTCGTGTCTCAGCTGGTGTTTCTCCAATTATGGGCTACATTTGTCAGCTTGAGAATGTTTAAGACAACCTGTCACTGTCCGACCAGTCCCATTTATTGTTGTATCAATACTTTTGGCATATGCAGAGTTTTTCCAAACAAGGGCCTAGTTGAACAGCAAAATAACTGATAATACTCAGTGTAATATTGCATCGTATATTACTTCGGATTTGTCTTGCACCGCGCAAAAAACAGGATGGGGCTTGTCTGATAGGGTAAAAGGCAGGGTTATTGACTAGTGGAACGAGAGAAACCTGCAGTATAAGAATGAAGATTATACGAATTTCCAGTTGACTGTGTGATCTCATATTAATCATGACGTCAGCGTGTAGGAATCTCAATACTTGACTCGGAGCACACAAAAAGGGATAGCTACACATTGTGGTTAGTGGACATTAGTGCCTTAATCCTGGAATGGCTAGGGGAGGATCTACTTCTCTGTCCATGTTGAGGCTACCGGAAATAATGGCACTCAAAGCCGGTATATTAACCAAGGGATGAGAAGGAGGAGAAGAGGGGGGGGGGGGTGGGGGGTTGGAGGCGGTGGTGAGAGACACCACTGATATCAATCACCAACCGCCTTTTGGACGTTGAAAGTTCAATCGATGAATTAGCAGTTAACATACTCGTACTTATGGAGCATTAGATCAAAAGTAGGTCAGTGTGAGCTGCCTTAGACGACGGAGCAGGTATTTTTGCAACTATCAAGCTACATGACCAGTAAGTGTCCAACCGATGACCATATAGTTGCAGTAATGTTGATTCTATACACCATAACTAAACATAAGGTATCATAACATAACATGAAATAACGTAATGTAACGTAACATAACATACCATAACATAACATACGAGTGCCACTATATATTTCATATCTAATGGTATGGTATTTCATTTTAGTAAATAAATAATACAATTATGTTATCCACAATTGCACACAAATACAACAATTATACAATATTACTAATTATGTTTCCTTTTACATTACATTTAATATTGTTATAGTTATATTGCAATCAAACGTGTCTCTAACAATGAAAGTGAGACCTACAAATAGAGAGAGAGAGAGAGAGAGAGAGCGATAGTGAAAGAGAGAGAAAAAGAATGAGAGACTTGCAGTATTATGTAATACAGATAATGACGTATGGGTAGGAGTCATGGACAATGAATAAAAAAAAGATAAATCCCTTGCCACTGCAAGAATGTGGTTCTTGAAGTCAATAGAGGAAATCAAAATTAAACTATCACGACCAGGTACAGAAAATGAAGACAGGCACGGTTCATTTGATTCGTACTCAGAAACGGGCATTAAAAACTTAGTATAAAGTGAGATAAAACTTTGTGACAGCGGGAAAGATTGAGTGTAAGGAGAGAGAAAACTTTGTGACAGCGGGAAAGATTGAGTGTAAGGAGAAAGAAAACTTATTGATAGCAGGAAAGATTAAGTGTAAGGAGAAAGAATGTGACAGCGGGAAAGATTAAGTGTAAGGTGAAAGAATGTGACAGCGGGAAAGATTAAGTGTAAGGTGAAAGAATGTGACAGCGGGAAAGATTAAGTGTAAGGTGAAAGAATGTGACAGCGGGAAAGATTGAGTGTAAGGAGAGAGAAAACTGTGTGACAGCGGGAAAGATTGAGTGTAAGGAGAGAGAAAACTGTGTGACAGTTAGACAGATCGAGAGTAGGCTGAAGACAAGAAAAACATCAATAATTTCTGGGACAATTTGAGAAACCTGATGGGAAAGCACATTATGTTCTCTAGTGTCGATACGCTCAAATGATCGGTAGCTGTAGAGGGTCTGAATGTCAACGCACCTTGGCGTGACAATTTATGATGGTGATGCATGTGCATTTTGATCCCGAATAATACCGGAGGCGTTTCAAATATATATACTGAAACACTAAGGCGTTGCCTCTAACAAGGCTGACAGAAGCTGACGTGGACTAATAGACGCTGTTATCATTGTGAGTATGTTTAGCTCATAAATTATCCTAATGCGATAATTAAATGCTTTGCTCCAAAGGCATTTGTTGCTTAGCTATGTGTAGCTGATTCGATCTACCGACTCCCTATTACAGAACCTTGCATTTTGTGTGTTAAATGCAGCCATTTAACGTAATCATTGGTTCACGACAATTGCCATCTGCAATCCTATATCACCTCCAGTCATTTGTACAAACTGTATAATTCATGACAATTAATTGTTGCAATTTATAATTGTATAACAACAACTTTGTCATGTGTTATGCCTAGTGGCGTATGCAATACATTCTATCCACAAATAATGTATCTTCCAGCAACTGAGTACTTCCAATATTTGATGCTATCTTGAATGTGTCACCTAATGTAGGGTCTTCTCTGAAGGGACACTGCGGCTTCGCTGCTGGGATGGACAGAAATATAATTACATATTGCAACTCTATGCATGATGTATAACATGACCAAGTAGAGTTGTGCAAGCTCATTATGTAACATAAATAACTACAGGAAACCACCAGTGCAGAAATACTAAAAGTTTTTTAACGCTGGCTTCCTGAAGTAGACCAACTGTAGTGGTGTACTCCAACTGGAGGGATACAGGGGACGCTAAGAATGAATTGCCAGACCTACTGTCTTCCACTTCTATTGCTGACCATTAGCTTCACATATGCTGTCGGCCCTACTGTCTCCCATTGTTTCTATTGCTGTTCTTGTGCATCACATATTCCATGCTGCTTTGATTGTTTGGGGGAAATTATGTCGTACTATCGTTTTATTCTAAAAACCTCTCCATGTGATATCTTAGCTGTTGGCGCCAAGTGTAACATTCTCCTTAGGAATGCGTTCTGTTCAAATTTCATATTAACTCTTAGATTACTTAAGCCACTTCAGGTGGCTTGCTGTCAGTACTTATTTACTTATTTTTGCGAAAGCCACTTAGAGTGGCTTTTTATGTTAAATTAATTCTATTAGCAAAGTTTAAAGAACAGTTGGTTAATTGAAATATTTTGGAAAGTTCTAACTTTTTTTTCAAATTATTGAAAATAATGTATTTTTAATAACTACTTCATCTACACTTCTTCATGTAAGCACACACTGTAGTTCTATTTGATAGCTCATTCAGGTCTGCACATCTGCTATGAAATACATAAATGAAATGTTTAACATAAGAAAATTATGATGAAAATTATGATAAAACATGTTATGGTGCCCTAATCTCAAAATATAATTATGAAATAGATGGTGTAAAAACGTGGTTTTAGTATCCGTATACTAAGAGTTAATGGTACAGCACTTTTTGAACCTTCTATGATATTTTTTTTACACTTCACACAAATACAACTGTACGTCTCCTACATAACGTAATATTGTCCTTATTTGACATAAATACAACTATACTTCTTCTACATAACGTAATTTTGTCATTATAAGACATACATACTATACTCTACACAACGTAATATTGTCCTTCTTTGACATAAATATAACTATACTTCTTCTCCATAACGTAATATTGCCATTATTCGACATTAAATTCAAAAAGGTTCTTACATAGAGAATTCTTAGAATTTCTTCAGCATATCCATAGCAAGGGGTTTAAATGTTGCAGAGATTGGTATGCAGTTTTATACTAATGGATATGGCGAACTTTGTGAACTTTCCCGCTGAAAGCAATTACTGAAACCGAATACTCTTCCACGTTTAGTGAGGTGTCGCACATTTTGGGGAAGGTAAACATTTACAAACACACACTCAGCACTCACGTTCTATGGCTGGGCGGTTAACGCCGTCTTGCATTTGAGGTAGTCACTGAGCTATAGTCAGATATGACTAGATCTACAGCCATTAACTAATAAAACAACGGGCCTGTGTGGTCTAGTGCCGTCTACACGGGCTTGAAAGGAACGAGCCTGTTTAGTTTGTCTAGACTCAAGTGGCCGCCGACATCAACTTAATAGCTTGTCAATATTTTCTAACATTTCGAAACCTCGGTTTATGTTCTCGCTGCGCTAAACTATTTTCTTGTGGGACGTTCTGAGGAGAATGAAGTGTATTAGTTGTTGGTTGATAAATGTTGGACTAAATTGCTGTTACCCAGATCCTATCGAAGATTGTTACAAATTATCTGTAATGTGTCTTTGTTACCCCCCCCCCCCCCCCCCCCCCCCACAAAGAAACTCTTCCATATTTGCTTTTGAACATCTTCCAGTTTGATCTCTGGAAGCCATTCAATCATACCATCTTGACTTTTTGAAGATTGCCATTTGTTGTTAGTCGGAGCTTGCTCACTTTATTTTAAAACAATCGGTTAATACGTTTTGCTGTGTTCACTCCAAACTTCCAGATTAGACACCACATAATATCCATCGTCCCGTGAATTTGTCGTCAAGAAAATAACTAGTTGAAAGAGTATACTTTGGTAGTGTATCATCTCTTTGCATGTAGTAGTGACAATGTGACAGTTTTAGGGACCCGTGGATCAGAGATTCAGTATCAGGGTTTCCATGGGGATCTCGACATGATCCAGAATAGACTTTCAACACCGCCACTAACCACTGAAAGTTAACGTTTTCTTGGTAATTGAAGGCTATTTGTAACTTGGTAGGAAGCAAGCAAATGGGGGTTAAGGTGGTGGAAGTGAGAAAGAGAAAGGTGAAGAGAGAAAGAAAGTCTAATTCAGAGTTCAGACAGAGATTAGTTGTTTTGGAAATCTAGAAAAAAAGTCGGACGGGTTAATAAATGAGTGTCCTTTCATTTCTTGATAATTCAAAACATTGCATTAATCATCTGTGATCGACACTGGACTCAGACTTCAATAAGTATATGACGATCGTCAGTGGATCTCGAAAACTGTTCGAAAGCTTGTACGATTGTCAGACATGTGTACGAATCCTTATGACAGGAAACACAAGTATAGTCCAGTCATTAGGGATCACGTTCCATCACGCGAGTCGATTGTCAGACCAGTGTGTTAACGTATATGACTGAAATCACAAGTGTAGTCCAGTCATTAGGGATCACGTTCCATCACGCGAGTCGATTGTCAGACCAGTGTGTTAACGTATATGACTGAAAGCCCAAGTGTAGTCCAGTCATTAGGGATCACGTTCCATCACGCGAGTCGATTGTCAGACCAGTGTGTTAACGTATATGACTGAAAGCCCAAGTGTAGTCCAGTCATTAGGGATCACGTTCCATCACGCGAGTCGATTGTCAGACCAGTGTGTTAACGTATATGACTGAAAGCCCAAGTGTAGTCCAGTCATTAGGGATCACGTTCCATCACGCGAGTCGATTGTCAGACCAGTGTGTTAACGTATATGACTGAAAGCCCAAGTGTAGTCCAGTCATTAGGGATCACGTTCCATCACGCGAGTCGATTGTCAGACCAGTGTGTTAACGTATATGACTGAAAGACAAGTGTAGCCCATACAGCAGGGATCACATTCCATTTCACGAGTTAAATTATCAGACGGGTGTCTGAACCCTTATGACATAAAGCAATAACCTACACATTATTCATAAACTTAAACCAAACAATGATTCATAACCTAAAACAAAGAAATGATTCATACACTAGAACAAAGAAAGGATTCATAAACTAGAATCAAATAATGATTCATACACTAGAACCCACAAAAAAATGATTAATATACTAGAATCAAACAATGATTCATAAACTAGCTAATAAATTTTATTCTTGGTGGAATGTATAATGAAAATGTTCGAGAAGACGAGAACATTGAAAGTTTCGACCCATTTACTATTGGTGGGTACGAGATTCCAGAGTTACGATACGCAGACGACACAGTGATACTATCAAGAAGTGTAGAAGGGCTAGAACAGCTAATTTCAGCCGTAAATGGACATAGTAAAGATCAAAACCTGTTTATCAATAAAACAAAGATAATGACCACCGACAAAACACAATCTCTACATAAATTTACAGTGAGTGGTGAGGAAATAGATCAGGTCACATATTTTTAATAAATGGGCTTCAGAATTGACAAAAATGGCGACTGCTCGAAAGAAATCAGAAGAAGACTAGCCATGGCAATGCAGAGACTGAACAGCCTGAAAAAATTATGGCAGAGCACCAACAAAATGATAAAAGTAAAAGTCTTCAGAGCCTGTGTTTTTCCTGTGGAAGTTTATGGCTGCGAGTCATGTACGATTACCAAAACCTTCAAACAAAGAATAGAATTCTTCGAGTCAAAATGTTACAGAAAGATCCTCAGAATACCCTGGACAGAGAAAATAATAAATGTAGACATTCAGCAAGAGTTGAGCACAGAGGAGAATTGGTTTATCAATTCCATTTTGGCTAGAAAATGCAAATACTTTAGTCACATCAAGAGACACAACAGTCTCGAGAGAACAGTGATGTAAGGTATGGTGCCAGGGAAAAGAAGATGGGTAGACTAAGAAGACGATGGCACCAAGATATCCAGGAATGCCTGAGTATGACCGTGGCTAGAGTTTTGGCAAGGGAACGAGTTTCTTTCAGACAGAATGTGATGAGAGCGACGTTCTATAAAGGACATGCTACATGATGATGATGATGATATATATATATATAACTAATTTGGACAATAACATCGGATCCATGATTGCAAAGTTCGCGAATGACTCAAAACTATATCTCATCTAAATCAGGAGTAGATATATTGAGGTCCAATTTATTTGTAATTCTGGAATGGTGTATGCCTTGGCAAATGGAGCATGCGATGGATGTTCAAATGTTCAATTCAAACTGGAGCATTTTGTTTGTAAGGAAAAATTTTTTTTTTAAAGCTGTCAAAATGCCATTTATTTTTAGATTTTTCCTCCTGCAACGTTTATGTATTTATCCAATCGTTTAAATAGGACTTGAAAAGCTTCAGCGTAGAAAAATGTGACAGTATATATGAACCAATCTAAGACAGCCTGTTTCTCTTCGTCATCAGTGTTGAAATGCTGACCTCACGCGGATTCTTGTAGTTGCCCAAACAGGTGGAAATTGCTTGGAGCGTGGTCTGCGCTGTAAGGTTGATGTGGCAATACCTCACAGCCGAGTTGCTGCGGATGGAAAATAATGCGGTAACCTGTATGAGGTCATGGGATCAAGAGTTAACTGGCAGGAGCAATACGTCCTTTGTGATCAAACTAGACTGTTTTTCGCCACAGACATCACTCAAAATGCGCTTGTAGTGTTCACTGTTGATAGTCGTATAATAGGGTGCATGAATGATGTCACGTTTGTCACAGAAAGCACTCGCCAGCACTTTACCTGCAGACACAATTGTTATAAGTCTCTTGGGGTAGTGGTGTTTGCGTATGCTTCCACTGCTTGGATGCTCGTTTCAATTCAGAGGTATAATGCTGAACCCAGATTTTGTCACATGTAATGCTGCACCCAGATTTTGTCATATGTAATGATGCACCCAGGTTTTGTCATATGTAATGCTGCACCCAGATTTTGTCACATGTAATGCTGCACCCATGTTTTGCCATATGTAATGATGCACCCAGGTTTTGTCACATGTAGTGATGCACCCAGGTTTTGTAACATGCAGTGATGCACACAGGTTTCGTCACATTTAATGATGTACCCAGGTGTTGTCACATGTAATGCTGCACCCAGGTGTTGTCACATGTAATGATGCACCCAGGTTTTGTCACATGTAATGATGCATCGAGGTTTTGTCACATGTAATGATGCACCCAGGTTTCGTCATATTTAATGATGTACCCAGGTTTTGTCACATGTAATGATGCGCCCAGGTTTCGTCACATGTAATGAAGCGATCTAAAAAGTCATGTCCTTCCCTGTCAAAACGTTCCTTCAATCCAGTGCAGGCTTGAACCCTTCTCTGTCGGTCAGAAGTAGAACAACTGTCTTGGCACCCAACGTTCACTAACTTTCCATGTCAAACCGTTCCCCCCAATTCAGTGCAGGCTTGAACCCTTCTCTGTCGGTCAGAAGTAGAACAATTGTCTTGGCACCCAACATGAACTAACCCTCCATGTCAAACCGCCCCCCTCCCAATTCAGTGCAGGCTTGACCCCTTCTCTGTCGGTCAGAAGTAGAACAGCTGTCTTGGCATCCAACGTGAACTAACCTTCCGTGTCAAACAGTCCCCCCAATTCAGTGCAGGCTTGAACTCTTCTCTGTCGGTCAGAAGTAGAACAGCTGTCTTGGCACCCAACTTGAACTAACCTTCCGAAAATGAAAATGTTCATGAATACTAGTGTTCACCGTACCCAGAGAAAGACTTGCCTCTTGTTCACAGTACCCAGAGAAAGACTTGCCTCTTGTTCCCAGTACCCAGAGAAAGACTTGCCTCTTGTTCACAGTACCCAGAGAAAGACTTGCCTCTTGTTCACAGTACCCAGAGAAAGACTTGCCTCTTGTTCACAGTACCCAGAGAAAGACTTGCCTCTTGTTCACAGTACCCAGAGAAAGACTTGCCTCTTGTTCACAGTACCCAGAGAAAGACTTGCCTCTTTTTCACAGTACCCAGAGAAAGACTTGCCTCTTGTTCACAGTACCCAGAGAAAGACTTGCCTCTTGTTCACAGTACCCAGAGAAAGACTTGCCTCTTGTGTAATTTGGCGACAGGTTTTGCGTTGATTTTCCAGGATAAGGCGTTCCACAATCTGGATATTCATATGAATGACTGTGGTGGGCTGAGAGCCACCACGGCCGGAATCATCCCTTACGGATGTACAGCCTTCTCTAAAACTTTAAAACCATTCAAATGTCATACTGCCGCTGAGTGTCTCATCCCCATTTTGCGATTGCAGTCTCGTGCAAATTTCCAAAGGTTCCACGCCTTCTTTCACAAGACACTTCATCACAACACGCTGGTCCATGCAAAGCACTCACAGTGTTGTCCGCCATTTTATTTGTATGTCACGTGACTGGCCCATGACACGCACGCAGTAATAGAACACAAGTACTCCAAACTAATGATAGTAGTTCCAGCACGATAAACCCTATTCAGGGAGAAATAGAACAAGAAGTCCTGGTAGACAGGGTAAGTTAATGCATTCAAGATTAGATTGGATGCGCATAGTCTCAAAATTGCTGTATGAAATTAGAGACCAACTAGCAAAACCATTGGCTATATTATGTTCTCAATCACTTACAAAAGGGATTGTTCCACGGGATTGGAAAGATGCAGGAGTGATCCCCTTATTCAAAAAAGGCAAAAAATCAGATCCGGCAAATTATAGACCGATGAGTTTAACGAGCATAGTCTGTAAATTGTTAGAGTCAATAATCAAAGAAAACATTGAAATGCATTTAGAAAAATTTTATCTAATTGGAAATAGTCAGCATGGGTTTACTAGAGGAAGATCATGCTTAACAAATCTATTAGAATTCATGGAGGAGGTTACTAAAATCATAGATAAAGGGGAGCCAGTGGATGTTCTTTAATTAGACTTTGCAAAGGCCTTTGATAGAGTACCTCATCAAAGTTTATTTAGAAAGTTAAAATCACATGGAATAGGTGGGGAAGTTGCCAAATGGATTGAAAATTGGTTAACGGGAAGAAGGCAGAGGGTGGGCATAAATAAGGAGTACTCTGAGTGGTGTGAAGTGAAAAGTGGTGTGCCACAGGGCTCGGTTTTGGGACCAATTTTGTTCTTGATATATATAAATGATTTGGACATTAATATGAGATCCATGATTGCAAAATTTGCTGATGACACAAAACTATGCAGTAGTGTCTCATCTAAAGCGGAAGTGGATATATTGATGTCGGATTTAGATAAAATTCGAGAATGGTCTGTAAGCTGGCAAATGGAGTTTAATGTAGATAAATGTACAGTCATCCACATGGGTAGATCCAATATGGAACATAATTACAGAATGGGAGAAAACAATATTAGAAAGATAGATAAGGAAAGGGACTTAGGGGTTATAATAGATCATACAGGAAAGGTGAGTGAGCAAGTTAAGGTAGCAGTGAAAAAGGCAAATGCAATGTTGGGTATGATAAAAAGAAATATTCAACATAGGAGCAAGGAAGTGATCGTCAAACTGTATAAAGCTTTAGTTAAACCTAGATTGGAGTACTGTGTACAGGTGTGGAGTCCTTATCATAGAGGGGACATAAACATGCTAGAAAGAATTAAAAAAATAGCGACAAAGATGATAGTGGGATTCCAGAATTACAGTTATGAGGAACGACTCAGAAAAACCGGCCTACAGTGTCTCGAAGAGAGAAGAATTCGTGGTGACTTAATACAGGTTTATAAGATGATCAGAGGAATCGATAAATTGGACTATAACAAGTTTTTTTTAAATACAGCCCCCTACAGTAACACGAGGGCATAGCTACAAGCTGACTAAGGAGAGGTCCAGGTTAGATATTAGGAAATAATTTTTCAGTCAGAGAGTGGTGTCTGCTTGGAATGCATTGCCAGGGGAGGTAGTGGAGGCAGGGACAGTTAATGCATTTAAGAATAAACTGGATGCGCATAGCTTTTAGAGCAAGGTGATGTAAATGTAACTGGTTGTATACAGACTCTGCAGGGTCTTCTAAACCAGTATAAAGACGTTGAGTTAAGATCAAGAAAATGTAAAAGAAACTGGTTGTATACAGATTATGCAGAAATTTGATAACCAGTATAAAGACGTTAATTTAAGTTAAAATGAAACAATCATTCATAAACTTGAACGAAGCAATAATTCATAAACTACAATCAAGCAAGGATTCATATACAACCTAGTAATGATTCACTATCTGGAACCAATGGATGACTATAAAAAGGAACCAAACATTCATTTAGAAATGAGCACATAGGAAATATTGACAAACTGTGACAAGCTACAATACATATACGCCCATGCAAACTAAAGTACTCTAAATATATGATGACGTCAGCCAGCTTCACAATGTAAAAGGAAACCCCATTAATCCTGCTATGTTCACAGCCCCTTACAGACTGTTTTATGGCAGGAATACCTCAACTTAAAATCGGTCTCAAACTCCCATTTAAATCACTTAAGAAATACGCCATCATTGTCAGCTAAGGGAAAAACAAGTCAATTGCGCCATGTTTGAAAGCAACCATTGCGTGAAGTCATCAAGCTTTGATTCGAAATGGCATTCCATAAATGTGCATTCATTACTAATCTATATTCTCAAAGTGCAGGAATACAACAGCGCAGTCGTTTGATAATGACTTCCTGTCTTGTTTACTACTTCATACAGGATTGAGCTCTGGCAGCAACGCAAACGTATTTTACAGTGAAATCATAAAAAGATCAAATACAAACACTCATATTTTATAGTCATAGAAAGATCAAATAAATTCACACACATTTTAAAGGAATAAAAATGACAAATACATACATTTTTATTTAACAGTCATATTAATCATGAATACATACGAGGTATGTTCAAAAAGTATACGACGCTTTGGGCTGGAAAATACAATTTTTCACATGAAGGTTTGAAACCATCACCCCCTTGATAGTACTCTCCTTGGGACTCCACACACACTTCTCTCAGCGGTCCCACCATTGTTGGACGCATGTCAGGAAGGTCTCCTTGGGGATGGAGTACAGCTGGATTGTAACATTCCGTATAATGTCTTCTCGTGTCCGAAATCGCGTCCCAATGTCTAGTTTGTGCAACAACCAAAGATCGCAATGAGCCTTGTAGGACAATATGGAGCCTGGTCCACTTGAGGGAACTTATGTTTGGCCATGAAAGTCTGAATCAGATGCGAACAATAGGCGGGTGCGTTGTCATGATGGAACTGCCAGGTTCCTGTTGGCCATAGGTTCAGATTTGCGTCGAACTGCATGACGAAGGCGATGGATGAGCTCCAGGTAGTACTCTTTGGTAATATTTGGACCTTGTGGTGGGTACTCGAGGTGCACAACCCCACAAGAGTCAAAGAAAACGGTCAACATGACTTTGACATTGCTGCACATCTGGTGAATGAAAACACGACTGGTGCTCACTAGACTCAACCAGAAAGGCTGACTGCCAGCGACTGACGCAATTTGCAGATGGGGAAAAAACACGCATGCGCATGGCGATACCCCATACATTCTTGCTGAAGGACAACACCCATGTTTTTTTAATGTTTCCACTGAACAAAAATTAAGGTCGGATACTTTTTGAACACATCTAGCACACTCATATTTTAAAGTCATACAAATGAATGTATCCACCAGTTCGAAGAGCACAAATACATACACTAAAATTATTGTTATAAAACACAAATATATATTCAGTCATATTTTAGGGCCATATAGAGACGAAAGAAAGACACACATATGTAGCACACCAATATTTAACACACACATATTTAGTTATAAATCGATCAAACATATCTGTGTTATATACAGATAAAACACATACATCCATATTTTACATTCACATAAAGACCAGCATCGTTCACATCAGTTCTACGCTAATACACAGAACATATATATATATATATATATATATATATATATATATATATATATATATATATATATATATATATATATATAAACAAATGTGTTACAAATCGACACTAGAACAACACATGTTTTGTAGTCAAATAATGCGCAACCATAGAGACTTCTTGTTCTAACACTTATCATGAGTTAGTCATGTCAGTATGAATATGAAGTTCTTGAAGTCACAAAAGTGATGCCGTCATATACACCGACGGATCGGTGCAGCACAGCCGGGCGTCAGGCGGGGGCTTCTCGGCTAGAGTGAGAGGACAGGTCATTGCTGATATGAGTGAGGCATACAAGTTAATAACCTCCGGTTTGAGAATGAAGATGGAAGCAGCGATCTCAGCGTTAAGATGCCTATCTTAGACCGCTTTCATACGTGCAATCATCGTGAATGACACGCAAGCCCTACTTCAGAAGGCGCAGGAAGGATAGATGAGGCACGAGTGGATAGTAGGTGGTGAGGTCTCACACCTCCAAGTGTTGACATGGATCTACTGTCCTGGTCGTGGGGGGTTCAGACCAACGAAAGAGCTGATATCTTGTGTCGCACGATTTCATAATAAGCCCGTTAGTGATGGATAGGAGTGGCATTTTGAAATCAATCAACTACCGTTTGTTGGATGGGGACACCGACATAGATGAATAAACAATACACAGATTGAAAAGTTTCGACATCAAACGAGGTTCGAGCGGAGTGGAGGGAGCAGGAGAGTGTACAACCAACGAGCTACAGGGACGATCAGCATCTAGACCCTACATCATTTGTTGAGAGAGACTGAACACCTATGGGTATTCTCGGAATGCAGTGACGTAAATTCTAAGAAACAGAAACAGAAAGTCACAGTATAAGCGGTAAAAATGTATCTGGAATGAAGAAAAGGCTTATCAATTTGGGTTAGTTTCAGCAGGCGTAAGTCACAGTGATGATGGGGTTCATGCTTGAAATTGTGGCGATCATGAAAACATGTGTAGGTCCAGGTACAAGTGTGAAAGATAACAAGCGAGAGACAGAGATTGCAAGGAAACAGTGCCGAAATCCATTGGATGCCCAAGATACCCCGCAGGCTGAACACGTGGAAGGCCTCTAGCCTGCATATGTCATGTTTCAGTAATGTTCAGGTTTCGGATCCTTGAAGTGGGACTGGTACCACGTAAGACTAGTAGATGATGATTTTAGTTTTAAGGGAGATCTTTCCGTTACTCACACACGTTGGAGGTTGTGCATGTCAGACGCAGCTTGTTCGATCCGCCTTAACATATCGACACAACCGCCCATCAGATGAAATCATGCTGCCGAGATACGTGAATTCCTAGGTGCCGTGTGAACCTTGAGTTTCTTCTTCATCGTACGCAGACAGACAGTAACCATTATTTTTTCGAAAAAGCAGCCGTCCTCCTGAGGCTGTCGACACTGCCATAGAGCTTGTCTAGTGTTGCCACTTGTGATGGCCACATCTGCTCTCTCTGATCCTCGTATGTCGGGCAGTTTTGCAGCAAATGTTCAGCGGTCATTTTGCCGGTACCACACGGGCATTCGTCGGTTCCACCTATCTTCAATTTGTTGAATAGGTGGTACCTCAGTCTATTGTGGCCAGTGCGAAGTCTGAATACCACGAACTGCTCTTTTCTGTTCAACTGGTAATAGGCATCGTTTTTGGTGTAGCCAGTATGTTCGGTTTCCCATTTGGTCATGTATCTAGCTCTAATAAGCCGTTTTGACTCTTCGTATGCCATACTAGTATCAGGTTGTGGTAGTTTTGCACCTTATTTTGCCAGTCTGTCTGCCTCCTCGTTGCCTTGGATGTTGCAGTGAGATGGAACCCACTGTACCACTACTCTTTTTGGTGCGGCCTGTTGGCATAGTTGACAGAGTACTGCTCTTAATTCATTAAGTTCAGTATTTTTCTGGCTTTTCAGTGCTGTGACTACGGCCAGTGCATCTGTAAGCAGGACTATGTGGCTTTCATTCCTTTTACCTGTCACCATTTCTTCCACTGCCGCCCTCAGTGCCTCTGCCTCCGCTCTGAAATTGCTTGTGTATTTTCCAGTAGCGAATGACAGTGTTATTTTTCTGCCATTTGGTAGGCTCAGGAATGCTCCTGCCCCTCAATTCTGTGTTGTATTTGTTACGGAACCGTCGGTGTATGCATGGGTCCAGTCCAGGCTTGGGCAGTTTTCCGTAATGAAACTCAGGGTAGTATCTCTTCTTTCTTTTTCAGTCTGGCAGTTTTTGTTTCTAATACCTGGTATATTTTCTACCACCTCTGGAAATATATGCTGCCTTCCAGGTAGGTTTTCGTACAGTAGGGATGGGCTTTGGTGTGGTTAGTGCGTTCATAGGGTCTTCGTGCATCTTTGCTTTGACTATTTCTGCAAAGTTTCTTCGCATTAGCTTCCCATTTCCGAAATTGTTTAGTCTCTGGTGCATTGGATGGTCAGTCAGTCTTCTGAGTTTCTCTGATTGCAGCTGGGCTCTGCAGTCTCTTCTGTCGGCCATGGATTGCAGTTTTGTAATCTTTTCAAGTTCTACAATTGGCGTTGACTTCATGCCTCCTGTTATAGCTCTCATGGCTTGGTTTTGGAGTTTGCTAACTTTATCGAAGTTCGCCTTTGCTGCTGTTGTCCATGCCGCAATGCCATACTCGAGAACTGATCTCTATCTTCCAGTGTACAGTTTCTTTAGTATGCTTTCGTCTGCTCCCCAGCTTGTGCCAGCAAGTTTCCTCATGATTGCCATTCTTTCTCTGGCTCTCATTTGGTTTCTCTCGATCTGACTTTTCCATGTCATGCGCCGATCAAATGTGTCTCCCAGATAGTTTGGGTTGTCGTTTGGCTGGAGGTATTTGCCGTTTAGACTTAATTTGGTGTTTTGGGGTTTGATTGATAGCGAGAATATTGTACATGTGGTTTTTCCTCGTTTATTTTGACCAGCCATGAGTTCGCCCACTCTTCCAGCGATGTTAGGGCCTGCTGCATCCGATTTCTTGCTATGGTGAGATTCTTTTCAGAGGTCCACATAGCCAGATCGTCTGCAAACATTGAGCTACGAACTCTTCTTGGTATATTCTCTATAATATCATTTATATATACCAGGAAGAGTGTAGGTGACAGTACTCCCCTTGGGGTACTCCCTGCTCAAGTGTCACCTTTTTGCTCATCTGCCCTTGTACTTGGACTCTGGCCGTTCTGTTTTTGAGGTAGTGGTTGATCCACTTGTACATTTTCCTACAAACATCACTTCTTCTTAGCTTGACTCTAAGTCCATCTTTCCAGACTTTGTCAAATGCCTTTTCCAGGTCCATCCAGACCGCTACTGTGTGTTTCTGTTCCTGGTAGGCATAATCTATTTCCTGGGCTATGAGGATGACCTGATCCTCTGTGGATCTGTGCTGTCTAAAGCCTGCTTGCTGTGGAATTAGTATCCGTTTTCCTCCAAATGCCACATCAGTCTGGTGTTTATCATACGTTCCATCAGTTTGCCGACACAGCTCAGTAGGCTGATAGGCCTGTATCCATTTGGATCTGTTTTGTCTTTTCCTTTTTTTGGTACTGGTACAAGTACTGCGTCTTTCCATGCCTGGAGTACAATACCCCTTTTCCAGCTTTGGTTCAGGACTGATAGCAGTTTCCTCTTTGCTGTTTGGCCCAGCCCCATCAGCATTTCGTTTGTTATCCCGTTTTTTCCGGGAGATTTCCTTTTCTTTAATGTTCTCATGGCCTCTTCCATTTCGCTCATTGTTAGTTTTGCCATCATATGCTCTTCTGGTGCCATATTGATGTTGTCCGGCCCCTTTTGCTCTTCATTAATGTCCGTATGCCTATCTGCAGGGACACCTATGTGGTTCGCTTTGGCATAGTGTTCAACAAAGGCGTTTGCGGCGTTTTTTCCAGTGAGCAAGTTTTCGCCCTGCTTGATGGTAATTTGTTTGTTTGACGGGGTTTCGTCATTCATGGCTCTGACTAACTTCCATAGTTTGTTCCCTTTTTTGTCTAGGTTGAGGCTTTCCGTTTTGTTTTTCCAGCTTTCTCTTGCTGTTTGGTTTAGAGTGTATTTGTATTTCGCCGTGGCGGCTTTGAGAGCGATGTTTGCCTCCATAGATTGTTCTCGCTCTGCCATGTTCCTAGCATTTGTGACTGCGTCTTCCGCTTTTTGCAAGTCATCATTCCAGTAGGGCTTATAGTTTTTTCTTGCCCCTCTTGGGATGGTTTCAATGGCAGCTTGCATTATTGCCTTGCTTAGGCTTTCCACCATGGGCTTCATTTTGTTGTTCCGTGTGTTGATGGTTTCACACAGCCCATCTGTCAGGCTTGCAAATCTGTCCCAGTCGGCTCGTTTGTAGTTCCAACGTGGGAGCGGTTTTGTTTCCTGTGGGCCCACTTCCATACCTTGAGTTTCAATACTCTGGGCTGCTGTGTCGGAATTGTTGTTCTGAATTCTGGTTTAAACAGGCCCAACAATGGTGTTTCGCTGGTTTTGATTCACAAAGAGCGCTGCAGCGCAGAGCTTACTGTGCCAAACAAGACAATGGCGTTCGCGTAAGTGAGCTATGTTATGGTTGTCTGGTCGACAGCGATACTCTCTTGGTGCGCTATTTTCCCAGTTATTAACAAACTGTTCACAAAATGTGTTCTAGAGTTTGTCCCATCCTCCATAGTCCGTAACCAATTGAACAAGCTGGCTTTCGGCGTTCCTTCAGCACATTGGACCATTTCTCAACCTACTGTCGCCTTATCGAGGTGGCCAGACAATCCCAGTCTCTGTTGATAGTCACCTTCATTGACTTCAGCATTCGATTCTACAGAACAACAATTTGTTTGGCACGCGCTAATTGAATTTGTTATTACTGTTGTTGTTGAATACCCAAGATGAGTTTGTTTACCTTTTGTAGCCCCAGGCCGTTAAGTGACGTGTTGTAATAGGTGAGGTGGGCTCTTGGTTAGCATGTTACCTGACGCTGAATGACAACTGATGTTTTACATGAGCAGATGTAAGCCTCCTATCACCTCTTCACCTCTCCCCTCCTCTTCTCTCCCAACTATCATCTCCCCTAGCTAATGGATCAAAGTCCTTGCCAACTGCTACCCAAATTGCACTACCCACATCCAATACAAACATTAGTGGGCCAGAAAAATCATATCTCGCCAAATCTCTTCTCCGCGTTCTTTGAATTGGTCATCAGTAGCTGCAGCAGGGAGAACTTTGTAATTGATGTTGAAGACAGACGCCTAAATCCCCTTCGATTTGCGGACGACAGAGTGCTGATCACGTAGTCAGTTGCAGAAGCCAACCGCATGTCAGAGATACTGAACCAAGTGGAAAAGAGAGCAGAGCTAGATATGAATATCTCAAAGACCAAAGTCATGAGAACCTGTTTCGTCCACTGTGACCCAGTCTTCCTCAACGTTAACAACATGGAATGAGTCGAGGAAAACTGCTTTCTTAAACGCCTCCCCAACGACCTCCAAAACGATGGTCAGACTCCCCTCACTGTACTACAATATCCACGATACGTTAGAAGGAAAGCTGCTTATACACTGTATCTGCATATCCCAGGCTAGAAATCTGTGAAGACGAAGTTGGAACCCGCAGCGAAACAACCCTCACTGAGAAACAGATCACTCAATAATCAAGTAAGTAAGTTAAACTAAGTTATACATTCTGGAGTTTCTTGTTGTTGTTATTGTTGTTGCTGGATGTCCACGATGAGGAAGTGTACTCTTCTGTGGGCCTTGAAAAGTGCGTTAAGTGGCGGGTTTGTAGTAGCTTTCCTCACATCCCGAGCGTGCTGGAAAAGTTGCCGACGGTCCTTCTGCGGTTGTGCTATGCTTGGCATCGTCTACGTGATGCTTACTACTACGTAGATCACGCCGATCCCCATCTCGCTAGTCAGATTGCCTTTAAAACAGCTTGTTTCCAAGGAAAGTTACATATCCCTCGTAGAAGAGAGAAAGTGGTTTAGTCAGTATATAGTACCTGACCGAACTAGCTTCCCAGTTACCCACTGAGGTTCGTAGATATCAAGAACAAATGGCGAATTAAGTGGATAGAATACTAAGTCGTAAGTTAGGGGTTCGTAGACATAAAAAGGAAAGATGGAGAATTTTTGGGGCAGAAAAACGAACTTATAAATTCTGGTGTTTGTAGATATAAGAAAATAGTGAATTTTCTATTTATATATATATATTTTAAAACATTGGCAAGGGGGGGGGGGTGGTGGTGGTAATATATATATATATATATATATATATATATATATATATATATATATATATATATATATATGTATATATCTAAGATATAAATACTACAGTTCGTAGATATAAAAAAAAGACATCGTCAAAGAGACCAATACATATATTCTGCTATGGAACGTAGTCGATATAAAGGCTAGTTTAACATGCAAGCTTTTATAAACCATCAACGTTTCAGCAGAATACATATTCTGGGTCTGCTAAACAGTTATCAGTATAAAGCGATATAACCTACAGACCCGCAATGCAAAATGAACATGGTTAGTTATCTCGATGCATGCTAACTGCATGTCTGCTGTGACCTCTGAAATGGCAGCGCTTGCGGAGACACAGTTGGTTAACGTATCGGTTTATGGGTCTATCCGACAGATGGCTCGAGGTTGTCCCGGATAAAACTGTCATTCCTTCCAACGGTCACAACGGGAGTCTAGGAAAACTTCTGTTTGATGTTCAGATCCGCAAATGATTTCTCTCACAGTTGGTCTAAATTGATTTTATGTGTAAGATGGATTGTGTCCTGAAAAATCTGTTTATTTGTCCACTCTCTCCCATGGTATCTTCTTGAAAAAAGTAGCAAAGTCGTGAACTGTTAAAACAGCTATTTAAGACGGAATAAGACAATCACAATTACACTGACAGAAGTCATAGTTTTTACTCACAAACAACATGCAATTAGGAACTGATACTCACAGCTACAACCACGAGTAGCGGTGAAGTGTCACAGAAATGATCACAAGTACAACCATGAGTGGCCATGAAGTGTCTCAGAAATGATCACTGATATAACCATGAGTGGCCATGAAGTGTCACAGAAATGATCACAGATATAACCATGAGTGGCCATGAAGTGTCTCAGAAATGATCACAGATATAACTATGAGTGGCCATGAAGTGTCTCAGAAATGATCACAGATATAACCATGAGTGGCCATGAAGTGTCACAGAAATGATCACAGATATAACCATGAGTGGCCATGAAGTGTCTCAGAAATGATCACAGATATAACCATGAGTGGCCATGAAGTGTCTCAGAAATGATCACAGATATAACTATGAGTGGCCATGAAGTGTCTCAGAAATGATCACAGATATAACTATGAGTGGCCATGAAGTGTCTCAGAAATGATCACAGATATAACCATGAGTGGCCATGAAGTGTCACAGAAATGATCACAGATATAACCATGAGTGGCCATGAAATGTCTCAGAAATGATCACAGATATAACTATGAGTGGCCATGAAGTGTCTCAGAAATGATCACAGATATAACCATGAGTGGCCATGAAGTGTCACAGAAATGATCACAGATATAACCATGAGTGGCCATGAAGTGTCACAGAAATGATCACAGATATAACCATGAGTGGCCATGAAGTGTCTCAGAAATGATCACAGATATAACTATGAGTGGCCATGAAGTGTCTCAGAAATGATCACAGATATAACCATGAGTGGCCATGAAGTGTCACAGAAATGATCACAGATATAACCATGAGTGGCCATGAAGTGTCTCAGAAATGATCACAGATATAACCATGAGTGGCCATGAAGTGTCTCAGAAATGATCACAGATATAACCATGAGTGGCCATGAAGTGTCTCAGAAATGATCACAACTACAACGATGCATTTTCCATGAAGTGTCTCCGAAATTTTAATTTATTTGTAGTTTACTTTCTTCACAGCCACGCCATATAATTCACATAATAACCACGCCATATAATGCACATAATAACCGAGCCATATATTTGAGATAATATATATGTTACCCCGGGGAAGCAAACCCTTAGAAAATGCAGGAGGAAGCAGACCCTTACATAAAATGCATGCTGAAGTCGGATGCACTGGGCCGACAGGCGCAAAATAAAAAACCACAGTGTAACGCACACACTCCTTGGGGAATAGATAAATAAGGCGAAAGCAAAAAAAAAAAAAAAATAACATAATAACCATGCCATACAATTTACATAATAACCACGCCATACAATTCACATAATAACCACGGCATACAAATCACATAATAACCACGCCATTCAATTCACATAATAACCACACCATACAAATCACATAATACCACAACGTTTTTGTTACATTCATCAACAAAGATCACGTCCTGTTCACTATAACTGCCCGGGCAGTAAAGAAAATCGGACGAGATTACCTGGCAAAAATAATCATGAGATAAAAAGAGGATGTAAGTTCATTTCTTTACAGGAGTGATGAGAAAAGAAAAGAAAATGCATTTACCGACAATCAGAGTAATGGAGGAAAGAGTAAAAACATAATTTACTGGCAATAGGAATATTTATATTTTAAAAAGAGAAGAGAAATAAGTTGACTGACAAGAGTAAATACACTAGGGATTGTGAAACATGCCACACACCCGTGCAGACTAAATATGGGAGGTACAGAATGCAAGAGGCAGTACACACATATCTAAGAACTACGAATAAAGTAAATTGCAAACTCTTTTTCTTCTCTTAGCTTATCAAGTTTTGCATTTCTGCGTCAGGTTATAAAGAGATCTCTAGAACGAGTCCTACTGTGTGCCTCTTGCACTGTGGCTTTCGCCGACTCAGATATTTCAGTAAGCCACTTTTTTTTGGTGGCTGGGCTTTAGCTCTGAATCCGTTATATCTAAACAGCATTGTTTGTTGGAGGATGCTGTGTGCTGGTAGCCTTGTTACGTGGCCAAACCAGTTTAGCTGTTATCTTTTGGTGTAGTCTAATACTGGTGTTGTTCCCACCAGTATCCTGATGTCATCATTTCTGATCCTGTCTCTCCTTGATACACCCAAGACATTTCATTTTGTTGTAACGATGTGTCGCTTTTCAGCTGAAGTTAAGTGTCCAGTTTTGACGTTGCTAGCAACATCGACACGCAAATATTAGTTTCACGAAATTACACGAAAATCACGTGCTTGAATTTAAGTATTTGTGTTAATTGCCCAGTGATCTGACTTGCCTTATTGCATCTTTGTTGGATTTCCCCGGTGATTCTTCCGTCTGCTGATATCGCGCTCCCTAAGTATGTGAAATCTTTCACCTGTTTGATTTGCTGCATTCAGGAAGATATTGGCTTATCCTGCTTGTCTATATATTTTCATGACCTCAGTTTGTGTCTACTTTGATTTTCATGCTGCGTTCCTTACATGTTGTATTTAGTTTGTCAATTTGTTGTTGCAATTGTAATTCTGAAGTTGCTATAACAGCTTGACCTTCTGCAACAAAAAAATTCGTTGAAAAGTTCACCAATGTTGTTTATTTCACTTGGGTTGGCTGTTTGACAAAAGTGGTCTACATATCTGATGAACAACAAAGAGGATAGGACACACCCTTGTCGTACTCCAGATTTGATATCACATTTTTCTAAGAGTCTTGTTATTGTTATAACAGAGCGCTGGCTATCAATGTCAAGACTGTGACGTGATCATTTACTCCCTATTGAGCCAATGTTTGCCATAGATGTTGTCTGTCTGCCCGGTCGACAGCTTTTTCTTGATCTACAAACGCAACATACAGTTCCTGATCGTATTCGTTTGTTTTTTCCACATGTTGTCTGAGAGTAAAAATTGCATCCGTACAGCTTCTGTTCTTGATAAAGCCCATGTGTGTAACGTAGAGTTAATATGCGTATCGCTGAGTTAACCTGTATATCGTTGAGTTAATGTGTGTATAGTTGAGTTAATCTGTGTATCGTTGAGTTAATCTGTGTACCGTTGAGTTAACCTGTGTACCGTTGAGGTAACCTGTGTATCGTTGAGTTAATCTGTGTACCGTTGAGTTAATCTGTGTATCGTTGAGTTAACCTGTGTACCGTTGAGTTAATCTGTGTATCGTTGAGTTATGGTTCGATGATGCAGCGTGATCTGTTTTCTAGGTTAAAAACAGATTCCGTCACGCCGTGCTGCGCATAGGACATATGGTGTTAGACCCAGATTATTTTGTAAACCACTGCACATAGTGGATGATGTGGTCAGCATCACGCCAGCCGCCTTAACATCCCAGATTTCCTGGTACCCAATTTATGTGGCTGAGTTGACCACAGGGCCAGTTTGTGTTCAGAAATGAAAAAAAAAACACAAAAAACACGCACCAACTGGGAATCCAGTGTACTAACCACTGAGCTACCACATTTATATAAAGTGACCTACATAATATTTTTCCAGTGTGGCTTAGGAGCGATATTCCTCTGTATTTTGTTCAGCCCCTTTTGCTACCTTTCTTTTTCCATATTGAAATTATTATTACAGTTCTATAATCGTATCGCACTTCCTGTGTGGTCCAAACTAGGTTAAACAATCTATGTAGCCACAATATCCCTCCCTACCTCATTGGCTGATTTTATTAATTTAACAGGAATTTCGTCAGGCCCTGGACATTTGTTGCAAGGAGCAGCTTGTGCAACATATCTGATTTATGAAAGTGTCATGTTTGGTTCTAGCTCATTGCTTACGTTAACGTTAGTAATCTGTGTGTTACTGCCAGATGACATTCTCTATGACTAAACTTGGTTTTGTAGCATCCAACTAGTTGATGTATAAGGGACTACATTTCAACTAAACACTGATTGAGTGATCGATTGAAATCAAATAATATAGTTTTACAAGAGAAATATGAGTTGATCGACGTTTTGACTTAAGTAAACAGAAATAGCCAACGTTTAAACGAAACCAGTGTTGTCAAAAATAGCGAATCACCAATTCAATGTCAACAAATAATGTTAAATAGAACACTATGCAGCCGGCACCATTTTGTAGTAATGACGCTTATGAAAGTCTGTTCAGTTGGAACATTAGGTTCACGTTTGATACTGTTTTCAACAAGAATTCCTTTTGAACTTATTTTTCTCCCATTGCCTGATTAGCTCAAATTTCGGAATACACAGAGAATATGATTGCTCTAAGGAGAACAAATAGAAGACAAAAAGACTGAGTGAAAGAAAGAGAAAAAGTGAGAGAGAGAGAGAGAGAGAGAGAGAGAGAGAGAGGAAGATAAAGAGAGAGAAGGGGAAAGAGAGAATCGACAGAGCGTTAAATAGTCATTCAATGAGAAAAACAGAAACAGAGAGAGAGAGAGAGAGAGAGAGAGAGAGAGTAGGAGGGAGGGAAATAAATTAATGCGAAGAGTGAACAAATTGAGCCAAGCTGAAAGATAGAATGACATCACTCTACGAATGCGATCAAGACGTTTGTTATTCAAATGTCTAGAAAAGATGTATTTATTTAGCAATGCCAAAGATGTTGTAGAAAACTGTTCTAAACTGTCTGAACCTGTCAAGCAGATGAAGACTTATTTTGACATTCTATGAGCTGTTGACGTCATGCTCGTGTCAACCTAGCTGTTTTCTCCAAGCAACCTTATCTGGAACATCTCAGAACATCATTTTAAGTTGATTCATCTCTACTAGCAACCGACTTCTGGACTTCTGTACGATGAGGAGCTAGGTCTATGTGCCTACTGGAAGAATTATCAGAGAACGATATAAAGAGTGCGGGAAAAGATACAGAGAGAGAGAGAGAGAGACAGAGACAGATATATATATAATTGGGTACATTGGGTCCCATCACACTGCAACATCCAAAGCAACGAGGAGGCAGACAGACTGGCAAAAGAAGGTGCAAGACTACCACAAACAGATACTAGTATGACGTACGAAGAGTCAAAACGGCGTATCAAAGCCAGATACATGACCAAATGGGAAACCGAACATACTGGTTACACCAAAAACGATGCCTATTACCAGTTGAACAGAAGAGAGCAGGTCGTTGTCTTCAGACTTCGCACTGGCCACAATAGACTGAGGTACCACCTATTCAACAAATTGAAGATAGGTGGTACCGACGAATGCCCGCTGAACATCTGCTGCAGAACTGCCCGACATACGAGGATCAGAGAGAGCAGATGTGGCCATCACCAGTGGCAACACTAGACAAGCTCTATGGCAGTTTCGACAGCCTCAGGATGACCGCCGCTTTTTTCGAAAAAATAATGGTTACTGTCTGACTGCGTACGAAGAAGAAGAAGAAGAAGAAGAAATAACTTTCATGTGATGTTGATGGTTCCAAGAACTTTTCTTCCCCCCTTTGTTATATGGGTTGACAATCGTTATCTGTTATCCCTGGACATTTCAGTTGACTGGGATCACCTATGTTTTCAATGTTATAGGTTTGCCAACAATATTCAGTTCATCAACTCCGAATGTATTTTTCTGATCTTGTTCCAATTTGATACACAATTTTCAGCATCTGTTAAGCTTTTGTTTTATTTGTTAACACGTGCTTGTTATAACATGTAAGAATAAGACGCCTGTCCTACCAAGCGTGTAGTGAAAAACGACTCTCAGCACTGGAATAGAAACTAATCAGACAAACAATTTGTTACTGACATACATCCCTGCCTGAGAAACATTAAGTACTTTGGCACAAGCTTTTTGCTGCGTGTCCAGCAACAGTGGTGGCACAATGCATCTAAGTCAGAGGTTCTCAGCCTATTCCAGCTTGCGGACCCTATGATACTACTCATAATATTAATTCATTGCGACCCTGTTTCACTGTCTCATCAGACTAAATGATAAATCTACACATACTTATATATCCTTCTACATAACATATTCCATATAAGTAAAATCAATGCCAACTAGATATTGCATTATCATTGAAAGGCCAGTTGTAGTAATGAGATTCTAACGTGATTAACCAGCAAAAATAGGCTTCGAAAAAAAACTTGCTTAAAGGATCAAGACTGATAGTAAAAGCTTCGTTTCTTATATTAAAAATAAACAAAGAACGGAAGACAAAGTAGGCCCTCTCATAGACAGTAGAGGGAAAGAAATAAGTGAGAATAGGGAGGCAGCTAATCTACTCAATCAGTACTTTGGCACAGTCTACACAAAGGAGGACTGCTCCGAGATCACAGAGCCTATAGATATTTTTCAAAGAGACATGGATACAGCTGGATTAAGATCAATCTGTATTACAGAGGAAATGGTTTTTAAAAAAACTGGAGGGATAAATGTCCAGGTCAAGATTGAATTCATCCAAAATTGCTGTTTGAAATTAGAGACCAACTAGCAAGGCCATTGCTATATTATGTTCTCAATCACTAGCAAAAGGGATTGTTCCACGGGATTGGAAAGATGCAGGAGTGATCTCCTATTCAAAAGGGGCAACAAATCAGATCCACAAATTATAGACCGGTGAGTTTAACGAGCATAGTCTGTTAATTGTTAGAGTCAATAAACAAAGAAAACATTGTAATACATTTAGACAAATATAATCTAATCAGAAATAGTCAGTATGTGTTTACTATAGGGAGATCCTGCTTAACAAATCTATTAGAATTCAAAGAGTAGGTTACTAAAATGATAGATAAAGGGGAGCCAGTGGACGTTATTTATCTACATTTTGCAAAGGCTTTTGATAGAGTACCTCATCAAAGATTATTTCGAAAGTTAAAATCACATGGAATAGGTGGCGAAGTTGCCAAATGGTTTGAAAATTGGTTAACGGGAAGAAGGCAGAGGGTGGACATAAATAAGGAGTACTCTGAGTAGTGTGAAGTGAAAAGTGGAGTGCCACAGGGCTCGGTTTTGGGACCAATTTTGTTCTTGATATATATAAATGATTTGGACATTGATATGAGATCCATAATTGCAAAATTTGCTGATGACACAAAACTATGCAGTAGTGTCTCATCTAAAGCAGAAGTGGTTGGATTTAGGTCAGACAGATTAAATTTGAGAATGGTCTGTAAGCTGGCAAATGGAGTTTAATGTATATAAATGTAGTCATCCACATGGGTAAATCCAATATGGAACATAATTACAGAATGGGAGGGAACAAAATTAGAAAGATAGATAAGGAAAGGGGCCTAGGGGTTATAATAGATCATTCAGGTAAGGTGAGTGAGCAAAGTTAAGGTAGTAGTGAAAAAGACAAATGTTAGGTATGATAAAAAGAAATATAGGAGCAACATAGGAGCAAGGAGGTGATAGTCAAACTTTATAAAGCATTAGTTAGACCTAGATTGGAGTACTGTGTAAAGGTATGGAGTCCTTATCATAGAAGGGATATAAATATGCTGGAAAGAATACAAAAAAGAGCGACAAAGCTGACAATGGGATTCCAGAATTACAGTTAATGTGGAAGGAGTCAGAAAAACCAGCCTACAGTTTCTAGAAGAATTCGAGGTGACTTAATTCAGGTTGATAAGATGATCAGAGGAATAGATAAATTAGACTATAACAAGTTTTTCAAAATACAGCCACCCATAAGAACAAGAGGGCATAGCTACAAATTAACTAAAGAGAGGTCCAGATTAGATATTAGGAAATATTTATTTAACCAGAGAGTGATGAATACTTGAAATGTGTTGCCACGGGAAGTAGTGAAGGAAGGGCCAATTAAAGATTTAAGAATTAATTGGATGCACATAGCTCTTAGAGAAAGGTAATGAAAATGAAACTGGCTGTATACAGACTCCGCAGAGTCTTCTAAACCAGTATAAAGACGTTAAGTTGAGTTAGGGGATATTTTGTTTGCATTTAACACTTTCATAATGCGGTGGCTGGTGCTTTTTTTCAACTGTTATATTTAAAGTTTCAACCAGTAGTCAGTCAGACTCTAAAAATACTAAGAACGTTGTTGTCAACTTCTGGTACTAAACTGCACATAGTTCTTTATAACACTTTTTGGATATATTAGGGGACACAGATGTTAAAGCAAATTGTGAAAACTGAAGACAAATAACAATTACCAGGGGCCTCGAATAATAATCTTACAATCGCGATAGAAAATCGAAACAAGTCATTGTCGCGTAAGTTGGCAGTATCGTTGCTCACAACTTAAAGAGTGTCCGATAGATTGTGTCTAGCCTCAAATGAACCATACGGTGTCATAAAACGTTTACACGGTGTGGTGGATAGATGGCTTTACACACAACTAAAAGACTTCTACAGGAATCCAATGAGTTTGTCGGCGTTGGTCAACTTGTAATCAGCACAATGAAGACTTCGTTAGACAATGAAACAGTTGTATGCCCCCTTTTATGAATACATTTGGAAGTTGTCAGAATTCAGTTTTCATTGAAGTCCCAAAGTACATGCAACCTTTTTCAAACAAAGATATCAGTTTCTGGACCCCTACATACTTATCTGTCTAGCTCAGGTTGAGAAGCACCGGTTTATGCGTTAAGAATAGGCATTCTTGCGCAGTCGTGTTTCTGAGTGCGTTTTCGTTTAAGCTCGTTCTGTGTTTGTCAATTTATATGCGAGAACGCGCGTGTTTGAGTATTGTGCATGTAAGTGGTGTATCTTAGATGTTTTTGGGAAGGACGGGGAGTGAGGGTGTCGACGATTTTCCTGCAAAAACTAAAAAAAATTATCACACGCTTGTAAACAGGTAACTATAAATATGTGATACTGTTGCAGCATTTGCATATCTCTGAACTTTCTTTGGAGATTTACTTTGGAACGTTTTAGCAGAACCTATAGTGTTACACGCTGATATCTCCTCCCAGACAAACATTGATATCCACGTGACGCTGGCGGGGTACCAGATATTGGAATTGCATATCCCAAATGTGCTTTCTCTGCTGGTGAATGTTATGCAGGTCGACGATGTTATTAAGTGTGTCTATTTTGTTTGTGAATAGCATGACGATGCCCTTAACTGTTCACAAGACCATAACAATGGCATGATTTACATGGCATGTTTTTATCCAGCTACTGAATGTAAAATTGTTTTCTTAACTGTCATTATTTCCTCTGTGAATGTTGCATTCCTGTCCTAGCTTGTGTTTCCTCTGTGAATGTTCCATTCTTTCCTAGCTTATGTTTTCTCTGTGAATGTTCCATTCTATCCTAGCTTGTGTTTCCTCTGTGAATGTTCCATTCTATCCTAGCTTGTGTTTTCTCTGTGAATGTTCCATTCTTTCCTAGCTTATGTTTGCTCTGTGAATGTTCCATTCTATCCTAGCTTGTGTTTCCTCTGTGAATGTTCCATTCTATCCTAGTTTGTGTTTTCTCTGTGAATGTTGCATTCTTTCCTAGCTTATGTTTGCTCTGTGAATGTTCCATTCTTTCCTAGCTTGTGTTTTCTATGTGAATGTTTCTTTCTGTCCTAGCTTATATTTCCTCTGTGAATGTTCCATTCTATCCTAGCTTGTGTTTCCTCTGTGAATGTTCCATTCTTTCCTAGCTTGTGTTTCCTCTGTGAATGTTTCTTTCTGTCCTAGCTTATATTTCCTCTGTGAATGTTCCATTCTATCCTAGCTTGTGTTTTCTCTGCGAATGTTCCATTCTTTCCTAGCTTATGTTTGCTCTGTGAATGTTCCATTCTTTCCTAGCTTATGTTTGCTCTGTGAATGTTCCATTCTGTCCTAGCTTATGTTTTGCTCTGTGAATGTTTCTTTCTGTCCTAGCTTATATTTCCTCTGTGAATGTTCCATTCTATCCTAGCTTGTGTTTCCTCTGTGAATGTTCCATTCTGTCCTAGCTTATGTTTTGCTCTGTGAATGTTTCTTTCTGTCCTAGCTTATATTTCCTCTGTGAATGTTCCATTCTATCCTAGCTTGTGTTTCCTCTGTGAATGTTCCATTCTGTCCTAGCTTTTGTTTGCTCTGTGAATGTTCCATTCTGTCCTAGCTTATGCTTGCTCTGTGAATGTTCCATTCTACCCTAGCTTGTGTTTGCTCTTTGAAAGTGCCATTATGGCATAACATATATTTGCTCTGTGAATGTTTATTTCTGTCCTAGCTTATGTTTGCTCTGTGAATGTTCCATTCTGTCCTAGCTTGTGTTTGCTCTGCAAATGTTCCATTCTATCATATCTTGTGTATCTTAGTTTCTGAATGTCATAATGTTTGATTAGCATCATTTTTCATTCTTATACGTAAAACCTCTACTTGTTTACAGAAAATAATAACAATAATGTTCACCTAAACATTAGTTTCTACACGTCATATTGTTCACCTAATCATTAGTTTCTACACGTCATATTGTTCACCTAAACATTATTTTGTACACATCATATTGTTCACCTAAACATCAGTTTTTACATGTCATATTGTTCACCTAAACATGAGTTCCTCTATGTGGAAGTATATGCACCACTGTACGTGGTCACTAACAGAACGTCGGCGCCATATATAGTTTCTGTATGAGCTTGTTTTACACGATGAGTTGGTTTGATTGAAGATAACTACAACGTGCTTAGAAGGTTACATTGATTCTATTCTCTACTGACCTGGAACCCAACATATAACATTATATTGCTTATCCAAAATAATTTCTGTATTGTGTTCCCCACATATTGTGAGTACCGTTCGTCTTGACTGTTCTGTAGATGTGATTAATGAACACAATTTTATTTGTCGTGACTGCCAGCAATGCTATTTCAAATACGGAATTCCACTGTTGGATTATATACATGTGTGTGTGCTTAAGTGTATGTATATAAGTATGTATATATGTATGTATGCATGTCATTATGTATGTATATTAAAACTCATAATTGTCGCTGTTTGTCCGTTTGTTACACAATGTACCAAAGCATAAACCAAACGACGGTCTAACATGTGACCTTTAAACCTCTCGATTGACGCCATAGAGGGATGAGCTAAAATCCACACACTTTCACAATACACACTATGTAAGTACAGCAAATACCCAATAATTGGTTTAGCATCACCCGCGATTTGAAGAAGCGCCGCAGCAGAAACCGAACGAGAAAAACAGGAGCACGACCCAAAAAAAAACCAATGTTTTGACATCAGGTACAGAGCACATGACTCAAATCCAGGTTCCTAAAATTAACACAGCCCATACATACAAACCCTGAAAGTCGCCGTACCGAGAAATGGCACGAATTGATGCAGGCCCCAGAGATGTAGCTCCGGGAGAAACCTGCTCCGGACATCCTGACTATGTCTCACTTCTTCACTCTCTCCTCTCTTCTTTGTCTCCTGACTATGTCTCACTTCTTCATTCCTCTCTCTTCTTTGTCTCCTGACTATGTCTCACTTCTTCT
The DNA here is from genome assembly GCA_036924085.1 of Ariolimax columbianus. Classification (NCBI taxonomy): domain Eukaryota; kingdom Metazoa; phylum Mollusca; class Gastropoda; order Stylommatophora; family Arionidae; genus Ariolimax; species Ariolimax columbianus. The sequence goes on from JAVGWX010000001.1 coordinate 13,698,789, forward strand.
TCTCACCTATCTGTATCTCTCCCCCCCCCCCCCCTCTATCTCTCCCACCTAATATCTTTCATACAATTGTAAATATGCCAATATGCACATATACCAGCTGAACACAGACAAACATATTTGCACAATACATCGCACGAACATAAACCCTGAATAAACACCACCAGCATTTCGATAATTCACTAATTATGTCTATCATTTTGTTCTTCAACATATCTACCAATCATCTCTTCTGAGCCCACGTAAGTTTTCTTGTCTTCGCTCCAAATAATCTCCACATCTTCACTGTCCTTCTATCGTAAGGCAGTCATCTTATCGGTTCATCTCTATTCAACACCATTAATGAGTTTATTTTAGATATTAGCGCATAATCTCCCCTGATTCACCTTTATTGTCCGCAAACAGCAAATGCAACACATTTTACGACATTTAAACAGCAGGTGATGCATTTACCGATCAGATACATGTTACTTCTTATTTCCTAATGGCAGCAAACACGGACTCTTAGATATGGAGGTTGGCATTGTTGTGAAGTGAGTACTTGGCTGGCACAACTGTTATTGGGATAATGAGGGGAGATAACTCGGATGACTTTGCGTCTAGCGAATATTTTGTGAGGTCTAGAATTCTGAAATGTCCTAACAAGCACTTCTGTAATTCGTTATTGTTGTCTCAGTTATTGCGTCTTTTTATAACATTTTCGTACACTTTTTCCAAGCCACACGCATGAACATGCCAGAGTGACAACTGGTATGCATCAATAATTGTTAATACCCAAATACCTCATTATTTTCTCTGATTGCACTGTTTTTATTTGTTGCACACATGTGATCTTTAATAGTCTCCCTTTCGTGAGCTTTACTTGAATGTCGTCATTTCACTGCCAATACAATCTTATCTATCAGAATATTTGATGGACCTGATCTGCGTCACCATGATTAAGTATCCTTTATCGTTAATGTATTGCCATTCTTTATTCATTTTGTATTTACACTTCTGTTGTAATTATCAATATACGTTATGTTCAAATCTAAATTTAAATATAGCTTTTGATATGGTGTTCTAAATTTGCAACTTCATGTATTAATTCAACTATTACACTTCGTGTTTTAATTAACTTTAGCACTTCGTGAATTAACTTTAACACTTCAAGTTTTAATTAACTATAACACTTCATGATTTAATTAACTTTAGCACTTCATGTTTTAATCCATGTTTACACTTAATGGTGTTATTTGCCTATTTCACTTCGTGTATTAATCTATATTTGGACCTCGACCAGCTTCGCTGAAGCCAGTTCTCTGTCTCTTACTGCCCAGTTAACTCGTAATGCCTGACTGCATGTCAAACTTGTTGAATTTGTGTCCGCTACCCCATGTTGATACCTGCTGATCCCCAAAACACTTATGTTCAAAGTTCGAGTATTGTATACACAACCAATAATCTCCCTTCATTTTCTACACAAAGACTGGCAGTAATAAAAAACTAAGTGGTAATTATCACTGCGCAGCTATCTTGGAGTAGTTCAACATTCTCACCACACTTCAACAACTTATTTCTGACGTCTTTATTAGTATTTATGTGTGCACATGTGTGTCTGTACTCTTGTATACAGTAAACATTTAATAGAACTACATTTCTACCTTATGATGTTGCAATGTGTAACATCAGTAGTCTACAATATTACAACATAGTGTAATATATTTGTAGCAACAGTATGTTCTATAACATTAAATAAAAGATACAATACAATTTAACTATTAAAACATGTGCAACGTTATCTTATATATATATATATATATATATATATATATATATATACACACCACTATTTGTAGCAAACATATACTTTAAAATGGCAAATTTTTAACAATGTTCCATTCTATTTTATGTAACAATAAAACACTCTCCAATTTTATTATAATGATGTACCCGACAAGTGGAAAGAATGAAATATCGCACACTTGCTTTACCATGAGAGACCCCCACAATATGTAACGATGAGATATCCTAGAATTTGTGTGTGAATGAGGGACCTTATATGCGTAACAATGAGACATTGCTCACTTTTTAAAGATGACCTACCCCGCAATACGTACAATGAATCATTCGTCAACTGTTAGCAAGGAAAGACCCTGCAATATGTAACAATGTGGCCTTCCCCAATTCTTAGCCAAGAGATACCTTACAATTTGTTAGAATATGACTGAATCCAATTTGTAACAAAACTGTTTTTTAAAATATAATTGCTACTCTTAACGTAACGAAAACAAGAACAGACAAACAACACAGTTCACTTACCACGTGACAGAACAGAAACGTAGAAGATTGTGACGTAATAGATGACATGCGCTTTCATGGTAGGCTGTGTGTGGCGTCAACAACTGTCATTGTATCACAAGTATTGCTGACCCATCGAGATAAATAGGTACGCTATAGAATCCATTCATCCGATCGTAGTGAAGATGTCCTGAAGTGAAAAGTCTGATCCAGATATCCAGTGTTTGTCCTGGTACGAACAGTCACAGATTACTTGTCAGTCCTCCTGATGTTCAGTGGCACTAATCCTCAAGTCTCACTGGATGCAATTAATATTTGTAACACAATTTTTGTGCTGGTCATGAGTGTATCAAATAATAATTGTAGAACAATTTTCCTGCGAGCTCACGTTAAATGATATGATCAATTTTAAGACTGATGTTTCGATATGTTAAATGTATAATGGACTGAAGCACAAATACATTAACTGTCGTCATCTACAATCGGGAATATTTCAGAGTAAATTCATTTCTGGTTCTAGTTTTAAAACCTAGTAATGGTTGAATAAATAGAGTTTAGAACAGTGCATAAGAAATGGATATACATCTAAGTTTATACCACTTGGTAACCCTAGCATAAATGAATTATCCACGTTATAGTATAGCGCAGGGGTCTTTTTTTTTTTTTTTTTTTTGCGTTCGCCTTATTTCTCTATTCCCCAAGGCGGGTGTGCGTTACACTGTGGTTTTTATTTTGCGCCTGTCGGCCCAGTGCATCCGACTTCAGCATGCATTTTATGTAAGGGTCTGCTTCCTCCTGCATTTTCTAAGGGTTTGCTTCCCCGGGGTAACGGCCGGTGCTGTGATGGGGATCGAACCCAGCACCTTCTGGTTGTGAGCCGTACCACTTAACCACTAGGCCACGCCGTCCCTGCGCAGGGGTCTGACACCCATAAGCTGCGCGTGAACCACTACCTTCTCCCGAGACTTGATTGACACAAATGATATAGTGAGTTCATGTATTGTACAAACCGTAAGTGCAGTCCCGTAATGACAGAACTGACAAGGAAGAAATCCAAACTCTGTACTAGAAATGTGACAACTATGAGGGAGTCGGGGAAAACAGTTGGAATTTAAATAGAGAGGGGGGGGGGGGAATAACATGAGCATTCTTGGTCTCGTCGACATAATCAGGTAAACTACCGTGAACATTAGGAGAAACAATTCAGGTCACTGAGAAATAAATGCACATCACAGTGAATGCACCACACAATGAATGCACCACACAGTGAATGGGTAGCATCTATACTTACACCAGAAACCCATGGTGCTCAAACAGTGTGGAACGCAGTTAGGCCAAGACTAATTTGTCGTCCTGTAGGACCACACATAAAAAGATATACCATGTTACTCTCCAAATAAAACAATAAAGAGTCTATTAAATAAAGTTTCTATAACAAACTGTAACGTCTATTGGATACACAAAATAGCTTCAAGAGATGAAATGGTTATGATGGAGAGGGCAATAGAGGCTACGAAGAGATTATGGCCAAAAATTAACTTGGAGTAATGAATACAAAATGTGAGATATTTACCTTTTATTTTTTTGGCCCAGGAGCCAGCTAGTCATAAAAGGAAGTATGTTCCCAACGATTGTTGGTCCAGGAGCCAGCTGGTCATAGATGGAAGTTTGTTCCCAACGATTGTTGGCCCAGGAGCCAGCTGGTCATAGAAGGAAGTATGTTCCCAACGATTGTTGGCCCAGGAGCCAGCTGGCCATATAAGGAAGTATGTTCCCAACGATTGTTGGCCCAGGAGCCAGCTGGTCATAGAAGGAAGTATGTTCCCAACGATTGTTGGCCCAGGAGCCAGTTGGCCATAGAAGGAAGTATGTTCCCACACAAGAGGATTAATAGGCAACATGTCTATTTCCAGATCAATATTGCCAGATTGACCATGTCTGACTAAACATTACATTTAGACAATATTTGCAGCACAGCATGGTCTATAAAGGAGCGAATGTAACTTCAGACTACAATCTAGCTGTGGCCAAAGGTAAACTTAAACTAAGAAAGGACAGATCAACTCAAGTTAACAGGCATTGATATCTGAAAGTGTTGAGAAGAAAAGGCAGCCTAGCATCATAGTCAGCAATACATTTCAAGACTGCAACAACTAGATTTATAGGCTGGCATTGATGAAACATTAAAACAGCAACAAAAGGTCTGGAAAACAACAAGCTATGGAGTTTTTAGTAGAAAGGAATAACAGCACAAAGAAGGGATAATGGTCAAAACGCTCACAAAGATTAAAAAGATGCGAGAAAAAAATGTGGCATTATTCAACATAGAAATTAAAGCCACCAAAACTAAAGTAGCAGGCTGGAAAAGTACCTCAATTTAGATAGAGTTGATTGTAAGACCGAACTTATTGCACGCCACCGTAGACTGCATATCTTGTTATGTGCATGTGTTGACGGTTCAGTTTTCAACGAACACGAGATCCAAGATGGTGTAAGACAACAGGCGTCCCTGGTTGAGCTGCTGACCTAGCGTCCTGTACAAGATATGTATGCCAGGTCGTAGCGTCTTGTACTGTATCTGTGAGCATTGCTGCAAAGATCATGATAATGTATCGCTGCAGCACCCTCCATGTTTGACAGCCTTTTTTTACTGGGAGACTATAGACAATTCTCCTTTGTTCAGTACTCCAGCCATCATGAAACCCGGACAACTGTAATAAATTTGATTGGACAACCAATCTTCTGCTTGATTTGCCAGAACTCGTGGCTGTTGAAGGTGTGAAAAGCGTAAGAACGGTCGACAAAAACTGTGTACACGTCACAATGCTGTTCTTTCCATTTCTCCTGGAATTAGAATTTCTCCTGCTGTTGAGGTTTGTCTATATTATGTCGAACCTCCCACAAGCCACTCTAAAACAACATTGACTTTCTTTGAATAGAAGGTGACTTGCTCAAGGTGACTAGGTATGCGGTTGACTAGGACTTGGCTAGAATTTTGTACTCGAATGACAGGAGCGAAATTTCCCTGTAATTTTCGCAGGAGTTAATTTTGCTGTTTTGCCCGTACAGATTGGCAATCTTTCAGGTCCTGAGGTATCTGGTAACCATCCTAAATTGAAAGGTATAAGCCCATCAATCGTTGAAGCAGGATGGGACCTCTTCTTTGTCAACTTCAGCAGGAAGAGCCCCTGACCCAATGACCTTATCACTACACATTTGACTGATTGATATCTTGTCATCGTCAATGATCATCAAGCCTTTCGTTGGTCGTGGCTTACTGCATTCGTGCTATGGATTGCTCGTTAATGGCCTAGGGAACGTTCGAGGCATGATTAAAATGCGCCACTCAGCGCTCGAGAATCTGACACTCGTCCGTCAGAAGTATCGTGCAATCAGTGGTGAGGTCATGTGATAGGTGATTTAATTGGTGACCATTTACTGCTTTCAGTGCTGAGGCTATGTGATAGGTGATTTAATTGGTGACCATTTACTGCTTTCAGTGTTGCACAGAACACTCTCAGACATTCGTATCTGCATATGTATGGATCTCATCCGCTTGTTTTGTTGCTCAACCATACGCATTGCATCTTTCAAATATGATTCTTTGTGTATTTGCGAGGGTGCCTTATTGGATGTCACGGAGAGATCATGTTGGTGGGAACAGTGCTTGTGGTGTTTTTGTTGTTAGAGAACAAAGTATTGAACTCTACAAATGAGTCGAGGTTCTTGCGTGTGGTATGGCCCAGAATCTCTATCAGATGCATTTTCTTTTTCAGAGTGGCTTATTTTTCCTGCACCGTAGACTGCCACAACTGTTAATCCTTTAGCTGAATGTCGAAAAGAAAACTCTGGGAGCATCATGAACAAAACTGATGGTGGCGATGGCAATATACAAACATGGATACAAAAGGAAAGAGTGGCCTTTGTCACGTTGCTGCTGTGAATGACCCCAATGAGTAAGTTACTCTGTTGTGCGCCCTGAAAAGGAAGTTAAGTGGCGGGTTGCAGTATCTTTCCTCACATCCTGAGCTTGCTGATGAAGGTAGACCAGGTTCCTGCAGACGGTTGTGCTATGCTTGGCTTCATCTGTGTGTCGCGCATTACTATAGGGATCATGTTGATCCCTCACGCCGCTAGTCAGAATGCATGAAAACAACTCTTTTCTAGGGAGAGCTACTGGAAAGCCGGGGTGAGGGTCTTGGCCCGTATGTTGTGCCTGCCCCTGACTAACATGTCTGATCAGTATGTTGTGCCTGACCCTGACTAACATGTCTGATCAGTATGTTGTGCCTGGCCCTGACTAACATGTCTGATCAGTATGTTGTGCCTGGCCCTGACTAACATGTCTGATCAGTATGTTGTGCCTGGCCAGACGTTAGTCGTCCATCCCCGCCTTTGTCACGTTAAAAACCAAATTGAACTCTAAAATTATCATAATGCATACGATGTTAATGATTTTCAACTCCATTGTGAAGTAGGTCCTCTTAAATGGATGGGAAACATTGTGTATGACTAAACTATATTAAGAGAATACAAGGCCTTATAAATAAATCCACGAGAAATAGTCTACAATGGTTCAAACAAGGTTAAAAAGGACAACTTATTGAAAAGAACAAAACAGATACACATTAAATAGGAACTCTTGGGAATTAGGTCATGCCATATAGACCCCCACTCAACTACTCTACTACCTATAATAATTGATCCCCACTACTATACGACTAATGATACGTGATCCCCACTACTATACGACTAATGATACGTGATCCCCACTACTATACGACTAATGATACGTGATCCCCACTACTATACGACTAATGATACGTGATCCTCACTACTATACGACTAATGGTACGTGATCCCCACTACTATACGACTAATGATTCGTGATCCCCACTACTATAGGGATAATGATACGTGATCATCTCTGTTTACCAGGTCAAATGCCTTGGTGAGGTCAATGAAGGCAAGAACCAGTGGTCTGTGTTGTTCTCTGATTTTATCTTGTAGTTGTCTCAGTGAAAAGACCATATCAACGGTGGACCGTTCTGTGCGAAAACCACACTGAGACTCCGGATACACCATGTCGGCCAGCTTCCACCGCCTGCTCAGGATGACACGAGCATACACTTTGCCTACGGTCCCCAGTACTATACGATCCTCACTAAGATACTACCTAAGAGACTTGATCTCCACTACTATACGATCCTCCCTACGATACTACCTAAGATACTTGATCTCCACTACTATACGATCCTCCTTACGATACTACCTATGATACTTGAACTCCACTACTATACGATCCTCCCTACGATGCTACCTATGCTAATTGATCCACACTACGATACGACTTATGATGGATTTCTAATACCGTTTATGCCCTTCACTAACTGTAGTGTAAATTGATTTCTGATTCCGTTATGTCACTCGCTAACTGTACCGTAAATGGATTTCTAATCCCGTTGTATTTCACTGGCTAATTGTAGTACAAGTTCATTACCAGCCCACCTATATATCAGTTAGTTAGAAGTCCATCTAACAGCACGTCTAACGTTTTAATAGCCTTAAATATATCATGTAATAACTCCACACCTCAAGTGCAAGTCATTGTAATTGTTGGTCTAACACTGATAATTTTTTATTTATAATATGACAACTACACACAAAAATACCAATGTTTTCCTCTGTTAGTCCAGGTCTAAAATGTGTGGACATTTAAGAAGTTTAGTCTGAACATTATCAACATTTAACTGTTGAAACGATGGCAGCACCAACGCTTGACATATGTTAAATATCAATGTGATAATAGCTAAAGTCGATTTGCGAGTGCACAGTTAGTCTACGGCTCAATGCTAGAGTCAACATATTTATATAATATCCCGTTGACACATTTCATGACTGAATCAATTAGTAAACTGTGTGCCCTGTTCAGGTCATTCTTGCTTATTCTCGTTTATATGATGATATAATCTAGACTGAGTTCCTATCTCACAGTTCTCAGGATCTGCCAGTGAAGCGTTAAAAGAATGTCCAGTTTGAGTGATGAAATATGCCCATTCTCAACGTATCACAGAGTTGCCCATTTGCCTCTTCATAATGTCTATCCCATGTTGGAGTGATTCTGCGAATAAGAAAATAAAATGATCATAAGTCAACCACCCAATGTATAAAATCACGATGAACGAAAAACAAAACAAGATAACATGATCATTTTATATACAGAAAGAGATTAACATGGACATATGTTTTTATAATTTAACTTGTTTCTTCTTTGCTGCTTTCGTTTGTCATTATTTTTTCATTAATACCTTTACTGGTGGAAACGTCAGTCTATTCTGCAATGTGTATTTCGTAAAATCATTTTTTGTTTCTTTGTTTTTCAGATATTATAAAGCTCTATGGCAGTGTCGACAGCCTCGGGATGACCGCTGCTTTTTTCGAAAAAAAAGGTTGATGTCTGACTGCGTACAATGAAGAAGAAGAAGAAGAAGACATAAATATCCAGTGACAATGTAGCCCATACAGAGTCCAACCGAGAGAGTTGACATGCCCACATTCCATAGGACTTCACGTCTACAAAGTTTATACGAAAACTATTGGCATCCATACAATTCACACATATTTTAAATAGTTTCTAATGTCGTCAGAGTACAGTTCCCAAAATATTTGTATCCATAGTACACAAAAACAATGAGCGTTTATGTTCACTATCCACATGCACAAAGAAATGCATAAAAACACAACCAATGCTCATGCATACAAATAACGTTCATATAAAGTCAACATCGCTTGGTACGGTCACATATCGAGATCAAATGGTTTTGCAAATTCGATCCTGCACGAAAAGGTGCAAGGGAGATGACCAAGAGGTCGTCTCAAAAAGGGTGGGGAAGACAACATAAAATAATGGACCAATCTCCGACCAGAAGAGGCACTGGCCCCGGCCGCTGACAGAGAAGGGTGGCGTTGATTGTGAGCATATCTTCATGTGTGCCCAAACGACCTCACTGGTTACGAGATGACCTAACCTGACCTGGAAGTCAACACATGCAGGGGGATTAGTAACAAATGAGCCAATACATCACTTGCAATGAACTCCATCAAACCACATTCAATGCAGCAATAGCGAAAGGTCCCGAGGACTTGTGTTTCAGGAAAAGGAGAATACTTTGACACAATTTGAAATAGCAAACATTTTTGTTGGCTAATTTTGTACAAGATTCGAATTTTCATTAAATTTCGTCATCTAATAATCATTCTATGATGAATTTGTATTAGCTCATTTTTTCCCTATTAACTCTGTTCCAGTAATGTATAGGTAGGTATACAGTCCAATGAAACAAAGAAGTCGCATCAGTGTGTCTGCACCAATTCAAATGCTTAGTCACAAAACAGACGATTGTTTATTAACACAGTTTCACAAGCACAACGGATCGTAGTCACATCGTCAATACATTCGCTTCAATAACATAATATATATACATAATTCTTAAGCCCACATTTCAGATGGTACTGAAAACAAGATGATTCAAATGCAGTTGTACATCAGCTGAAACAGACGTGTCCGAAGATTATAAAGATAAAGGTGTTACTCGAGAACTGGATACACCTGTGATGATGTGAAATCGTTATAATCTGCTTGGAAGTAGAAAAGCACTTGTTTGTGTAAGTATTCAACAGTTTATAGACAAGTGTGCGTTACATAATCCATTAACAGATTTTAAGTACGAACCTATTTATTGTAAAAAATGACTACAATGGAAAACACAGTAACCAACACAAATTTTTTAAAAACACGAATAAATACTTTCATCAACTTGATAAATTCTTATAAGTCCGTATCCTTAAATCCCGTGTTTCATCAACTTGATTAATCCTTATAATGCCTAACAGAAACCCAACACCCTTCTCCCCATCCACTCTTCCAGTCAATTTTTTACCCATAGACTTCGTCTGCAGTATTTGCCTCTGGTATCACATAACGTCGGCTCGTTATTACGCTTCCTGGAGCAAGCGTACAAACCGGAACCTTTTACAACGAAATAGATGAGATTACCGGAAACAAAACTATCAAGCTAGATACGCTTTATAAAAAGTAAATTACCTTGAGCTTGGTGCTATTCTCTATCACGATCTGTCCGTGGATGTAGTCTAGGGTTCGTGAGGTTAATTGGTTGTAACGGATAAGGAACGGGCGGTAAATAGAGATGCACAGAACGTCTTTTATTTCGGACGACGAGAACTAGACGTGTCCAAGATCTTGTGGAGTCTGTCTATTCTTATCTTGTACATCTCCTTCTTCAGCGCTAATCCTGAAAATGTCGCTGTGTCGAAGTCTACAGCGAAGCTGTGATATCTGCATCTTTAGGCTCGACTCATCCAGATTCAGCACGTGATTTTTGGAACCGGCTTTGCCTTCCGTGTGCGATCCATATTCTCTTAGCCAGACTGTACAAGTGCAGCCTGTTTCAATGGTCGCCCCCAAAAGGCTGAGCTGATCCATAGTCGCCCCCGAAAAGCTGAGCTGAGCCATAGTCGCCACTGAAAGGCTGAGCTGAGCCATAGTCGCCACTGAAAAGCTGAGCTGAGCCATAGTCGCCACTGAAAGGCTGAGCTGAGCCATAGTCGCCACTGAAAAGCTGAGCTGAGCCATAGTCGCCCTCGAAAAGCTGAGCTGATCCATAGTCGCCACTGAAAGGCTGAGCTGAGCCATAGTCGCCACTGAAAAGCTGAGCTGAGCAATAGTCGCCCCCGAAAAGCTGAGCTGAGCCATAGTCGCCACCGAAAGGCTGAGCTGAGCCATAGTCGCCCCCAAAAGGCTGAGCTGATCCATAGTCGCCCCCAAAAAGCTGAGCTGAGCCATAGTCAGATCTTGTTGCCTGACCCTAATGTAAGCAGCCAGCTATGGGACAGCTGCCTGATGTCGCTATGGTGTGTCTATCTTCAAGCGGACTCTTGATGGATGAGACGTGGTTGAGTTTATGGCAGTGAATGATGATAAACATAGGTGTCCATGATTTCGTGAAGCCAGTCTACTGCAGTGGGCGTTTGATAAAAGAGATATGGTGAAGTTTGTCTATGTTAGTCTACTCTTGCTTTGATATGGTGAAGTTTGTCTATGTTAATCTACTCTTGCTGAGATATAGTGGAGTTTGTCTTTGTTAGTCTACTCTTGCTGAGATATGGTGAAGTTTATGTTAGTCCATTATTGCTGAGATATGGTGAAGTTCGTATATGTTAGTTGATTATTGCTGAGATATGGTGAAGTTCGTATATATTAGTTGATTATTGCTGAGAGATGGTGGAGTTTATGTTAGTCGATTATTGCTGAGAGATGGTGGAGTTTGTCTATGTTAATGGACGACGAGAATAGAGTGTGTCTAGTGTGGTTGCTCGTATATGTGTACGATATGTATGTACCGACATACATACAGATACATACATCACCAGTATCAAGTGAAGAAGATTAATCCTATGATTAAATGATTCACTCTCTCGGCATAAACAGTCATATATAATGTACTGCATATTACTGGAACAGGAAATGTTCACTCGGATATTATATTGATATTTCAAAACTCTACCATCACGCATTTCGACTTCGACATTCCGCAACATAAACTAGTTTAACTTTTTTGTACCAGAATCAGTATGATGAACCTAAGAAAGATAGTTAACATATTTTAGTGGAGGGAGGGGAGGGGTGTATGGGGAACCAGGATGTAGATGCGGGCGGGGACTAGTTGAGACCTTTAATAGGGAAACACATCTTTTGATGTTTAATTAACAAAACATGGCATTGCTAAATATCAGGTTAACAGATACCAACGGGACACTAATGTTCTGTGTTCATACACCTGGTTGCAATACGGCGAGTATTAACCAATAAACAGTTCCGGTGTTCAAACCTCGTAAAATGATCTTCAATAATAAATGTAGCAAATATAAGAGAGGAAAGGGCGTATTAGCACAGGAAACGGTAGCACGATATGCGAGTAGTTTGTTCAAACACAACTCCAATCACACATTCACTCGTTCTGTGGCAGTATCCAGGTTCACTCAGTTTAGTAAGGCGCCGTCAAAAGCTATTTATGGAAGATGCAGTTTCCGTTTTGTCCCAACCGTATGACCTTGACCTATTTCTTGTCCACTGTGCTCAACCAATCACAACGTTATGGTAATTACTCGGGGTTTGCGAAAGGCTAATAATCTCATAACGTCAAACAGATGACTACATAAACTATAGCACAGAAACATTAGGTGTTATGGAAAATGATTTCTATAAGAGTTTGGGATATACTGTTATCCATTTGCTCTAGGAAGACTAAATGAGTCTACTATAAAAGTATACGCACTGTCATTAACTCACTCACAAGATGGGAATGCCTGTTTGTGTCAACACACGAAGATAAGTCAGTTTTTTTTTTTTTGCTTAGATGTTTGCCTCACTAGTTTCTACTGGCGGAGGCGCGCCATTTTCCACCCCAGACCGTAGTCAATTGGGCGATATCAGGACGCATAAACCAGTGCTTGGATGCATGTGTGCATCTGTATGTACCTATGCTAGGTTTGTGCGCCCTCAGAAGCTAGCCCAACCAAAGTGCAATGGAAGGGCTTTACCACGAGGGCGCGTGTGAAAGTTGCGCAAGGGTGTGACTGTGGGATAGAGTCAAATGAAACAGAGTGAGGTAAGAGGAGAGAGAAGAGATCGTGTGAAGATAAGTCAGTTAGTAGGTCACACACTTATAAGGGATAGCTGAAACATGTAGTTAGTAGTTTCTGAAGGTGTCATTAGGAGCCGAGTTAGTAGTTAGTGCACTGGTTTCCCCTTTGCGTGATTTGGGTTCGTTGCTCAGTTGGTGTTCGATATTTTGCAAATCGCAAAACGTTTCCTGGAGTCGACACAGCCTCGAAAAAATGGGTACCAGAATATTCTGGCAAAATGAAGGCGGCCGGCGCGATGTTCATCACATCCCCCCTAGTGTATCATTGGTCGACACACATATGGGCTTAACATACCAATGTGGGCTTAACATACCAATGTGGGCTTAACATACCAATGTGGGCTTAACATACCAATGTGGGCTTAACATACCAATGTGTCTTCGTTTGAGCATGCGAACTTAAGAAATAGTTGATGTTGCCATTGATCATGAAGATACATGTTACCGGCTACAGTATAAGACCTGATTTCATATCTTTTTTAAAGTTATTAGTTTGAAAGCGGGTGCGGATTGATCGAACTATTGCACTCCGCTTGAAATGCTGGACATCATAACCTGGACACGTGCGTCATGAATCTGTTCACAGCTGAACCATTCATTTAAAAAAAAACTATTCAAGTAGCCAATTTAGAATCCACAGATCCAAGATGAAGGATAACACTTGCAGATGGTAACTCGCGTAAACTGCTCGACCCGGATAGAGAATTTTAAATATATTGGTGAACCATATCGTGTGATGCTATTTATAGATGCAGGCATTTATTTGACCAAAATCTTGAGTTCATGGATTCTGGATTTATTGGTGTCATTTGGTTCATCGATGCCATTAGTATCAGACATTTACGAGTAGATTAACCGTCTAACAAACATCTGATGAGAGCATTATTCGGCAAGTAGATGTAGTATTTGACGTAGTGAGGTACTGAACAGTTAGAGCCGCCATACTGCCGAAGACGGATGTGTCGGACCGAAAGGTGCAAATATCGTAGTCAAGCTGTAAACTAGCGACACAACGCATTCCGTTCTCGTCACTAAATCCTGCTACTAGCAAAGCCCTGTTCTGGTCTAGGTTTTAAATTGTGCAGGCTTCTCTATGGTATGTCCATCTGCATCTCTCATCAACCTACCACAGAAAAGCACCATATTCACCTGTCCGTTTTCTCTTACCTACATCTCTTCCCTATCAAACCGCTCATCAATTCTCTCTCTCCAAGGCCCCCGTTTACATCTAACAACCATCTAAGACAGAATAGGTCACAATTCATATCTCTAATAAACTATGTTAACCAATTTTATCTTAATTTTAAAATGCAATTCTCATTTCATAACTTATAACAAAGCTAATCCCATAATTCAGTTGTGGTTTTGAGCGGTTCACGCATGTCCATTTGACACTAAACCAAGCAAATTGGACCTTGAGTTCACCATTGGTTTTTCTAAGTTACTAGCTTTATAAATGTTTTGAACAATAATATAAAATACTATTTTCTATCTTTTCAAAAGTTCAATTACCAGTAACGTCCAACGGATCCAAACAGGTTGTTGTTTAATGTCCAGGATGAGTTAGTTTACTCTTTCGTGCGCCCTGAAAAGTGGCAGGTTCCAGGGGCTTTCTTCATATACCGAGTATTCTGAATAATAAAAGGTAACTATATATTATCTAGTTCAATTCGGTGGAACGGTTAAGAATTGTAGAAGTAATTAATAAATATGGAACAACGAAAATACTGACTTTTGAGTTTTATATTTATAGATTTTGTAATTTTTGTTTATTTTAAAGAATGAAATTTGTTAAAATTCGCTCTATAAATCAAATTAAGTCAGCCTATGACAGATCAAACGTATTCAATGGTTCTTTTAGGCCTTCATGTCTCTAGTAAGACGGTCAGTGAAATAGCTGCAGTAGCAGTACTCAAAGTGTTCTCTCGATGTGAATCCGTTTTTCTCGTCCAAATGGCATTTGTTCTCATCCGATAAAAGCTGTACATTTTCATAATTACATACATGTATTTAAGACGAAAGTCAATTAGTCAAACATCCTTGATCGGTTCAATTAGTTTCCTTTGCAAAGAAGGCAGAGCTTGCAACACGCCAGCTTCAGATGGAGAATAAACGATTTTAAAATGTGCTTCTTGTGTTCGAAAATCACAAAACTTGGCGTTCTTCATTCACAGACTTCAACTCGTCCACAGATAAATCATAATCAAAACCTTTGTTGTGGTTCTCATGTGTGAGAAAACGATAGATGTTGCCAATCGTTAGTTGACTTGAGACCAAAGTTCATCTGAAATGACTTAATGAGTTCATACGGCTAGTTGACGTGATCAGAGTCAGTCTGACATGACTTGAATGAGTTGTAACGTCTACATGAAATGCCAGATTATGTAGCCGGCTTTTGTTTTTAAACTATCGCATATGTTTCCCTTTCATATCAATGCAAACAGATAACTCATCGTGTAAAATCATAACAGCGCTTCAGCATCTACCCTTTACTTAGCTAAGGAACATGATAGTAAACGGTGATGTGTTCATGATCGGAATGAAAGACTTCCATAAATCTGAAAATGGGCGGTGGTTTACTGCTTTCGACTTAGAAAAGTTATGCAGAAATATGTTGTTTGTCCATCGTTTCCGAAGAGGACCCTATTGTAATCTGTCAGTCCCGTAGTGGGTTGGCTGGTGCCTGATCAAACTAATCGAAGAGGATCATATTGTAATCTGTCAGTCCTGTAGTGGGTTGGTTGGTGCCTGATCAAACTAATCGAAGAGGACCATATTGTAATCTGTCAGTCCTGTAGTGGGTTGGTTGGTGCCTGATCAAACTAATCGAAGAAGACCATATTGTAATCTGTCAGTCCTGTAGTGGTTTGGTTGGTGCCTGATCAAACTAATCGAAGAGGACCATATTGTAATCTGTCAGTCCTGTAGTGGAATAGCATGGGGCTGATCAAACTAATCAAAGAGGACCATAATGTAATCTGTCAGTCCTGTAGGGGGTTGGTTGGTGCCTGATCAAACTAATCGAAGAGGACCATATTGTAATCTGTCAGTCCTGTAGTGGAATAGTATGTGGCTGATCAAACCAACCCAAACCCGAAAACGTCTATCTCACTGAGAGCAGAAAAACACTGTCTGACCGTCAGACTGAGGCAACTCGTATCTTGCCTTTTGTGTCGCTCGTCTCCGTGCAACGTCCTTGATTCATGTCTGCTCCATATGTGACGTGCCAGAAGAGATTTGACTACGCCAGGCAGGGCGATCAGCAGCAATATTCTCCCAATTATCAGGGCTATTGTCGCGGTTTTTCAGTTAGGCTTTCAGATTGTCTTTGTAACGTTTTATTTCGCTACTTCCAACTCGATTGCCTGACTCAAGCTCGCCATAGAATATTTTCTATGAAGCCGTTCATCTGACATGCGGACAACATGGCAAGCCCATCTAATCTGCTATTTGCACATAATTATGTGGACGCTTGTCATGCCAGTCCGCGAATAAAAACGTTCACATCTGTGATCCTATCTTGCATTTTATGTCCAGCAGTTTCCTTGGGCAGTCCAGATGAAAGTGGTCAAGCTTTTACGAATGTCGACTGTACATAGTCCAGGTTTCACAGACGAACAGAAGAGTTGGTAGAGCGAATGTCGCATAAACCTTCAATTTGTTTATAAGCGTAATTCTTCTCCGTTCCAAACTGAGAATCTTAGTTATCAAAATGCTAAGGGCGATCTTTTTCTAATCTCCAGTTTACTTCGTCATCAATATGGACTGCTCTGGAGAATGTGCTGCCAATGTATACAAAGCCTTTCACCGACTTTAACTTCTGACTTGATAGTAATAATTGTCTATGTACACAGTTCATCGGGCTGCTTTGCAGACATCAGCCGTGGTCATGACATGGACGAGATTAATTTATTTTGCACACGTACTATTGGTGTGAGATACAGTGAAGCGCACACAGATCATCTGTATTAGTAACAACGCATGCGTTTGACCCAATCATTGCTGGAGCCCCGTAGCTTGATATCCAGTTTAGTTTCTCCAACATAAGGTCTGGCTGGCCAGGTTCAATGACATTTGGAAAAAGTTCTAGTGGGGCGGAACAAATCAGGGCAGGAGCCGGATGCAGCCAGCCTGCCATACGTTTCACATGACTGGTTTAAATCTAGCTCCTCTTTTATAAACCTGTTAATTATATTCCGGTAAACAACAAGCAAACAATTCAGAATCAGACAGACGAGACAAATCGGATTTCGTGGTAAAAGCGTTTGAAGTTGATCAATCGTCTTGGTATGTGCCCGCGTCCTTTTGCATGTTGTTCATATCCTGTTTTGAAGTTAAAAAAAAGGACAGCAGCCAGCAAAGTCAGTTGAATGTTCAATGTGTAGGTGTTTTAATAAATGAGAGAAGACGAATGTCGAACAGTTAGAGTACTCGTTTTACAATCAGGAAACGAGTGTTCAAGCCCTAAAACTATCTGGCGTTTTTATTTCAGTTTTGAAATACCAACTATAATCTGCCAACTTCATGGTGACTGTTATGGAAAGCGGTCTTTATTTGAATCTATTTTTCCCACCCTTGAAATGAAATTAATCACGCGCAATGGTAGATTGGGAAGAACACAGAGAATCTTGACTTATCTACACAGTCTCGTACACGAGTGGACTTTAAAGGCCATGGTTGATTACTTTGGCTTTTTCCTGGAAAAAAACACCAGTAATATTGCAACATCACCGTGTCGCAGATAATCACATCCTTTTTTACAACTTTATGTCGGAGTCATATGTGTTTCATGTGTAATTGATCTTCCTCCGTAAACACAATGTTACACCACCCAGCATATTCTGTCACTGACTGTCATCCATGACACAATGTTACACCACCCAGCATATTCTGTCACTGACTGTCATCCATGACACGATATCACACCATCCAGCATACTCTGTCACCGACTGTCATCCATGACACGATATCACACCATCAAGCATATTCTGTCACCGACTGTCCATGACACGATGTCACATTAGCCAGCATATTCTGTCACCGACTGTCATCCATGACACGATGTTACACCATCGAATATATTCTGTCACTGACTGTCATTCGTGACACGATATTACATCATCCAGCTTATTCTGTCCCCGACCGTCATTCATGACACGATGTTACACTACCCAACTAAAAGTTCTAACTAGCATAAACTCACCGAATGTGGAGTGGCAGTCTTACATAGCCTGGCCGAGTATGGAGTGGGCGTCTAGCATACCCTGGCCGAGTGTGGAGTGTTCTAAGATACTCTGGACGAGTGTGGAGTGTTCTAAGATAATCTGGACGAGTGTGGAGTGGTCTAAGATACTCTGGCCGTGTGTGAAGTGGCCTAGAATACCCTGGCCGAATATGGGAGGGTTTAGCATACCCTTGGCCGAGTGTGGAGTGTTCTAAGATACCCTGGCCGTGTGTTGAGTGGCCTAGCATACCCTTGCCGAATGTGGAGTGGCCTAGCATTCCCTGGCCGAGTGTGGAGAGGTCTACCATATCATGGTCCAATGGGGAGCGGTCTAAGATACCCTGGCCGAGTCTGGAGTGGTCTAAGATACCCTTGCTTGGTGTGGAGGTGCTTAGCATATCCTGGCCGAAAGTGGAGCGGTCTAGCATACCCTGGCGAATGAGGAGTGCTCTAACATACCATCGCTGATTATGAAGTTAGGTAATGGCATGACCTAGCCGAGCCTGGAGTAGAGGAATCACATGACCTAGCCGAGTGTGGAGTAGCGGGATGTTATGTCCTAGCCGAGCGTGGAGTAGCGGAATGGCATGACCTAGACGAGCGTGGAATAGAGGAATGGTATAACCTAGCCGATAGTCGAATAGTGGAAGGGTATGACCTATCCGAGTGTGGAGTAGAGGAAAGGTATAGCCTAGCCGATAGTCGAATAGTGGAAGGGTATGACCTATCCGAGCGTGGAGTAGAGGAAAGGTATAGCCTAGCCGATAGTCGAATAGTGGAAGGGTATGACCTATCCGAGCGTGGAGTAGAGGAAAGGTATAGCCTAGCCGATAGTCGAATAGTGGAAGGGTATGACCTAGCTGAGTGTGGAGTAGCGGAATGGTATGCCCTAGCTGAGTGTGGAGTAGAGGAATGGTATGTCCTAGCTGAGTGTCGAGTAAGGGAATGTCTTTGAAAGAATTCTCTAGAAATAACTCTTCCTATAGTATGTTACAAGCAGTAAATGAGTAATGCTTGAACTATACAAATATATTTCTAGATAAGTGTGCAGACATCAATTCCCATGACAATCCAGTAGTGATTAAAATAGCCATCCGACTGGAAAGCACACAAAGAGAATGTACAAAGGATCTTCAAATTGATATATCAGCATTCAAGCAGCCAGACATTAAACAGAAAGATCTTGTGGATGCCAAAAATAAATATGATAGCCTACTGTCAGATAGCATAGAGCAATATTAAAGAGAAAGCCCAGAAGAGAATATAAGCACTAAGCGTGTCTGTATAAAACAAACATACAGGTGGAAAAGAAAACTCTACTTTTAAAAAACTTTATGGATGACAGATACTATCTTGGTACAAAATGAAAAACGGAACAAAAATAACACTTCAGAATGCAGGACAATAGACAATGCGATACGTACTTTGTGCCGAATTGCAAAACAGGAGTAGATATAATTAAAATGCATATTAATGAAATATATGGGACAGAAGCACAGTACGAGAGCTATGCATGAAGAAATAAATAAAATCTTTCAAAAACGGCAATGCTGACTTCAGGAGAAAGATGCATTTAGGGCAAGGACGCAGACATGTTTCTTGATCAGAAGATATTTCAAACAGAACATGCACGTGAACTATTCGACGACACAATTTAATCAAGAATATCATTGCATCCTCAGATCAGAAGTAGAGAAATCAATTAAAGGTAAGAGCAATGGACAAGGTAAGAGCAATGGACAAGGTCAGAGCAATGGACAATAAACATGCATGGATACAATAAATATATGAATGGTAGAATCTGTAGATGAATTCAGTCTAGATAAAATCACTGATCTGTAGAATGACATCCACAATGCAGTGATACATTCCGAGTGACCAGAATACATATGTCTTTACATTACTTCATAAGAAGGTTCCTACATCCCAATGTTCAGATTCACCACCAATAAGATACTCCTTAAAATTATACAGGAGAGATGTATGCCTATAGTAGGGCAACGAAGTTCCGGATAAATAATCTGGATTTAGGCAGAATAGCTGAACAAGAGAAACATTTTTTGTATAAGGCCACTAGCAACAACAAAATATGGCAGCAAAAAATATCATTTATGTGTGATTTAAAGGCTACAGATAGGCCTTTGACTAAGTGCAGCACGTGAAACAAGTTACAAGTTTGGAAAACATAGGTATGGGAGGAAAAGGCGCACGCATGCTCAGTTCTGTAACTGTGATCGAACTGCTACTGTATAGTCTCCGGCAGACTTTGCTCACCATGTATAAATGTAGGAAGTGAAGCGTGACAAGGATGTGAACTATTCCCTTATATGTTTATCATCGACATAGAACACATTGTTCGTGAGATGGTCAAAATACCAGGTCTCATTATCGATGAAGTATTAATAAATATTCTCAGATATACGGATGACAGCTCTGCTAAATGAAAGAGAACAACAACTACAGAAATCTGTGATTAAGTGAAGACACAAATTCAGGCGTATGGATTGGACATTGACATCGAACAAGTGATGACTATAATAATTGGAAAAACAGATTCGGCATCTCATCTACACAAACAAATAAATGGGCAAATCTTGTAAGAGGAAAAAAGTTTGCCTAATTTGGAAAGATAATAAAGGGAAATAGAAGATGCGAGGTTTAAGTCCAGAAGAGAATAGGGATCGGCAAATTTATTTTCACAAGCGTGAATTATATAGTGACACCAAAACAAGTCATAAAAACAAAATAAGGATGATCAAGTGGTATGTATAGCTGTCTTCACTGTATGGCGTAGAAACTTAGTTAGCAAACTGCTTGAGAATATAATTAATGAATTTTAAATATCGCTATTTAGAAGCGTGTGTTGCATCCTCTGAAAAAAAATTTAAAAAATGATGAAGATTTGGAAGAATTAAGAGAGCAAAGAAAAGGATAAACGTTAACAGTTTTGATTTTGTGGTCACATTAAAGGTCATAACACTGAAAACAATACTGGCAGACATCGTTGGAGTGTAAACATGCCATCGGTAAATAAGGTTATACGTGGGAAGACAACATCAATAGATGGATAGGGAAAAAACTGGAACATTGTACCAACACGGCTAGAAACAAATGCATTTTGCGATTCATTGCAACCCGACCTTCATCTTGCAGATGGCACCTGCATTGAGCTGAGCATTGCCGCCATGTGCTGATCAATTGATTACGTGTGTGTGTATAAATATATATATTGATATATATACATATATATATATATATATATATATACATATATATATCAATATATGTGTGGCCCTCCCTCGCTCTCTCTCTCTCTCTCTCTCTCTCTCTTTCTCTCGTTCGCTCTTTTATATACTAATATGCTTATATCTTACTTAACATTTGAATAATTAATCATCCCTGTCCCAAAGTTTGAAAACATTCTTCAGCCTTGTCCTAAAATTTAAATAAATGAATCAGTCATGTCCTAATATTTAAATAAATGAATCATTCCTGTCACGTACCACAACAATGAAGACACTCAACAGGACATGATATAAGCAAGTAGACTCGGTCTATAGCTCAATACAGATGCACACATGCATCCAAGCACTGGTTTATGCGTCCTGATATCGCCCAATTGACTACGGTCTGGGGTGGAAAATGGCGCGCCTCCGCCAGTAGAAACTAGTGAGGCAAACATCTAAGCAAAAAAAAAAAAATATAGCTCAATGAGGCATGCGTAACTAAAGTAGGAAAAAACCTGCTAGAAACAATGAGTAAATTACTCGTTTTATTTGTCGTTTCAAAGATGATGAAGAAGAAGTATTTTTGTCTGCGCGATATTGTTCCAATCTGTAAACAATGAACAAAGCGGCAGACAACTTATTGTGAATGTAAGTCAATAAAACATATTTTGGTTATAAGAACGCAACATTTCCATTTTGAAAGAAGAGCTATGCGCTGAGGCAGTCATGTAAGACGCAAGGAGAGCTTCTGGTATCAGATTTTAAATAATGTAAGGTGGTGTTACTTTCACAGGTTGGCATCTATGTGATTTGGGTGTGGAGGGAACTGGCGTCGTCAACTACACTAGCTATACACCATGATGATGATGAATGGCTTGAATCGCTATTTTTGTTAGATATTGTATCAAAACTGGAGCATCTAAGCAGCACATACTTATCACGACAAAGCTGCTGGATTCGATCCCTTATGCTGATGCGGTCAATAACCATCGTGCCATATTTATTATGTTATTCGTAATACTCAGCTTCCCTGGGCGATTCGCTCTTGGGGATTCTAGATTAATAGCGATGGGTAGTCCTGGGGTCTTTCCTTCCGTACACGCAAGTGTAGTGAGTAGAACCATTTCTTCTAATTCTTACTGACTAAATCCGTCTACCACACGTGTCCCACATCAGACAAACATAACTTTCCAAATAGTAAGACAGTCTTACATCGCCAAGGATATTAGAAGAGATGGATTCTCTACAAACTCATACCTGTAGATGCAAACGTAGCAGTTCAAGTGACTGCATCTATATATAATGTGATACAACAATTTGATAGTAACTGGTGGTAAGAAATAACGCTATTGAAAAATGTTGGTGAGGCTGCCTGCTAGCATGTTCTAGTGTTGGATGTGCCACCATCGCTAAATGCCCGGCCATGTTTATATGCAGCGAACGTGTGTATCGTCAACGATTTCTTCTTCGTGTGACAAGATGTCACGTGAACTTTGCCCCTTGTTACGGCCTAAAGTTGGCGTTATTGACAAGACATCAATCTGGCAACCAAGGTAGCGTTGGTTCAAACAGCAGCTCTCCTGAAACAGCAAGGAACTTGGCTGTCATGGTCCAGGAAGACGGTCACTAATTTTTTATCATATAATGGAGGTTGTTGATGGTCAGATTCATTCTTTATGCCATGTTGAATATTCAATCAAAAATGGCATGATTATTTTATGAATTTATTATCCCTGAGTTGGTTTAGTATTCCCCGATACCTTTATCGAATATTCCGAAGCATTTTTAATATTCATTGTCAGCGTCTGCGTCCTGTCCACAAACAAATCTAGAGAAGAGGAGGTGGGCTACAATTAAAATATTATAGCGTGTACTCTGTGCGGCTACTGCATGGGCCTATACGCGTTTACGTTCTATCAGGTGGCCCCATCAATTCAAATAAACAACGTAATATTAGCAGATTTTTTGGTTAAAGCAAAAGCATTCAGCCCAAATTTACCATTGCCACATCTGATCGATCTAGCGCCCATGAAAATAACGTAAAATTGATCCAAACAATCCAAACCATGCAATGCCTACGACTTGGCTATTTAATTGCAATATCAATGTCCTGGATCTGGGCTACTGAAATCACAACTGCAAGGGATACATACAAATTGTTTCCTTCTTGTAAACTCCCGGAAATAAAACGAGTTATTCCATTATTTATTCATTTTGATGATGGTGTCAAGGGCAGTGTTCGTATCAAAGGTTGGCTGCAATAGAATTCGAACATTTTCTGCTCTTGCCTGTTTTTAGTTCATCTCTCGATATTGCTCTTCCCCTTATAGCGCAGTACTCCTGCCTTAACCTTCCCCTCCAGTATTGTTTTCAGCAGTGTATCGTGCTTCTTATATGTCCACATATTTCATTGATGATTCATTTATGTTTTTCAGTATTTCTCCAGTACTTTATTCTTTGTTTGCGACCTCTTCTTCTGTACATTGCATTCAAAGCGTCTCTATACCTGTTGCGGATCATACATGTGTCAACTTTTCTAGAGCTTTCTCTTTTCATACACGAAAACTCCGGTAACTTATCAGCAAGCACCACTGCTTAGGCACCCAAGCATTAGTTTGACAACAATGCAACAGCTACATGTATGCCTACAAGTGCCAGCCATGGCCTCTATCCAAGGTGCGTGAAAGCAGAATTTCGACGTGTGAAATAAAGTGTGTTAGGAAGGTCATCGGGTACAAGGCAAGACAGAATGCGGAACGAAGACATTCGCAGTATGGTCGGCACTACGCCTTGTGCCGAATTCATTTCCCGGCACAAAATGCGTTGGTTTGGTCATCTCATGAGAATGCACTCTCATCAACCTCCACGAGTGGCTTACAACGCTGGTAGATCTGGCTACAGGGCAAGAGGGCGGCCGCGAGGCAGGTGGATAGATGAAATGAAAGTGATTTTGTAACGACACGAGCTCACATTGACCGACGCAACGCACTTGACGCAGAACAGACGACTTAAGCTCCCCGCGTCGCGTAAAGGCACACGTGGAAAGAAAACGAAATAAGTAACAAGACATCTGCTCGATAATGAGCAGGCGTTTCATTTGTGTAAATGGTTTGGAATGCATGAGTTGAAGCCTTGTACATACCTACTTATAGCTGACACGTCCACTTCTATTTGTTGCAGTTGTTGGAAGCTATTCATGCTGAGAACTTTATTGAGAAGATAAACCTGTATTATCCTGACTGTAGTGTAATCAAAAGCTCTCCAGCAAACTCACCACTATGGGTATTATACTGACGATCCCCAGCCTGCTGACCACCATGTTCTCACGATAACGCACACGGGGTTGTGAAATGGAATCTTGACCAGTACGTTTCACCTGACCTTGATTACTCATCAGCTCTCCTATTTATACAGTGATGGTTTGTACTCTCTATAATTTGCACCAACTGTCAGACGATGTCGTCCCAATTAGCATAATAATCATGTACAGTCTCTATACATGATGCACACAAACAGAAATTTACAAAAAAACTCCGATGTCCACCATTCTATCTGCTGTCTGATTGTCAAGTACACTTATTTCTCATGTAGTCAATGTAGTCAACTAAGAATAGGCACCTGGAATGTCAGGAGCCTATACCAGGGCAAGTTATTCATGATCGGAAGAGAAATGAAGAGAACCAAGATAGAGATTCTTGGAGTCTCTGAGCATAGATGGGCCGGACACGGGCACTGTACCAGCTCCTCAGGAGAAACATTTATATACTCTGGGACGGACAAGGGTGGAAAAAGCGGGGTCGGCTTTATTCTGTCAAAGAAGACAGCACCTTCACTACTCGGTTACAATCCAGTCAACGACCGCATAATTGTAATCAGACTAAAGAAAAAGACTAGAAATTTAACAATAATTCAAGTGTATGCACCAACATCAGCAGCAGACGATTGTGAAATGGATGATTTTTATAACACCTTGCAAGAAGCGATGGAAAAAGTTGAAAAAAGAGACATCTTGGTCATCATTGGAGATTTCAATGCGAAAGTCGGAGAGGAAAGAGCCGAAGAGGAGAGAAGTGTTCGAGGACCTTTTGGTTTAAGACACAGAAATGAGCGAGGAGAAAGACTGGTTGAATTCTGCACGGAAAACAACCTCTCCATTGCCAACACCTTCTTCAAACAACATCCACGAAGACTGTACACGTGGACCTCCCCGGATGGCAACAGCAGAAACCAAATAGACTACATCCTAGTGCAACAAAGATGGAGATCAAATGTGCTGGCGACAAAAACACTGCCAGGAGCAGACTGCGATACGGACCACGAATTACTGTTTGCAGTTTTCCAAACAAGACTACTCAGGATCTACAAAGGTTGCCAGCCAATACGCTTCGATGTATCAGCAATACCTACTGAATACAACATCAAAGTAGAAAAAAAATTTGAGGCGTTGCTTGCTATACACGAAGAGATGACATCTGAGGAGTTGACATCGTACGCAAGGGAGATTTTGATCTCGACAGCAAAAGAAATGATTCCAAAGATATTGCACAAGACACAGAGCTATATAACAGACGAAACACAGAAACTCATTGCAGAAAGGCAACAATTAAAACAAATGGGAAGTAAGGGGACCAACACAGCATATAAAAACTGCGCAAGAAAAGTTAGAAGAGAAATAAGAACAGATAAAAGAAGATACATAGTAGAAACATGTAAGGATGTAGAAAACCTACAACAACAAGGCAAAGAAAGAGATGCATTCAAAGCAATAAGAACACTGACAAGGGAATTCCGTCCGGTTCCACATGTCATAAATGACGAAGAGGATAACACACTAACAGAAACCAAAGACATACTGAATAGATGGAGAGAGTACTGCAGAACCATGTATGGAGACAGCACAAAGCGCTCAGTTACAATCCTACCAAAGGATGAGAAAGAACCTGAACCAACATTGGAAGAAGTACGCTCTGCAATTAAAAGCCTGAAAAAGGGAAAGTCCCCAGGATGCAATGATATCCCAGCAGAGCTAATACAAGCAGGAGGAGAGGCATGTGCTCGAGTCTACCACAAGCTGTGTAAACAGATATGGCACAGTGCAGAGTGGCCAGAAGCATGGAAGAAATCAATTTATATTCCCCTCCCCAAAAAAGGCAACCTGAAGCTGTGCACGAACTACCGAACTATCGCACTGATCAGCCATGCTAGCAAGATACTCCAGCGAATCCTATTAAGAAGGATAGAGAAAAGGTTTGAATCGGAAATTCACGTAGTCCAGGCAGGTTTTAGGAAAGACAGAGGGACCCGGGACCACATATTCAATTTAAGGAATATCTATGAAAAATGTAGAGAGTTTAATGTAGACCTGTACACATGTTTCATTACTTTACACTAAGGCCTTCGACACGGTAAAACATCAAAATTTGTGGAGAATCATGAAAGAAATGGGGTTTCCTTTGCATATAGTCCATCTCATTGAAACATTATACCAAGATCAACAAGCCGCTGTCCGAGTATCTGGGCAAACATCAGATTGGTTTGCAGTACAAAAGGGAGTCCGACAGGGATGTATACTCTCACCTTATCTGTACAACATATATGCAGAATGTATAATGATAAATGTGCGAGAAGATGAGAACATTGAAAGTTTCGACCCATTTACGATTGAGGGGTACGAGATTCCAGAGTTACGATATGCAGATGACACAGTGATACTATCAAGAAGTGCGGAAGGGCTAGAGCAGCTACTTTCAGCCGTTAATGGACATAGTAAAGATCAAAATCTGTTCATAAACATAAACAAAACAAAGATAATGACCACCGATAAAACACAATGTCAGCATACATTTACAGTGGGTGGTGAGGAAATAGATCAGGTTACACATTTTTAATATCTGGGCTCCAGAATCGACAAAAATGGTGACTGCTCGAAAGAAATCAGAAGAAGACTAGCTATGGCAATGCAGAGACTGAACAGCCTGAAGAAATTATGGCAGGGCACCAACAAAACGATAAAAGTAAAAGTCTTGAGAGTCTGTGTTTTTCCTGTGGCAGCTTATGGCTGTGAAGCATGGACGATTACCAAAACTTCTAGACAAAGAATCGAATCCTTCGAGTCAAAATGTTACAGAAAGATCCTCAGAATACCCTGGACAGAGAAAAGAACAAATGTAGACATTCGGCAAGAGTTGAGCATAGAGGAGAACTGGTTTATCAATTCCATTTTGGCTAGAAAATGCAAATACTTTGGTCACATCAAGAGACACAACGGTCTTGAGAGGACAGTGATGGAAGGTATGGTGCCAGGCAAAAGAGGAAGGGGTAGACCAAGAAGACGATGGCACCAAGATATCCAGGAGTGCCTGAGTATGACAGTGGCGGAAGCTGGAGTTTTGGCAAGGGAACGAGTTTCTTTCAGACAGACTGTGATGGGAGCGACGTTCTACAAAGGACATGCTACATGATGAGTCAATGTTTCACGAGAACTGATAAAACACGCCATCACAGTTCTGATTCTCTCAAAGGCGTGGTCCTACCTGGATCATTCCACTGAATTATTATTATCACCAAGCAAACCTTTAGCAAAATAAATGTGATCCCGATGTATCGGGTGTCTCCATGTATACATGATGCCCTACATGTGAACTTGCTGCAGGATTCTGTCGTGAAATGTCTTTGCCGATGAGCAGGATTGATATTTCCAGCAAGATGGGGCACTTATCAACCTCCATCGCCATGTAAGGTCCTATCTTACTGAACATTTACCGAACAGATGAATTGGAAAAAAATATATTATTGAATATCACCCTCGTTTACAATACACCAGGCTCTTTGATTTATTCTAATGGTGGTACCTTAGATTGTGGTACCTTAGATAGTGGTACGTTAAATGGTGGTACGTTAGGTGGTGGTACCTTAGGGACAACGTTTATGGCGAGAACCGGAATCAGTAGATGAACTGACAGCACATATTGAAAGAGAATGTACTCATGTCCCTAATAAACTATTTCACAACTCTGCAGTACGATTTTATCATCAGAGGCTGGATCAGAATGATTACCAGTTTTAACATAGGCGGTAGACCGAAATAATTACCCATGTTCCTCTTTCATTTGAATGATAGATTATGGGTTGCCTTAATTGCAAAGTGAATTAATTATAAGTTCAATTCAAATTGTGTACGTACACATTTTTTTGAGACACCATATACACACGCGCGCGCGCGCACACACACACACACACACACACAAACCCATACATATACTCGGTCTAACTACACTTCGACAATTTGCTCACTTTACATTCGCCAATAATGGCTTATCAGCCTCATTTCTCTGTGTTTGAGTCGAGCGACTGCTAACTATCCCACTCAGCTTGAATATTTGAATTTGTCGTTTGACTCCTGATATATAATTATTTGATTACCCACAACCTGATTCTATGGCACCGACCACTGACTTCTTTGCCATGGAATATAGATGACCCAGACAACGATCGGAAACTTTCATCATTTCGTCGTCTGTTCACCCATTCCATATGATAACCATTTGAATCATATCCTCTTCTCCCTCACGTATTTCAAAACCAGTGCTGAATTATTTCTCTTTAGTGACATTAACATGGCGAGGTTTTATTTATTAAGTTACTAGTTTATCTGCCTGTCTACGACAAGCAATGCAGCACTTCAAAACGATCATACTTTATTTCTTCTTGCACCCCAAGTTTTCATCACCCGTTACCTCTTTATTTCTCTTCAACAGAAACACAAAATGAACAGGTAAAACGATGCTAAAGTTTTCCATATTACTTAACCAAAATTATCACATGACAAGGGGAACTGAGACGTTAGTCCAGCCAGGCACAACATACTGACGTGCACATCGTGCAAGGGTCAGGCACGATATACTAATCAAGACACTCTCTCTTTTCTGGAAACAAGCTATTTTCAAGGCAGTCTAATTGACGAGATATGGATGGACATGATACCGGTAGTAGTGAGTCTCACGCAGAGGAAGCCAAGCACAGCACAACTGTATAGAGGACCGCCGTCAACCTTCATCAGCACGATCGGGATATGAGGAAAGCTACTACAATAATTTCACTTTTCACATTTCACTTTTCAGGGCGCACAAAAGCGTGTGCATTAAACAACAACACATGCAAAAATGTGATGCCCTTAAGACAGTTCACGTGTCCCATATCACCAGGACATTTCACGTGTCCCATATCACCAGGATAGTTCACGTGTCCCATATCACAAGGACAGTTCGCGTGCCTCATTACATGACCCCATGACAGTTCGCGTGCCCCATTACATGACCCCATGACAGTTCGCGTGCCCCATTACATGACCCTATGACAGTTCGCGTACCCCATTACATGACCCCATGACAGTTCGCGTGCCCCATTACATGACCCCATGACAGTTCGCGTACCCCATTACATGACCCTATGACAGTTCGCGTGCCCCATTACATGACCCCATGACAGTTCGCGTGCCCCATTGCATGACCCCCATGACAGTTTGCGTGCCCCATTACATGACCCTATGACAGTTCGCGTGCCCCATTACATGACCCCATGACAGTTCGCGTGCCCCATTACATGACCCCATGACAGTTCGCGTGCCCCATTACATGACCTTATGACAATTCGCGTGTCCCATGATCCCCAGAACTTAGGGGACAAGTGATAAACAGCCAGTTATGCACCTTGATATATTGCTTACACACCAGATTATGTTTGAGTGAGCGCGCGCGTGAGGTGATAGCGATCTCACATTTCAAAGGCTCGGCTGTATGAGAGCGGTAGCCATCTCCTCTCCCTCGCCGCTTTTACTTCCCGGACTAAGCCGGTATCCATTTATGGCTGGGTCGACCTGGAAGCCGTTTCTGTCTGAAAAAACATTTCCGCCTCCACTGGGGAATGAGCCCAGGACTACTCAGATGCGAAGCCAGAGCGCTAACCACTGCGGTACGCGGCTCCCTATTTGACCTAATTGACATCCCTGATAAAAATAATAACCGTCCATCGCAAGCGAGGATGTGATGACAACAATCATATATGCTGTCTTGTACCTGACCGGGGAGTTCGGAGATGGCTGTATGGTCTCACACTAATATCTCGACACTGCACTCGTAGATACAGATCGAAAGAAGAAAGTAGTGACTCATACATGGAAGGTACACAATTAAAATCTAATCTACCGCTATCTGCTTCACGCGAAATGAGAAAACACGTGCGTCATAAACATAATAATATTAGTTAATAATGTTTCCTGCACGTCACCATGAGTAAACAACCACCCCTACGTCTGCAGGTTAATAAAAGCAGACGCACAATAACAATGTAACAGTTAATATGAGTACTCCACAGTTAACAAACACACCTCATTCACCGCAGTTCAATGACTCGCAGCTTGTTATCAAGTCCAAGTTCTAACTGACGTCACAACATTGTTGAGCCAGACTTCATCACGACCAACTGCTAAACGACGTTCAGGATTGTAATTCACGTTAACGATCACATCACAACAATATAGAGCCAAAGTGCAAACCAATATCCAATGTTATTGTACTAACAGTACTTCACTTGAAACACACACTAAATACTTGAAAGCTCAGATTGAGTTCCTGTACCAGTGGTTCCCAAACCGGGCGAGGGTAGGGGGACGTGGAAGGGAGTGGGGGTGGGAGAGGGTTGTGGGGTCGGTAGTGGGGCGGGGTACGATTGCGTAGAGACGCTGAGTCAAGGAGGCGCTAAGAGACAAGTAGGCGGTAGAGGACACTTGGCATGATCTGCTCCGAGCATATTTTTGGTTTATTTACATCTGGCCAGCGAAATACCTTCTGCACTTTAAGTTTCTTCCTCTTTTTAATCGAGAGGACCACTAGACGGTCAAGTGTGTTTATAGAGCTAAGAAAGAGTCTATAATAGACAATGCAGATAAGAATTTGAGATTCTGAGAGAGAGAGAGAGAGGGAGAGAGAGAAATAGAGAGAGTTTGCTGGGTGGTTATCCCATCATACACCTAGAATAGCCTAGCTTACACGCTAAAAGGTGTTAATGATGGACACCCTGTGAATAGTAAGATACCTAGTAGAGCCTAGCTTACACACTAAAAGGTGCTAATGATGCACACCCTATGAATAGTAAGTTAACAAGATCTCATCACGTGCGAGATAGCAGGTTCGTATCGGCACGACTTGAGAGTTGATCTAGAAGGTTGTCCAACTGTTCTCCAGGACCATTGCCTTGGTGTCTGTTGGAGTAATGTGGCCCTTCTAAAATCAAAGGCAGTTGACTCTGACAAAGCGGCTCGACTAAAGAATCTAGAAATCCTAAGGACTGCGTTCCAGTCGCTCGGACAAAGTGGCTAGATAAGGATAATATATAATCCTATGGACTGCGAGCCCAAAGGCACGTGAGTACGGAAAGAGAGGTGCATCAGATGAGCTCCCAGAGAACGAAATTGTTCAATACAAATGAAACATTGACACCAAAAGGCGCTTGTCTCAAACACTTGAAAACTTAAGACGGTTGTAAGTGAAATGTAGCTCAGTGTTAACCCATGTTTGTACGGTTGACAGCATAAAGCAACAACCCTGACAGAAAACCGCAGATCATCACCAACTTAGACGATCTGGAGGACGCATGACACGACTGAGATAGTTAACCACTGATCTGTAATACGATTGAATTAGATTTAGTGTTTATAGTATTTCAAAAATGAGACTAAGAATCCTGGTAAAATAGTTTCGGAGGAAACATTCAAAGCTAGTGCTTGAATCCTCTGTTAGTTTAATATTTGATATTTGTTTAGTTAGTAGTTCTTTTCGTTTCTTGATATTATATCACAATTATTCATGCAAATAAATTATTTTATATTATTTTAATGGTTAGCGATAGTTTGAATGTTTTCTTTGATTGAAGTCGTGTAATTGTGTAGCATCTGTTGTAAGCCAGTAAACTTTAAGATAAGTGTCAAGTAAAGTCACATTTCGATTATTGGTCAGTGTGACCAGGATATCTTAAGCGTAACCTGCTATATTTCTAACTGGCAGGATTACAATATATAAGTACATACACAAATCCGGTATCTAAACACAAGTCTCAACGCTGATGTGTATTTTTCAAAATGTTATGTCTTAAAAGAAGATTAAATTAAAACCGGGTCCAGTAAAACTGCCATCGATATCTAATGTATCTATTTACATTTGAAAGTTTTTAATCAAGCACACACACTTGTTGACATTATTTCAATAACATTTAATGATTAAGTTCTGTTTTAGAATAGAAATGGTAGAAGCAGAAACGTCAGAAAAGAAATGTAGACAATTGTGTTTAGATTTTATGGATTAGATGCACTTAAAAACCAGCAGCTACTAAAGTCATGCTTATTTTAAAGGTTTTTTCTAATAAGGCAGTAAAGCTTTCAATACTGACTGAACTTATTGATTTGATTGAAAGGAAATCACACCCTAACAATGCAGATAAGAACTTCACTATCTTTGAGCCACATTTCAAAAGCGGCCAACACAGTGAAATATGATTTTCAATGCTTGACAACAAGAAATGGTTTGAGAAGCTCATCCTAGCAAGGTTTTGAGGGCGGTTTTGCATAAGTCAGCACATGATATCGCTGAGCCGATTCCTCCCAGCAAACATTTCAGTGCCAAGACAAATAGATGAAACAGCAGAAAATGTGGATGCTAAACTGTGCAGCACACTAAGGATAAAAGCGTTTGCATTTCAGCTGGATGGATGAGTCAACTTTGTCAAACAACGAATCGTTGCTTCTCGCTCATGTGCGATTGATAAAAGACGGGAGTTTGATTGAAGAGGCAACTAAAAACCAACACTAAAGAGAAGTCAATATTTCGTGTGCCTGAGAAGTTCCTCAAAGAAAAGAAAATTGTATTAATATACTTGCTTGTGCAATTGCTAGAGCCCCATCAATGACGGGTAGCAACTTGAACAAATATGTGCCAAAATAGCTCAATTATTCACTGTTCATTACACTGTGATTAATGCGGTGAATAACATTAAAGCCAATGATCTTAATGATCGACACTTCCTGGAGCTCTGTGCTGAGAATGATGAACCCTTTTAACGTTTGTTGCTTCATACTGACATTCGTGGGCTATAACAATGAAACTATTTGAGACGCTTTTACAACCGTTGTGACACGTGTTGTGGAGTTCCGACACGAATTTATTGCTCAGTTAATGAACTCAAGAAATCAGACATGACATTGCGCATTTGTCTGAAGCTAACTCTATGAAAGTTAAATCAATTTCCGAGCGTGTCTGAGCTACAACAGAACGACAGGATACAAGATGACAATTTGTAAGTTGTTTGTGACCATTTGATTAATTATGCTGCATGATGATATGTTTGAGCGGTTTCAGGATCTTCTTTTATGGAAGTTTCAGACTATGTGATAAATCAATTTTCAGATATTAAAGAAGGAGAAATGGAGGCAGAACTAACTGAGTCTCAAAATGACATTGAGCCGTAGCCAAAGTTTAAGAAACCGTTCCAGGAATTTTGGTTACAGAAAGAAATGTCTGATCGCAATCCAGCAGTATGTATTGTGATTAAAAACGAGAACCACTGTTAAAAACCTATAGCAAATACGTTATATCTCAGGGCCAACATTCACATCAATGCAAAATACTAGAACACCATCAGGACCAAAGTCCCAAAGAGCATTATTAAGAACACTAATAAGACCAAAGTTCCGATGAATATCAAATACTAGATCACTATCAGGGCTAACGTATAAATGAACATTAAATACTAGAACACTACCAGGAGAAAATGTCAAATGAACATCGAATACTGGAACATTGCCAGGAGAGAAAAGTTCCAATGAACATTACTAGAACATTGCCAGGAGAAAAGTTCCAATGAACATTACATACTAGAACACTTTCAAGACCAAAGTTCAAATACCAAAATGCTGCAATATTATAAGTTAGATGGCTCATATCAATAGTAAATACTGAAACAGTTCCATAGCCAAGTTTATAACTGACGTGGAGATAAGATATGATCCCGTCTACCGGCAGACGTTCGTCTCATTTAACCTCTGCCGGCGGCGGACATGTTTGAACTAACATGAGAAGGGGTAAAATTTGAGTCTCTGTCAACAAAATAACTGATGCTTTTCTAAGATGTGATTCGTTATCCTTGAAATCAGCTAACCTAGAAGACAGAAAACTGATTTAAAACTCCCTGCTGTCTTGCAGATGAGATACTCGCACATCAAAGACTACTAGAGAAAATCAAAGACAACCTCTAGATAGGACTCGTTAGCCTGGAAAACTTCTATTCTAGGAGAGCGAAAACGTTTGATGGTAAACCACATGCTGTATTCCAGACGAAATATTAGCAAATCAAAGAAAACAGAAGCAAGCCCGAAAAAAACACAGAAGCAAACCCGAAAAAAACACAGAAAAGACAACGGAAAACTACCGACATACGGTCATTTGTACTAAAACCAAGGCCAGGCATAGCTTTCAAAATGCTATTTACAAAGTAGTGAATTGAGGTCTGTTCCCCGCCTCCCGTAGGGTAAGCACATTACCAACATGTACTACCTGTAGTATATCGTCACTTTTGTCATGCGGTTCCAAGCAAACGACTGGACCAGTGAACAACAGGAACTTGGTGGCTCAATCAGGACAACGCACCCGCCAATTATTCACATCTGATTCA
Organism: Ariolimax columbianus; assembly: GCA_036924085.1. NCBI lineage: Eukaryota > Metazoa > Mollusca > Gastropoda > Stylommatophora > Arionidae > Ariolimax > Ariolimax columbianus. The sequence goes on from JAVGWX010000001.1 coordinate 13,733,960, forward strand.
AACTTTCTTGGCCAAACACAACATTCCTCCAGTTGACCAGGCTCCCTACCCTCCCGACATGGTTCATTGCGATCTTTGGCTGTTCTCCAAGCTTTCAATTTCGCTCAACGGGAACTCGACTTGAGTCACGAAAAGACATTAGGTTTACTTTTCTTAGTCATTCCTGGAACCTCAAAGAACCTCCGCATCCATGGTTCTGGAATAAATACTTCGTACTTTCCCATTTTGACTTTCGGAATTGTCTGCCAGATGGTTGGGGATTTTTCTTTGAAATTCCTTTTTTCCACATGTGGAACGTCTGGTATAGAGGGTGATCAGGTAGCCTATTGAGTTTTTCAAACTGAATACGGGATTGTATTTTCTCCATTATTCGAGGAGCTGAATTTTTGTTGTTTTCTTTAGCTCTAATAGGGGTGCTTTTCAATGTCTCAAAGGTAAATATGGGACAAATATTTTGAAGTCTGTTTAGTATTCCTGTATTTGTTTTGGCCGCTGTTGTATAAGTGCTAGAGGCAGATTATATGATAGGTCTGATTGCACCAGTGTAGACTTGCTTGAAGATTTCTATTTGTTTGCTCAGTTAGTCAGTTGTTCTTTTCCTCACTGGGAGCTTGTTAATGACACTTGTCTGGATTTTCTCTACATTTAGCTTTCAGGTGAGTCCTGGAGTTAAATGTGAATCCTATTAATGTGGGTGTGTCCAACTGGTGATTTTGTTGGTTGCTAATCTTTATTAGTTTTGTCTTTTTTTTAGGGGACAGTGAAGAGAGAGTGGTGGATGTTTTGGTGAGCTTTATTTTCAGTCTCCGCTCTTTTGTGAAGTTTTCACTCTGTTCTACAGTCTAAGAAGCTACGACTGTCCATACAGCGGAGTCATCTGCGTGCAAGCTGTTTGAGACATGTTGATGGCAAATTTAGTGATGTCGTTTATATATATATATAGTTAAGGAGACTGATAGTCATATCGTTTATTGGAGCTTGTTTGTCTTTTCCTGGTTAAGTAATAGGTTGAATGTAAGCCTCGTTAAGTAATAGGTTGAATGTAAACTTCGTTAAGTAATAGGTTGAATGTAAGCCTCGTTAAGTAATAGGTTGAATGTAAACCTATAAGTAATAGGTTAAATGTAAACTTCGTTAAGTAATAGGTTGAATGTAAACTTCGTTAAGTAATAGGTTGAATGTAAACCTCGTTAAGTAATAGGTTGAATGTAAACTTCGTTAAGTAATAGGTTGAATGTAAGCCTCGTTAAGTAATAGGTTGAATGTAAGCCTCGTTAAGTAATAGGTTGAATGTAAACCTCGTTAAGTAATAGGTTGAATGTAAACTTCGTTAAGTAATAGGTTGAATGTAAACCTCGTTAAGTAATAGGTTGAATGTAAACTTCGTTAAGTAATAGGTTGAATGTAAACCTCGTTTAGTAATAGGTTGAATGTAAACCTCGTTAAGTAATAGGTTGAATGTAAACCTCGTTAAGTAATAATTTGAATGTAAACCTCGTTAAGTAATAGGTTGAATGTAAACCTCGTTACGTAATAGGTTGAATGTAAACCTCGTTAAGTAATAGGTTGAATGTAAGCCTAGTTCCAGAGTGCCGTGACAGTATCCGTGTGCTAACTCTGGATAAAAATTTCACGGGGGAACCTTTGTCTGGGTGTTTGTGGAATTCTTCATTTTGTGATTCGATCTGTCTCTGGTACTTTTCTTTCCTCTAATTTCCTATTTCGTCTTTTAGCTCCTGTAGAGTGTACTTCACTGTCATGCACGCTGTTGGAGTGCCTCTGCTGTAATTGTTTAGGAGAGTTCTGAGATGTGTTCTGCAATTCTATCTCTTGAAACTCGCGTCTTACTTTCTGACTGACTGACTGATAGAGATTGGCCTTTAGATCTGCTGCCTCCTTGCCTTTCACAATACTGTTTCAGAAATTAGTTTTAGCCTTCTGTATATTTATTGTGTTATATCATTCTCTTCTTCGTGTACTTTCTTTCTCTCTCTCTAATTTAGTTTCTCCCACGCTCTTAATCACTGTTTTTCCATTAACTCATAGACCTTCTGCCTCCCCCCCCCTCTATGAAATTGTCCAGAACCAAACACACCTCTGCTGTCGTTGACGCGTTCATTATTTATCTCTTTGTCATTTTCCCTTAAATAAAACGACACAAATCACAGAGCAATGACGGCAAAGACAAACCGGACGGAAAGGCTTAGGGATACACACATACATAACAAAAAAAAAAAAGCGACAAACAAATCTTGAAAACCATAAAAAATAAGATACGCAGGACAATAGTAAATAATTTCACTAATTAGCATATCTAACCCCCCCCCCCCCCCAAAAAAAAAATAACCCCTGGACTGCTTGTTGTATGTCCGATGAACGTGGTTACTGACAAACAATTTCTCTGACAGCTTTCATTTCAGCTTGTCTATGGGTGAGACATTAGGCTTTGGGAAATCCCCATCATTTATTTACCTACAGCCGGGACACAAAGAATGGAACTGAGTACCACAGAATGGCAGGTGGCACGTATTGTCGTAAGTGCATGAAAGAGTCTGTTTTTGAGTTCATATCAGGAGATATTTGATAAATATGATAAATATGTTGGTGTGCCGAGGGGTGATGCAGTGATACCTTGCACGTCAGCGAGGTAATCACAATATTCATGCTGGAATTCGTAGTCTAACACAAACTATGATATTCAAGTCCCATAGAACGGATTGAAGAACCACATCATCTCGTGGTGTCCTGGAAACTGAGGCTACAAATCCTCAAACTAAAGTCAATTGATATGTAAGGTAAAAGCTCGAACAAATGCTGGTAGAGAGCAAGAATTATAGTAACAGACTCGGTGAAAGGAAGCTTGGGAAAATAGCCGCTCAGAGCCAATTGAGAGAGGCACAGCGGCTTTGATGTGACGAATAGTTCTCACTGAGATTGCTCTTTCTTCGTTGACTCGTTTTGTGTGCATAATAAGTTGTGCAGTATGTTACAGCTGGACTGCGCTATCTGCACCTTTCAACTCGGCAAATCGTTTTTCTCGATTTATTTCTTCTAGATGTCGGCTGTGACCAGACGCCCTAAAAGGTAGCAGGCGAATTGAAAGCAGGCTTTTTCCTCTCGTAGATAAATTCCACCCTATTGTTTATGAGCTTTATCTAACCAGATTAGTCTAGTTTTTAAGCTCTCCTGACTAGTACCTCACCACTTCTCCGAGAACAATCCGGCTGAAAGAAGGTCGGGAGCTTAACTAGCATTCGCTTTTCACACCATAGGTAATGGTTCAACTCCCGTAATTGACGAGCTCATGTCGATTCAGCTGTAAATGTGTTTAATGTTATGGAAGAAAAGACAGAAGAAAGGAATTGTCAATCCATCTCAATAAATAATATGTGGCCTCGTACAATGAACACTTCATCCAGAACATCAGTATGTGCTATGAGACTACATTGACCTTTAGCTGCTAGATGATGTGTTAACGCGTGTCTTGTTAGAATTGTGTTGGACGAGAGCTTATCCATGTCCACTCTCGTGTATGACAGCACTTGGAACATGTTTGGAACCTGCTTGGATATTTTGACCCAGATTTGTTGAGTGCCAACAGTGACTTTGCTGTTCGTCATGAAATGAGCGTTAGGCGCCGTGTTGCAGAAGCTTTCCTCACATCCCGAGCGTGCTGATAAAGATAGACCGTAGTCCTCCAAGCTGTTGTGTTTTACTTGGCTACATCTCGTGTCGCTCACTACTTCGGGAACACGTCGATACCCACCTCGTCAGCCAGACTGCCATTAAACAGTCCAGGAAAAACTGCATGAAGTAAGGTAGGGTTTTGATCAGTATTATTCACCTGACCTTGGCTAACATGTCTGAACAGTATGCTTTACCTGATCGGACCTTAATTTTCTCTCCCCAACTGACCATGACTAACATGTCTGAACAATTTATTTTGTCATACCGGAAGTTAGGCTCATCTTCCCTGTCACATATCTGGGTACCAATAAGAACTGGCGCAACCTAGACACAACCAGTTTCAGATAATGAGAAAGTAATACCTGGCTTGACTACTATATCTGGCATAGTCAAATCACATATAGGTAATGGCACAGGACGAAACACATATAGGTAATGGCACAGGACGAAACACATATAGGTAATGGATCAGTGACCGCATCAGGACGAAAACAAAAACGATAACTATGTTTCGGTCACAAGACATTCGTCGGGGACAAACTGAAATAAAGGAAAACAACTAACACAAATCACAGCAACAATCAGTACATGATGAACAAGATGATGAGATAACGAAACATCGATTAAATGCAGAAGTAAAATGGGGTGTGGAATATATAGATCGAAGCTGCGACGGTGCTGAAGGTTAGCATTCTATAAAAAAAACAGATAGGCAATGACTCCGTGACTTAATTTTTATCTCGATGAGGTCACTGAGACATTATTTATATTTTGTTTTCATCGACTAGTAACGTCAATGGCGCTGTAACTTTGATCTATGCATATGACGCAGGTAGGGCGCGGACAATTCTCCCTCGTGCAGTACTCGAGCCATCATGAAACTGACAGACAATTGTCCCTCAGTCTCTACTAGAGCAATCATGAAACTGACGGACAATTCTCCCTCAGTCTCTACTCGAGCCATCACGAAACTGACGACAATTCCTCTTCGTTCTGTACTCGACGAGCCATCATGCCATCATGAAACTGACGGACAATTCTACCTCATGCAGTACTCGAGCCATCATAAAACTGACGGAGAATTCTCCCTCTTGCAGTACTCAAGGCATGATGAAACTTGACGGACAATTCTCCCTCGTGCTGTACTCAAGCCATCATGAAATTGACGGACAAATAAAATGAATTCGCCCGGACAACCAAACTACGTCATGATTTGGCATAGCCCTTTCCCATTGACCGTGGCAAAGGTCTTCGTCAGGTCGACACTGTGTACAGGTAACAATGCAGTTTTGGACATGTTCCCTGTAATTGACATACTGTCTATATTATGTCGAACGTCCAACTACCCACTAGAAAACCAAACACTGACTCTTTTGAACTAAGGCCTGCTCTAAACGACTAGTTTTGACCGTAACTGACAGGTAATGCATCATCTTATGGTTATTGCAGGAGTGAAGGCTGCTCTTTCGTGTACACACGTTGAAAATGGAGGGCTCTTTCAGGTCTTCAGGTATAGGCGGTCATGCCAAATTGAAAGGAACAGGTCCGTCAGTCGGTGTTGCAGGAACGTACCTCATTCTTTGTAAACTTCAGGAGAAAGAGCTACTGACCTGGGGGTGTTGCCACTAGACATTTGGTTGATTGCTTTCTTGACCTCATCAAAGCTTGGGGGAATGTCCAGACTATGGCTGAATCGAGACTTGTGACATTCGTGCTACGACTTGTTCGAGAGGATTTATTTATATATATTTCTAGGTCATCTATACAACGTCAAATGGATTTTATCGGTGGTTGAAATTCGTGTTTCGTCAAATTGGGATCCAAATAAATAAAACAAAAAATAACTAACAGCAACATAACAAATTAAGACACTTATCACACAGGCGCAAGTATATTATAGTTGATACATGTGCAATAGAAGTCAAGAAAAAGTCAAGAAAAGACGACTATTGCCAAACAAATTTAACAGCAGGGACACAATCCATGAAAAACAGACATGGATGCAACTAAAAATCTGCATTTATAATGACGGCGTGGACTAGTGGTTAAGTGACACGGCTCACAACTGAAGGTGCTGGGTTCGATCCCCATCACAGCAACGGCTGTTAACCCGGGGAAGCAAACCCTTAGAAAATGCAGGAGGAAGCAGACTCTTGCATAAAATGCCTGCTGATGTCGGATGCACTGGGTCGACAGGTGTAAAATAAAAACCACACCGTCTTAGGGCCTAGATAAATGAGGCGAACAAAAAAAATGACGGCGTATATTTCCATTGCTTTTATTTCCATTGCCCATGTCCGGGAAGATTTTTATGAATGAAAAATAAAGGTTGCTTGCCTCTCCAGTCATCACGTACTATACAGTATATGTTTCTATGTTACATGAGATAGAAAGAACAATATATGCATTGTTAAGGTTCTGAACGCATACCGTCGTGCCCAAAGACTGACATTCAACAGAAATGATATTTGCAACGCATAGAAAATAAACATAACAACATAAGGAACAACAATTTGTAATCCGTTAAAATGTAAATATATTGGTAAATTGCGCGCATTTTATGGAAACAGAAGAAGGGAAAAATAAATTCCCAGCATACATTTGATTGGCGCAGAAAAAAATAAAATTCCTACAATTAATTATATGACACACATGAAGATCCCACACCGCTAACACCTAAACGGAAATGACGACGTCAGACACAACATCAATAATAGTTAACCTGAGATTCAGAAAAACTACTTGACCAGAGACCACTTTTTAATGAAAATGAAATAAAATAAAACGCCATCAGCACTATTGAAACGACCAAAAATAGACGATTAATTTAAGTTTTACATCATAGAGTGGGTGTACATTAAAACAGGAAACAAGAGAACACAATGATAGGGGACTCTCATGAGCCAAAACGGGAACTAAATAATATATGATGAACTTCCTGTTCAAAAGACGCACTTTACTTGACATTCTTCTCCTGCGACCATTGCTCATTTAGACTGGGTCTCAGGATTGTACAGTAAAGTCTGCTCTATTTGTTCAGGGTGGAATGCCGCCGTGCAATTTATTCTCAACGGGGAGTGGTCGAGGGTCACATCAATCTCAAATCCTTCTTCAGTCCTGAAGTGCGTGTGCTGAAATCATGTTTGTCACAGTAACACAGGCTGGTGGTACCCTGTCCTGAAGTACGTGTGCTGAAATCATGTTTGTCACAGTAACACAGGCTGGTGGTACCCTGTCCGGAAGTACGTGTGCTGAAATCATGTTTGTCGCAGTAACACAGGCTGGTGGTGCCCTGTCCGGAAGTACGTGTGCTGAAATCATGTTTGTCACAGTAACACAGGCTGGTGGTGCCCTGTCCGGAAGTACGTGTGCTGAAATCATGTTTGCTGCAGTAACATAGACTGGTGGTTCATATCTTGAATTTGGTGTGCATGTGGTCTGATTCTGTTGTGGGCAGTTCGGAGATGAAATGTTATAATCAGGTCTTTTCTGTGCAGTTGGTAGTATCCTTCATATTACATCATTATTTATAAATACCAAGGCAAGCAAAGCATCAGGGTTAGACTAAACATACTAACTAGAACCCCTGTCTCCATCTCGTGCTCGTAGAAACAGAATGTCTTGTATGAGCCTCATAACAAGGCGGGGATAGATACTGCGTTCCCCTTAGAGATGAGCCAACTGGGAAGTCTTGCATTAAACTACAATGAGGAGGACATAGATCCACCTTCATCGATTTGCCTCAGGATATATGAAGAGCCAGTACAAACTAGCGTCCAGAAGCCATTCCTCAAAAGGAAAGAGCTCAGTGCTAGTGACTTTGAAAACAACATTAAGGATTGAAAACAAAACATTAAGGATTGAAAACAACAACATTATATTAATGTAAATTAAGTGGAAATTCAGCAGAATTAAGCGCTGGTTGGAAATTGAGTTTATGAAGACTCCATTGTTCTAAGCCGCAGCCTGTGAAAGGTGGGGTAGACAGTGCCCTTCCTTGCTGTTTTTACTTTCTCTAATTCATGCATCAGGTACACAATTACAGCTGGGTTAACTGGAGAAGCGGTCCCCGATTAAAATCACGACCTGGATTTGTTTAAGTCTTTGGACGCGATTCGAAACGAGGATCGCTGTTACCACAGGAAATAGCGAATTGTTCGATATGAACTGAGCTAACGCGTCCCTCATATCAATACTGGAGATTGAAATCAGCAACATTATATCAGTATGGGGGATTGAAAACAGCAACATTATATCAGTATGGGAGATTGAAAACAGCAACATTATATCAGTATGGGGGATTGAAAACAGCAACATTGTATCAGTATGGGGGATTGAAAACAGCAACATTATATCAGTATGGGAGATTGAAAACAGCAACATTATATCAGTATGGGAGATTGAAAACAGCAACATTATATCAGTATGGGGGATTGAAAACAGCAACATTATATCAGTATGGGGGATTGAAAACAGCAACATTGTATCAGTATGGGAGATTGAAAACAGCAACATTGTATCAGTATGGGGGATTGAAAACAGCAACATTATATCAGTATGGGAGATTGAAAACAGCAACATTGTATCAGTATGGGAGATTGAAAACAGCAACATTATATCAGTATGGGAGATTGAAAACAGCAACATTATATCAGTATGGGGGATTGAAAACAGCAACATTGTATCAGAATGGGAGATTGAAAACAGCAACATTGTATCAGTATGGGAGATTGAAAACAGCAACATTGTATCAGTATGGGAGATTGAAAACAGCAACATTGTATCAGTATGGGAGATTGAAAACAGCAACATTGTATCAGTATGGGAGATTGAAAACAGCAACATTGTATCAGTATGGGAGATTGAAAACAGCAACATTGTATCAGTATGGGAGATTGAAAACAGCAACATTGTATCAGTATGGGAGATTGAAAACAGCAACATTATATCAGTATGGGGGATTGAAAAAAAAACACGCTAAAGTTGTGTTGTTTTTAACGCTAGTTTACATCGTGTATAATCTTCAGTTGCTATGGCGTTTGCTTCTGATAAAAATATAAAAGTCTACCGGGCAGTCAACGGAACAATAGTCTGATCGCTACGAGGACAAGCCAGTGAGGAATTTACATGTCCCGCTACCCCCAAAACAGCTTGAACCTAGCACAATGAAGTCTATATGACGGCAGTGGTTGCTATGAGACGACCTTGACCTATAATTTACCATCAGACAGCATGGTAGTGCGACTAGTGACTGGCACACGAAATACCGTTTATCAGACCAAGGCGTGATATTTGTGATATTGAACGTCAAAAAATGACACAAGAAAACAGTGCAGAAACAGTTAAAGTGTGTCTATCAAGAACAAATAATGATTGAAATGAACTTTGAAATGTTAGCAGCACCAGACATCAACAGGAAGACATGAACAGGATGGATTTAACCTTCCAAGCACGTAGTAAAAGGTGACTGTAGTAAGTTGTGTATGGGGCCAGTAATCTTATCGTGTAATATTATTGCAATCGAACGCACCACTACAGTGTACGTAATCAGACTCCCTGTAAGTGAACAGACTCCATGTAAACAGACTGCATGTAAACAGACTCCATGTAAAGAGACTCCATGTAAATAAACAGACTGCATGTAAACAAATTCCATGTAAACGAACTCCAACTAATCAGACTCCATGTAAACAAACAGACTCCATGTAGCCAGACTCCATGTAAACAGACTCCATGTAAACAGACTCCATGCAAACAGACTTCATGTAAACAGACTCCATGTAAACAAACAGACTCCATGTAAACAAACCCCAAGTAAACAGATAGGCTCCATGTAAACCGGCTCGCTATAAACAGACTCCCTGTAAATAGACTCTCTAATCAGACTCCTTGTAAACAGACAGACTCCCTGTAAAGAGAATCTTTCTAGACCCCCTGTAAACAGACTCAATGTAAACAAACATACTCCATATAAACAGATAGATTCCCTGTAAATCGGCTCGCTATAAACAAGCCCCCTCTAAATAGAATATCTAATCAGACTTCTTGTAAACAGACAGACAACATGTAAACAGACTCTCTCTTTAATCAGACTCCCTGTAAACAGACTCCATGTAAACAAACAGACTCCATATAAACAGACTCAAGGCTAACAGGCAGACTCCATGTAAACAGACTCCATGTAAACAAATAGACTTCATGTAAACAGACTCCATGTAAACAGATTCCATGTAAACAGACTCGATGTAAACAGATAGACTCTTTGTAAAGTGGCTTGCTATAAGCAAACTCCCTGTAAATAGACTCTAATTAGACTCCTTGTAAACAGGTAGACTCCCTGTAAAAAGACTCTCTAATCAGACTCCCTGTAAACAGACTCCCTGTAATCAGGCTACCTTTAAACGGACTCCTTGTAATCAGCTCCCTGTAAATAGACTCGCTGTTAAAAGACTCCCTGTAAACAAACTTCCTGTAAACCGACTCCCTGTAAACAGACTACCCATAAGCCGACTCCCTGTAATCAAACTCCCTGTAAACAGACTACCCATAAGCCGACTCCTTGTCATCAGCTCCCTGTAAACAAACTCCCTGTATTCAGCTTCCCTTTAAAAGGGCTTCCTGTATTGATGCCCATTTGCGTCACGTGGAGAGTGGTTTGGTGAAAGAAGACGTAACGGACTTGTAACTTTTTATGTTGGTCAATTCAAGTCAAAACCTCCGTACAAGTATCTTCCTACATGTTTTAATCTTGCTTGATCTTCTTCTTGGGTCCTCGAAGAATAGCTGACACGCCAGATAATGTTTTTCATTGCAGTAGCAAACTCCCTCCACTTCCGGTGGTCAGCGACTATCGTTCTTCGTACAATTCTCCAATTCTGTTTCACAATTTTTGTCATTTTCGCTCGGATGGTTTCTCGTCATAATGACAGCCTTCCGGTTGTCTTCAATGGCGTCCATAACTGGCCGTTTCCGGTGACGATATCTCTTATTTCAGATGGGTTTTATAATGAGCTTTTCTATAGTCAAACAGGAATTACATAATTGTGTCCATTAGACACTTCGTCAACGTCTAAAGTGTGTAAACGTCACGAGTGTGTAAACGTCATGGAGACTTAAGAGTTTCATACGTCACAAGGAAGACTGGTTTCAGTCTTTGATTGGCACTTACCTTAGTTGATGTGTGGATCCTAGCAGAGTGATACTGGGAAACAACAAATTGGAGCCTGTGCCTTATCATGTATTGTTTAGAAGACGACAAAGAATGGTTGTGATTGGAACCAGCAAATGCACTTTCTTAAATTATTCACCTCGGAATACGTTTGGCTCCAGGCACGTCTATTTTTGCAACGTGAAAACGGTTGGCAGGAAGTACAGCCACGTGTATAGAGAGAGACTTGGTACTGAGAAATCTTTACACACAAAAACAGTGCATGGCAATTGTTCAAGCTACTATATCACGAGATAGCGTAGTGGCTAGTGCACTGAAATCCGAGCCGAACGATCGGAGTTTGGTCTCCAGTTGGGTCGGTCGACACAACCTAAAAATTTGGAAACCTCAATATTCTTGAAAAGTAAAAGCGGTCGACGTGACATTACCCACAATATTGCCCTAGTGTGTCTATAGTCAAGAATAACTTGCGCCTAACACCAGATTCCCAATATGCCACACTGGCGTGTTAACGAGATTTGTTCCTCTTTACTTAATTGTTCAATCCGTTCTATCAGCTATATGGCGCTGTGCTGATAAATCGGCTCTTTGTAGAAAATTATTAAATAAACTGAGACAAAAGTTCACGGCGTGTTTTAGTGGTACATATGTACTGGTGTGTTGGCGTCATGCTCTGTGAGAGGATACATGGACAATCAAGGAGTAACCTTAATACGAGGCGCATTCAAATGAAACCGGACCAAACTACAACAAGTGAACAGACGTGTGCTGACACTTCTTGTGTAAACAGCACATACTAACGGTTAAGTTTGCAAAATTTCGTAATCTTCTGACTCATAGTTTCCTCGGCAGACCGAAGAAGACATGGTGGGTGTGATACGGAATCCGTCCAGAGTTGATCAGCGGATGGTGATTCGGTTTCTAACAGCCGAAGGATGTCGACCAGTTGACATTCATCGCACAATGCAGGCAGTGTATGGTGACAAAAGTGTGTCGAAGACAACAGTGAAGAATTACACAACGATGTTTAAAGAAGGACGTGAGTTAACGAAATATTTCCGAGACCAGATCAGGCGCATATTGTTTCGTTAACTCACGTCCGAGACCAGATCAGGCGCATATTGTTTCGTTAACTCACGTCCGAGACCAGGTCAGGCGCATATTGTTTCGTTAACTCACGTCCTTCTTTAAACATCGTTGTTTTGTTTTTCACTATTCTCTTCGACACACTTCTGTCATCATACACTGCCTGTATTCTGCGATGAATGCTAAGTAGTCTACATCCTTCAGCTGTTAGAAACCGACCGAATCACCGCTCTCTGATCAACTCTGAACGTATTCCGTATCACATCCGCCATGTTTTCAACGGTCTGCTGAGGAAACTTTGAGTTGGAGGAGAATGCAATTTTGCAGACGTTATGGTTGGTATGTGCGGTTTACACCATAAGTGACGTCATCATGCGCTTCGTACGTATGTTCACTTTTTGCAGTATGGTCCGGTTTAATTTGAACACGTCTCGTAAAATAGGCAAAAATATAACACATAACACGATACTTTGTTTGTAATAGAGTGAGTGAGTCTGTGGAACATTGCATACCACGAAAGTATAGTCATCACAAGGCAGTTGAACTCATGTATTTGCTAATGACAAGGACAAGAACAGCACCACTGTCCTACAGAGAGGATGCCGTAAGAGGCGACTGTGTGATATGGGAAGGAAGACTAGCAGTCGGTCAGGCAAAATATACTGATCAGACATGTTAGTCAGGGTCAGGCAAAATATACTGATTAGACATGTTAGTCAGGGTCAGGCAAAATATACTGATCAGACATGTTAGTCAGGTTCCGGCAAAACATACTGGACAAGACCCTCACCTTGGAATCCGCCTCGGAAGAGGTACATGTGGACTAAGACTAAGAGAATGGATGAACTAGGACATAACGAATATAAAGATAAAGTCAGACAACGACACAAAGGAGTATTATATCCTTCAGAGGGTTTGTGACAAGAGAAACAATGTATATAGAATTATCATCAGACGTACGAGCCCTTCTTCAATGAGCACTGTGACCGGCTGTCATTGGAGATCATGGTTTCTTGTATGCACCTTCCTAGCAGACCGTTTTATCTCTATCGATGCTTATCAGTCTATTCTTTGAGTTTTACCACGCTATAATGTAGAACTTCTGAGTGCAGTCATTGATACCGTCCCCTGTGGCTTCTTCCATCATATAACCATGTTGTAGCATTGTACAATAACATCCAGTTCCCGTGCACGGAAACCTACCCCGCGCCAGTTGTTACTACTCGAACGTGTGCAAATACGTTTAAAAAATGTATGTACTGTCGTCCCTTAACTGTTCACGGCAGCTAAACACAAACATTTATATGGATTCATTGATATTCTTTTTTTTGCTTACTGAATGTGTATGATTTCTTTTCATATGACTGGAGAACGCTCTACATAACAACTGATAACAATCTTCTTATTCAGCACTCTCACATGCCATATATTTTTAAGTAGGAAGACTGTTTAAAATCTTAAATTATTAAAGTAAAAATAATTCAATTTAGTTGGAGTACTTGCAATTCTGGGATTTAAACAGGTGTACTCCTGTTACCAGGTAGCCTAAGGCTTTCTATAGTATACTATTTTTCTTTTTTGTTGTTGCAATTATTACGTGCCACAGCTTACTTGCCCTCAGGGAAGATACGTTAGGTATTAGGCTAGAATGTGAATACTTTTATAAAAGTTGCCTGTACAGCGACTAATCGCCTACTCGTATCGATGTTCAGCTGCCAAGGGAACTATCACGTGCACAGCGTGTACAAGCGATTTCCGAGTTTTTTCTTCAAGATCTAATATGACTAGTAGCTGGTCCCACGTCCCTTCAGACTAGTGGAGGCATGTGTCTTGACTAATTCGAAACCCCATAGTTTCACGCTTTTATTTGTTGAGTGGCAAGCGCCCTTACTTCTCAGTTATAGCGAAGACCAGTATCATTTTGCATAATTAAAAGTCCACTCAATGAAATTAACTTTTATATATGGCACAATCAAAAATACAGAATGCGTATTTTTATCCGTTACCCGAACACTAAACAGGTATTTCTGATGTGCCAGCTCCTAATAACACATTACAAACTAATGATTAAAATAAAGAACACAACCCATATGTATGGACTGACCACAACACTAAACAAACAAAAAACTGACAATTTTCAGAGTAGACATGAGTTATCTTCTACATTACTGGATTACTGCTGCGGGTCGCAACTTAGTTTGCATTGTATTCTGTCTTCGGCCACGGTGTACCAGTGGGCGATACGTTTACCGCCTTTAGAATCTGGATGTTGCTGACAAGTTCGAGGGTGAACCAGCCCGTAGGCGGTATTCTCATTCAAGCATAAATGATAAAATACTAGATCAGATCAATAGTTTCTTCTATCTTCTAAATATTATAGTAGAGGATGAAAGATGGGGGATTTCAGGAAGCTATTATCAAAAGCTGTTTCTAGCCCAGATGATTTATAAATTGAAAAAACCAGTAACTCATAAATTAAAAAATTAGAGTGACGAAATGTCACTATCCCCGTCTCTACTATAGTAGACAATCAGTTGGAGACAATTGATGCCTTTAAAATCGGCACACACACACATACACACATAACATGCACACACACATTTAAATTTGCAATGATTATGGTGCACTCTCATCGTCATTATCAGTTCGATTACGTTCCATATTCAGCAAGTGATCCATCCTGAAGCTTAGCCAATATCAATTTTAGCGAAATTCAAAGCGATGTTTGTTATCCCATATTTCCCAAAATCATCTCAGCCAATTTTCTAGCCGAGTTTCATTCTTCTAACGATCTAGGATACGATCAATCAGGCATCTGGCTCCAATTTCTCCAACCACGGGAAACTTTTGATTTTCTTCCAGTCACGTATTTTGACTCTGGATCGCATCCTTTGGAATTCGGCTTATTGGCAGTGATTTCGAAAGTCTGTGAGCACAGTCTAAATTCTTGCTATCATATGCGGTCACCTTCCTCACTAGCTCAAATTCTCACCTGTGCGTGTTTAATCGGCATTTATCTAATTGTCTGAACGTTGTTTAAATTAACTTTTATTGTATTTGTCCTTGTCTCTGTCTTTCCATTTTTCATATCTTTTTCCTGCCGAAGATGTGTCGGACCGAAAGGTACAAATATCGTAGTAAAAATGTAAACTAGAGGCACAACGCATTCCGTTCTCCGGACTACATTCTGCTACTTCCAAAACCCTGTTCAGGGCTTGGTAGACAGAGATTGAGAGCGAAGGAAAAAGACGAATTATATTTTTCAATTTATCTTCTGATTTTAAATGTGCAAGTTCAAAATATTTATTGGCGGACCTCCTGAGAGGACTACAGCTTAAGGACCGCTGGTGTAGAGAATGCTCGAAGGAAAGGGGAAACCTGTAACAGGTAAACAGTGCTGTATGTGGGAGGATAACACCAAAAGATGGAAAGGAAAAATGCCTGTCAGTTTGCACCATCAAGACAAGCGAGAGAGAAAGAGAGAGAGAGAGAGAGAGAGAGAGAGAGAAAGAGAGATAACGTTAGAGATCAATTGCAACCGAACTGCGAGATGGAGATGGCGCTTGAGCTGAACTGAACTAAGCTGAACTGAACAACAAAAGTAGATTAAGTATCATACCCTTTACAGATCTCCGCTCTAACAAATGCCAACATATTTGGCTGTTATAAGGTTGTTTTTTTGGCAGGTGGGCAGTACGGAAGGTTGCCATTGTTTTCTGTACGTGGAGAAACAGTGGCACCAAAAACAGTAGTAATGACATATGGTGAAAACGATAATTTATACCCAAAAAAGTATATTTAAATACAGTTAATTAAACAAACACGCAGCAGGAATATTGCTCAAGTAAAGACGATCATTTATCATCTTCTTATTCTTCGTTCGTTCTCTATCTCCCGCTTTGCCAATTAGCACGATATTGTTTGGAGAACGGAATGCATTGTGTCGTAGTTTACAGCTTGACTGCGATATTTGCACCTTTCGGCCAGACACATCCGACTTCGGCAGTCATTTTTGAGTACCGGGTTAGCTTTCCCTCTTCGATCCAGTCTCCTTAGCCAGTCTACCCTGTTGCAGTCCGTTATCTAGATTCATTGCGTGGAGGTGTAGAGGTGTCTTGGCAGCATTGGTTCGCTGGCCCTGACGCTAGCAATCAGCTATGGGTCACTGGCCCTGACGCTGGCAGTCAGCTATGGGTCGCTTGCCCACCGCTAGCGGTCAGCTATGGGTAGCTGACCACTGCAGCTCGTGCACTGTTCAGCATCTCGATTCCTAGCATATGTGATGCTCGGAAGCTGATGAAAACAGAGATGGCGTCGTAATATTGAAAAGACCTAAAACTATTGAAATCATTTAATAGTAATAATAATAATAATAATAATAATAATAATAATAATACTTACTTACTTGTATTTCCATCCACTTATTTCATTACGTGATGTTGCGAGCTTAAATTATATTTCTTGGACCAAGTGTATTGCGTCGGTTGTTGTAAGCCAGTCTTGTGGGATTACTCTTATGTAATCTATCCATCTGATACTTGTACTTCTTCCTGCTTTGTGATGTAACCGCGCAATTGTAGTTGATCAGGTAGCATTCTCATGAGGTGACCGAACCATCGTATTTTCTGTCTTGAAATGCATCCAGCACATGAAGTATTTCTCACCATAATGTCTAATGTCATTGTTTCTCAGTGTATCTCTCCTGGTACCACCAATAACATTTAATGTCATACCTTGTCATGTTCAACTCATGCGAGTTAGATAAGGAGCGCGTTTGACAGAGTTGGTATAAAAATACCGTTTGTCAGTTGCTGCTTTCTTGTCAAGCTGATGTTCAGATGGTAATCAAACTGTCTAATATAATATTCGTTATATTAAAACCGATGTAACAGAAGCACGGATTTAGTCTGACAATAATGTGCTAGTGTGCATTAACGATGGGAAAGGAGAGGTAATGAATAACTTTGACCTGAGGAAAATATTGAAATTAATATAACGAGAATAGGTCGAGATCATATCCAACAAGCACCAAAATGTACTATAAAGTAATTTTAAGTAAGTCGGGAGAACCAGGATACAATCTTCTCCTAGCACGTGGAGCAGTAGTGGAAGCTAGAACAAGAAATGGAAATAAAACCATTTGTGACAGACCGCAGATAATGTAAGTGTACAGTCTTTAAACTGGTTTAGAAGACTCTGCAGTCTGTATACAGCCAGTTCTTGTTACCTTCACTTTCCCTTGATCTAAAAATACGCATGTGCGTCCAATATATTATTGAATGCTATAATTGACCCTTCTCCACTATTTCCTACGGCAATGCATTCCAAGTATTCCCTATTCTCTGACTAAAAAACTATTTCCTGGTATCTAATCTGGACCTTTCTTTTAATTTGTGGAGGTGTCCTCTTGTTTTTATAGTATGTTGCATTTTGAAGAACTTGTTATAGTCTAATGTATCTTTTCAGTTGATTATCTTATAAACCTGTATTAAGTTACTTCAAATTCTTCTCTTTTCTAGGCCAGTTTTTCTCTTTCTTCATAACTATAATTCTGGAATCCCACTATCAGTTGTGTCGCTCTTCTTTCCATCCTTTCCAGCATCTTTATATCTTTTTAACGATAAGGACTCCACACCTGAGCACGGTACTCCAGTCTAGGTCTTACTAATGCTTTATACAGTTTGACTGTCACTCGCATGTTTAATATTTTTTTAATCATACCTAATATTGCATTTGCCTTTTTCACCTGGACTTGCTCACTCACAGCACCGTATGACCTATTTTAAATTAACAACAACTTAATGTCTTTATACAGGTTTAGAAGACTCTTCCGAGTTTGTATACAACCAGTTTCATTTCCTTCCTCTAAAAGCTATATGCATCCAATCTATTCTTAAATGCATTAATTGTCCCTGTCTCCACTACTTCGTGTGCCATTCATCACTCTCTGACTAAAAAAATATTTCTTATATCTAATCTGGACCTTTCTTCAGTTAATTAGTAACTATGCACTCTTGTTCCAGTAGGTGGTTGTATTTTGAAATACCCCCTAGGTCATTTTCCTTTTCTGTCTTTATAATATGGTTTTCTCCCATTACGTAATTATGCTCCATATTGGATATATCTGAGTTTACTTATTGCTATTTCACCGATAATGAGTTCTGGCCTGCCCTCTATCTGTAGAAAAATCTGCTCTGTGTACATATTAAACAGATAAGGTAACAGTACGGGCCTTTGTGGCAATCCTCTTCTTGCATCGATCTTTGGTCAGTGCTGCCTGCCAGATCTTACAATGACAGTTTTCTGCCAATGCAGGTTACTAAACATTATTGTGTCCTTTCCATCCATACCTATTGTTCTCCATAAGTAATATGTTTCTCATGCTGGACTATGTTAGAGACATGTTTTCAGTCTATATAGCACACACACATATGGTATGTACTTCTATATATGTTTCTGCTAGTGTCCTTAAACAGAAAAGTACTTCCCGTGTTCCGCTATTCTATCTAAATCCAAATTGCTGATCATGAACTTGATTGTCTACTCTACGAGAGATTCTCTCCGGTATCATTCTAATCATGGTGTGGTTTGTCAGGCTCATTATTTTAACATATGAACAGTCTGTGGCATTAGTCTTGTTTTTAGTCTTATCAAGGCAGGCGTGCTCCGGTCGCTCGCTATACAGCATGTGGTCCGGATGTCATTAAACAGATCCTGGAGAGTAGATGTCATTAAACAGATCCTGGAGAGTAGATGTCATTACACAGATCCTGGAGAGTAGATGTCATTAAACAGATCCTGGAGTGTAGATGTCATTAAACAGATCCTGGAGTGTAGATGTCATTAAACAGATCTGGAGTGTAGATATCATTAAACAGATCCTAGAGAGTAGATGTCATTAAACAGATCCTGGAGTGTAGATGTCATTAAACAGATCCTGGAGTGTAGATGTCCTTAAACAGATCCTGGAGAGTAGATGTCATTAAACAGATCCTGGAGTGTAGATGTCATTAAACAGATCCTGGAGTGTAGATGTCATTAAACAGATCCTGGAGTGTAGATGTCATTAAACAGATCCTGGAGTGTAGATGTCATTAAACAGATCCTGGAGTGTAAATGTCATTAAACAGATCCTGGAGTGTAGATGTCATTAAACAGATCCGGAGTGTAGATATCATTAAACAGATCCGTGAATGTTATCTACTCGCATGGTTATAGTATCCATTCCTGCTGCTCTCCCTTTGCTGTTTTTATTTCTGATAAAAGGATGCTTGATCCTAAACCAGTCCTAAACTGTGCAACAAAAAAAAAAAAACAAAAAAAAAAAAAGATTCAGCACGAAGCTAGCAACATCATCATCGAGAACAAGTTTTTACAGAAATGACAATGCAAATAGTTTACAAAGTGTTTTGCGCGGTCTTGCAGTAAATGGGCATTATAAGGAGCAAAGGTAAGATTTCAAGCGGAAAAGTGCAGACCGCAGAACAAGGACAAATGAAAGAGTTTCAGTGGCACAAGAAGAAAGCAGACAGACAAAATAGATAACTTATTCAGAAAGACAATGTTGATGTCAGACCTTCATTCTTTGCAGTATCCTGGCAAACGTCTTAGTCGTTCTACAGTTGCATCAATATTTGAGAATACCTGTGTAAAGGTGGACGGTATGTTTGTGGCCAAAAAATGACACGGGGTAAATGAATTGAGGGCGCGCATAATGGTAAAATAACGCGCTTAGGAAGGCGTTCTTGGCGCTTCGCTTGATTTACTTGACAGTTACAGTTTGCAAAGAAAGAAAACATGAACATATATGAAGTAGTATTTTTCACTTTCATTAAAAAGTTAGGGGTGGGTGGGGTAAAGGGATAAGACCAGAAAAAGTGTACAAGAACAATGAACTCGCTATAAGCCAAAAGTAGGTGATAGCTATGATGGAGTACTTGGCCAAGAGCGCTGGCAGAGGAAAATGGAGGGCCCAGGAAAAAAAGATTATGTTAAATGTATGTTAATGAATAGAACAACGTATGCTAGTTGGTGCAGTGACCCGTTCAGTTGATCATATTTCAGCACTTGATCAGAAAGCTTCTCTATTCGGTTCAGAATCATTCCCGCTCAAATGAAACCGCGGACAGAACACAATGGAGAAAATGTGCAAGGCTTGAAGCAATCCGGGGCGACATACGACCAATTGATACCCGAGGGTCTCATCAGAGAGCTAGTAGCCTCTGGTAATGTTTGTCCACAAACATTTCAGAAGCCTACTTCTCCTCTATCTTCTATTATTGTGTTACTCGAGCGATTCAGGCGATCGACTGCCATCTAGATTGGCCCCGACCTATTTAGCGTCGCCTGTACTGATCAATTCCTGGATATTAATTACTAAAAGATTATTTTTTTTCCTTTTTCAATTAACCAAATCCTGTCTTGCAAGGTTCGGTATTCCGTTAGTCTGTGCGCTCAACGTGGGAGGTTTGATCTGCCGATCGTGACCAGCCATGAAATAGCCGGGACACGCAGTAGTGAAACAACTATGACCTGCTTATCGATGTGTCTAGTTTAGATGAGAAGGTTGAAGTCCTGTTGTAAGTAGATGTTCTGTTTATCGTCATTATAATCATGTCATAGTAGTGCTATTGAGGATCTAATCAGTCCACTATATTAGTGATATTGAGGATCTAAACAATCCACTATATTAGTGATATTGAGGATCGAATCAGTCCACTATATTAGTGATATTGAGGATCTAATCAATCCACTATATTAGTGCTATTGAGGATCGAATCAGTCCACTATATTAGTGATATTGAGGATCGAATCAGTCCACTATATTATTTCAGCGTTTCATAATTTCAGACGCCTACCATTTCTCAGCTTGCAATAAGTTATCGGATTTCTTCAATCTTTGACATTCCTTTCTCCTCAACTTTTCGTAGGATTTCGCAATTCGGGTGGGGTGGCGGCGAGAAAGAGAGAGGAGAGCTAGAGAGAGAGAGAGAGAGAGTGAGAGAAGGAGCATCACCTTCTTCAGTACATTTCTGGAAGCACAAAAGACCATTTTAAACTACCAAGAAAACACCGCCAAGAGTGAAGATCAACTACTTAGAACTGCCCCAACCAATCAGTGAAACCTTGAATGTGTTTCTCTATTCACACCAATCACATTAAGGTGTGTACAGAGCGGCATTTAGGCTACATTAACAAGCTTCAAAATAGGGCCTCACAATCAGTAGGAATCTCAAGACATTTTGTTGATGGGGGCTTTTTAAAATAATCATGAATCATAGCTGGCCTTGGGTACTGTACAAAGAATGGCTACAGGCCGAGTGAAGTGTAGAGAGCTTTTTGATGTCCTTAACGACGCCACTGACCAAGGAAATAAGAAGAATATATATATATATGTATGTATTATATATACGTGTGAGTATATACTTTAAATTCAGTTACCAGTATACAGGCTATGTAGGTTACAAAACATAGAAAAGAGAACTGTATAGGATTTTTCTCAACATTTGCAAGGGATGTAGAGAGTATAGAATGTCGACGCTCTGACCCAGTTTTCTCAGCTGGAGCTGTAATGAGTATGCGTTTATAGGCACGTTCATACCCCTTAGACATCTTCACTGAATTGTGGGCTTAACAGCTATAAGGGCGTGGGGAAAAGAAGGAGGGGAGAGTGTAGAGGCGGAGAAAGATAGAGACAGAGAATTGTGGGAAGAAATTGACAGGAGAGAGAAAATGGGGATGCGATGGACGAGGTGTGCAGAGGAAACAGATTGAGGGGGGAGGGGGAGGTGTTGATAGTTTGAGTGGACAAGGAAGAAATAGACACGAGATGCGCGGGTCGCAAGTGGGGCAAATGTGTAGGGTAGGGCTTTTTTGACGAGTGGATGAGATGGGTGAGCGAGAAAAATGGGATAGGAGGGTGGTGAAAGGTGAAAAGATGGACTAGGAGATGGTGAGGCTAGATATGTTGGGAAGGGCGGATTAAGGGAGAAGAGATGGACTGGTTAATGGTGAGACTAGATGAACTGGGAAGGGCGGTTTTAGGGATAAGAGATGGACTGGTTGATGGTGAGACTAGATGAACTGGGAAGGGCGGTTTTAGGGATAAGAGATGGACTGGTTGATGGTGAGACTAGATGAACTGGGACGGGCGGTTTTAGGGAGAAGAGATGGACTGGTTGATGGTGAGACTAGATGAACTGGGACGGGCGGTTTTAGGGAGAAGAGATGGACTGGTTGATGGTGAGACTAGATGAGTTGGAGAGGGCGGTTTTAGGGAGAAGAGATGGACTGGTTGATGGTGAGACTAGATGAGCTGGAGAGGGCGGTTTTAGGGAGAAGAGATGGACTGGTTGATGGTGAGACTAGATGTACTGGGACGGGCGGGTTGATTGGGAAGAGATGGGAAAGGCAATGGACAAGTTGAGGGTAAGAAAATAGTGTCTGGGTGAGGTGGTAATAAATAGGCAGCAAATTGGTGAGTGGAGGGGGAGGAGGGAGGAGGGAGGAGGCCGACTGACGGGCATAACCAGGAAGATTGTGTAAAATGTCACACCTCGCGAGGGCAGGGCGTGGGACGGGGGGTGTGGTGCGGGAGAGTAGCGGAGAGAGGTGCAGGTAAGGAGGGTCCTAACATGCAACACTTGCAGAACTATCCAGGACAAAGCGATTGGCAAAACTTGGTTAAAAGATGTGCAATTATGTATTGATCTGTTAATCTTAGCTCATCCAATCTTTACTTACCTTATGACGTCCTCACCTAGTCTAAATCTGGCACTGGGTGTAGATTGTCTTCTTTGTATTTTTTTTTGCGGTTTATGGTTTTTACAGGTTGAGGCAGTCAACCCCATGCTTCACACTTTTCAGATACCTCTTACGACATGTCTGGCAGGTTACAGTGTAGTATTTCATATTCCCATGTTGCGCTCCGGTAACACACATGCGTGTAATGATGCTGGCGCCAAGTAATTGTATGCATTAGCATACCACGACGTCACACCAGGAATCATTTGTGAATTACCACGATTGAAAGCACCAAGACTCTTAAGGTGTCTTGGCACTTCGAATTCTTCACAGATCAGTCTACGTGAACCGCAGAAAACCGAACATTGTCAGGAAGTGGCTATAATCTGTTGATATGATATTATCTAGCGGCGATAACATGTAGTGCTACGAATGAAATTTGAATAAACTGGACTATGACATTATTTTGTTTATTAATGTCATAAATAACTGGACTACAGGCTTTCAAACAGTACTGCTTCTACAGCTCTTCTATGTGAAGCAAGATAAAGAATCCAGGGGAAAATATTTGGCTTGTGAATATATATAGTACTGGCAACAATGTGTTGTTCATCGGTGTTACCAGAAGAGACAGAATGCGGAATAACGACATTCGAAGTATGGTCGGCACTACGTCTTGGGCCGAACAGATTTCCAGGCAGAAAATAAGTTGGTTTGATCATTTCATGAGAATGCACCCTCATCATCTTCAACTGATGGCTTACCATGATGGTAGAGCTGGCTACAGGGCAAGGTGGCGGCCGCGAGGTAGGTGGATAGATGACATTAGAGTGATTGTGCAACGACAAGGGCTCAGATTGACCGACTCAACGCACTTGGCGCAGAATAGACGACTCAAGCTCCCCACAACGCTAAACGGCACAAGTGGAAAGAAAACTAACTAACTAACCGACAACAATCGCAAAGGCAAGTATGTTACAAGCACATGGTAAACATATACATCGGATAACAGAAAAGAAAGTGAAGTATGAAGCAATCAAATTCGAACCAGTGACCTCCAGATGACGGATGCGCCTTGACTCAAGAAAGGCTTGAGTTAAGTGATTCGTCCAACTAGCCTTTGCAATCATTGGCTTAGTGATCGTGCAATATGACAAAAATGTTGTGACAAAGTGTGACGATCAGAGGCAAAACAGGGGAGGTGGTGCTTGAATAAATGTGACGTCAAAAATCAATATTATTATCGAATTCTATTCTACCTGGTTATACATTTTCTTACCTGATGTTTGCTACCACTGTCGCAACCATTAATTGGATATGCATCTTCACCTTGTCACGTTCACAGTGAGAAAGGTTGAAGTCAATACAGAAAGAGGGTGCGTGACAGGTAATGTGGCTGGTGGTATGTAAATATGTGACTGAACATATGTGGGTATGTGACTGATCCTATGTAGGAATGTGACTGATTCTATGTGGGTATGTGACTGGTCCTATGTGGGCATGTGACTGGCCCTATGTGGGCATGTGACTGGTCCTATGTGAGTATGTGACTGATTCTATGTGGGTATGTGACTGATTGTATG
The DNA here is from genome assembly GCA_036924085.1 of Ariolimax columbianus. Lineage (NCBI taxonomy): Eukaryota > Metazoa > Mollusca > Gastropoda > Stylommatophora > Arionidae > Ariolimax > Ariolimax columbianus. The sequence goes on from JAVGWX010000001.1 coordinate 13,758,227, forward strand.
TGGGCATGTGACTGGCCCTATGTGAGTATGTGAATGATTCTATGTGGGTATGTGACTGATTCTATGTGGGCATGTGACTGGCCCTATGTGAGTATGTGACTGATTCTATGTGGGTATGTGATTGATTCTATGTGGGCATGTGACTGGCCCTATGTGAACATGTGACTGGCCTTATCTGACATTGTGACTGGCCCTATGTGAACATGTGACTGGCCCTATGTGAACACTTGACTGGCCCTATGTGGACATGTGACTGGCCCTATGTGAACAATTGACTGGCCCTATGTGGGCATGTGACTGGCCATATGTGAACTTGTGACTGACCCTATGCGGGCATGTGACTGGCCATATGTGAACTTGTGACTGACCCTATGCGGGCATGTGACTGGCCCTATGTGAACTTGTGACTGACCCTATGTGGGCATGTGACTGGCCCTATGTGAACTTGTGACTGGCCCTATGTGAACTTGTGACTGGCCCTATGTGTACATGAACAGTATCCCAGTTCCACCTCTCGTGTTCCTCGACAGCCAAAACGGGTATAAACCTGGAAACCTGCTTAGGTCTCAAACCTCATCCACTATTAAACTCAACAAAAACATAAACCTAGAAAACTGCTTAGGTCTCAAACCTCATCCACTATTGAGCTCAACAAAAACATAGACCTGGAAACCTGCTTAGGTCTCAAACCTTATCCACTATTGAGCTCAATAAAAACTCATCAGTCGCTTTCCTACAGATACAATATTTTAAAAAATAAGTTTAAACCTTACAATGAAGACAAAAACGGATGGATAATTTCTCAGCGTGCAATAGTTTAGAGCGATATTACACTTGTGAGTTTCTATCGCTTGCAATGTGCGCAATAAGCATGAAAGAATCGAAGTATAATATGGCATTACAAATCTACAACAAAATGAACAGGAAGGCCGAGAAAATACAACTTGATCTCTATATATTTTAAATAATTACAAATAGTAACTGGACAAAGCGGCAGAACAACGTTGATTAAATTAAGTTAACAGTTTGAAGATGTGACGTATTGTAAATAACTTGTTGTAAGTCTAGTCTGCGCTTGGTGTGTTCGGTAGATCTGTATAACATTGGATAACGGAAACATGAAAGAGTAAAGAGATGTTTGATCCTCACTGCAATAAATCTTCTTCTTCTTCTTCTTCTTCGTACGCAGTCAGACAGTGACCATTATTTTTTCGAAAAAAGCGGCGGTCATCCTGAGGCTGTCAACACTGCCATAGAGCTTGTCTTGCAGTTCCACTGGTGATGGCCCCATCTGCTCTCTCTGATCCTCGTATGTCAAGCAGTTCTGCAGCAGATGTTCAGCGGTCATTTTACCGGTACCGCACGGGTATTCGTCGGTACCACCTATCTTCAATTTGTTGAATAGGTGGTACCTCAGTCTATTGTGGCCAGTGCGAAGTCTGAAGACAACGACCTTCTCTTCTGTTCAACTGGTAATAGGCATCATTTTTGGTGTAACCAGTATGTTCGGTTTCCCATTTGGTCATGTATCTGGCTTTGATAAGCCGTTTTGACTCTTCGTACGTCATACTAGTATCTGTTTGTGGTAGTCTTGCACCTTCTTTTGCCAGTCTGTCTGCCTCCTCGTTGCCTTGGATGTTGCAGTGTGATGGGACCCACTGTACCACTACCCTTTTTGGTGCGGACTACTGGCACAGTTTGCAGAGTGCTGCTCTTAAGTCATTAAGCTCAGTGTTTTTCTGGCTTTTTAGCGCTGTGACTACGGCGAGAGCATCTGTAAGCAGCACTATATGGCTTTCATTTTCTTTATGTGTCACCATTTCTTCCACTGCCGCCCTCAGTGCCTCTGCCTCCGCTCTGAAATTGCTTGTGTACTTACCAGTAGCGAATGACAGTGTTATTTGTCTGCCATTTGGTAGGTTCAGGAATGCTTCTGCCCCTCCGTTCTGTGTAGTGTTTGTTACAGAACCGTCGGTGTATGCATGGGTCCATTCCATGCTTGGGTAGTTTTTCGATATAAAGCTTAGGGTAGTCTCTCTCCTTTCTTTTTCAGTCTGGCAGTTTTTGTTTCCAATACCTGGTATATTTTCTACCACCTCTGGAAATATATCCTGCCTCCAGGTAGGTTTTCGTACAGTAGTGATGGGTTTTGGTGTTGTTAGTGCGTTTATGGGATCTTCGTGCATCTTTGCTTTGGCTATTTCTGCAAAGTTTCTCCGCTTTAGTTTCCCATTTCCCAAATTGTTTAGTCTCTGGTGCATTGGATGGTCTGTCAGTCTTCAAAGTTTCTCTGACTGCAGCTGGGCTCTGCAGTCTCTTCTATCGGTCATGGATTGCAGTTTTGTAATCTTTTCAAGTTCTACAATTGGCGTTTATTTCATGCCTCCTGTTATAACTCTCATGGCTTGTTTTTGAAGTTTGCTAACTTTATCGAAGTTCGCCTTTGCTGCTGTTGTCCATGCCGCAATGCCATACTCGAGAACTGGTCTCACTCTTCCAGTATACAGTTTCTTTAGTATGCTTTCGTCTGCTCCCCAGCTTGTGCCAGCAAGTTTCCTCATGATTGCCATTCTTTCTCTGGCTCTCATTCGGTTTCTCTCAATCTGACTTTTCCATGTCATGCGCCGATCGAATGTGACTCCCAGATAGTTTGGGTTGTCGTTTGGCTGCAGGAATTTGCCATTTAAACTTAATTTGGTATTTTGGGGTTTGATTGAAAGCGAGAATATTGTGCATGTGGTTTTCTCCTCGTTTATTTTGACCAGCCATGAGTTCGCCCACTCTTCCAGCGATGTTAGGGCCTGCTGCATCCGATTTCTTGCTATGGTGAGATTCTTACTGCAATAAATGAATCAGCATTCTACAGATTACAGGGTTTCAAGTCAAATGTAAAGGAGTGTGTCAGTTCAGTACGCTGTCATTGGCTATATGATATTGAGTGCCTATGAGTATATCCAGAATGCTTTGATGCTGTTTCTGTTTAACATAATATAGTATTGATCATCAGAGAGCAAATACACAAATCTTGGTCAGTTAACAAGATAACCAATTACGATGCGAGTTAAAAACAAACTATTTTCTTCATTGACAGAGTAGAGAGAAAATAGCTAGCACTTAAATGGCAATTTCCGTGATATTTTATTCTTCTGTTTCTCTATGTGCCTTACAGACTGGCCTAATGGGTCAGCTATATTGTCTCCCACCCCAGTGTGCTATCGGTCAGTTCTATTGTTGACTTTCATGTGTTTCTCTATGTGCGTTACAGACTGGTCTAGTGGGTCGGCTGTATTCTCTCCCACCCCAGTGTGCTATCGGTCAGTTCTATTGTTGACTTTCATGTGTTTCTCTATGTGCGTTACAGACTGGCCTAGTGGGTCAGCTATATTGTCTCTCCCCCCCCCTCCCCCCAGTGTGCTATCGGTCAGTTCTATTGTTGACTTTCATGTGTTTCTCTATGTGCGTTACAGACTGGCCTAGTGGGTCGGCTATATTCTCTCCCATCCCATCCTGTTGCCCGCTTATTTTAAACCTTCTCTTAAGAGGCCATCACACTAGTACTGATTCATTCTTGTGTGTAATACGCTTCCTTTAAACATAAGCTACCCCGAAACAAATCATCGTTAGTCGTTCCAGCCATCTGTTGCACTGATAACATTGTACTGGAAACTACATCCATGCGGTATCCATCGATCGTCTTAGCTTGTCTGTTCATTAACCATGATGCGCTTCTTTACATCCTGATAAGCTCTGTGTAACAGGTCTCTTTCTTGGTATATTTTAAGTTTTATTTTTCATCGTGGGTTTATTATCCAGAAATTAAAAGATACTTAGAATTACCATCCACCGATGGTGTATTTCTCAATATAACTATACAAACCCAATGCAGTAAAAACCTGAAACAGTGTGCCAATGATCAAAGACAATACACAACAAATAGTCGCATTCTCTGTAATCTGTCAGCAAACACATGCTGCTATTTTGTGGTATTTCTCTTTAGTTCAAGCATTACAGGTTCTGGCATGACTTTGGATCTTCGTCTCTAGAGGTTCTTGAGGTAACGGTAAAGGCTGTTTCAGATTGTTTGGAGATGGGATTCGTTTTGCTAGCACGTTCTTGTCATCACGTTACGAGAACCAATAATAAACATCGGGACGTATCTTGCTCTTTCTCTACACATATTTGTCCTATTGATTGTTCATCGCTCAACTTTTACATTTACTCCGGTGTTGGGTTTCAAACTCGCAATCCACGGCAAGCGCTGCCGTTGGTGTCTCAGTATGCGATCAAAGATAATACAGGTTAGTCAAGGATATATGGCATTAAGTCATGTAAGTTGGGGCATCTACATTTTTCCAAAACAGAGCACATTGTTTAAATGTGAGTATCAACTGAAAAAAACAACACACTAACACGTGTAAATTTGATCAGATAAATCTTTTAAAAGACTGTGTAAGGTAAGACACTGTTCTAGAAGGAAAAAAACAGATAATGAGAAAAACTACAGAACCATCTATACGAAACAAGAAAACTTAGCAACCACGTGTAGACGTGAAACTTCATTTGATCCAAGCGGTATTTCTTAGTCGCTGACTGAACTAGTTTTTTTTCTCCTCATGATACAGTCCTAACAGTGATTAGCATGTGTGTACTCCGTGAACATGGCGCTGATGGCTAAACTGAGAAGAGTTGTTGAAGAAACGAAAGCTTTGTCAGATACCTCGTCTTCTTCGTTTGTCCTACTGCCATTGCCATACGGCGCCGCAGAGAGGCGGGGTATGTAGATTTCTCATTATCGCCAAGATAACTGTGAGTTTTAAACAAAAAACACAATTTGTCTACAAACGATAGCAGTGCTTAAAGATGATAGTTTCGTCGCCATCGCGAAATAACTCATGGCCAGAATATATAATTACAGCAGTTTTGAGAGGAAATAGTTTTGAGGCTGAAACAAACATTTATCAAAGAACGAAATATCATCCTACATTTATACATCAAATGCATATTCTGTGAAATCAAGTTTCTTAATGAGTGACATTATGAGGAAATCTGCAAACCCTGAAACATTTTATTGTTTCTTTAAAAGGTGTCTTGATAAAGCAAGTGAAATTCTATATCCTGATAAAACAGAACATTAATGAATACATCAGCTTGTCCGCTAATATTGTATGCTTCCAGAATCACTGATTAATGGCGGTTCTTATTTTTAACGTTTACTGTGCGATGTGCAAGGCACGACAAAGTAAAATCTCCACCTACGAAATGGGATGTCTTCGAATGGTCCCTTGCGTCTTCAGGAGACAGATTGAGGAACGAAGTGTCGGTGAAAGTGTCGATCGAAGTGTCGGTGCCTATAACTTTACCGAATACATATCTAGACAGAAAGTGCGATGGATCGATCATCTCATGAGAATGTTTCCTGATCAACTACTACTGCGAGCCTTACGGTCCGGCTGTCGAATGTGGGAGGCCGAGGGGAAGGTGGATAAACGACGTACAGACGATTTGTCAGCGACACGGATTGACAAGGTCAGAGGCGACGTATCGTGTCCAGGAGAGGCGACTAGAGCACCCCACGGCGCCCATCGGGATAGAAATGGACCGATAACTAACTAACTAATTAACTATCTAACAAATTAACTAACTAACCTAATCTCTGTGTCACTATTACTGTCCGATGTTACTGTCTATACAGATGTAGTTTATCTTGGAGCATGTTGTATTTCTTCTTTGTCTCTGCCCTATAATCAATTTGTGATGCTATATTGGACGTACACGTTTTGATATGTCTGTTTCGGTGCTGGAAGATGATGTTTGGAGTATTCTCTCCTCACTCTGTTTCATTTGACTATCCCACAGTCACACTCTTGCACAACTTTCCACGCGCCCTCATGGTGAGGCCCTTCCATTGCACTTTGGTTGGGCTAGCTTCCGAGGGCGCACAAACCTAGCATAGGTACATACAGACGCACACATGCATTCAAGCACTGGTTTATGCGTCCTGATATCGCCCAAAGGACTAAGTCTCGGGTGGAATGGGCGCGCCTCTGCCAGTAGAAACTAGTGAGGCAAACGCTTAAGAAACAAACAAGATGTTTGTTATTAATAGTTCCTCCCCAGAACATAAATGTTTGGCGGATTGTAAAACATCCAGAACAGCACACACTTGCGTACTACAACATTGGCCCCAGTATATCCAAGCTGATATAAATAAATAACGCTACAACACATTAGACAGACTACATGTCCACAAATCTACACAACTCACACATTAGACAGACTACACGAACACGTTCACAAATCTACACAAGCCCCACACTACTCCAAAAGATATAGAAGTCGCTTAAAGGCTTTTATTCAACTTAACTCACATAAACACAGGAAAACAACGCAAACCAAAATGTCAACTTAACTCATATAAACACAGGAAAACAACGCAAACCAAAATGTCAACTTAACTCATATAAACACAGGAAAACACCGCAAACCAAAATGTCAACTTAACTCATATAAACACAGGAAAACAACGCAAACCAAAATGTCAACTTAACTCACGTAAACACAGGAAAACAACGCAAACCAAAATGTCAACTTAACTCATATAAACACAGGAAAACAACGCAAACCAAAATGTCAACTTAACTCACATAAACACAGGAAAACAACGCAAACCAAAATGTCAACTTAACTCACATAAACACAGGAAAACAACGCAAACCAAAATGTCAACTTAACTCACATAAACACAGGAAAACAACGCAAACCAAAATGTCAACTTAACTCACATAAACACAGGAAAACAACGCAAACCAAAATGTCAACTTAACTCACATAAACACAGGAAAACAACGCAAACCAAAATGTCAACTTAACTCACATAAACACAGGAAAACAACGCAAACCAAAATGTCAACTTAACTCACATAAACACAGGAAAACAACGCAAACCAAAATGTCAACTTAACTCACATAAACACAGGAAAACAACGCAAACCAAAATGTCAACTTAACTCACATAAACACAGGAAAACAACGCAAACCAAAATGTCAACTTAACTCACATAAACACAGGAAAACAACGCAAACCAAAATGTCAACTCAACTCACATAAACACAGGAAAACAACGCAAACCAAAATGTCAACTATGCCAGACGAGCGAAAAAGAATTAGAAGACCACATATTCTACTCGTGCAGTTCAGTCATACCCACAAGTCAAATTCTACAAGACACAATCGAGACTCAAACAAGACAGAAGATAGACATGCATAAGGCAATAATGCTAAACACCATACCAGACACAACACCAATAATCCAAACACAAATGCTAACTCTGCTATCAGAATACAGACACATCATATGGAGATGCATAAATGAAGCCTCCTATCACTTCAGAACATACTCCCCAGACACTCTACTACACATGTTCATGACAAAGGCGTTGTCCAGTAGCTACATACAAATGTAAATGGTGTACTGTGAAATATGTGTTAAAATATGGTTGATCCTTTTCAATTTCGCTTGCCACTCAAACAGAAAAAAAATGTGTTCACGTGAAAAAGAGCGGATGAATGAATGTATGCCTGTTTGAGACTTTCCCTCCTTTTTTGTTTCAACACCACACAAACTGAAATCAAGTAAAAAACAGGTAGCAGAGCAGGGAAAGTATCAATTTCCCCCATTCCAACTGAGGGGTTTGTTACCCTACTGAACTCAATCACACAACCCCTTCCCAGTGGTGTAATTTTTTTCTCCTATCTTTTCAATTCACAAGTTTTATGGTGGTCCATTCCTTCACTAGTCAGTTCGTAAGTTTTGATCAAAAAAAAAACAATGGGCAGGAAATAGCCCGGGTTTTATGGTAGAGTGGACTGACAGAAGCCTAGGGTCAAGAATGATTTTCATGTAGACCATACATTACCCATCCCCTTGACTACGTTACAGGTACACAAAACCGTTATGGCTCTATAGCTTTATGGGAAAAAGTAAAAACATGTATATACAAATGTGTGTGAATAAGCAAATATGTATGTACGGATATGTAGGCATGTTCCAAATGTGTATGTGGGTACGTGTTTTTATGCGTATGTATATGGGTGCATACATGTATGTATGTATATATGTATGTATGTATGTATATATGTATGTATGTATGTATGTATGTATGGATGTGTGTGTATGTATGTATTTATTATGTATGTATGTATGTATGTATGTATGGATGTGTGTGTATGTATGTATGTAGGGATGTGTGTGTATGTATGTATGTATGTATTTATTATGTATGTATGTATGTATGTACGTATGTATGTATGTGTTTATGTATGTGTGTGTATGTATGTATGTGTACAAGGATGTATTTGTGTGTATGTATGCATATATGTATATATGTACGTGAGTGTGTATATGTGTGTATATATATGTATGAATATGTGTGTACATGTGTATATCTATGCACATTCGTGTGTGTGTATAGATATATGTATTCCTATAAATTAATATGTATGTATCAGCAAGTACACATGTGTATTAATTTATATGTGCATTAATTTAAGCTTTTACAAATAAATTGATGTCACCTTTCACCTCACAAAGTATAACTCCCACCATCTCACGTTTCATCTCATGGGATTTTTCACCTCATATAACACAAAGATTAGTTTTAAAATTGTACAATCAAGAATTTGAACAAACAAAAAAATGATACATGTGTAAGATGTTCTCCATTGCTGTCCCACTTGGAGAAGGTCTCATTGAATTTTCTAAAGTACTAGTCACGTGATAATTTTGTTTTTCCTTATCATCCCGATTTATCGTTTAAAAGAGATCATTCCTGTTTTCATCATTGCTTTTGTTGTAGCATTGGGCGTGCGTATGGACCCTTGTTCCTGTATTTCCACTTTCAACTGTTTGTAGAAGGTTCTATCCTTTTATGACGTACTGATTCTGCAGCGAACTTTGCTTGCTCTGAATGTTCAAGGCAATCTACATCATCTTTAGCATTTCCTTAGTGTCGACACAGTTCCAAATCAGCACAGAGTTCCCAAGGGAGTTTCATCCCTTTCCCGTATATCTGGTAGCCACCGAAAGCCTACCTTAGTTTTTCCATAAATTCGATCAACTCCTGTATTTCTTCACAAAGTCCATTAACTGTTAATGTTCCTATTTATTTAGTTCCTTGCCTGTTTAGTTGGTCTTGAAGTTTCCAGTCGGTAATCCGGTGAGATCAGCCATTTAATGGTTTCCTGTCAATAGTATTCTACAAGTCAGTTTAAAACAGTGGGGGACAATTTCGGCATGGACAACACTGGGAGGACAGCTAAGAGAGGTGAAAACGTGTCTCTTACGGCAAAGATTCTTGGTCATGAGACGTCCGGTCTACTCTGGGGTAAATGGGACCTAGAGATGGAGCTGGCTACTGACTTCACATAAAGCTGAAACCTTGTACAATGACTCATCCATTGCAGCAGTGTCTGATATAGTACAGCAGGTACTTGTTTTTTACATTGCGAAAATGAAATTCACAAAAATATTTAGGTCAGGAATGGAAAGGCCTTGACTACTTAAGAAGAGATTCGACTCAGCACAAACATAATAGCGGGGAAGTGGCGTTCAAAATGTGGGTCACAGAGTCCGTGGGTGTCTGACAGAAGAACACGGTCTGTAGCGATAGAATTTATTTGAATTTCCTTCTTGTATTTTTCTACCATGCCAATAATTGTCTCCCATCGAATGCATTGAGGAGATTCAACTATATTTGTAGAATGTATCGAAAGACTGATTTATTAAAGTGTGTCGCAAACTCAATCAAACAACCTTGATAGCTGCCCGTGGAGCATACAGATCAAACAACCTTGATAGCTGCCCGTGGAGCATACAGATCAAACAACCTTGATAGCTGCCCGTGGAGCATACAGATCAAACAACCTTGATAGCTGCCCGTGGAGTATACAGATCAAACAACCTTGATAGCTGCCCGTGGAGCATACAGATCAAACAACCTTGATAGCTGCCCGTGGAGCATATAGATCAAACAACCTTGATAGCTGCCCGTGGAGCATACAGATCAAACAACCTTGATAGCTGTCCGTGGAGCATACAGATCAAACAACCTTGATAGCTGCCCGTGGAGCATACAGATCAAACAACCTTGATAGCTGCCCGTGGAGCATACAGATCAAACAACCTTGATAGCTGCCCGTGGAGCATGCAGATCAAACAACCTTGATAGCTGTCCGTGGAGCCTACAGATCAAACAACCTTGATAGCTGCCCGTGGAGCATACAGATCAAACAACCTTGATAGCTGCCCGTGGAGCATACAGATCAAACAACCTTGATAGCTGCCCGTGGAGTATACAGATCAAACAACCTTGATAGCTGTCCGTGGAGCATACAGATCAAACAACCTTGATAGCTGCCCGTGGAGCATACAGATCAAACAACCTTGATAGCTGCCCGTGGAGCATACAGATCAAACAACCTTGATAGCTGCCCGTGGAGTATACAGATCAAACAACCTTGATAGCTGCCCGTGGAGCATACAGATGTAGAAAACACTAGTCATGTTGATCTCTTCTAGACAAATGTGCCGTTAAAAAAATGTGCCTTTAAATGGATGCATTCTACTAACGTGTAAGGAAACTTCGAAACGATTTCAGGTGTCAGGCGGCTATTTTTGGAACAGTCTGATCTTTCGAGGTAAGATTTCGGTCAGACTTTTGCTAGGTCGTAATGACTGAGTTTTTCAGCAGTACAATACAATAGTACGCTTAGGTGACCAGGTCCCGTCTACCAATCGTGTCCATGACCACGTCGTTCCAACAAGTGTAGTGATTATATTTCTGTTTGGGGTGTATGCTACCAACTAGCTGCATCTTGTGGATCATTCTGCACAATTTTGATTCAAAGATTCAAGCAGAGAAACCAGTTTCTGTCAGTTAAACAAAAACAAGTGCCTAATTATACACACAGCAAACATGGTCATCTTCACAAATGCCCTACCTTCCGCCCCTGTCAGGACATTCAATCCTGGATTCCAGAATTCGAGAAAACCCTAACCAATTTTCTTAAATTTATAAGGTTCTTGTATCTTATGGCATCATTGTCAGTTTGTGGCAAATAGGTCACACTGGCATCCGAAACAGTGAAAAGTGCTGATAATCTCGCAAAGATTGGAGCAAACGAGCCACAACACATCTCCAGAAGACAAAGAACTACAAAACAAATAATATATAACAACTGCAGACTACAGTGGATCGGTGTGTTTGCAATAATTCTGTATGCAGAAATGTCTTAACCCAACCCAGTAGACAGCATTACCAACTTGAGCCGATTAGACCAGAGTACAATTTTCCCGTTACAGACCAAGACATGTTCTCCACTTAGTCATGAATGATTAGATGGTCAGTCTGACCTTAGACCATATACCATACCACACGCACTGTGATGGCCAAGAGAAACGGTCAAAATACCATCTTCTAGATTGTTCATCATTGTCTGAGCTGCGGAAACAACAAATTCCCTCCATCTTATTTTTCTTCTTTTGTCGTCTCACTTTCTACCGGGTTGTAGCCCAGTGTCGTGGATGTATTTGTCTTTCGTCTCTCAAGTGGCCGGAGTAACATTTTTGCACATTTTGCGGAAGGTCTTGTTTACACTGTCTATTCACCTTTTCTTCGGTCTACCTCTCGCACCCATCACTATAGTAATGATAGTCGCGCATCGCAAGCAAAGATGGCGACAACACGAGAACCGTGTTGAGAGATGTGTTCCCACATCACTGTAGAGTCATATCTTAGCACGTCAGGCTCTGTCGCACGTGGGACACCCATGTAAGGAGTCTACCTTAGGGTTGTCGCGCGTTCTGGCAGCCCACTTTCTATGAACCTCAGGGATGATATTATTCGGCGAAATTAGAACCTTGTAACATATTGCCGCGACAGACGGGAATGTTCTTTGGGATGTCAACCAGGCGATGCCATCTACGTTAAATGAAGGAGTCCCTCTATCACCAACATGCTGTACGGAGACAGATCAACTGAAGACATTATGTACATTTCACTATGTGGCAATGGTGGACAATGGGTGTAAACTCGTTATCCTGGGAATCGGCAAAGTTCAAAGGGGTAAAACACGCAGTGATGAGCGATCAGGATGTGCATGATATATTCGTACATCGGTTCTGTTATTGACATCTATTACTGCAGGGTACTAGTACAACTACATGTTACTAGATTACTGCAGGGTACTAGTACAACTACATATTACCCGACTACTGCAGGGTACTAGGTACAACTACATGTTACCAGATTACTGCAGGGTACTAGGTACAACTACATGTTACCAGATTACTGCAGGGTACTAGGTACAACTACATGTTACCCGATTACTGCAGGGTACTATTACAACTACATGTTACCATAAATTAGTTTGCTCCGACAGTACGCGTTTGACACAGATCAACGAGGTGCGACATGACCTACATATGTGCATGTATGACTTAGAACGTGCGCGCGCGCTGGTGTGTGTAGAGAGACAAAGATAATCCCATTAAAAGATACGGCGCTGAGGATGGAGTGTTATAGACTTGATTGTACCAGGTGTCAGCGTTTTTTTAAGTAAAGTAGTTCTGGTACGAACTTGGCTTCCTTTGTTCTCAATCTCCCGCTGGGATCAAGACGCTGAGCAGCGCATGAGCTGCAGTGGTCAGCGACCCATAGCTGACTGCTAGCGTCAGGGCCTGCGAACCAGAGCTGCCAAGACTCTTCTGCACCTCCACGCGGTGATCCTGGAAAACAGGTTGCAGCAGGGCAGACTGGCTAAGGAGAAAGGATCGAAGAGGGAATGCTAACCCGGCACTAAATAAATGCTTGCTAAAGTCGAATGTGTTGGACTGAAAGGTGCAAATATCGCAGTCAAGCTCTAGACTACATTCTGCTACTTAAGCCCTTTCAGGGTTTGGTAGTGAGAGATTGAGAACGAACGCAGAAGAAGAAGAATCTCCCGCTAAAAAACCCTGACAAGCTCTGTTGCAGCCTATTATCCAGGATCACCGCATAGAGGTGTAGAAGGGTCTTGCCAGTTCTGGTTCTCTGGCCCTTACGCTAGCTCATGCGCTAATCAGCATCTTGATCCCCCGGTACCAACTTAGAGCTGGGTTGTTGTTGTTGGGGTTATGGATCCAGCATCACCCGGGCTCTCTCCCTTCGGCCCAATGCCATGTAATGATATTTGCACGTGTTTATAAGTTGTTGTCTAGTGCCATACAAAGTGTTCCATGTATCTGGCCACAGAGAAAGAAGAATTTTCCAAAAAATCATGGAGCACTAAAATAAATGATGATCAATGGTTTCGTATGGATGTGTACACAGCTGGCATATATAGAGTATGTTGTGGTTGGATTCTGTTCAGGTATTTGTTTAGTGGGATGTGTTGGATTCTGTTCAGGTGTTTGTTTAGTGGGATGTGTTGGGTTCTGTTCGGGTGTTTGTTTAGTGGGATGTGTTGGATTCTGTTCAGGTGTTTGTTTAGTGGGATGTGTTGGGTTCTGTTCAGGTGTTTGTTTAGTGGGATATGTTGGGTTCTGTTCAGGTATTTGTTTAGTGGGATGTGTTGGGTTATGTTCAGGTGTTTGTTTAGTGGGATGTGTTGGCTTCTGTTCAGGTGTTTGTTTAGTGGGATGTATTGGGTTCTGTTCAGGTGTTTGTTTAGTGGGATGTGTTGGGTTCTGTTCAGGTGTTTGTTTAATAGGATGTGTTGGGTTCTGTTCAGGTGTTTGTTTAGTGGGATGTGTTGGATTCTGTTCAGGTGTTTGTTAAATGGGATGTGTTGGGTTCTGTTCAGGTGTTTGTTTAGTGGGATGTGTTGGGTTCTGTTCAGGTGTTTGTTTAGTGGGATGTGTTGGATTCTGTTCAGGTGTTTAATTAGTGGGATGTGTTGGGTTCTGTTCAGGTGTTTGTTTAGTGGGATGTGTTGGGTTCTCAGTCGGAAAATGGTGCTCCGATCCTTCCTTGTGAATTGATTTAGACTGTCATCTGGACTGGGGCTTGCCACATGTCCGTAGACCTCCCTCCCTGTGTTTCCCATGGCCCATCTTTTCAGGCAAGTTTATTTGTTTGCTGTTTTTATAAGCTGTTGGCTGTTTGCAAAGTTGTTGCTTTGTGTGGCTGTGCTTATCTTGATCCCTCCTTCGCTAGTCGGTCTGCCTTGTCATTGCTAGGTGTGCTTGAATGTCCAGGGATCCACTGCATAACCATTTTGACAGCACTGGACGTGATAATGTGGTCAATATTTAGCGATATGTGCATTAGGTTAGGTCTACAATGACCAGTAACTTCTAATACTTGAACTTTGGTTACAGAAGTAGAGGCTCTAACTACTCTGTTGCTCAGACGCTCTTTGTATATATGTGCCACGCAAACGTGTGTATACGTGAGTGTGTATATGGGGTGGACGTAAAAGGGGGGGGGGGGGATTGCAGAGAAAGAATAATCCCCATTTGCCTGTTACTATTCCGTCTTTACAAAAGAAATACATGCTTGCACATAGGCAGTGCTAACTTCACTAGGGAGTTATATCTTTCTCCACTGTTCTGTAAGGCTGCGTATAAGTAGACTGTGATAGCACATTCATCATCGTATTATTCCTATAATCTAGTCCGTGACAGGACTAGAAATAAACCGAGCGGTATTATGTGAGTCTATACCTCTACGCCCGTGCATACACTTCCATGTGATCTCACTTGCAGCGTTCTTGTTCCACGGCATCTAAAGGACTTAATTTGACGGGTAACTCAACTGTCTTGATTAAATCATTTTTGTAACGGAATACAGGTAAATGATTAAAATCGGGATTATCATGACAACCATGCCATGCCACGCAGCGTTAACGATAGATTTCTTCCACAAGTATTTTTATTTCGAGCATTTCAACACTTTATTTGCCCTTTGTTTTGCTATCCCTATTATCATGCTATCCCATATATATTGTTGTCCCCTTATGATTATCTTGTCTGCTATCCTTCCCTTTGTTAAAGGGTTTTCAACTTTCTTCTTGTTATTTCTGTTGTGGTTGTTCCAAGCTGCTCGCGCTGAGTCGAGTTCACGCTAGATGACCTTTCATCTATTCCATCATCTGCCGCCAGTGTGGTATGACTTACATTGGGGAAACTGGTATGGAACTACGGGAGCGTTTCCGCCAACACCTCAACGACATCTGCAACCGCACTGGTTCCCCAATTGCCAGCCACTTCAATGGTCCTGAGCACCGGGGTATGGCTGACGTCAGTGTCACTGGTCTAGTTTCGTGCTTCTCTGACGATCGTCATCGATTCGCCCTTGAGAACAGACTTATCTCGAGAATGGGCTTTCTCCAACCACATGGTATTAATATCTTCCATCCTTTTTCTTAAACCCTCACACTGGCCCCCATATATTTGTCTTCCTTCCCCCCCCCCCCGCCTCCCCCATTCTTCCATCAGTTCTCTTCCCCCCTCTCTTATATCAATATCACGCCCTCCCGGCTTATATTGTCTTCTAATTGTTCTCCTATCTGGACCACTATTTGGCCACGCTTGGCTTATCAGGCATATTCCGCCACTTTTTGTTTGACCGCTCCTATTTCAGTTTCAATCGAGCGCTTGACACAACCGGTCGCTTAGACAGAAAGCGTCTACTACCTGAAACAGATGAGTTGACCATTTTTTCTTATATGTTGATTTGTTAGTTCAGTGTTGTTGTCCCTGATGAAGGCCTATTGGTCGTAACGTAGGTTTTGTTTGTGTTCTCATCTCGGTGCGGTATCTGACCATACCCATTTTTAAATTTTGATTGAGCTCAACCTTAATCAACTTTTACTAGTTTTGTTCATGTTTTATTCTCATGACCTTTCTTTGTATTGGGGCGCAGTGACTGTTCTTATCCAGAGGCTTACTTGGGATAGACCGCGGTCCTCGTGGCTGGTGTGCAATGCTCGGCAACTCAACTCGTTGGTCACACTACTGGGACAGAGCCTGTATCAAGGGGCACGTTGGTCACACTGCGGGGACAGAGCCTGTATCAAGACGCACGTTGGTCACACTGCGGGGACAGAGCCTGTATCAAGAGGCACGTTGGTCACACTGCGGAGACAGAGCCTGTATCAAGGGGCATGAACGAGAACGCCAGGTGAGGAATTGAGTACTCTTCACTCCATCTGTTATATAGGGATCTTTTCATATGTTTGTATTGTAATACATTTGTAATGAATTTCTGAGCTGTCCCTGGCATTTATAGTTTTGTAATTTTCTCAGGAACAACATTTCTGCCCCTGAAATGAAATCTGGCGCATTGTTGTGAGAAAAGCGTGAAGGAAAGCAGCAACAGGAAATGCTTGGTTGCTCGTGGTAAACAAATAAAAGCAACAGTTTCTGCAGCCAGAAAATATCACTTCTTTTCTTATTATTGGTTAATTCTGGAAATAACGTTTTGGTACGTTCTGTCGTAGTTTACAGCGAGGGTACGATATCTGCGTCTTTTGGCCCGACACATTCAGTTTCAGCACGGCAAGATGGAACTGATTAGCATCTATAAGATGATTGTCTCAGATGGAATATCATAGTAAATTAGATTATATGAAAACAAAACCATACATACAAATACATGCGCCCTTTAGCCATACTTACAAATACATGCGCCCTGGAGCCATACTTACAAATACATGCGCCCTGGAGCCATACTTACAAATACATGCGCCCTGGAGCCTTACTTACAAATACATGCGCTCTGGAGCCATACTTACAAATACATGCGCCCTGGAGCCATACTTACAAATACATGCGCCCTGGAGCCATACTTACAAATACATGCGCCCTGGCATGGCATCAGTTGACAGTGCTAGTCCAGGATGAAACTATAACAGCTCCGACATACACGTCTTTCAGAAAACGAGATGCGTTCTACGCGACTAATCTTTATCGATTGTTTTACAAGACCAGTGATGCCTTGTGGATTTGAATTATGATAATTATGTAACAAGTACTAATTCACATAGATGTTGCTTTACAGAAGCTTATAGACAGCAAAGGAAGCTAATGAGGTCGGACCATGCACAATGGAAACTTATTACACACATAAAAACAAAATAATCACCGCTTATGTACTTTATGAGAAAAGCAGGTTTGGAGAACATTGCAGCAGACGACACATTTGTAGAGCAGGATTGAAGAAAACTGCAACAGACGACACATTTGTAGAGCAGGGCTGGAGAACACTGCATCAGATAACAAATTTATATAGCAGGGCTGAAGAACACTGCAACAGACGACACATTTGCTGCAAATATGGATTTATGGCGACAAATAGAAAACATGTTTAATAGCTTAACAATGTTGTATGGATAATGGTTAATGTCAGTACTAGGATATGATACATAGAGTTGTGCATATCCTGGATCGGCTTCTTCGAACAGAGTTACACAAACTGATGATATTTGCAGTTATTTAAATGCACTTTGTGAACTGTAGTCAAACAGAAGTGACCTAGCGAATGTTGGAGTTTTTGTATGGTCAAAATATAGCTGGTTCCAATGTATTTAAAATGTCTTCAGGAATGATATAAAAACTTTATTGGTTGAAGACATCTTAGATGTTCTCACATGTAACTCTTAGAAACATCTCGGGTTTTCGTTTACAGTTTGACTGAGAAATAACCTGATTCAGAACCCATTGATGCCATCAGAGACAGGAAGAGAATGAATCTTATTTGACTGGTTATATATCAAGAGGTAACTCGAGCACTTTTATTGAAAGTTACCGTTCTTTGTTGCTAAGAAAAAAACACAATTCAAGTTGTTTTTGTTGGTTTTTTTTTTTGCTCTTAAATTGGTGCTAAATGTGCTTAGAAAACGCAATTACTTTCCAAATAATTCTGCTACGTTCTGAAATGTTTAGAAGTACAAATCCAGTATTTCTCTCCCCTAAACTAAACTGGTTACAACCCCATCTCTAGTATTCCTCTCCCCTCAACTAAACTGGCTACAACCCCATCTCTAGTATTTGTCTCCCCTAAACTAATCTGGTTACAGTCCCATCTCCAGTACTACTCTCCCCTAAACTAAACTGGTTACAACCCCATCTCTAGTAATGCTCTCCCCTAAACTTAACTGGTTATAACCCCATCTCTAATATTGCTCTCCCCTAAACTAAACCGGTTATAACCCCATCTCTAATATTGTTCTCCCCAAAACTAAACTGGTTTTTTTTTTTTTTTTTTTTGCGTTCGCCTTATTTCTCCAATCCCCAAGACGGTTTGCGTTGCACTGCGTTTTTATTTTGCGCCTGTCGGCCCAGTGCATCCGACTTCAGCACGCATTTTATGTAAGGGTCTGCTTCTTCCTGCATTTTATAAGGGTTTGCTTCCCCGGGGTAACGGCCGGTGCTGTGATGGGGATCGAACCCAGCACCTTCTGGTTGTGAGCCGTGTCACTTAACCACTAGGCCACGCCGTCCCCTAAACTGGTTATAACCCCACCTCTAATATTGTTCTCCCCTAAACTAAACCGGTTATAACCCCATCTCTAATATTGTTCTCCCCAAAACTAAACCGGTTATAACCCCATCTCTAATATTGTTCTCCCCAAAACTAAACTGGTTATAACCCCACCTCTAATATTGTTCTCCCCTAAACTAAACTGGTTATAACCCCACCTCTAATATTGCTCTTCCCTAAACTATACTGGTTATAACCCCATCTCTAATATTGCTCTCCCCTAAACTAAACTGATTGTAACCCCATCTCTAATAGTGTTCTCTTCTAAACTAAACTGATTATAACCCCATCTCTGATATTGTTCTCCCCTAAACTAAACGGGTTATAACCCATCTCTAATATTGCCCTCCCCTAAACTAAACTGATTATAACCCCATCTCTAATATTGTTCTCCCCTAAACTAAACGGGTTATAACCCATCTCTAATATTGCCCTCCCCTAAACTAAACTGGTTATAACCCCATCTCTAATATTGTTCTCCCAGATAATAAAATTTACTGTAGAGAAATAATTGGGCACAACTGATTTATGCAAGTCGTAAAAGGTGACTGGACATGGTTGCACACCGGCACTGTACACGAGTTGAGAAGAATACGACCACTGGAAGCTTCCAAGCACCTCCTAAAAGACGACAAAACAAGGTTGTGCGTGGAGTACCATATCACAGAGAAACATAATTGCTATTGAAACAGAGCCTGCAAATGTTCAGATGAAGGCATCCCTTAAATTGGTCAGCGATACCTACGTTGGAAAAAAAAACACATTTTTGTATGAGCACAGACGATGGATTTGAGCAGGCTTTCTGAAAGGGTCCCCACGTTGCAAGATAAACGAAGTTGAGGAGAAGAAGAACAATATGACATCTCAAACAATACTCCCTCAGAACATGTAATTCTTATCTTAATACTCCCTCAGAACATGTAATTCTTATCTTAATCTTAATACTCCCTCAGAACATGTAATTTTTATCTTAATACTCACTGACAAAATAAAATTTGTATATAAATGTTCACAGAGAACATGCAATTCTTAATATTAATGCTCACACAGATAATGAAATGTTATCGTATTTACCAAACCGAAGTTTTACCACAGAAATGATTAAACTTCGCCATTGGCATCCGTTTATCTCAAGAACATGTGGCTCTGTTCTCGGTCCTACTCGTACATCAGCGTTTGCTCAGCAAGTTTCTTTTCAAATATGTCGCAGCATTAGCACTAGGATTCTTGTCCCAATATAAGGACTAGATTTCTTGTCACAGTATAAGCACTAGATTTCTTATCACAATATAAGGACTAGGTTTCTTGTCACAGCATAAGGACTAGGTTTCTTGTCACAGTTTTGAAGAATAGGTTTCTTGTCACAGTATTATGACTAGGTTTTTTGTTACATTTTAAGGACTAGGTTTCTTGTCACAGTATACGGACTAGCTTTCGTGTCACAGTATACGGACTAGTTTTCTTGTCACAATATAAGGACTAGGTTTCTTGTCACAGTAAACGTACTAGCTTTCTTGTCAAATTATAAGGACTAGGTTTCTTGTCACAGTATAATGACTAGGTTTCTGGTCACAGTATAAGGACGGTTTCTTGTCACATTATAAGGACTAGGTTTCTTGCCACAGTATACGACTAGCTTTCTTGTCACAGTATAAGGCTAGGTTTCTTGTCAACGTATACGGACGGTTTCTTGTCACAGTATAAGGACTACATTTCTTGTCACAGTATAAGGATTAGGTTTCTTGTCACAGTATAAGCACTATGTTTATTGTCACAGTATAATGATTAGGTTTCTTGTCACAGTATAAGGACTAGGTTTTTTGTCACAGTATAAGGACTAAGTTTCTTGTCACAGTATAAGGACTAGGTTTCTTGTCACAGTATAGGGACTAGGTTTCTTGTCACAGTATAATGACTACATTTCTTATTACAGTTATAAGGACTAGTTTTTTTGTGACAGTATGACGACTAATTTCTTGTCACTTATCTTAAAATTTATCTTTTTCAGTTATGTCTACATGACTTGTATGTTCTCATAAATTGGGTTTATATTCTGTCTATGTTTGCTTACTAGAAGTAAGCTGTCATTATTCAAAGCCTTACTTGAAGCTAACGCTTAACGGTCTGAGTATGTATGAGAAAATTAGAATAATTGGTCGAGTGACTTAGTGCATTCGTCCTAAGGCGATACCGGAGAAATCGTCTGGAATTCACAAAGGCTATTGTATTCTATTTGTCACCATCTTTCTTTCCCCTCATGTTGGTTTTTGTGTGCCGTGCTTATCTGAATTCTAACAAGCTGCTTGTCGTAATCTATTTGCCTGACACGTATGTATGAACATGTTGTTTGTCTATGCTCAAATATATGTTAATGCCTACATATAAGTAGATATAAACATCAATTATTGATTGTACGTCGTCGTTTATGAGGACCACCGGCAACACGCTCATTACAAAACAAGCATCAGTTGTTCTTTATGGATGTATATGTGGCTGATTATGATGATATGACTAATTATGATGATATGACTGATTATAATGATATGACTAATTATGATGATATGACTGATTATAATGATATGACTGATTATGATGATATGACTGATTATGCGGATATCAGTAGGAAAGGTTCTGACATACGATTGGCACATGTCTGTAGATAGTGTTTGTATGCTTTACGTCTATGACTTTTGAATTTCTTGTCTGTGCTTCGATGTTTTCCATTTTGATTAGTGTGTTCGTTCATTGTGTAGTGTTTTCCCCTCCGATTATCCTAGCCATCGGCTATTTTAAATATTATTTCGGCTGTCCTTTGTCGTGTTTCCAAGGTCCATGGCACACAGATGAACTTCATTAGATTGGCACCCGTCGCGCTATTTGCCGACGACACATGGGCCATGCGTGGTTAGCAACATGCCCATGACACATCGACCGAGAGAGATTGGGCCCTGCCCGGTTAGCAGCATGCCTATGACACATCGGCCGGGAGAAATTGGGCCTTGCCCGGTTAGCAACATGCCCAAAACACATAGCTCACACGCTGGGTGTTGGCTTTAATCATCGCAGCCGCCGTCCCATCACAGCGGAGTACTCGGATCGCCTCAAAGAGTCCTCAGTCGACACACTTACCATGAAACCACAAGGCGTCTGTGTTTCATCCCAGGATATTTGAAGTACAATGAAAATGTCAACTTCGAGACTCCTTTTTTTTTTGCTGAAGTATGTGGTCACGGCAGTGGTTGATCAGCGCAAAGTGTTACTGATGCCTACGGAAACATTTTTATTATTCTGGACTGTCTACAAACACTTTCGTAGGGGTTACCTGTTGCACAGGAAGGCTTCAGGAGTTAACACTAAGGTAAAATCTACATTCTGCTCCAACTCCAGTAGTATTGGCTGCGCCTTAACGAGCTAACTCAGTGCGAGACGGTGACGACAGTGTTAACTCCCTCATTTAAATATAGTGCCTGCAGTACCTTCCTGCTGACCCCGAAACCCTTTTTTGGTGTCCCGCCTTAACTAAAGCGATTTTGCGCCAGATTTTTGCAAGTGGTTACGTTGAACTGACATCTCTTTGGTATCCTTCACAGGCTGTCCTTGAAGTGCAGCTTGGATCACCCTCCTGTACACACTTGTTCGATCAGCTCGCCGAACAGAAGCCGCTACGCGAACTGGCCATTTGCCATGCAAATAAGATCTCCACCCAATCATAGCTGTGATTTGTGGATCGTCGTGTGGACACAATGTTTGGTTTTGACAGGACATATGTATCTCGAATCGGTCCTGTAAGTGAATGTTGAGTAGGCGTCGCAGGCCATCTGTATGAAAGTTATTTAACTTCTAGGTATATCTAGCGTATATGGTCCAGAGTTCACTGATATAAATGATTGTAGGGAGAATAGCGATATGGTAGACATTCGGTATCATTTTCAAACTGATATTTCGGTGATTCCAAACACACTTGCCCAACATTGTATGCCGCCTCGCCATCTAGGTAGAAGAATATCGAGAGCGGTTCCTAGCTACACGCGTGTGACTTTCTCTACGCCTTCTAGTGTGTGAACCACAAACTCATCTCCGTTTTTATTACAATTTACCTCAGATTAGATGGTGCATGACCTGTTTATTTTATAGAGATCCTCAGACCATAACTGTCCCAGGCATTTCCAGAACCTTTCCATCCCTTTGTGTATTCCATTGTCTGAGCTAATGTCCATAGCGCAGTTACAATAATGCACTGGTCAACTTGCGAATTACCTTTGAATTCGCTTTCTTCTTCTTCTTCTTGTTCTTCTTCTTCTTCTTCTTTTTCTTCTTCTTCTTCTTCTTCTTCTTCTTCGTACGCTGGTTACAGCGATATACGTTGCACTGTGTTACTTTGTTAGGCCTGTGGCCCAGTGCATCTGTTTTCAACAGGCGTTTATGTAGGGATGCCCTCCTTAGCCTTTGGCTATCCCCAGCCTTTCTGCAAGGCAGCAGTTGTTTTTGGTCAGAGTTGTTTCTCTTAGGGAAGTTGTCTTGCAGGACTATCGAGTCTTCCCCACTCGTGTCTATAGGGTGTGGCGATGATATGATATGATGGACTATGTACTAGTTTGTACTATCCCAGAAGAGAGGCAGCCCAGTGTGTCTGTGTCCCAGGATCGTCACGTCCTGCCAGAAACGTAGCATATGCACCCTCTATTTTCTCGGCTCATCTGCAGTGATGGCACGCCTAGCATTCCCCGCCACCTGGGAGGTTGTCACAATAGGGCAGAGGGTGCAATGTCCGCTGGCCTGCATCTCTTCTGCGTCCATTGGGATGACTGATAGCAGAATGAGGTAAAGAGCGAGGCAGGAGTGCATTTAACCAGGGGACAAGTCTGGCCATGGCCCGGAGATGTTGTTCGCCTGGTGCGCGGACATATCTCATGATCAAGGGTTGAGTCTCAACAGTTCGCAGTGAGGTGGCTGCTCTATTGCTTACTACACCCCGACCGAGAACTAAGTCTTCTACTAGTGGTTTCACACCTCATCGCCGTATGGGGTGAATATATTGAGCAGCTTCCCGCCCGCTTTGATCGGCGGACGGCAGAGACCTCTTTCTGCAGCTCGACCAGGTCGGGCTGAGACAGGAGCCTCAGATCCCAACCATATCGTAGCCTCCCATCACAGTGGTGCGGAGATTTAGGGCGGGATTCCGGCTTAGAGGCGTTCGGCCGTAATCCCTCAAATGGTAGCCTCGCACCACTGGCTTATCAGCCAAGCACGTGAACCAAGTGTCTGCGACTAGCGATTCCTCTCGAATTGGGCAGGATTACCGTAGCAACGCCCTGTCATTAGTAGGGTAAAACTGACCTATCTTCCGAGGGTCTAATACCAGCACCGGTTCACTATTATACCCAACGAAACAATAGGGGGCTTTTTAGCTAGTCAGTGACCAATAGTCTGAAATCTGCGATTCCTCTAGGGTTAAGCAGGATTACCGTAATAACTCTCTTTCATTAAGAGGGTAAAACTTACCTGTCTTCCCTGGGTCTAATTCCAGCACACGTGCCTCATTAGACCCAACGAAAATGCTCTAAGTCTGTCAGTCATTTTACAGTGTTGGTGTGTTGAGTCAAATTAAGCCGCAAGCTCCACTCCTGGTGGTGCCCTTCCGTCAATTCCTTTGTCGAACACTGGAAGCGAGACAATCGAGACACCGAGAGACTAGCCCCAGATTTTCGAGGGTCTAATTCCATCACACGTTCCCTATTAGACACAACGAAAGTGCTCTCGGCCTGTCAATCATTTAGGTGTTGGCGTGTTGAGTCAAATTAAGCCGCAGGCTCCACTCCTGGTGGTGCCCTTCCGTCAATTCCTTCAAGTTTCAGCTTTGCAACCATACTTCCCCCGGAACCCAAACACTTTGGTTTCCCGGAAGCTGCCCGCAGAGTCATCGAAGCAACTTCTGCGGATCGTAGTCGGCATCGTTTATGGTCAGAACTACGACGGTATCTGATCGTCTTCGCGCCTCTGACTTTCGTTTTTGATTAATGAAAACATTCTTGACAAATGCTTTCGTAGTAGCTAGTCTTGCGGCGATCCTAGAATTTCACCTCTAACGCCACAATACGAATGCCCCCGTGTGTCCATGTTAATCATTACCTCCAGTTCCGAAAACCAACAAAATAGAACCGAGGTCCTATTCTATTATTCCATGCACCATTCTTCAGGCAGCCGAGGCCTGCTTGGAACACCCTAATTTTTTTAAAGTAAACGCGTCGGCCACCCAGGACGCTCAGCGAGGAGAACCCGTGGGAGAGAGCCGACAGACGGTAGGGCAGGAGACAACGGGCAGTGAACCGGCGCGAGCCGGACCGCCCGCCTGCGCCTGAGATAAAACTACGAGCTTTTTAAATGCAACAACTTTAATATACGCTATTGGAGCTGGAATTACCGCGGCTGCTGGCACCAGACTTGCCCTCCAATAGATTCTCGTTAAAGGGTTTAAAGTGTACTCATTCCAATTTCGGGGCCTCGAAAGAGTCCCGTATTGTTATTTTTCGTCACTACCTCCCCGTGTCGGGAGTGGGTAAGTTGCACGCCTGCTGCCTTCCTTGGATGTGGTAGCCGTTTCTCATGCTCCCTCTCCGGAATCGAACCCTGATTCCCCGTTACCCGTTACAAACATGGTGGGCATGTCACGTACCATCCACATTTGATAGTGCAGACATTTGAAAGATGCGTCGCCGGCACATTAGGCCATGCGATCAGCACAAAGTTATCCAGGGTCACCAGTGGGAACGCCGCAACCCCGCGAGGGGAAACGACGATTGGTTTTGAACTAATAAAAGCGCTCTTTCCGCGAGGGTCGGAGCTTGGTAAGCATGTATTAGCTCTAGAATTGCAACAGTTATCCAAGTAGGATCGTGTCATCTAAGGAACCTCGACTGATTTAATGAGCCATTCCCGGTTTCACCATGAGACAGTGTGAA
Source organism: Ariolimax columbianus (assembly GCA_036924085.1). Lineage (NCBI taxonomy): Eukaryota > Metazoa > Mollusca > Gastropoda > Stylommatophora > Arionidae > Ariolimax > Ariolimax columbianus. The sequence continues at coordinate 13,783,708 of JAVGWX010000001.1, forward strand.
CTTAGACATGCATGGCTTAATCTTTGAGACAAGCATATGACTCCTGGCAGGATCAACCAGATATCTGTCGGAGACGGACGAACCACACACACCGGTCGGCGATGGATGGATGTCTAAAAAGCCTCACCAAGACGGCGCAGGAACATACTGACGGACGGACGGTTGTTCCGTCCCTCACTCCGTCGACCTAGGACCACCTGGCAGGAGCCCGTACACATACCAACCGACCGACCTACAGGGCTCGCTCGGGGAGGTATGGCAGCGCTCTGTGCAGAACGGATCCCAACGGCCCCGGCGATGACTTTCACTCGGACTGGAGACGATTTTTGTCTGCCAGCCTGCCCTTCTTCGACCAGTTGGTCGGGCTAGGACAGGGCCTTTAGGCACCATTCCTGCTTTCCATTTGCCGGTCACAAGCTCTTTGCGAGAGAATGACCACAAGCGAGACGAACTGTCGAGATTGGCTATACGCCTTCAACGAACCACACAATTCGCTTTCAATCTGGAGAAATGAAAGAGTCTGTCATCAATGCAGAACTCGAAAGGTATACTAATGTTTGAAAAAAGAAACCATGCCGGATAAGACTAAAGCAAACACGCATCCCTGATTTTATACTCATTATTTTAAAAGCTTTACTTTAGATGTCTTTCCTTTGTTAACTACATAAGCGCGCGCACTCTCGCGAAACAGTTTGACCAGAGTGATACCATGTATTAGGTCAGACGAGGAAAGACACGATACACCATAGCCCACATCTGCTCGCAGTACGAAATGCCTTGGTCAGGTCAATAAATGTAACATGCGAATCTAGATTTTACTTCTGACATTTCCCTCGGATTGGCGTGCATCAAATATCATGTTCACAATACTTCGGCTGTAGCTGGTTATACAAAACATTGAGCTTTTTCGGGGAAAGGGGGTGGGGAGGGATAATCGTGTTCAAGATAATTGTTTTCCGGCGGCTGAGCATTACAGCTGCTGGGATCTTGTCTGCAAAAAACAAAAGCAAAATCCCCCGGTGATTGTCACACTTCCGACTGCTGTTTTTCTCTTACAGATATAGACGGTTAATGCATCCTTTAGCTCTTGTTGGATCACTCCAAATGAAGCAATTGAAGTAAGCATGTCCCCGCTGCTTTATATACATCTGCAGGGCCTATTCCCGAATGGAGATCCACATTGGCATTTTCTACTTCAGCCACAGTGATTGGATAGTTTAATATCAAGTTCATTGCCACGTGAGGACTGTGAAGTGCATTTTGAAGCATTCGGTCAAGCTTTCGCGGATCTGGGTTTTGTCTATAAATAGATTGCATTCATCAGCATTCCAATATGGAATGTTATCCGATGGATGGATCCAAAGAGTGCTTTCACAGTTCATAAAACTATTTTGAGTCGCGTCGATCAGCGAAAACCTCGATCTTAATCTAGCATCTTTCCTTCTTGGACTACTTTAAAGGACCTTTTCTCGGACGGAATAAAAACATGCTTTTCTTTGCTCATATTTAAGCTTGTTCGTAAAAAGACACTTCATTCTCATTGAACCAATCCTTGTGGCTGTTCGTGGCTAGACCAACGTGTTTACATGTTACAGAGATGACAGTGTCACTGACGACAAGCCAGTCAACTTCGATGGAGTTGCTCTCAGGCTACAGCTCTTCTAGACTATGTTCCAGCTTCCCGACGGTATTCTAGCTCCTCCCTTATTGCGTTTCCAGCAAGTACACATATCAGCTTAGGAAGATTGAGTCACTGAAGGATGTTCTTATCTCTGGTACCAACCATTCCGTGTGGGCGTCTGTGTGAGTGAGTGTGTGCGTGCGCACGGGTATGTACATACATATAGTATGTATGCATGTGTGTGTATATGTATGAATGTGTGTGTTTGTGTGAATGTATGTATGTATGTTGCTTTTCTTGTCTCACTTATACGTCGCCCCCCCCTCCCACCCCACGCTTTCTATCGTCTAATTCACGTTGCAAATATCAACTCAAATGTGCTGGGTGCGGGCGTGTGGTAGAGCAGAAATATAGCAATGCTTTGTTGGGACTTTCAGTTGAACAACCTTCGCTGAATTCTAGTTTACGAATCTCTGTGCTGGTAATTACTTCCATTTTCTTTTCTTATAGAAATACTTACAATTTATATCTTGTCGACCCGTTTCTTATATCATGTGTGATTTAAAGCTTCTTGTTTCTCAATTCACTTACATATTGCTTGTTGACGAAGGCAGACATTTTAGACATTCACACATCATCATTCCAAACATTTGAAGAATGGACAAAAACTTAACCCACGTTCTTAACAATAATAACAACACAAATGATGAGGCTGATGTTAACGAGGCGTGTGTAACTCATTCTTTCACGCATACTAATGAACTAAACATTGCTCGAGTCTCAGTGCTTGCATCTAAAATATGTCCTTGGGGACGAGACGTCTTCTGATGCTTCAGTTAAATTATCTGAAACTGCACGCTCAAGACGAACTCATCTACATAATCGCCATGATTACTGCACATGACGTGCTATTAAAATTATATAATAATCCGCTTCCGTCCTTCATTAAAACAAACGATATGCAGAAAAATTGGGAAATGGGCGTGGTGTGGGAAAGAAAGAACGAGAGATAGAGAGAGAGAGAGAAAGAGAGAGAGAGAGTTATACAGAAAGAGAGATAGAGAGAGAGAGAAAGAGAGAGAGAGAGAGTTATACAGAAGTAGAGATAGAGAATGTTTCGCGGATAGAAGCAAAGCAATAAGAAAGTCCTTTACAAAATTTCGAATAGAAAAATCAATCGTTTATTGGCTTGTAAAGGAACATGATCTCTGTTTCTGGTAAATCGTTGTGTAAATATGTAGTCCTCGGCCGGGTGTTACAGGAGACAACCCAAAAACCACTAAAGTCGAGTAACAATGTAACCGGGCATGCACTACAGGCGACTAAAGAGGGTTGTGTATTGTACTTGACACATCATTCTGTGAAAACTATGAGCCACGAGGTAAACAAAAAAAAAGACCTCAAAAGCACTTCCCAAGAAGACCTGTCTTGACGTGCTCACACTCTCCCCCCCCCCCTCTCCCACATACCGGTTAAGAAGGTTAAAATTGTCATACGTCCTTCCATCCAGGGACCAGTCCGTTACTTACATACACATACATACCAGTCGCTAAATAAGCTTCCCCTATACCGTGTCGTGAATACTGGATTGCAGTGCAATGGAGTCCGACCAACATATTGGAGATCTTCCCCCATAGGTCTATCTCCGCCTCGGAAGAACCAACCTGTGGTCGGGTTCTGTCGATGTGCTCATTGGTTCTGATCTTGTGGCCTGCTCACTGATGTTTTGCTGTGTAGACGTGAGCATCGCTTGTCAATGATAATTACCACAGGCAGCAATTGTGCATGTTCTTTCTGTGTTGATTGCGGAGAGTAAGGTTAACCATGTGTCTCTCAAGAGGGCCCAGGCTCACTCGCAGTTTTGTATTTGTTTCAGTACTATAGCACAATGCAGAAAGCATTGTTGTGTTGACAAGAGACGCGGCAAACGTACAAGACTGTCTTTGTGGTGGAGAAGTCCGGCTACAGCGCGTCGACACCATGGCTATTTCTGGACAGAAAATTATTCTGCAAGTCGAGGAGAAGGAGGAGTAGGCGTCCAAGATGGACGTGTTCCAAAACTAGGCCCAGCGAGGATGACGTGGACCACAATGAATGAAACAGCAGGACTTTGATCTTGTAGACATTTTGTAGCTCTGCTGACTTTCCCTATTTGTTGGACATGGCGTTTGTTTCCGCGGCTGACAATGTGACCATGAACATCAACTCCCAGTAACAACAACTGCTGACAGAGAAGAAGTTCAGTGAGATATGATCTCCCTTTGGAACCCCTTTTTCTATTGGAACCACAACTGGACCCTGTAATGGATGGAAGGTGGACGTATAATTGTGTATAATGTATAATGTGTAGCAGTTGACACAATCTTTGATGTAGCTATGATCGACACCTTGCTCAATCAGCGAATGCCAGACACCTTGTTGTTCTATAGAATCGGATGCCTGTTTTGTAGTCGTTGAAGGTGAAGGCCAAGATAGTCTGGTATTCTCGGTGCAGCCTTGATACGCCGATAGCAGGTCAAGATATGGTCCAATGTCATGTAGGAGCGACGAAAGCCAGCTTGTCCGATTAGTTACGCACTATTGAGGATGGAACGAAAATGCATTTCGTAAACAGGTTTTATATGACTAGATGAAGAGCAATCGAACGATAATTTCCAAGGTCTTGTTTGTCTCCCTTCCTGTGTTAGAGTATCGTCTTAGGACTGCGCCAGGCTTATATATATATATATATATATAAATACACACACACACGCATTTATCTTTATACAAATTTAGATACAATATCAAAAGAGGCAACCACATTTTTTTCCAAACGGAATTGAAGGAAAGAGTAAGAAACTGTGCAAGACAATACGAACAGCGGGAGGCAGTTTTTAATGTAACAGAACTGACACTTATCATAAATGCATAAGGCTGGTTGTGACGCAATAAAAAAAATAAGCACGTTCTGATGAAACCAAACCGATTCTATCCGAGGTTGATAGAGACATGGTTTACATAAAGGTAGTCAAGACTCCAACAAGAACCAAACCGATTCTATCCGAGGTTGATAGAGACATGGTTTACATAAAGGTAGTCAAGACTCCAACAAGAACCAAACCGATTCTATCCGAGGTTGATAGAGACATGGTTTACATAAAGGTAGTCACGACTCCAATAAGAACCAAACCAAATCTATCTTGATAGAGACATGGTTTGCCTTAAGTTAGCCAAGACCCCAACAATCCAAGGTATGAGTAAGCACTATCATTTATCAGCATTGTGAAGGTGGTCACAGAACTGGTAACACCTACACAGTGCAGGAACTTTATGATCCAGGATAAAAGCGGCATGTGCCTTATAAGGACAATGACGTACTTGGACGACGGACAGAGTAATTCCGAGATATACAACTGTGAGGGACGGGACGAACCTGGGAAAACAATCCCTCCAATACCAACAGCGATGGAGGATAACCAACTGATTACAACGGAGAAGGTAGCTGCAGCGGTAAAGACATTGAGAAGAGGGAAGATTGCCGATGAAGACAATATACCAGCAGAGCTCTTACAGGCAGATGAGAAGGTAGTGGTTGAAGGCATGACACACATACAACAAAGTTTGGAAGACGGGAAACTGGCCGGACGTATGGACAAAATCGATGGTTATAACGTTACTTAAGTCTGGGAACCTAAAGCTGTGCTTCATGAGCCACCCAAGCAAAGCCATGCTTACAATAATCCTCGACAGATTGAGATCCCAGGCGGGGAATATGATTGCCGAAGAGCAGACAGGGTTCAGACAGCGAAGAAGTACTACCTAACAGATATTAATTTAAGACTGATAAACGAGAAATATCAGGAACGTGAACAACAATCGTATCATGTGTTTGATGATTTCAAAAAGGCGTTCAATAGGGTATGGCATAAAGCGCTATGGGCAACCATGAGAAGGTATACAATTAACGGAAATATACATGTCGTTGAACACCCGTACGACAAGGCGTCCATCGCAGTTCTTGCAAATGGTATGCGCGGGGACTAGTGTCGCACATCAGTCGGTGTGAGACAGAGTTGTTCACCCTCCACAACATTTTTCAACATATGAATTGAGGTAATTATGAGTGAATGTGCTTGATAATCATGTTGAAACTGTCAAGATATGGGACCGAACGATTACCAACCTTCGTTTTCCAGATGTCATCAACGGGTTGGCAGGCACAGAAGAGGAACTCCTGCAATGGGTCAGAAGACTTGATGAAATAGCTCTTGACTATGGTACCGGGTATGGAGATTAACACTGGAAAGATACGATTTATAACAAACAACGCCGAAGGCTTCAACAGTGGAATAAAAGCTAATGGTCAGAAACTCTAAGTGGTCGACCGCTTTAAATATCTGGGTTCTATTGTTAGTGATGAAGATGAAATTTGAAGTGCTGACCAGAATAAAACAGACAATAATGGCGCTTGCACGGCTTAACCAAATCTGGCAAGACCAACAGTTAGCCATAAGCAAGAAGATCTGATTAATGCGTACATTGGTCATGTCCATATTGCTCTTTGCTTTTGAGACATGGGCAGTTACAGCTGATCAGCAGCGGAGCATACATACCTTAGAGATTAGATATTTCCAAAAACTTCTAAACGTCACATACATCACAGAAAGACTGAGTTGCAAATGAGGAAATACAAGAAGGAATTAAAACAGGAATATGGTCTTTTGAAGTCCTCTTGACAATGGTCAAAAGACGGAAATTCGCTAGGTACGGCCATAGATCGAGATCAAACGGTCTTATAAATACGATCCTGCATGAAAAGGTGCAAGGCGGACGATGTAGAGGTCGTACTACAAACAAGATGGAAGGACAACATAAAAGAATGGACCAATTGTAACAGTTCCCGCCGGAGCAAGGGGAGTTTAGGATGCCTGAACATGTTAAAGCTTAAAGCTACCTGAATGCATGTCAAGGTCACTCACCGTCTCAGCAAAGGAGAACAGAGTTGGGTTAAGGAATGTGGACAGGTAGAAACTGACCACTGGCCTTCCGATTTTGGTAGGGGGAGATTGATTGACAGACGAAATTGGCAGCGGGGCTTGCTGCGAGAGAATGAGTGACAGGTATGCAAAGTGTTTCGTCCAATGGGTCTGAAGATGACCATCACCTGAGATCGATTGGTCAAGCTCTGGCCTTGCTTGAGGATATATAACTCTAGACAAAGTTTAGCTCGACAGGCTGGAGAGAGAGAGGCTGTATGGAGGAGAGTGAGAGAGAGAGAGAGACTAAATGTGGATAGTATGTTTAACTCACCGACTTAGATAGAGGAGCGATTGATAGACGGTTGGACGAATGTTTAGTGATAGAACAGGATCGCTCAAATAGGTGAATGTGTTTTGCATTAATAGATAATCTGAAAGTGTGTTTGTAAGCAAGAACACATTGTGAACGAGTTATGTCGAGATCGCCCGCCTGAGGGGATTTCAGTGAGGAAGAGTATTTGATAAGGTGTGTTGAAGACGCAGTTATGGCGATGTGTGTGTGATGTAATTGCAAGACAATAGAACTGGGTTTTTAGATAGTTGGGAATTCCATCAATAGCTAATGCTTACAATTCCCGTTTTAGTAGAATGTTTAGTTAAGATATGTATTATATTGTGTTTGTAATTTCTCTACTCATTCTATGATATGAGTATGATATAATAAATATGCCACCTGTTGTGTGATATGTCATTTACTGAGTATGGTCATGATGATGTGGATGAGTGTGAGAATGTTCTAAGTTAGATCACGGCCAGGGCAAGTAGAGGGTTTGCTACACAATCTTCGACCAGTGGACGCACAGGCAACGGCCGTTGACAGACAGGGATAGCGTGGAGTTATGTGGGTGTCTTTATGTGTGCTCCAAAGTCCTCACCAGTTACGAGATGCCTTGACTTGACTTCAACCAATCAAAACAAGGAACAACGAATATTGAAGAATCATTATCAGGAGCACTTGTTGTAGAGTCATCAGTTCATGAGAACTAGAAAATGGACAAGACCTTCATGATTTGATAATACAGAAAATGGACAAGACCTTCATAATACAGACAATGGACAAGACCTTAATGATTACGAGACATGTGAGTGTGGGTACATGTGACGAAGGATATCAACGAGACATGTGAGTGTGAGTACATGTGACGAAGGATATCAACGAGACATGTGAGTGTGAGTACATGTGACGAAGGATATCAACGAGACATGTGAGTGTGAGTACATGTGACGAAGGATATCAACGAGACATGTGAGTGTGAGTACATGTGACGAAGGATATCATCGACACATGTGAGTGTGTGTACATGTGACGAAGGATATCAACGAGACATGTGAGTGTGAGTACATGTGACGAAGGATATCAACGAGACATGTGAGTGTGAGTACATGTGACGAAGGATATCAACGAGACATATAAGTGTGAGTACATGTGACGAATGACATCGAAAAATATAAAATGGGAGTGTGACTACATGTGACGAATCTACATGTTCAGGAGCAGTCAATATTTGGTTTCTTGTTCCCACATTCGACAAGTCTTTTCAAAATGGCGCATTTGCAATCCTTGAAAATTAAAAAAATTTGAAAAAAAATTGATTTGTTAAAATTGGTTTTAAAATACATGTTTAGATTTGTGTGGAAAATTATCCCTCTTCCGTACACTCTGAACCGTGGCATTCAGCTACATCTCTTTCATTTTGCCCACCTTTTTTGCGCGCAGTTATCTCCTCTCCTGCTGATCTAAGATATACCGTGTCGGGCGCCAGCTGATAATCCCAGTGCGTCAACCCGCCCACCCGGCCCAGGGAGGATATCATTTGATTACTGAAGAAACAGGGCTTAAGAGATCGCCCAGCAGACAACGCCATTTTGAATGGCGTATCAGAGACTTAATTACTAGACGTATCAGTTTTTGTTAGATATGGTGACCAGTTTGCATCTAGTTTACTGTCTTCTTAGTCGTTTTCTTCTTATTTTCACCTTGGGTAGACCAGCCTTCACAAAACTGACAAGTGTTATTTTTTCTAGTTTGATCCAGATTTTCCCTGTTTTTCTTGTATACGCATTTAGGTCTCTTCTACGCGTTTTCTTTACCCTTCCTTTGCTTCTTTTCCCTTGTGGTTTTCATGATAAAGATTGCCTTTTGATATTTGCGTTGGTGATTTTGGCACTGTGTGGCCCATCTGACGCCACCTTGTTCATTATATTTCATGTTTCACATGTCTTAATCCTGTTCTCGCTTGCCCAATGTGGGTCCAGAATGTGTCTCAGGAATATAGAAGTATCGACTTCAAATTGTAGTTGAAGATCCTATTTTGGAATTGTTTCTGATCATTCTAGAGTACCAAATGGTTTTTAACAGATAAATGTCACTATTACTTTTCAATCCTGGCTGTTAACACTTAATCTGCGCCGTCTGTTTTCTTTACAATGGTCCCTATGTATGTGAAGTTGTCTACATCATCCATTTGTGTTCCTCTCAGCTTTACAGTGACCTAGACATTTTCTAAGCAGCGGTGATGGTTTGCTAGACTGTGTGCACCGGCTCGGCACCTCACCTCCCAGTCGCTGATACGCTGCAACGATAGACACATTGGTGCCTTTCGCACGTGCTGGCATTTGTGTTTCCAGCCAAAATAACCAATCGTGCTGAGCAGCGAATTTGCATAAAGTTTTGTCAAAGACTGGGTGACAAGCAACTGGAGGTTATTGTGAAAAAGGGCTTTCGGTATTCAAGCTATGATTTCTAAGCAGAATAAAAAGTGGTATCATCTTTTCCAATATAGCCACACGTCGGTTAAAAGAGACAAACGATCAGGAAAACACCGAAACAAGCACAAATCCAAAAACGATCTAGAACATGTTGTGGTTAGTGATAGAAGATGGTTTATTAACAGTTAGATAGATTGAGAGTATTAACAAGAGCAGCTGCATGACTTATGTGCGTTCTACAAGGTGCTTTTAGACACTAGAGTCCACAACTCTTGGAGAGTGGTCCCTAGCAGATTCATTACGTCAAAGCTGTGTTTCACGCATTGCACTTTATCACGGATATTTTGCTGAAACACAATATTGGACAGGTTCTACACTCACACCACTTCCCAGACATAGCTCCATGCCACTTTTGGCTCTGTTCAAGACTCAAGGTGCCCCTTAAAGGAACCACATTTTAGGACAGAGACGAGATCAAGACAAATTCGACGAAACCTCTGATTGAGACCCCAAAAAATGTTTCTCAGAAATGCTTCTAGCAGTGGGAGCATCGCTAGTAGAAATATGTCGACTCAGAAGAGCTATATTTCGAAGAGGATTAAGGTTTTGAGCTAAATTGATAAGTTAGCATGTCTAAATTCCAGCCTAAGCTCGCATATATGTTGATCTGCTCTCGTATGTCTCATTCGAATGTACGCCGAAGTGTAAGAATATCCACGTAAGATACACACAAACGCTCGGTCTATCAAGCCAATGATCTTCAACTGCCTGTACGTACGTTACTTATACTCTCAATTCAAGTTTGACCAGCCTGTTACAACGACCAATTGTTAACCACGACACATTGTACCATGTGATAGCCAGTACTATATAATTAGCATTCTTTGGTAGAAGACTATCCAACTATTTGGATTGCATGCCTTGTGATTTGCGTAGTACAACATTCTGCTAAATGAAGAACAACCTTCTGTGTTTCTAAGAAAGCTGCACCAAAGGTATCCCGTATAACCCAGGCGTCTCACTCAAACCAGTCAGAAGTTTAATGGCTCGTATGTTACACTTCAGTAAAACTGTAGTGTCCTTCTTTTTTTCTCACAGTACCACATTTGTTGTCTTATTAAATGTCTGTCAATGTTCAGGAAGACATTTTATGCTGAACACTTTCAGCTGCACAATCGTTTCCTTCCAATTTTCCCAGTGACATATTTTGGTCTAACCACCCACCGTAACATAGTGGCTGTGAACATTACATTCTAGAGCACAATTATCGTATAATAGCAAAAACAACCATAGCATTTCAAAAATTATTATTATGCAAATATGCAAACTCTCCCATTTACACAGGCATTTTATCTCCCCTCTACACGCCTTTTTTTTTCAGACGACGTACATTTTAGACGAGTCTAATTTAAAAACACGGATCAATATTTTTCCAGTTTGAATCTATTTTTAAAAACGATATCTTTATGAAGAACAAATGACAGTTAGTAACACACAATTGTAGCCCCTTCACTTCATAACACACTTTCTTTAGTCCCTAGCAACAGTTAACGTAATAATAAATAATGCCAGAACGACTACCGGCGAAACACTTATAATGGAATCGTCTTAAATACACGTCTTTATTTTGATCCCCTAGTAATCAACGTTCGTAGGCTGGGATTGGTCGAAGATGAAAGACCTTCAGCGAAAACCTGCCACAATAGGACATTTGACTTCAAAATACTTTACACGTTTTCCTAATGTTTATCCAGTACCATTGACACTTTCTGTTACCAGAAGTTTTTTTATTGCTTGTTTTACAATCCCCGTGTTGCACATTACACTAACATTGAATCGATGCTTTCTCTCTAGTTAACCATATTTCTGCTTTCGAGAAATGCACATTACCTCTAGATTTGACGCACAGCGCTCTATTTTCTTGTCCAAACTAATATCCATAATCACATGATAAAATGCAATCATGTCGTGAGTTGGGAAAACGACGTCGGCCCGCAGGAAACAAACGACATCACGGGCTGAACGTGGCCCATGGGTAACAAGTTTCATATCACTGACATATATGATACAGAAGATAGTAATTTTCCTTGGGATCTTCTTCTTGTTCTTCGTACGCTGTCAGACGTCAACCTGCCTTGGGATCAAATGACGGCAAAGACGACCAACCGATAATACGTTATTGTAGTATCAATAATGCGTACTTTACCTGACTGCTCCTCTTCTTACTGGCCATCTGAGATGCTAGCAAATCTTATGTTATAATGTTGGCAATTACAAATAAGTTAATAAAAGTATGTTAATAAAAGATCATATTATGCGACTGACAACGTATCTAACGACGAAAAGGACTTCATCAAGGTCTATTGCCACCACATAATAATATATCTCAAGAATCTAAAACGTACAGTTAGAACAGCAGTTATGAAGAAACAAACGATACCATCATGATAGAGCCGTGCTTAAACAAATATAATAGCAGCGAGCATAGCTTCAGCTTATAGAATAGTTGCTTCCAAGTTATTTGACAAGGCGAACGATCCATTCCCAATGTATATACACACACATTTGTTTCTGTTTCTTCAAATTCGTCCTATGAAATATATAATTCCTCTTGTGGAGGGCGTCTTAATGGAATCCTGGGTATAGAGCTCTGTGTAATCTTTCAGTGTGTGTTTTTGTAGCAGACACACATGACGACACGGACAAAACTCAGTGAGACGGCAAGGATGTTCACAGTCCTTGAGAGTGTCCCTGCTTCAGCACCAGAGGTGATTGTTATTCTGTGGCACTGTGTGACTATAATATAATATTATAGGAGGGCTATCTAAGTAGAAAATAGATGTAAATAATGGAGGAAAATGGAAGCTAATACTACCTAGGGGAGGGGAGTTGTGGCTGCGGCCCTCGCTTTGGTCGGTATGCAAATACTAGGATTTATCCACAAGTTGGTACGACCCGGTAAATGGTACTAGGATTCATCCACAAGTTGGTACGACCCGGTAAATGGTACTAGGATTCATCCACAAGTTCGTACGACCCGGTAAATGGTACTAGGATTCATCCACAAGTTCGTACGACCCGGTAAATGGTACTAGGATTCATCCACAAGTTGGTACGACCCGGTAAATGGTACTAGGATTCATCCACAAGTTCGTACGACCCGGTAAATGGTACTAGGATTCATCCACAAGTTGGTACGACCCGGTAAATGGTACTAGGATTCATCCACAAGTTCGTACGACCCGGTAAATGGTACTAGGATTCATCCACAAGTTCGTACGACCCGGTAAATGGTACTAGGATTCATCCACACGTTGGTACGACCCGGTAAATGGTACTAGGATTCATCCACAAGTTCGTACGACCCGATAAATGGTACTAGGATTCATCCACAAGTTGGTACGACCCGGTAAATGGTACTAGGATTCATCCACAAGTTCGTACGACCCGGTAAATGGTACTAGGATTCATCCACAAGTTGGTACGACCCGGTAAATGGTACTAGGATTCATCCACAAGTTCGTACGACCCGGTAAATGGTACTAGGATTCATCCACAAGTTCTTACGACCCGGTAAATGGTACTAGGATTCATCCACAAGTTGGTACGACCCGGTAAATGGTACTAGGATTCATCCACAAGTTCGTACGACCCGGTAAATGGTACTAGGATTCATCCACAAGTTCGTACGACCCGGTAAATGGTACTAGGATTCATTTACAAGTTGGTACGACCCGGTAAATGGTACTAGGATTCATCCACAAGTTCGTACGACCCGGTAAATGGTACTAGGATTCATCCACACGTTGGTCACAAACTGCTGTCACTGTTTTCATCACCATTCTCATAATGATGGTTGCTGTTCTGTTTGCCATCAATCTGCTCAGCGACCATCATCACTATCACTCTAGCTGAGAAGCCCCAACTAGATATCTTACTTCGTAGCACTAATCTAACGGTAAATATGATGACATCACTAGGCTGCATGTTATCATTTCTAAGCTTGTTAACTTCAAGCTAGGCCCTCCCATTGCACCACTCGCTGCATTCCCTACCTAGGATTATAACACTATGGTAATCTGCCATTCTATAGTGTTAATCGACCTTTAAACATGACCACGCGTTTTGAGTTGACTGTTCTAAGGCAGTTTTATGAGACTGATGTACTTAGTAATAAATTAATTATAAATTTGTAACCATATACGGGGATTTACACATTTTGAACTCAGTTCTTTATAAAAACGATCTGTTTTGAATAATTTTCTTCACAAAAATTGTGAATTTGTCTTAGCAACAAAAATGTGTGCATCAAAATATTATATTTCTGGTATGTGTCCCAATAGATCGGCATAGGCACGCTCCCGTAAGCTGTGCAAAATCTGGTTGACGAATGCGCCGTCCCAAACAATAAATATAAATCTTTTAACTACGGTCGGTTGTCCCGTTGGCAGAGACAGGAACATGCAAGTAATAAGATAGGGGTGTGTGGATCATGTGTGGGTGGGTGGATCATGCGTGGGTGGGTGGATCATGCGTGGGTGGGTGGATCATGTGGCGTGTGTGTGACATAAACCGACACGACAGACTTTAAACAGTTCTACTGGGCAGCCAAATAAACTGTGCTGTGTTAACTGTGTTGATGTGTCTGCTTGACTCGGTGTATGTTGTTCTGTGTTAACATGTCTGCTTGACTCGGTGTATGTTGTGCTGTGTCAACTGTGTTAACATGTCTGCTTGACTCGGTGTATGTTGTGCTGTGTCAACTGTGTTAACATGTCTGCTTGACTCGGTGTATGTTGTGCTGTGTCAACTGTGTTAACATGTCTGATTGAATCGGTGTATGTTGTGCGGTGTCAACTGTGTTAACATGTCTGATTGACTCGGTGTATGTTGTGCTGTGTCAACTGTGTTAACATATCTGCTTGACTCGGTGTATGTTGTGCTGTGTCAACTGTGTTAACATGTCTGATTGACTCGGTGTATGTTGTTCTATGTCAACTGTGTTAACATGTCTGATTGACTCGGGGTATGTTGTGCTGTGTTAACTGTGTTAACATGTCTAATTGACTCTATGTTCTGCTATGTCAACTGAGGTTAACATGTCTGCTTGACTCGGTGTATGTTGTTCTGTGTCAACTGTGTTAACATATCTGCTTGACTCGGTGTATGTTGTTCTGTGTCAACTGTGTTAACATGTCTGATTGACTCGGTGTATGTTGTGCTGTGTCAACTGTGTTAACATATCTGCTTGACTCGGTGTATGTTGTGCTGTGTCAACTGTGTTAACATGTCTGATTGACTCGGTGTATGTTGTTCTATGTCAACTGTGTTAACATGTCTGATTGACTCGGGGTATGTTGTGCTGTGTTAACTGTGTTAACATGTCTGATTGACTCTATGTTCTGCTGTGTCAACTGTGTTAACATGTCTGCTTGACTCGGTGTATGTTGTTGTTTCTAATGGTGCCATGAGTAAGCGAGAACATGAAACGCGAGCTGACATAGATTGAACTAGAATGAAATCAGAGACTAGAGTGATAAATTGTATACTAGGTTGTTGTTGTTTCCAAAGCCTACAATGAGTAGGTTCACTCGTTTGTGCGCCCTGAAAAGGACGTTAAGTGGCAGGTTACAGTAGCTTTCCTCACATCTCGAGCCTGCCGATGCAGGTGAACCGGGGTCCTCCAGGCGGTTGTGGTATGCTTTCCTTCTTTGTCTCTTACTACGGGGACCATACGGATCCCTCACCTCATTAGACAGGATGCCATGAAAACAGCCCGTTGCCAGTGTGGGCTTCTAGGAGGCCGAGGTGGGGGTCTTGGCCAGTGCAACAGATTTTAGAGGGGTAGATTTTATTAGGGATAGTATTTTAGACATGTTTTATTAAGTTAGAAAGGGTGGGAGGATTGAGAGTCAGTAGTCATGTATGGTTTGTTATAGAATTAAAACTAACCAAGCTAGCCAGTTTAGATGAACTTAAATCTGGATATCGGAATGCTTGGAATGCATAGCGTTGGCTTTGAAGCCACCCAGATGTTAAAAACTACGTAACCTTTGATAACGCCTAGACGCACAGAAGCCTGTTACAGCATGATCAGTAGGGAAGAATGCTATTAACTGGTTTTTATGAACTCTTGGGGTGAAAACCTAGGTACGAGATCAGGAAATAGCGGCGGAAGTAACAGAATTCTAACAGAATTCTCTCAGAAAATCCAGCGTCTAACTAGAGAGATAATCGACTAGCACACCGATCCAACGCTTCAACGATCACTACAAGCCACGGTCGATGAGGAGAACAGGTCCACGGACAAAACCACCTAGGTTGCAGAACAGACACGAATCGTCCATCCTGTGGGAATCCACATAACGGTTCGACTATCAAATTACAGTACGTCTATCACGTTATAGTTCGGCTATCAAGTAACTATTCACCAAGTTATACTTCGTCTATCAAAATTACAGTTCGTCTAAAGTTACAGTTCGTAAATCAAGTTTCAGTTCAACTTTCAAGTAACTGTTCGTTTATCAAGTGGTAGTTTATAATCAAGTTTCTTTTAGTTTAGTTTAGTCCATATTTCTACAGCCAACCAGGTTTTGTGTTTAGAGTGAAGTTTAAAGAGGCAGTTGTGTACGAGTAGTGTCCATTTGTTCTGTTTTATTGTTCAATTAGTGTTATAGTTTATTTGTTTGAAGTGCCAGTACAGTTACTGCAGACCCCTTGTACCATCTGATACGGTAGTTGAGCCAGCTGGAGCAGCTACATCAGTATATGTTGCCTGTGCAATAGGTAAATATGGTTAGAGAAAGAGAAAGAGGAAGGAGAAGATTCTTGACAGATCAAGTTAGTATTGTTCAACAAAATTTATGAATAGCACGAAAGACGAAAAGTAGTTCACATATATAATCATCAGTTTTCGTTGCATGTCATTTTATGAGAGAGACATTAGCAGACGATGTCCGACTGTCTTCATAATCCCTAATTAAACTTCATGACGACCAATTAGACATCTTGTCAAGTATCATTCACAGAGACCAGCTGCGTATTTAACAGAGCGAGGATTTCAGTTGATTCATGACCACTGGAGCATACATGTCAATGATAAAATCTTTTTTCTTAGCTGATGAACGGAATGTAGAGACATGACTATATAAAGAGATTAAAACAATGATAATTAATGATTGATAATTAATAATAATAATAATGTTCGCGTAGGCGTCTGAGGCCCGTTGTGGCTGTCGGCCACATCCATGACCCTCTGCTGCGACGTGATTCCAGGCCTCATCCAGACCGGAGGTTGTTATCTGCTGGAATTATACTATGCGGAAAACAAAAATACACATCTACCTGTCCCACGTGGTCCCAGTCCTGTTTTATGGCTCCGAAATCTGGACATTATTCAAACATGACATGTCGAGACTGGAAATCTTCTACATGCGCAACCAGCGCCGTATCTTGGGCATCCGATGGCATTACTACATCCGCTTAGTGGAGGTCTCCGCTAAGACATGGCTATTCCCAATTTCAATAACACTTGACCGCCGCCGAGTTTATCGGTCGGTCATGTCGTACGGCTGGGCGAGGAAACCCTGGTACACAAGTCGTTTCTCAACGGAAATGGTTATTCCCCGACCGGCAGAGGCGCAGAAGTGGCCCTCCTCCAACAGTATACTAATTAAGTGAAGGGACAAAAAGGTACACATAAAATGTATATATAGGATACACATACTGTTCTTGCCAAGAAGAGACCTGGCGCTATATTCAGACTTCGAAAAGGTCAATACAGACTGACATATCATCTGCTCACAACTGAAAAATCTAACGAACAGAGATGTGCACGTTCATGAATGATATACAACAGTGGAATATCTTCTCCAGTCTGTCAGCTCGCAAAGAAGAGTAAAGTGACACTCTTCAACTCGATTAAGGAGATGTGATAATAATAGCCATCCATCTCGATCGATGATGACAACATCAATCAGACATGACCTCACCGACGAGCCCATGGTGACTGTATCAGTTCTAACCTCTAACCCCCTCCTACATATCTAACATATAAGGTCAGAGTTTGACATGTAGTTGTCAGTTGTTTTGTATTTCGCACAGCAAATATTCTCCAAGGCTCGGAGATCTTGCGTTCTTCAACAATGTCGGCGTGTCGGCTGGTGGTTCTACGTCATGACTGACAGTCCTGTCTGACAAGAGCGCCTAAGACAGCCATCCATGTTTACGAGAGAAATCGATGTGATGATTTGAAAAAGAACAGCGATGAAGACTTCATTATTAAAATTACCACATCAGCACCCTGCATGTAGGCTACGTTAAATATCTTTTATATGACATGTTCAATGGATCTCATTTCAAGTGGATGTGTAGAGTACAAATGCAGTGATTGTTCACATCCTAACCGAATTTCCACTTTCAATCACTAGATTTTCATTTTTTGGATTCAAAATCGTGCTGCTTATTGTTGGTTGTCGTTTCGATCAATCATTATCAATTTCTGAATGTTATCGTTTACTTCCATTCGGGATGATAAATATTAAACGCTAATTTTGGACTGTTGATTGCACAAATACCTGGTTGGTTGTCTTCATATTGACAGCGTTGGTCCTTGAAGCCATTACTAGGAAGGGGAGAAGAGGACACTTGCACATATATACACGTCGTAGGAGGTGTTTTAAGAGAGTTGAACATCGGTTAGCAACATTATTATGTAAACCGAATTTCAACATAAAAGGTGGCGACCCTATGCTTCATTCGGATCTAAACAGACAAGTAGGAGCCTTAAAATAATGTTGTACGATGCTTGTTTAACAGATTCTCAAGAAGGGAAGGAAGACTAACGACTGGTCAAGCAAAATATACTGATCAGACATGTTAGTCGGGTTCAGGCAAAACATACTGAACAAGTCCCTGACCTTAGCTTCCTCGTAGCCCTTTCCGGTAACTGGCTGTTTTCATGGCAGCCTGGCTACAAGTGAATCGGCGTGATCATCGTAGTAGTGAGCGAAACGTAGATGAAGCTAAGCATAGCACAACCGCCTGGAGGACCGCGGTCCACCTTCAACAGCTAGGGATGAGATGAAAGCTACTGTAACCTGCCACTTAACGCCCATTTCAGAGCCCACAAAAGAGTAACCTACTCATTGTGGTCATTCGCAAAGAAACAAAGAAAAACAGTTCCTCGAGTGTGGAAGTGTGCAGATGTAAAACTAGGTGACTATTCCTAGCTGGTCCTAACGTCATGCCAACAATCTTCTACAGCTCCAGCTCCCAGTAGCCAACAGTCTTCTACAGCTCCACCTCCAGCTCCCAGTAGCCAACAGTCTTCTACAGCTCCACCTCCAGCTCCCAGTTTCCAGTAGCCAACATTCTTCTACAGCTCCAGCTCACAGATTCCAGTAGCCAACAGTCATCTACAGCTCCAGATCCTAGTTTCCAGTAGCCAACAGTCTTCTACAGCTCCAGCTCCCAGTTTCCAGTAGCCAACAGTCATCTGCAGCTCCAGCTCCCAGTAGCCAACAGTATGCTACATCTCCAACTCCCAGTTTCCAGTAGCCAACAATCTTCTACAGCTCCAGCTCCCAGTTTCCAGTAGCCAACAGTCTTCTACAGCTGCAACTCCCAGTTTCGAGTAGCCAACAGTCGTTTACAGCTCCAGCTCTCAGTTTCCAGTAGCCAACAGTCTTCTACAGCTCCAGCTCTAGCTCCCAGTAGCCAACAGTGCTAATGTTCATTGTACTTACAATTTATGTTGCAAATTGCCGAGTATCTTCACATTTGCCATGAATTCCTCCTACAAATCTCTCTGTTTGTATCGAGCTCTAGAAGTATTATCTCAATCGTTCTCTTATTTTTCCATCCACCATTTTACCATTTCTTTTATCTCGGACATTGCCATCTATATCCTCTATCTCTCTTGCCTCCATCTTGCTTATCGTGGTAGACAAGCGTGGGTGTCCCTAATAGCCCACTGGTCAATCGAGCAGTAGTTTAGCTACCTGGCAGGGTTTTGCAAGATGTGGAAGGGAATGCGCCAGTCAGAGGCTGGAACTGATCCTAATTTTGTTCGTGTGATCTCAGTATACTTCTTATTGGGCGTCCGTCCGTCCTGAGAAGGACGATATGACGTTGTGTCGCAGCTTACAGTGAGGCTGCGAAATCTGTGTTTTTCGACCCAACCTCTGGTTTCAACTATCTTTTTGGGTAGAGGGCTACACTAGTGCCTCATTGGTACCAGAGCTGATGCTATAAAAACACAATAGGGTCTTAGTCATCTATGGTTCGCTGACGGTGATGCAGGTGGCCCGATGGTTGCTGTCAGTTCATTCATTGTGCTGCAACATCAGTATCATGTCAGTATCCAATTTCAATTGGTGCTGTTTCCCAATTTTTAATCACCAGTCATATTCCTCACCTATTCACTAACACACAACTACCAGATGTGATTTCTTCACTAACACATCACTACTAGATTTGATCTCTTCACTAACACACCACTACCAAAAGTGATCCCTTCACTAACAGATGTGATCTCTTCACTAACACACCACTACCAGATTTAATCTCTCCACTACCAGATGTGATCTCTTCACTAACACACCACTGCCAAAAGTGATCCCTTCACTAACAAATGTGATCCCTTCACTAACACACCACTACCAAAAGTGATCCCTTCACTAACACACCACTACCAGATTTAATCTCTCCACTACCAGATGTGATCTCTTCACTAACACACCACTACCAAATGTGATCCCTTCACTAACACACCACTACCAGATTTAATCTCTCCACTACCAGATGTGATCCCTTCACTAACACACCACTACCAAATGTGATCCCTTCACTAACACACCACTACCAAATGTGATCCCTTCACTAACACACCACTACCAAATGTGATCCCTTCACTAACACACCACTGCCAAAAGTGATCCCTTCACTAACACACCACTACCAAATGTGATCCCTTCACTAACACACCACTACCAAATGTGATCCCTTCACTAACACACCACTACCAAAAGTGATCCCTTCACTAACACACCACTGCCAAAAGTGATCCCTTCACTAACACACCACTGCCAAAAGTGATCCCTTCACTACCAAATGTGATCCCTTCACTAACACACCACTACCAGATGTGATCTCCTCACTAACACACCACTACCAGATGTGATCTCCTCACTAACACACCACTACCAAATGTGATCTCCTCACTAACACACCACTACCAGATGTGATCTCCTCACTAACACACCACTACCAGATTTGATCTCCTCACTAACACACCACCACCAAATTTGATATCTTCACTAACACATCACTACCAAATGTGACCCATTCACTAACATATGTTATCTCTTCACTAACACATCGCTATCAGATTTGGAATAGACGTCTACATGTACCACATCCGGGTTATTTATGATGTTGTTGCTTAGATGTTTGCCTCATTAGTTTCTACTGGTGGAGGCGCGCCATTTTCCACCCCAGACCGTAGTCCATTGGGCGATATCAGACGCATAAACCAGTGCTTGGATGAATGTATGCGTCTGTATGTACCTATGCTATGTTTGTGCGCCCTCAGTAGCTAGCCCAACCAAACTGCATTGGAAGGGCCTCACCACGAGGGCGCGTGTGAAAGTTGTGCAAGAGTGTGGCTGTAGGACAGAGTCAAATGAAACAGAGTGAGGTGAGAGAAGAGAGAGAAGGGGAAGAGTGTCCCCCAGGGTGAACCCTCACCTGTGAAGAAGTGCCCCCAGAGGGATGGGGTTATTTATGATCAAGTATATTGGCTCGTGGAAAGGGTGAACACTATTATCTGAGCTGCCAGTTATAGCCGCATAAATTTCATATACATGTTTGCTATTCAATTTAATAAACATGGTGTCATATGTACTGTCCATGATTTCGTTACCCACTTTGATGTCTTTACTTCTAGCTACCTACCGACTTATGTTCCATCTTTCTACGCTATCCTAGTCAATATCAGTTCACATATTGTTCATAGCTTAATAAATGTTATTTCCCTTTTCGTTTCTGACGTTTTCTAATTCTCATCCTGATTTGAGTCGTGACATTTTATGACGTATAATGGATGCGACCTTATTTCAAGTGTGTGTTTCGTCGTTCCACGAAGAAACAAGTGTAACCTTTAACACATAATGCTTATCGATATGACGTGGCGGTTGCATTGAACATAACTAAATGTGGGCCGTTGTTTGCTTTACAAACTGACTTCACTGCGCTTATCTGGCGCGTCTGGGTAGCAAACGGTGAGCGCTTCTTATTCTCGGCAAAGGTCCGAGGTTTAACTCCCATTATCGGCGCTTTCTAATCCAGAGGTTCTCCACCTTATAAGATTGCAAGCACCGTTCACGTGCAAGTGCGCGAGCATCTTGCAACCTAATTAGTTTCATTTTTGAAAAACAAAAATATTTTAAAATCACACACACTCAGAAGTTCAGTGATGTCCAAGGAGAACTCGCTTGTAGGCTACCCGTCAGAAGTTCAGTGATGTCCAAGGAGAACTCGCTTGTAGCTACCCGTAAACAGTCTTACAGATGGGAATCAGTTAATCGTGAACGTGCTCTGTTCCTGAGGGATTTCAGAAGTGAGAAAGCATTTTCGCACAGGTAGGTCGTCCCGAACATAGATAAGCTTGAGAGAAACACATCTCAGTACCTGGAACCATTGTGTATCTTCTGCTCCCCAAAAGGATACGAATTTTTCTTTTTAAAACAAATATTTCAGCACTAAGGAGGACTTGATATCTACCAGTTCAAGTACCCATGATGCAACACAACGCTGACCCTGACCAGTATCCTGGACGCTCCCATGGAAAATCCCGAATCAAGCCAGCAGTGCAAAATATTTCAGAACAAATTGGTAAATACGTTTACTGACAGCAAACACCCAACTTAACAACGTTCAGGTCGCCTAAAATATAATGGATGGATAGCAACACTATTTGTTTCGATTTGCACAACAAAGTTGAATTGAGAAACAGGCCTCATGTGCGCTGGTGCTCGCGTGCACGTTATTTACTTGCATGACGCCAGCACCAAATGCTATTAGAAGAGCACCGTGGTGTCCGCGAGCACCAGGTTGAGAACGCCTGCTCTAGTCGATCCAGTTGTAAATGGGTATGTTCGCGTCCCTGCTCACACTATTTATGGCTATAATAGGCGCTACTTGACGACAGTTTTCCTGTGCCTTCGGCCGGCTGTATATCAGTTTTGAGCCACCTGGCAAACATATGGCTTATCCACTAAGCAATGAAAAGCATAACGGTAACTAACACCCCCCCCCCTCCCCCACTCACCACGTCTAACTTTAAATATAATAACATTTGGAGAGATACTAGAGACACATTTTATCAGTGTCTTCGATCTGAAACACAATAGCTGAGGTTCTTATTTCGCTCCTTGTGTGTCTACTACGATCCACACAAAAACCAATGATTCCACCCGCTCCAGTTTCACATTCGGGGTTTCTAAAGTTAACTTTGAAGCTTAGATGGCTACTCGTTCCTCAGAGCACTTATAACTTGAGTGAATACGTTGGGTTTGACAATCTATGAGTTGGAGAGCCTGCTATCAAATATGAGTTAGTTAATGAGGTAGCAGAAGTATAACAGAAATGTAGAAGAAAATAGAGATGATACTAACATAACTTTACGACATGAGAATGATACTAACGTAACTTTGCGACATGAGAATGATACTAACATAACTTTGCGACATGAGAATGATACTAACGTAACTTTGCGACATGAGAATGATACTAACATAACTTTGCGACATGAGAATGATACTAACATTCAGACAATCAACACATGCACGCTTTCAAGTGGTATATGAAATGAACCATTGACTCTTGGCATTCAGCTAAAGAGTGAACAATGCTTAAATATGAAAGACAGGACGAACAATAAAATAACAATAGTTGCGACCCATAGAATACAAATATAGGGACGCATTGTTTGCTAGTAATATAACAAAAATAATTGAAACGAGAACAAAGATTGGTTTACAAAAAACAGCTTTCGATACGACTAATCGGCCTTCATCAGGATCAACGGACGACACAAATGACAATATTGAACTAATCTATGAACGATGCTAACTATTTATGGAATGCTATACTTATTAAGGTTACAAAGATCCTGCAACACAGAAACAAATCAGTATGTCTATGGGAAGGGTTGATGTGAGTAGCAATAAAAACAGAAGTATTTTATGCTAGTTAGATTATATCAAGACATTACTTTCAATAATAAACATATAAATGCTTATTTTGCAATCATAGCTGCAGGATTAAATGAAGGAAAGCAAGTCTGAGAACAATGACGAAATGAATGCGAAGGAAACAGTAAAGGGTTGTTGATACATAAACAGAACAGGCAAATTGTAGGAATTAAATGAAAACAGGGCGATCCACTAGAGACCAGCTTGGACGTGAAGAAGGTACTTTATCGACCTAAGCCAAATACAAAGTAATAGACCATTGCGTTACGTGAGTGCGCATAATGGCCAACCTAATACAGCATACATTTGTGTGGACAACTACTGAAGTCTCGTCTAAATTTGGACTTGCCACGGCTACAAAGGCCACTTCCTTCCCTAGTCACGTGACTGACCGGAAGTGTTCAACTCCTCCTCCGCTGTCTCTTCTTTAACAATTTTGTTGAAAGTATCCGTGCCTTCCTCCTTGATATCAGAATACGATATGTTCATGAAGGGCACGATCAGTTGATGTTGATGCCACTCAGACATGCGTTCGGACTTTAAGTTTCCGGACTGTCTGGGGTATATGTGTCAGAACATTGTCTAGATGTGTGTCAATGTCTTGTTTATTCAGTTAGATTTTCTTCCTTTTCTCCGCCTTTATGTGATACAAACATATATAAGTAATGGCCCAGTGATCGCACTAGAACAAACAGAACACGAAATGCACGTTACGGCCTCAAGGACTTCACCAGGGACAGACGTAAACTTAAACAACGAATATACAACAGGAAAACCATTAGGACAGTAATTATTATTTTGGAGTGCATATGAAATCAGCAACCCTCTCCAACCTGACTAGTTCAGTGATTTGTGTCTCAAGTTATTTCCATCACGTCCTTGTTCTTCTTGTATCGGCCTTTATGCCTCTTCTCTGTGTGTTCTTCGTCCTTTTGCATCCTTCTACATTGATATCCAATGACAGTGATTGCCTGTTGATACTGGCTTGAGGCTTCCGCATGGTGTGTGACCTATCCAGTGCCACCTTCTTCTCAAAATTTCCTGTTCCACCTGTCTATGTCGCACCTGTCCAGGCAGGCACTAGAGAGGGTTCACGTCAGACCTCACCCCATAGCAAAGAAGCCTACAATGAGGCTTGGTGGAAAGTACGTACGTGACCACAGGTATGACCTCCAAGCGTTAAGCGATGTTCGCAAGACCTCAATTATAAACCAGGAACTCAAAAGGCTTCGAGTCGACATAGTCACCCTTCAAGAAACGCGTCTGACGGAGTCTGGGGGCTCTCATGGAAAAGGACGACACGTTCTTCAGGCAAGGAAAAGGAGTGGATAACATCAGAGAACATGGCGTCAGCTTAGCCGTTAAAAACTCCATCCTAGGATCGACAGAGATATGCCAAAAGGGAACAGAGCGGTTATTATCTCTTCGTCTGCAAACATTCAATGCCTCAAATGAATCTGATCAGCGTGTATGCTCCTACACTTGGAGCCACCATTAACTCCAAGGAGGAGTTATATCAGCAGCTGACCTCACCCATCACAAGGATCCCAAGTGAGGAAGACCTGATCCTAATTAGGGCGCCGATCACGACTCCTGACATATGTGCATGGGTGGAGCCGATGATGACTCCTAACCTATGTGTCTGGGTGGGCGCCGATGATGACTCCTGACATATGTGGATGGGTGGAGCCGATGATGACTCCTGGCCTATGTGCAACGGTGGAGCCGATGATGACTCCTGGCCTATGTGCATGGGTGGAGCCGATGATGACTCCTGGCCTATGTGCATGGGAAAGTTTTGTGTTGGAAAGATGAACGAAAATGGACAGCGACTATTGGAGCTGTGTGCCTACCACGACGACTTGTCCATGATTAACACCTTCTTCCAAACAAAGCCCCAACACAAAAATATCCTGGAGACATTCTCGCACCAGACATTGGCATCAGCTGGACCTAACCATCACTAGCCGGTCTGAACTTAAACATGTTTTGCACACCCGCACGTTTCACAGTGCAGACTGCGATACTGACCACTCACTAGTCTGCTGCAACTGGAGACTCCAGCCCAAGAAGATCTACCACCCAAGACATCTGAGTAAATGCCGGATAGACACAACAGGAACCAATATTTCTGAAAGGGTGGAAGAATTCACAAAATTCCACTCTGAATTAATGGCAAAACAGCGCACTATTGGAAGCGCTACAGAAAGGTGGGAACGCGTCAGAGCGTTAATATACATTACAGTCTTGTCAATATTTAAAAAGAAAACAAGCAGAAATGACTGGTTTGAGGGTGGGTCTGCCATCTTTGCACCAGCCATTAAAAAGCGCCAATCTACTCACATGGAGTTTAAGATTTCCCCAAGCAGCACGACGTTGGAGGCTTACAAATCCGCAAAGAGACCAGTACAGAGACTGGCAAGGAAATGTGCAAATGGCTACTGGCGCGAACTCTGTAAGTCCATGCAGTTGGCAGCGGATACTGGTAACATCAGGGCAACGTACGATGGCATACAGAAAGCTTTTAGGTCTACAAAAATGTATACAGCGTCTCTGACATCTGAGACAGGTGAGGTTATTCTGGTCAGGGATATGCAAATGAAGAGATGGACCGAACACTATTCAGTCTAGTACACCTGTAATACCTGGCGGACTCTGGTCTCGAGATGGAGCGAATATTATTCAGTCTTTTACACCTGAAATAACGCAGTGACGGGCTCTGCTCTCAACGAAATTGAGATTCTGTAGGAATTGCAGGAACTTGACGATAAACCGAGCATACTAGAGCTGGGAACAGCTATCGAGGGCATAACAGTGGGAAAGGCAACCGGTAGAGATGACATTTAACGGAAATCATCAAATGCAGGGGCAACGTACTTTTTCAATACTGGTAGGAACATATCTGCCAGTGTTGGGATGATGGGATGGTATCACAGGACATGAGAGACGCCAACATAATCACGTTGTACAAGAACAAGGGAGATCGAGGAGACTGCAACAACTACAGGGGAATGTCTTTCCTGTTCACCGTAGGAAAAGTGTATGCTCGCATCATCCTGAGCAGGCAGCGAAACCTGGCCGACAGGGTGTACCTGGAGTATTAGTGTCGTTTTCGCGCAGAAAGGTCCACCGTTCACATGGTTTTTTCACTGAGACAATTGTAAGAGAAATGCAGAGACCACTATTACTTGCCTTCATCGTCCTCACCATTCGATATGGTAAACAGAGAGGGTCTTTTTAAAGTATTGTCTAAAATTGGGTGCCCATCTAAACTTCTGAGCATGATCAGGTCTTATACAGAAGAGCATTCCGGCCTATACAGAAAATCATTAACTTCGTATGTATTATCATAATTTTAGAGCTCCATATCGCTGTCATCACGACAAGCGCCGCTCTTGCTTTCTGTACCCTTTAAGTTTGGTGTTCTTTTCTGTTTTTTTATAATTATAGAGGAGCGCGTGGCCGTATGGTTTCGAGATCTGCCTTCCGACAAGGAGGGCAACGGTTCGAATCCCCGTTATGGCATATGTTGTTTTTCTGTTAGGGGTGAAATAAACAAACATAGAGAGCACACGACGTAACGACAGCAGTGGCGAAGCGGCCTGTAGACCTCAGCTTTCAAAACCCCTCGACTACCCCAGCAATGGGGAAAATGTATTACTTTAAAAAAATATTTTTTTTAAATAATTATTTTTATTTTCTAGTTGGGGTGAAAAAAGAGAAACTGAGATGTAAAACTTCATTGCTTAATTGGCACTTGAACACTTCCAAATCAGTTATTCCATCTTATCTCTAGTCTAATATACACTCTGTGGCCATAGTTGCTTCTGCATCAATTCATATCACACGACGAGATTGCTAGCCCCACGAAAAAGCCTCAAATGTCGTATTTTACGCCATGCTTGAAATAGAGCTGCGGTTCTACCTTACCATCCACGGGTCCCACAAGGTGTGTGTTTTATTCTGTTTCACATATGACATCATCCTTAGACGTAGACTGAATTATGTAATATTTACATACACACAAAAAACTAACAAAATACAGCCCATAGCTTATTTGTAAAAATCCGAATTCTACCTGCAAGGTTCCTTCTGATGCAAACAAAAGTAAACCGTTTCATTCATTATACAAGATGATCCTAATTATTGTCCCTTGATTGCCACGCTGAAGCGTGCAGGCGCAGTTTGACTTCCTTCGCTGTCAAAGGTCTCTTACTTTTAATGCGTGTTTATACTTGCATCTCTAGACGCCAACACTTGAGCAAGTTTTCTTTTTTCGCACTTTGTGACGCTAAACCGGGACTTGCGTTAACCAATCATTGTGCAGAACCAAGTCAGAGCTTTATAAACAGATAAAATATAGATCTAAGAGCCAATGATTGCGGTGGAGACAGAAGTCAAGGAAAAACATACTCTTGATGAAGAAATTAAGTCACGATTATCCTCCCCCCGCCCCCCGCCTAAGAATTCGTTTCTAAATCTGCTGCCAGGGATGAAGTGTTAGGCACAGGATTGTGTGAGAGTGGCCAATTTTCTTCTCTGATGTCTTCCTTTCTATAAACGTCAGACAGGAGGTACAAGCTACTACTGGATGGGCTACAGTTACCGTCAGACAGGAGGTACAAGCTACTACTGGATGGGCTACAACTTGCCGTCAGACAGGAGGTACAAGCAACTACTGAATGGGCTACAACTTGCCGGCAGACAGGAGGTACAAGCTACTACTGGATGGGCTACAACTTGCCGTCAGACAGGAGGTACAAGCTACTACTGGATGGGCTACAACTTGCCGTCAGACAGGAGGTACAATCTACTACTGGATGGGCTACAACTTACCGTCAGACAGGCGGTACAAGCTACTACTGGATGGGCTACAGTTACCGTCAGACAGGAGGTACAAGCTACTACTGGATGGGCTACAACTTGCCGTCAGACAGGAGGTACAAGCAACTACTGGATGGGCTACAACTTGCCGGCAGACAGGAGGTACAAGCTACTACTGGATGGGCTACAACTTGCCGTCAGACAGGAGGTACAAGCTACTACTGGATGGGCTACAACTTGCCGTCAGACAGGAGGTACAAGCTACTACTGGATGGGCTACAACTTACCGTCAGCCAGGAGGTACAAGCTACTACTGGATGGGCTACAACTTGCCGTCAGACAGGAGGTACAAGCTTCTACTGGATGGGCTACAACTTGCCGGCAGACAGGAGGTACAAGCTACTACTGGATGGGCTACAACTTGCCGTCAGACAGGAGGTACAAGCTACTACTGGATGGGCTACAACTTGCCGTCAGACAGGAGGTACAAGCTACTACTGGATGGGCTACAACTTGCCGGCAGCCAGGAGGTACAAGCTACTACTGGATGGGCTACAACTTGCCGTCAGACAGGAGGTACAAGCTACTACTGGATGGGCTACAACTTGCCGTCAGACAGGAGGTACAAGCTACTACTGGATGGGCTACAACTTGCCGTCAGACAGGAGGTACAAGCTACTACTGGATGGGCTACAACTTGCCGTCAGACAGGAGGTACAAGCTACTACTGGATGGGCTACAACTTACCGTCAGCCAGGAGGTACAAGCTACTACTGGATGGGCTACAACTTGCCGTCAGACAGGAGGTACAAGCTACTACTGGATGGGCAACAACTTGCCGGCAGACAGGAGGTACAAGCTACTACTGGATGGGCTACAACTTGCCGTCAGACAGGAGGTACAAGCTACTACTGGATGGGCTAGAACTTACCGTCAGCCAGGAGGTACAAGCTACTACTGGATGGGCTACAACTTGCCGTCAGACAGGAGGTACAAGCTACTACTGGATGGGTTACAACTTGCCGGCAGACAGGAGGTACAAGCTACTACTGGATGGGCTACAACTTGCCGTCAGACAGGAGGTACAAGCTACTACTGGATGGGCTACAACTTACCGTCAGCCAGGAGGTACAAGCTACTACTGGATGGGCTACAGTTACCGTCAGACAGGAGGTACAAGCTACTACTGGATGGGCTACAACTTGCCGTCAGACAGGAGGTACAAGCAACTACTGGATGGGCTACAACTTGCCGGCAGACAGGAGGTACAAGCTACTACTGGATGGGCTACAACTTGCCGTCAGACAGGAGGTACAAGCTACTACTGGATGGGCTACAACTTGCCGTCAGACAGGAGGTACAATCTACTACTGGATGGGCTACAACTTACCGTCAGACAGGCGGTACAAGCTACTACTGGATGGGCTACAGTTACCGTCAGACAGGAGGTACAAGCTACTACTGGATGGGCTACAGCTACCGTCAGACAGGAGGTACAAGCTACTACTGGATGGGCTACAACTTGCCGTCAGACAGGAGGTACAAGCTACTACTGGATGGGCTACAACTTGCCGTCAGACAGGAGGTACAAGCTACTACTGGATGGGCTACAACTTGCCGTCAGACAGGAGGTACAAGCTACTACTGGATGGGCTACAACTTGCCAGCAGCCAGGAGGTACAAGCTACTACTGGATGGGCTACAGTTACCGTCACACAGGAGGTACAAGCTACTACTGGATGGGCTACAACTTGCCGTCAGACAGGAGGTACAACCTACTACTGGATGGGCTACAACTTGCCGTCAGCCAGGAGGTACAAGCTACTACTGGATGGGCTACAACTTACCGTCACACAGGAGGTAGAAGCTACTACTGGATGGGCTACAACTTGCCGTCAGACAGGAGGTACAAGCTACTACTGGATGGGCTACAACTTACCGTCAGACAGGAGGTACACGCTACTACTGGATGGGCTACAACTTACCGTCAGACAGGAGGTACAAGCTACTACTGGATGGGCTACAACGTGCCGTCAGACAGGAGGTGCAAGCTACTACTGGATGGGCTACAACTTTCCGTCAGACAGGAGGTACAAGCTACTACTGGATGGGCTACAACTTACCGTCAGACAGGAGGTAAAAGCTACTACTGGATGCGCTACAACTTACCGTCAGACAGGAGGTACAAGCTACTACTGGATGCGCTACAACTTTCCGTCAGACAGGAGGTACAAGCTACTACTGGATGGGCTACAACTTTCCGGTACTAGGAAGCGGACACAATACTTGTTCAATGCGGAACAAGTGCATTAACAACTCTGCGTTCGTCCTGGAAAATGCGTTTCTTTATGTTATGTCGCAGTTTACAGTGACACTCTGATTTCTAGGTCTTTCGGACCGACTCATCCGATATCATCAAGGCATTTTTTAGGACCATTTTCGCCTTCGCTCTTCGATCTCTATTTCAAGGCAACGAGGAGGTAGACAGACTGGCAAAAGAAGGTGCAAGACTAACACAACCTGATGATAGTGTGACATACGTAGAGTCAAAACGGCTTATTAGAGCTAGATACATGACCAAATGGGAAACTGAACATACTGGCTACACCAAAAACGATGCCTATTACCAGTTGAACAGAAGAGAGCAGGTCGTGGTCTTCAGACGTCGCACTGGCCACAATGTGGAGCCGCGTAACGCAGTGGTTAGCGCACTGGCTTCGCATCTAGTGGTCCTGGGTTCATTCCCCATTTGAGGCGGTAATATTTTTTTCAGACCGCAATGGCTTCCGGGTCGACCCAGCCTTAAATGGGTACTGGTTCAGTCCGGGAAGTAAAAGCGGCGAGGGAGAGGAGATGGCTACCGCCCTCATATATCCGAGCCTTTGAAATGTGAGATCGCTAACACCTCACACCCCTACGGCAGTAATGCTATGGGATACTTTCCTTTTTTACTTTTTACCACCTATTCAACAAATTGAAGATAGATGGCACTGACGAATGCTCGTGTGGTACCGGGAAAATGACAGCTGAGCATTTGCTGCAAAACTGCCGGACATACGAGGATCATATAGAGCAGATGTGGCCATCACCAGTGGCAACACTAGACAAGTTCAATGGCAGTGTCGACAGCCTCAGGATGACCGCTGTTTTTTTCCCAAAAAATAAAGGTCGACGTCTGACAGCGTAAGAAGAAGAAGAAGAAGTACTACAATGGCGCAGCCTGTTTCCAGGGCCGCCTCTTGGAGACACAATAGGGTCTTGGGTTGACCATGAGGCAAACAGCCAGTTGACTCGCTGTCTGCTATCAGCTGCTTCGCTGCCACGCCTTCAATCTCGGCATGGAATTCAATCAAGCAAAATAAGTGTTAGATATAAAATAGACATGGGGTGACACACCTTTGTTGTTCTCAAGGAGTCAGGTAAACGATTTATCAGCTGGGCATCTGTTGGATAAACGCCATCTGGGGAATTGTGTGAGGAAGTAGGAAACTGATCCTCGAATGCTAGGAACTAAAACCACACTTCTATGCTCCATAGTGACCTGACGCGCTCGAATTGGTGTGCAATGAGTTATGCAAATGCTGTTAACATTAATTTCGTTCATTGTTCTTGTTGAACCAATGCATTCACTCCCCATCTGTCCTTCCATTCGTTGATGACTGTGTGAACGCTTCAAGTTGTAGGACTACTAGGACGTCACTTTTTCTGTCCAAATGGTATCAGACAAACCTGCATTTTCCAGCGCAGAGCCTAGGACGTCATTGGAATGACATTTAACACTTGATTTATGTTTTGTGAATTCTGTCCCGTAGAGAGACTGTCAATTGTTTTCGCTGCAGTCCCGTTTTGGCTGCGCGAAGATACTCTACATCTGCTTTTCGTCAATTCCTCGCCTAGCAATCATATACCATTGCTGGAACAACCATTCTGTTGAAAGAATACGATTTTGCTGTCTCCTTTTCTCATATGCGGGAGTATTGCATTGATTCTCATATGCCGGAGTATTGCATTGACACTATTGAATCTGATCCATCCTGCTGCTATCTTCCGTGAAATCTCACGTTTTATTGTGTGGGAGTTTGTAATTTTGTGGTCCCTGTAAATGTACCAATTGACATTATTGACAGAATACTTTCAGAGCTGCGGTTCTCATTGTGGACTACACGTGTTCAGTATGACTTCTTTTTCATTCTTTTACTTGCTAGATCCGATGCGTGATTGCTACGTTGAGCTCATTGATCCACGGATCACAATAAATAATAAGAAGGAAACAAGATAATCAAATCTCAGAATATTTGATAACACAACGTTTGATTAGCACCTAAGCTGAGGAGGAATGATGTCCGGAGGTTACGTTAGATGTAAACAGAAAGCCGTCCATGACGTTCACGAGGACAGTCTGGAAAGGTCATGACAAGATGGTTGGAAATAAAATGGACTTATTAAGTGTTGAAATGCCCAAAAGACAAAGGGTGTGCAGGAAAATGATAGTGATAAGTCGGATTGGATGACGTTTGGTGGCGATGTGAAGCGTTGGTTCTCGTCCCTTGCATCTCACCATAAGGTAAAGTAGTGAGCTGCATCTCACCATAAGGTAAAGTAGTGCGCTGCATCTCACCATAAGGTAAAGTAGTGCGCTGCATCTCACCATAAGGTAAAGTAGTGCGCTGCATCTCACCCTAAGGTAAAGTAGTGCGCTGCATCTCACCCTAAGGTAAAGTAGTGCGCTGCATCTCACCCTAATGTAAAGTAGTGCGCTGCATCTCACCCTAAGGTAAAGTAGTGCGCTGCATCTCACCATAAGGTAAAGTAGTGCGCTGCATCTCACCATAAGGTAAAGTAGTGCGCTGCATCTCACCATAAGGTAAAGTAGTGCGCTGCATCTCACCCTAAGATAAAGTAGTGCGCTGCATCTCACCCTAAGGTAAAGTAGTGCGCTGCATCTCACCCTAAGGAAAAGTAGTGCGCTGCATCTCACACTAATGTAAAGTAGTGCGTGGGATCACATACTAGGGTAAAATAGTCCGCTGTATCCCACACCAAGGTAAAGTAGTGCGCTGTATCTCACACTAAGGTAACTTAGTGCGCTGTATCTCACGTCAGGTTAAAGTAGTGCGCTGTATCTCACGTCATTTTAAAGTAGTGCACTGCATCCCACACGAGGGTAAAGTAGTTCACGCCATACCACACCAGAGTAACGTAGTTCATGCCATCCCATACCAGGGTAAAGTAATTCCAGCCATACCAAACCAGGGTAAAGTAGTTCACGCCATCCCACACCAGGGTAAAGTAGTTCACACCAGGGTAAAGCAGTTCACGCCATCCCACACCAAAGCAAAGTAGTTCACGTCATCCCACACCAGGGTAAATTAGTTCACCCCATCCCACACCAGGGTAAAGTAGTTCACGCCATCCCACACCAGGGTAACGTAGTTCACGTCATACCATACCAGGGTAAAGTAGTTCCAGCCATACCAAACCAGGGTAAAGTAGTTCACGCCATCCCACACCAGGGTAAAGTAGTTCACACCAGGGTAATGCAGTTCACGCCATCCCACACCAAAGTAAAGTAGTTCACGTCATCCCACACCAGGGTAAAGTAGTTCACCCCATCCCACACCAGGGTAAAGTAGTCAGTTGCATCCCAATTGATTAATTATTCCGATGGTGATCAAGGGATCATTCATCGGGGAGGGAAGAATAGCACGACTGCATCGTACCTTGATGTCCTTAAAGACGACAAAGTGAAATTGTTTAAAGGGCTATCATTCTTGTCGTGTCAAACGTGTACGTCGGTTATTCATTTAACGCTAGATAGACCGAAGAGTCTGGAAACTAAGGATTTAGACCGGTATGTTTGCCGTGAGAAGGAAAAGCTTTAACCACTCTGCCACTGAGATTATCATACTATAGACCAGATCGCTGTCAAAGAGAAAAAGGTCTGGGAGATGAGGATCAATGAAAACAAGGTCAATATAAAGAAGGTCAATAAAAACAAGATCAATGAGAAGGTCAATGAGAAGAAGGTCAATGAGAAGGTTAATGAAACCAAGGTCAATGTGACCAAGGTAAATAAAAACAAGGTCAATGAGAAGAAGGTCAATGAGAAGAAGGTCAATGAGAAGAAGGTCAATGAGAAGAAGGTCAATGAGAAGAAGGTCAATGAGAAGAAGGTCAGCGAGAAGTTCAATTAGAAGGTTAATTAGAAGAATGCCAATTATAAGAAGGTCAATGAGAACAGGGTCAATGAGAAAAAGGTCAATGAGAAAAAGGTCAATGAGAAAAAGGTCAATGAGAAGAAGGTCAATGAGAAGAAGATCAATGAGAAGAAGGTCAATGAGAAGTTCAATGAGAAGGTCAATTAGAAGAATGCCAATTATAAGAAGGTCAATGAGAAGAAGGTCAATGAGAAGAAGGTCAACGATAAGAAGGTCAATGAGAAGGTCAATGAGAAGAAAGTCAAAGATAACAAGGTCACTGTGAAGGTCAATGTGAAGAAGGCAATGAGAATACGGTCAATGAGAACAAGGTCAATGAGAACAAGGTCAATGAGAACAAGGTCATTGAGAACACGGTCAATGAGAACAATTGTAAGCGTTTCAAATCTAATAATAAATGCAATGCACTTATCCGAGAATCGCATCTCTCCCTAGACTAGAATCTCTTATTTCTGACATACACGTTTGCAGAGGAACATTAAATATTCAAAGGTCCAACATTTGAGTCAATTCAGCTGTTCCACTGAGAGCCGCGGGGAGCTTAAAGCTTCGTTCTTATGCCAAATATGTTGCATCGGCCGTTGTGAGTCCGTGCGTTAAAGGATTGCTCTTATGTCCTTTATCCATCTACTTTGATGTCTCCCTCATGCCTTGTAGCAGGTACCTCTTGTATTAAAAGCATGCAATTGGAGTCGACCACGCCGAATGCTCATGGCACGACCGAACCAACATAGTTTCTCTCATGAAATGTATTCAACACAGGGGGTAATTCTTTCCATATTTTTGTCTTTATTTTTGATCTATCTCTCGTGGTGACATCGAAGAACTTGTTTAGACATTTCGTTTCACACGTCCTTATTTTTGGGACTTTGATTTGTGTCAAGTCTAGCTTGTATTTGCAATTACTTTAATCTGACTTCTATGCCTTTTGTGTCAAATCTAGATTGGAGGGGACGGCGTGGGCTAGTGGTTAAGTGACATGGCTCACAACCAGAAGGAGCTGGGTTCGATCCCCAACACAGCACTTGCCGTTACCTCGGGGAAGCAAACCCTTAGAAAATGCAGGAGGAAGCAGGTCCTTACATAAAATGCAGGCTGAAGTCGGATGCACTGGGCCGACAGGCGTAAAATAAAAACCACAGTGCAGCGCACACCGCCTAGGGGATAAGAGAAATAAAGCGAACGCCAAAATTTTTTTTTTTTTAAAATGTAGCTTGTATTTGCAATGACTTTAATATGACTTCTATGCCTTTGGGTGGAGCTCTAGTTCTTAAATTCACAAACAACCGGAGGGTACCTGAAGAACAAGGCAGAAGCAGATTAAATAGAGAATGGACCTACAACATAAAAGATGTTCCCAAGGTGGCAGTGACAGGGGCGAGAGGAATGGTTAAAATGGACAGTCTTACAGATCCGCTGAAGTTCTGGATAGAACATGCTACATGATGATGATGACCACAGCGTGTATGTTTGTATGTGAGTACAACAA
This sequence comes from Ariolimax columbianus, assembly GCA_036924085.1. Lineage (NCBI taxonomy): Eukaryota > Metazoa > Mollusca > Gastropoda > Stylommatophora > Arionidae > Ariolimax > Ariolimax columbianus. The sequence continues at coordinate 13,819,842 of JAVGWX010000001.1, forward strand.
ATACACGTTATACACTACCAGTATTGTGACAGGCGGATACAACAGCAGTTACGGCTAAGCCCTTCCACTATTATGATGATATGGTAATACAATAACCGTTACGGCTAAGCCTTCCACTATTATGATGATATGATAATACAACAGCCGTTACGGCTAAGCCTTCCACTATTATGATGATATGATAATACAACAGCCGTTACGGCTAAGCCCTTCCACTATTATGATGATATGGGAGTACCCCGAAGACACTGCCAAGCTAAGATTATCACAAGAATTCCGGCAGATCTGAGTGTGCATCACAGTTGGCAAAGTTTTAGTTCCATTATCTGCATACTAATTGCTTGAGGATGTTCACTTAAGATATAAGTGATCTCACCAATATAGAGAGAAAACATGACTTCTGTGAAAACTGGTCAATATCTTCTCTTTTTTGCCTGTAGTTATTTATAATTAATGATGAAATGCAACCCGAGAGAGTTAATAATATTAATGCGCACTGTTTACTTTGTACACACATAATGGATGGGTAACTCCCTTGCTGCCTTAAGCAAAATCCAGAAGAGTAATGACGACAGCTGAGGCCAGCCAACCTGTCTGCCAAGTAACTACAATGTTCTCTCCAGACAGGCCACAGTATGGGAGAATACTGCGACTGTCGAGACAGAACTAAGAAGCAAGGATGTGAAACTCGACACTGCCAATCCGAAGACAAATACAATAACAAAAGAAAATGTATTTCTTGAACCTGTCCTGTTTTGGCATGTCAGTAAGCTCATGAACATTAGCACGGGGTTTTCCCCTTGCAGGAACCCTGCGTCACAGCATTTCATGGGTTCTGAACGGTAGTTCCTATTGACAACTCACGTCAAATGATAATGCAGTCTTTTGAACAGCCATTATTTTTGGCAATTTTGTATTATAAATTAAATTAGGAAACAAGTTATTATATGATTTGTATGACAAATTTGTGAGTGTGTTACACATGGACTGCCAATGTGTTCTAGATTAGTTACAGGCACATCAACAATCTGAAGAGAACAAGACATAGATAAAGTGACTGACAGACAATGACAGTGAAATGATGGAGAGAAAAATAAAGCAATAGAAAAATCAAGAGAAAAAGTACCTGAGGTGAGAAGAATGGAATCACCGTCACATACTAAACATGTCGTAACTAGGGACTAAAGAGAGTTGTGTTTGAGGATGGCAATCTGATCATGTAAAACATTACCATAATAGTTATTCACAACAAACGTTTAGATACAAGTTTTCTGCAAAGGGACCAGCTGCTATTAAAACGTAAGCTTGACATTGAAGTCAGAAGGTGAATGCGAAAGTAAATATATTCCAAATGTTTGAATACAGGCTTCCCTTAAAAGGAGTCAGCTGTGTTGGTGGCTTGTGCTTCTCATTGGAACGAATAGGTAAATGAATAATTAGAGGTGAGAGTGAGAAAGAGAGAGAGAGAGAGAGGGAGAGATAGGGAGAGAGAGAGGGAGAGATAGAGAGAGATGGCGAGCTATATAAAGTGTAGATATATTGAAAGAACAAACATTATGGCACACAGAGACTCGAACCCTGCACTTCCACCTAGATAACAAAACCATAAAACAGAACACTTCACTCTCGACTAGTTCGCCTGTCACCGTCTCGTGGATCGTCAACCTTTAACCAGATCCATCAAACAGAGTCCTCTTACGCACATGTTGTCCGCCAATCATAATCTATTGCTCGCTATGTGAGCACTCTGACCACACGGAAAACAGAATATTGAGGTCTGAAACGAATATTTGTCCATAACAGACTAACACTAAATATTGCTAACAGAGATATACTGGTCATAGCGGGTGGGATAACCAGAATATATCAGAGATAGAAGATCAAGATGCTGAGCAGTGCTGACTGTTAGCGTAATTGCCACTGACACAGAGCTGCCAAGACCATTCTACATACCCACGTGGTTATCCTTGATAACAGGCTACAACAAAGCAGACTGGCTAAGGAGGAGGGATCGAAGAGGGAAGGCTAACCATGTAATCAAAAATGCCTGCTGAAGTCGGATGTGTCGTACCGAAAGGTACAAAAATCGCAGTCAAGATGTAAACTACGACACAACGCATTCCGGTATCCGGATTACATCCTGTTACTTGCAAAGTCATTTTCAGGGCTTGGTAGCGGGAGATTGAAAACGTTCAGGGCTTGGTAGCGGGAGATTGAGGACGTCCAGGGCTTGGTAGCGAGAGATTGAGAACGTCCAGGGCTTGGTATCGGGAGATTGAGAACGTCCAGGGCTTGGTAGCTGTAGATTGAGAACGTTCAGGGCTTGGTAGCGGGAGATTGAGAACGTCCAGGGCTTGGTAACGGTAGATTGAGAATGTTCAGGGCTTGGTAGCGGGAGATTGAGAACGTCCAGGGCTTGGTAGCGGGAGATTGAGAACGTCCAGGGCTTGGTAGCGGTAGATTAAGAATGTTCAGGGCTTGGTAGCGGGAGATTGAGAACGTCCAGGGCTTGGGAGCGGGAGATTGAGAATGTTCAGGGCTTGGTAGCGGGAGATTGAGAATGTTCAGGGCTTGGTAGCGGGAGATTGAGAATGTTCAGGGCTTGGTAGCGGGAGATTGAGAATGTTCAGGGCTTGATAGCGAAGATTGAGAATGAACGACGAAGAAGAAGAAGACATATCAGAGATTAAATGTAACGATAATTATATATGAAAAGTTTCCAACAGTGAATGATCAATCAATACGTTGTGGTAAAGTTATATATAGATTTAGTAACTTACAAACAAGCTTTCTAGCAAGCAGCGTTTATCGAATGACCAACATTAACGCGTCACGATGATAGAAACGTAAAGCCCTCTGGTGGTACTATTTTTCCTGAAAGTCACTGGGTTATTTTCTAAGAATGTTAACTGGTTAAATGTGTTTTAACAAACTTTATATGTTTAATTCTAATTGTAGAATTTGAATGAAACGAAACTCAGAACAGAGTATTTTAGTTTATTGTTACATACAACTTTCTGTAAACTAGTAACAGTTGAATTCGTTTATTTGCATAGCAACAGTGTGAAATGAGTGAAAACGCCTGTTAATATGAAAACTCAATTTTCAGATTAACATATAACTCACACTCGCTTTGTTTTACACAAATCACCGACTCTAAAAATACGAAAAAGACATTTTTGCATTAAATATTCAGTGTATAAATACTCATTTCCCAAATTGAGAAATCAAAATCACGTATTAGATAATGGTTTTCTAGTTCTCATTTCTTTCAATATTTGAACGAATTCTATCTAAAACATTGAACGGACACAAAAAATGGCATCAATCGGATTTGAACTATTGAGTTTATACGTAGTTCACAACAGTGAATTAAGATGTCGATGCTGAGAATCAGTCACGTGGTACTGTGAACTATGTACAAACAAACCGTAGTCCAATTTTTGATTATGTCTTTGGATTATACATGTTCTATTGTGCTGTTTGATCTTGGGGTATCACATTTTCTTCGCGGGGGAATTGGCTCATTAACTTGACTTATTGTGACCATCGGCGCATCAACTTGACTTCATGCGGACCTTGGTCTAATAACTTGACTTCAGCGGACCTTGGTCTAATAACTTGACTTCGGCGGACCTTGGTCTAATAACTTGACTTCATGCGGACCTTGGTCTACTAACTTGACCTTATGCAGTCCGTGGTTTGATAACTTGAATTCATGCGGCTGTTGCGGTGGTTAGAGTTTGAGATTGCTGCTCTTAAATCAATGGCACCCCAGTATCAAACAAGATGGCCTCATTGGCCATGCCACTTAATGCTTGTCAAGTCACGACAAAGTCATTTACACTGATCGACAATTCACAATTTAAGGTCGCGTTCGCTCGAACTTTAAGTAAATACATAGACTTCAACACTGACTATCGGAAAGATCATTACAATGGCAGGATCAAGGGACTGCATATGTTCAAGTCAAAATCACTGTTGATAGTTCAGATTTCTTTAAGAGAACATCACTTAACCTTTGGATTCTTTGATCGAGGTCATTTGAACAACTCAGAAAATTGTCGTTCTTTGAAACGATCATCAGTTGCAGTGTTTCAGGGCAGTGACTAGCTGAAAGGTAGAGAGCGAAAAGTAATCAGAGTAAGAGGAAACATAGTGACTAGCTGAAAGGTAGAGAGAGAAAAGTAATCAGAGTATGAGGAAACATAATGACTAGCTGAAAGGTAGAGAGCGAAAAGTAATCAGAGTAAGAGGAAACATAGTGACTAGCTGAAAGGTAGAGAGAGAAAAGTAATGAGAGTAAGAGGAAACATAGTGACTAGCTGAAAGGTAGAGAGAGAAAAGTAATCAGAGTAAGAGGAAACATAGTGACTAGCTGAAAGGTAGAGAGCCAAAAGTAATCAGAGTAAGAGGAAACAAAAGTGACTAGCTGAAAGGTAGAGAGAGAAAAGTAATCAGAGTAAGAGGAAACATAGTGACTAGCTGAAAGGTAGAGAGCGAAATGTAATCAGAGTAAGAGGAAACATAGTGACTAGCTGAAAGGTAGAGAGCGAAAAGTAATCAGAGTAAGAGGAAACATAGTGACTAGCTGAAAGGTAGAGAGCGAAAAGTAATCAGAGTAAGAGGAAACATAGTGACTAGCTGAAAGGTAGAGAGCGAAAAGTAATCAGAGTAAGAGGAAACATAGTGACTAGCTGAAAGGTAGAGAGCGAAAAGTAATCAGAGTAAGAGGAAACATAGTGACTAGCTGAAAGGTAGAGAGAGAAAAGTAATCAGAGTAAGAGGAAACATAGTGACTAGCTGAAAGGTAGAGAGCGAAAAGTAATCAGAGTAAGAGGAAACATAGTGATTAGCTGAAAGGTAGAGAGCGAAAAGTAATCAGAGTAAGAGGAAACATAGTGACTAGCTGAAAGGTAGAGAGCGAAAAGTAATCAGAGTAAGAGGAAACATAGTGACTAGCTGAAAGGTAGAGAGCGAAAAGTAATCAGAGGAAGAGGAAACATAGTGACTAGCTGAAAGGTAGAGAGCGAAAAGTAATCAGAGTAAGAGGAAACATAGTGACTAGTTGAAAGGTAGAAAGCGAAAAGTAATCAGAGTAAGAGGAAACATAGTGGTTAGCTGAAAGGTAGAGAGCGAAAAGTAATCAGAGTAAGAGGAAACATAGTGGTTAGCTGAAAGGTAGAGAGCGAAAAGTAATCAGAGTAAGAGGAAACATAGTGGTTAGCTGAAAGGTAGAGAGCGAAAAGTAATCAGAGGAAGAGGAAACATAGTGACTAGCTGAAAGGTAGAGAGCGAAAAGTAATCAGAGTAAGAGGAAACATAGTGACTAGTTGAAAGGTAGAAAGCGAAAAGTAATCAGAGTAAGAGGAAACATAGTGGTTAGCTGAAAGGTAGAGAGTGAAAAGTAATCAGAGTAAGAGGAAACATAGTGGTTAGCTAAAAGGCAGAAAGCTAGGAGCAGGTGTTAGTGGAAACAGACTGTTTTGATCGAACTATCTTGGTCGATTTAAATAATGACGCCGTGTCGTAGCGACATCCCGTCGTAGTTCACGACAAGGCGCCTTCTGGCTCGAGACAACCAGTTTCACTACAATTTTTTGAAAAGTTTCCATTTCCCGTGCGACATATATAACGGTAAACAGACAACACTAGTGCAACCAGTTTTCGTGGCCCCGACTTGCATTGAGGAACTTGTGCTCGATCAGCTGTGGGTCGCTGACCTAGATACAGTTAGCCAGATATGAGTCCCTGGCTGATGTCAGCTCATTCACTGCTCTAGCTACGACCCCTGTACTGCTCAATCTGCGGCCCCTGGACTGCTCTATCTGCGGCCCCTAGACTGCTCTATCTGCGGCCCCTGGACTGCTCTATCTACGGCCCCTGGACAGCTCTATCTGCGGCCCCTGGACTGCTCTATCTTTGGCTCCTAGACTGCTCTAGCTGCGGCCCCTGGACTGCTCTATCTGCGGCCTCTGGACTGTTCTATGGCCCATGTAATGCTCTATCCGAGGCCGCTGGACTGCTCTATCTGCGTCCCCTAGATTGCTCTATCTACGGCCCCTGGACTGCTCTATCTGCGGCCCCTGGACTGCTCTATCTGCGGCCTATGGACTGCTCTATCTGCGGCCCTTGGACTGCTCCATCTGCGGCCACTGGAATGTTCTATCTGCGGCCTTTGGACTGCTCTATCTGCGGCCCCTGGACAGCTCTATATGCGGCCCCTGGACTGCTCTATCTGCGGCATTTGGACTGCTCTATCTGCGGCCCCTGGACAGCTCTATCTGCGGCCCCTGGACTGCTCTAGCTGCGGCCCCTAGATTGCTCTATCTGCGGCCTCTGGACTGTTCTCTGGCCGATGTAATGCTCTATAAAGTCTCCGTTCGTGTTCCTGGAAAAAGGCTGCCACAGCAGTCTGATCAACTAAGTTGAGATCTGCACGGCAATCTCCATAGTGCTGAGCTTACTGAAGAGCCTTACATTGCACTACAGCAAAGAGGATCCAGACCTACCTTCTTCAGTACGTCTAGATTTCTAAAACGATCTAATGTAACCCTCTATCAAGAGTTCAACAACACGACCAGCTTCAAATTGTTTCAAATAAACAACAAAAGAAAACAACTGTCAATTATTTATTCCGCAAATTTTGGAGCCAGAATGGCTTGACATGAAGAAGTATTTAACTCACAACTAAACCTTGTCAGAAGATGGTTGTAGTGGTGGTTGTCTTTGTTATTGTTCTATGTCCGTGTTGTTCTACATTTATCTGCTAGATGGTTTCCGATGGCTGATATCTCGGGGCGAACTAAAGACGCTGGACCTGTATACTTCTCGGTTGAATGCAGTTTGAAACTTCTGAGCACGCTCATCACTACAGAGATTACAGCGTCTATCCCCACCTCGTTGACCAGGTAGCTGTAATACTGGTTACAAGCGCATGGCTTATATGTCAAATAGATCTTGGTCATTACTTTGCATCTGACTCTGCCGCGGATCGTGGTATCTCCAGACCATCCTTAAATACAATACTGAAGTGACACGGAATGTGTATGGTAATGTTTATATACAAAACGCAAACAATAAAAAAAAAATGGGAAACCGAACATACTGGCTACACAAAAAACGATGCCTATTACCAGTTGAACAGAAGAGAGCAGGTCGTGGTCTTCAGACTCCGCACAGGCCACAATAGACTGAGGTACTACCTATTCAACAAATTGAAGATGGGTGGCACCGACGAATGCCCGTGTGGTACTGGGAAAATGACCGCTGAACATTTGCTGCAAAACTGCCCGACATACGAGGATCAGAGAGAGCAGATGTGGTCATCACCAGTGGCAACACTAGACAAGCTCTATGGCAGTGTCGACAGCCTCAGGATGACCGCTGCTTTTTTCGAAAAAATAATGGTTTCTGTCTGACTGCGTACGAAGAAGAAGAAGAAGACTATGTTAGTCAGCATCAGGTGAAACATACAGATCAGACCATGTTAATCAGGGTCAGATAAAACATACTGTTGAAGACGTCAGCTCACTTCCAAACAGTTCTTCCTAGAAAAAGGCTGTTTCGTGACAGTCGAGCAAACATGGTAGGGTTCGGCACTGTGAGCCCCATATTGGTGAGTTTACTGATGAGTCTCGCATTGCACTACTACCAAGATGACTCCGGTATACCTTCACAAGTACGCTTTTGGATGTAAGAACAGACAATTACAACAACAACAGCAGCAACAACATATCAGGTACTAAATACCTGACTTGTTATTTCAAATACTAACAACGCTAACTTTTTATTTCAGGAACATAAAACGATAACTTTCTAATTTAGGTACTAACAACGTGACTCTTTATTTCAGGTACTAACAACGTGACTCTTTATTTCAGGTACTAACAACGTGACTCTTTATTTCAGGTACTAACAACCTGGCTATTTATTTCAGGTACTAACAACGTGGCTCTTTATTTCAGGTACTAACAACCTGACTCTTTATTTAATGTACTAAGAACGTGACTCTTTATTTCAGATACTAATAACGTGACTCTTTATTTCAGGTACTAACAACCTGACTCTTTATTTAATGTACTAAGAACGTGACTCTTTATTTCAGATACTAATAACGTGACTCTTTATTTCAGGTACTAACAACGTGACTTTTCATTTCCTTTTCTCACAACACAGACTCATGTATGTGTGCGCTGAGCTGTTTTACGCTAAAAACATTATGTCAGATAAAAATATGTACTCGTGGGTGAAGTGTTAGATATGTCAGTGTAATAGATCTCAGCATCTTCTGATATGAAATTATCAGATCCAATCCTGCCAGCCTTGTCTTCACTAATGTAAGATGTACCCATTTACAACAGAGTAGACTATCATACCAAGATAGAAGATCAAATACGAATGATTTCCGACAAAGAACAAAAGAACAACCAGTCTACAATCTCTGCCAGTCGGAAAACCCGTGCCAGTACTGGAGTCTCTCTTGAACCTGAACCCTAACTGCTTGAACCTGAACCCTAACTCCTTGAACCTGAACCCTAACTCCTTGAACCTGAACCCTAACTCCTTGAACCTGAACCCTAACTCCTTGATTGCGTATACGTAAACACCAACCATATGCCGAGCAGGGTGAACGTAAATGAATGATTGATTCATATTTCCTTCGGAAACGTCTTTTGCCTGACAGGTTTATCTTGAAAGTGGATAAATGAATCGAAACGATGTAGATGACAGAGACCTGACAAAACAAATACAGATTTCTCTATGCCATAAAAGTACAAATGCATAAGGAAGTAATATCCTCTCATTTTTACTAGAACGAGACGAAAATACAAGGGTTACATACATAATCTTTTCCTGGGCGCAGAAGGACAGAAGATATTGTTTTAAAAATGATCATTTCTAAGTTTATTCGGAGTCAAGGCGAACATACGCGATTGTACTTTCTAGTATTCATTACGAGCTTATAGTATTCTCATTCAAAACTCTTCAGGGGCCAATCAACATTGATCGATCGTGGCATAATAATCTTCAGTATTTCACTTCTAGTTGAGAAACCAATTCGTTCATCTCCGAGGGTGGGGAAGTCACGATATTATTTGCACGCATGATAGGCTCTGACAAGGCTTGTTCTTCTATGAGCTGGTTTTACGTTAGCGTCACCTGCTCAAGTCATAAGCGGACATTTGATTTATGATATCAGGACGCCAGGGACGAACTGCTCCATTGCAGGCGGTCACGTAAAACTAGCACATGTTGAGAGATGTATCTTAGGCTAGAAGGCTCTGGACTTGCTGCTCCACCCTGCAAAGGTACCGGATTCGTTCCCGGTCTCGACACGTTTCAGTCTATCTAGCTGTAAATGTAGGTCTGACTTATTACAGAGCCCCAAAAACGATGAGAACTTGCTTAATGAAGTCTCTAGCGCATAAACCCGGGCGGCAGTGTTTGCTAAGGGATTACCTTGACTTTTTCACCTAACATGGCAACATGTAATAACGTTATATATTTATTCATACCCGAGTCTGGCTATCCTTTGGGCAACTTGTCTATCCATCCCTCCTTCCGTCTATCTCTTTGCACCCTTGCGCGCCTCTTCGTATGCCTGTCTTTTTACCAAATGATCCAAAAGTATCTTTACATAAGGAATAATGTGTTATTTTCACTTTGTATGTGCCTTTCAAAAACTCCATTATAACTTGTCCACCCTAACCTGTTCCAGCCATGGAATGATTTCTATATGATCGTCTTTACAAACCCGTATTTTAAACGGGAGGTTCACAACAGAAAATAAAAACATAATTCCCTATGTATGGATAAGTTTCATTGGCCATGCATTTTGCATTTCTGATTTTTTTTGCTTATTTCTATGTCTTTCTTGTCACTGTCATTCACGTAGCTGTTCCTTCGAAATGAGTAGATAGGCCAAATGATAAAGGGACTGTTATCTTTTCTCCTTTACCTTTTCGTGCTCCAGTCGGATTATAGCGCTACCACTACAGTTTGCGTCCTTTAGACAGCATTCGCCAAAGCATTTTGCGTGCTTCTGTATTGGTGGTTGTGTAACAATTTGTTTTACATGACAAGATTTCTAGACCCATTTACAACTCTCTTCAGTCACCTGAGATGCAGTGGACCTAATTTGTCGTTCCCAGTGAATGACAAGGGACCCATTTTGGGAGAGTGTTATCTAATGTGATTGTATCATCGACAACCTCTAACTGATGGTTGCAGACCGTTGACAGAGAGCGTCTCCTACTTTCGTGACATTCACTTCACCAATATAGAAGTGCTTTAATAATATTGAATTGGCTTCACTGCACCATGGGCTGGCCAATAGGTGCTCAATCTTTCTCTCTCAACAAATAGCGAGATATATTGATACTATTGGTTCATGTAGTTCGCTCGCTGTACACACTCATGTTCCATCCTCTCATTTGTTCCTTCATGCTTGACCCACATTGATGTAAAACACATTTGTGACACCAATTCAGCGATTTGCGGTGACACTTTACACACTTGGAAAGGCCCGGACAGTGTGCTCCGCAATCACAGCACAGGCCGTTACCCCTGAGAAGGAAATTCTTAGAAAATGTAGAAGGAAGCAGACCCTTACATAAAATGCATGCTGAAGTCGGATGCATTGGGCCGACAGGCACTAAATAGAAAAAAGTGCAACGCACAACGCCTTGGAGAAAAAGAGAAATAAGGCGAAAGACAAACATTATTTTTTTTAATTTAAAAAGTCACGGCAGTGTCATTCACACTTGGAAACGCCCAGGAAACATGTGTGGCAGAGTCTAGGTTTAGCTGAGTAGTTCAGCAGTTGCTTAGTACTTATCTAAAGAGTACAACGTGTATCTACAGCACACCACGACTTCACACGGTAAATAACACAGTAAAAACTTTCCTGTCATTCTAAGGACACAATTGTTTTTTATGCAAATGAACAAAAATAATACGAACAGAAAGAACAAAATACATCTAAACTAATTAATCATAAAATATATAGATTTATATATTGAACTGCCTCGGAGGTTTATAAGCACTAGTAGATTCTTAATACTGCTGCACTCTCCTGATCTGCACACCCATTACACATTCACAAACTCGTCCCCAAGATCGTATTACGTACTCGGTCGTTTTGTGCATTCAGACACAATCAGATCACTTTGAGTCAGGTGATCTGTACATCCACATTCAATCGGTTCCCGTATGCTTAGGCGATCTGTGTATTCATATGCAATTAGATCACGTCACTTATAGTCGGATCACATACTCACTTGTAGTCACATACTCAGTCGATCTGTAAATACACATACACTCAGAAAACAAAACGTTCCAAAAGTGTTTTACACAGTACCACAGACATTCAGATCTCGTTCTTAGGCGATCTGTACATTGACAATTACTTCGATCACTTGACGTACTCATACCAATAAGTAGGTTCATTTGTAATTAGATCATGCATCGTTCACTAGGTGTCCTGCACGTACGACACACATTCAGATCTCTTACTGTTAACAGGGTTTCCAACATAAACACCTATAGAGCGACTGGCCAATACTCGAGGTGTATAGTTCGGTTTCCCTGCAAACTCACACACCCACAAACTCCTGACAGCCTTTCGGTCACTCTCCTAGCCAGTCTCTCAGACTTCTGATAGCCTTTCCATCTTTCTCCTAGCCGAGTATTTTATAGTCTCAAGAAAATCATGGCTGTCTAATGGTCTCCTGTTGGTTGTCTGACTTAACCATCACTCTTAATTTTAAGTACCTCCAACTAGTTGTTATCGGATGATTATCCCAAAATCAATTTAGAACGCTAATTCGGAACGCAACATTGGTCAGCTACGAACATCCAAACCTCAGCATTAACAACCCACTACCCCCACACCAGAATCATTCTTCGACGTAAACCCCTCCCTTCCTTTATCGACCTAGTGTCGAGACGGTGCTTGGCCTTGGCACGCATCCCGGCAACCTTTGTTCCTAGAATAGCCAGCCCAATCTCCCCCGCCTTAAACACAAATGCTCCAGTTGGAACTGTTACATATGCTACGGAATTACAAATACTTTACAGGGATAAATGACAGATTTTAAAGTATTTTAAGAATGGCAAAACCATATCCGGTACGCCATTAGTTCAACATAGTCATGTGGCAAAAAATATGGATAAAAAAGATTTTGAAACGAACACCGGATAGAAATATTATCATGAAAGGAGCCAGAAATACAAACGAAATATATGCTAACTGACAGACATCATGGAATAATGCGAAAGAGAACACAAGAACTAAGTGAGAACTGTTTTTAAATGAACACGCAAAGAGCAAATAAAACACATCACAAAAACTGTTTAGGAAAGAATGAAGTATTGATAACAGGTGACATCTGCAGCGTAATGACAAAGAGAAAGACAATAAAAAATACACCCTAAAAATAAATTACTAGAAGCCTACGATGTGTCGATAAGCAAAGTAGGAGCGGATAGAAGCAACACGCAAGATAATAACAGGTTTGGGAAACAAACACAGCATTACTCATGCAGAAATACAGCATCTATCTAACAGACACGATTAGCTCCCCATGCAGGATATAGTAAGAACAAGAAAAAAGACACCTTGTTATATGAGAAATACACATCAATCAGATGGACAGAATAAACGACGGCAACTGAGGCGACACAGACCAAGAACATCTAATAATGCGAGCCCCAGTTTTTCAGATCAAAAGTTGAGAAAGAAAGAAATTATACGGATAATCTGAAAGCAACAACCTTGCATGCCATAAAAGAAGACTGGATGGGGGCCCTAGATGATCACGATATTAATAAAAACAAATCACTGATCTTTGCAACATCATCTATAAAACAGGTTAAGGACCAAAGCACAGTCGAAACCGAAAATCGACGTAATGCGGAACCCAGTTTGTTGTTCTGGTTATTTTATCTTCCAAAATGCATTTTGGGCTGCGAATAATATATAAGAAAGCACTATTTATATTTGCCATTTCTAAGTCCTGCACTTCGCATCAAGTCTAAAAGATGCATTTCGCATCAAGTCTAAAAGATGCACTTCGTATCAAGTTTAAAAGATGCACTTCGCATCGTGTCTAAGAGATGCACTTCACATCCAAACTAAGAGATGCACTTCGCATCAAGTCTAAAAGATGCACTTCGCATCAAGTCTACAAGATGCACTTCGCATCGTGTCTAAGAGATGCATTTCGCATCATGTCTGAGAGATGCACTTCACATCCAATCTACGAGATGCACTTCGCATGTCTAATAGATGCGCTTCGCATGTCTAAGAGATGCACTTCGCATGATGTCTAAGAGATGCTCTACGCATTATTTATAAGAGATGCACTTCGCATAATTTCTATATGATTCACTATGCATGATTTCTAAGTCATGCACTGTGCATCATGTCTGAGAGATGCGCTTTGCATCATTTCAAAGAGATGCACCTCGCATCATGTCTGAGAAAATGTATAAAGACTTATATAGGAGAGAATCAACGACACACACTGGTAGGATATTTTCTTTTTCTTCTTCTTCATCGTACGCTGTTTACAGCGATATACATTGCACTGTTTTATTTTGTTAAACCTGTGGCTCAGTGCGTCCGATTTCAACGGGCGTTTCTGGAGGGATGCCCTCCTTAGCCTTTGGCTGTCCCCAGCCTATCTGCAAAGCAGAAGTTGTTTTTGGTCAGAGTTGTCGCTCTAAGGGAAGTTGTCTTGCAGGACTATCGAGTCTTCCCCACTCGTGTCTATAGGGTTTGGCAATGATATGATATGATGGACTATGTACTGGTTTGTACTATCCCAGAAGAGAGTCAGTCCAGTGTGACTGTGTCTCAGGATCGTCACGTCCTGCCAGAAACGTAGCATATGCATGTGAGTGAGATATCTCTTTGCTCCCTTTATTTTCTCGGCTCATCTGTAGTGATGGCACGTCTAGCATTCCCCGCCACCTGGGAGGTTGTCACAATAGGGCAGAGGTGCAATGTCCGCTGGACTGCATCTCTTCTGTGTCCATGTGGATGACTGATAGCAGACAGAGGTAAAGAGCGAGGCAGGAGTGCATTTAACCAGTGCTGAGACGCGAGCCCCAGGTCCCAACCATATCGTCGCCTCCCATCACAGCGTTGCTGAGATTTAAGGCGGGATTCTGGCTTAGAGGCGTTCGACCGTAGTCCCTCAGATGGTAGCTTCGCACCATTGGCTTATCAGCCAAGCGCGTGGACCAAATGTCAGCGACCTGCGATTCCTCTCGAAGGAATGCATTTAACCAGGGGACAAGCCTGGTCATGGTACGGAGATGTTGTTCGCCTGGTGTGCGGACATATCTCATGATCAAGAGTTGAGTCTCAGCAGTTCGCAGTGAGGTAGCTGATCCTGCTTACGACACCCCGACCGAGAACTAAGTCTTCTACTAGTGGTTTCCCGCCTCATCGCCGTATACGGTGAATATCGAGCAGCTTCACGCCCGCTTTGATCGGCGGACGGCAGAGACCTCTTTCTGCGGCCCGACCGGGTCGGGCTGAGACGCGAGCCCCAGGCCCCAACCATATCGTAGCCTTCCATCGCAGTGGTGCGGAGATTTAGAGCGGGATTCCGGCTTAAAGGCGTTCGGCTGTAATCCCTCACATGGTAGCCTCGCGCCATTGGTTTATGAGCCTAGTACGTGGACAAATGTATGCGACTCCTCTCGAATTGGGCAGGATTACCGTAGCAACGCCCTGCCATTAGTAGGGTAAAACTTACCTGTCTTCCGAGGGTCTAATACCAGCACCATTTCACTATTAGACCAAACTAATTAATAGAGGGCTTTTTAGTCTGTCAATCACCAAGTGTCTGGAAGCTGCGTTTTCTCTAGGGTTGAGCAGGATTACCGTAGCAACGCTCTTTCATTTAGAGGGTAAAACTGACATGTCTTCCGTGGGTCTAATTCCAGCACACGTTCCCTATTAGACCCAACGAAAATGCTCTGTCTGTCGGTCATTTTACAGTGTTGGCGTGTTGAGTCAAATTAAGCCGCAGGCTTCACTCATAGTGGTGCACTTTCGTCAATTCCTTTATCGAACACTGAATGCGGGCCAATCGAGCGACAGAGAGCTTAGCCCCAGATTTCCGAGGGTCTAAATCCAGCACCCGTTCCATATTAGACCCAACGAAAGTGCTCTCGGTCTGTCTATCATTTCAGTGTTGGCCGTGTTGAGTCAAATTAAGCCGCAGGCTCCACTCCTGGCGGTGCCCTTCCGTCAATTCCTTTAAGTTTCAGCTTTGCAGCCATACTTCTCCTGATACCCAAACACTTTGGTTTCCCGGAAGCTGCCCGCAGAGTCATCGAAGCAACTCCTGCGGATCGCTAGTCGGCATCGTTTATGGTCAGAACTACGACGGTATCTGATCGTCTTCGCGCCTCTGACTTTCGTTCTTGATTAATGAAAACATTCTTGACAAATGCTTTCGTAGTAGCTAGTCTTGCGGCGATCCAAGAATTTCACCGTTAACGCCACAATACGAATGCCCCCGTTTGTCCATGTTAATCATTACCTCCAGTTCCGAAAACCAACAAAATAGAACCGAGGTCCTATTCCATTATTCAATGCACCATTCTTCAGGCAGCCGAGGCCTGCTTGGAACACCCTAATTTTTTCAAAGTAAACGCGCCGGCCACCCGGGACGCTCAGCGAAGAGAACCCGTGGGAGAGAGCCGGCAGACGGTAGGGCAGGAGACAATGGGCAGTGAACCGGCTTGAGCCGGAACGCCCGCCTGCGCCTGAGATCCAACTACGAGCTTTTTAACTGCAACAACTTTAATAGACCCTATTGGAGCTGGAATTACCGCGGCTGCTGGCACCAGACTTGCCCTCCAATAGATCCTCGTTAAAGGGTTTAAAGTGTACTCATTCCAATTACCATGCCTCGAAAGAGTCCCGTATTGTTATTTTTCGTCACTACCTCCCCGTGCCGGGAGTGGGTAAGTTGCGCACCTGCTGCCTTCCTTGGATGTGGTAGCCGTTTCTCATGCTCCCTCTCTGGAATCGAACCCTGATTCTCTGTTACCCGTATATTTTAAAACTGGATATGCAAGTGTCTACCAATCCTAGCAGACGCATTGTAAACATTGTAAATATGAAATCGCTGCAAAACATCATCATTCAGTAAATCATACGGAAGAAAAAAAAAAAGAAGAAAAACACTAATTGTGGAATACTTGGAATGAGTTTTCTTTCTACTGCAGACTAACGTTGGTCGCTTCTTTCGTGTCAATTGTGCAGCAGTGGCATTATTACTTTTTTGTCCCATCCCATCTGGAAACAATTCTGGCAAATAAAGCTACACCCTTTACTCTACGTCAACAGGCAAATGTTTATTTTCTATGCATTGTTGTTTTTTTTTTGTTCGTTTGTAAGTTTTTATTTCGTCTACAATTTCCTATTCCCACAATAAGATATCTTCAGTAAATTTGTATATAATGGGTTGTCCAATTATAACACAAGAGTTATGGAGGATTACTTGAACTCCGCAGATACAATTACGCGCAAATAAAGTCTGATCCCTAATTTGTCGGTTACATGCAGATCCGAAAAAAAATTTGTTAAAATACTCCAAAGATTTAGCTATCCATTGGTTCGTGGGAAAAGTCTGTGTGTGACAGAGAGGAAAATAGTACACTTCCACACTAACAACAATTTGTAAACGGCGACTAAAAGACCAGTCTAACATATGTAGGGCAGAAGACTACCCACATCTTGCACACACTGACATTCATTTATGCCAAAGTGCTGTCCAGTTTAGAGTAGACCTCTTGGTATGATCGAAAACTCTAGTAACCATACTCCCGTTATCATCCACAAAAACCTGCCCAGGTGATCAGATTAATAGGAACAAGAGATGATATACCATGTCCGCTGACATTTTGTCGTACGACATCGTTTTACGTGAGCCAATACACCCAGGGAAACATGTAGCTGGGTCTTACTAGACAGTGGGTCGGTCCAGTACCGGATTCGTCGGTCTATCGTGTGCCCGAGGGATTGGAGCAATGAACAAACTGTATTTGTGATGTTGTTGGTAAGATATTCAATTATATGTTCACAGGAGAATATGGGTTGAAATGGCAAGCATGAATCTAAATGGGGCGTGTCTTTTCCCCCATACTGTTTCTTCATTTTGTGTGAATCTGTGTAGCATACAAAAGCAATATATGAAAAAAAGTACTTTGAATCCTCGTATTCAAACAGATATGTAAATGTCTGTTGTCAGGTAGCCGAAGGCCATTCAAAGTGGGAATTTTCAACTTCCTGCGGCTTACTAGGCCTGGGAGGAGGTACAAATAATGTGGGTGGATTTTTAACTAGAATTTTGTCCGGACAGCAGCGTTAAGCAGATTCTTTTCGATTTCCAACTGCCAATGGATATTTAACGTGCTTGACGCTGACACGGGAGTCCAATCTCACTACCCAGAAATCAAGGGTCCAATCTCACTACCCAGAGAACAGGGGTCCAATCCCACTACCCAGAGATCAGGTGTCCAATCGCCCTACCCAGAGAACAGGGGTCCAATCTCACTACCCAGAGATCAGGGGTCCAATCTCACTACCCAGAGATCAGGGGTCCAATCTCACTACCCAGAGATCAGGGGTCCAATCTCACTACCCAGAGATCAGGGGTCCATTCTCACTACCCAGAGATCAGGGGTCCAATCTCACTACCCAGAGAACAGTGGTCCAATCTCACTACCCAGAGATCAGAGGTCCAATCTCACTACCCAAAGATTAGGGCTCCAATCTCACTACCCAGAGATCAGGGGTCCAATCTCACTACCCAGAGATCAGGGATCCTATCTCACTAACCAGAGATCAGGGGTCCAATCTCACTACCCAGAGATCAGGGATCCTATCTCACTTCCCAGAGATCAGGCAAATTTGTCAAAGAAGATCTACGTGAAAAAATTACCGGTCTCCACGTGAACCAAAGATTTCCAGCACCGGAAGCGGACACCTTACATCGAGACCACTGAATATATATATATATATATATATATATATATATATATATATATACATATATATATATACATATATATATATACATATATATATTTATATATATATAAATATATGTGAACCACAGTAATTGTGTACAGAATTGATGGTTGATCAAAAGTAATATTGACATATATGTGAACCAAAGTAATTGTGTACACAATTGATGGTTAAACAAAAGTAATATAGACATATCTGTGAAGAAAGAATATACAATAAGATGTGTAAACAAAAGCAGCGTTCTTTTATCCATTTTGTCAGCAGCGAAGTTATGATAACTATTAAATGTCGCCGGGAATGGAAAGTTCAGTACAATGGGACATGAGCAAGTGTACGAGTGGAGTAGAAAATACCCGAAAGGACGCGAGTCCTGTGATAGACTGTTCTCGACCGAGTAAAGCATAACACGTACTGATACCAGAGTCGATTGGAACAATTGAATCGGACCATCATGATCAATCACCGAGTAACGGTGAATGAATTGGTCCTATTTTGGACATCAGTCAAGATCCAGCACAGCACGTCATCCCCGATGTGCCTGTTACACATACAATGTCTGCAACGTCCGTGCCAGAACAGTTGATCCCAGAATTGAAACTGTGACTTGGTGCATACATTTTTATCTGGGTGAATCCCTGTACTTTGTGGGCGCTGGGGGACTTACACAGAACCCATTTAAGACTAGATGGAAACAGGATACACTTGTGTGCATCTATTTCAAATTTCAAAGAAGAAAAAAATCCGGTTTTAATGGGGAGTACACTGAGGTAAAATTGTAAGATGTGAACGACGATAATGTAGTCTAATCTGTGTACAAATGTAATACAGGAAAATCTGTGTACCACATGTATTGTACAAAAATATGTGTTAACGTTTAATGCAGACAAATATGTGTACACATGTAATGTAGTCTAATCTGTGTACAAATGTAATACAGGAAAATCTGTGTACCACATGTATTGTACAAAAATATGTGTTAACGTTTAATGCAGACAAATATGTGTACACATGTAATGTAGTCTAAGCTGTGAACACATTTATTGCAGTGAAATCTATGCACAATTTAATGCAGTCTAATCGGTGTAGAAATGTAATGCAGCCAAACATATTGAAATGCTGTCCCATCTGGGTACAAATGGAATGTACTAACATATGTGTACACATTTAATACGGTAAAATATATGCACACATTTAATACAGTCAAATCTGTGTACAAATAAAATGCAGTCAAATCTGTGTGCAATGGAAATGCGTCCAAATCTGCGTAAACATGTAATGTACTAATAGCTGTATACAAATATAATGTACTAACATTTATGAATAATAGTAATTTGTAAGATATGTGATCGAAAGTAAATTAAATATTTGTTTGAACAAAGTTAATAAAGAAAGATTTGCGAACAAAGTTAATAAAGAATAATTTGTGAACAAAGTTAATAAATAATGATTTGTGAACAAAGTTAATAAAGAAATATTTGTGAACAAAGTTAATAAAGAAAGATTTGTGAACAAAGTTAATAAAGAAAGATTTGTGAACAAAGTTAATAAAGAATAATTTGTGAACAAAGTTAATAAAGAAAGATTTGTGAACAAAGTTAATAAAGAAAGATTTGTGAACAAAGTTAATAAAGAAAGATTTGTGAACAAAGTTAATAAAGAATAATTTGTGAACAAAGTTAATAAAGAATGATTTGTGAACAAAGTTAATAAAGAAATATTTGTAAAGAAAGTCAATATACAAGAGGGTATATTTAAATAGGTTGCTGTAGAGATATAAGAGAATAAAGTTGTAGAAACCATCAAGGAAGATCTACGTGCAAAGATCTATGCAATATTTTAACTAGATGTGATGCCCAACGCCGTATACAGGGATGTCTGTTGCGCCTGAGCTCATACATAAAAGATCCGTCCACAATCTGAATAGACTGGTATTGGTTCATTGTCAGTCTTAGAAGGAATGAGTTTTTCTGGGGAAATTAATTATTCAGCAGATGGGAACTGCAAGCGCTAGTCAACACAGCTGAGCGACAGTCTGCTTCTGGTCTCCAATAGCAAAGTTGTTTAAATTTACAGCGCATCGATCTTTGGTATTCCCCAAAAGTCTAATTTAACACTTGAAGAATGAGTGGTGCCAAATATCAATCAGACCATCTATATTCGTTTTTCTTCTTGTCAAATTGATCTGAACTTGTCCTTTCAGTGATAGCATGCAAAGATCATGAAATGTCTGCTCTCATTGCAAAAATGACGAGTTATTATAATACGTAAGCAGCTTCTGGAACATGTTTATGTGTCGTGAAGGAAGGTTATATATTCAGATATTAGCAATGTCTAGAAGATCAGGTGTCCTAGTGATGTGGACACCGCCTTCTGACGAAGGGGATATGAGTTCAAAACCTGATTCAGGCATAGCGTTCTTTTTTTCTAATTGATTCATACATTGAACATACTGGCTACACAAAAAACGATGCCTATTACCAGTTAAACAGAAGAGAGCAGGTCGTGGTCTTCAGACTTCGCACTGGCCACAATAGACTGAGGTACCATTTATTCAACACATTGAAGATAGGTGGCACTGACGAATGCACGTGTGGTACGGTACCGGGAAAATGACCACTGAGCATTTTATGCAAAACTGCCCGAAATACGAGGATCAGAGAGAGCAGATGTGGCCATCACCAGTGGCAACACTAGACAAGCTCTATGGCAGTGTCGACAGCCTTAGGATGACCGCTGCTTTTTTCGAAAAAATAAAGGTTGATGTCTGACTGCGTACGATGAAGAAGAAGAATTCAGCCCTACAAATGCTGATTGGTGAACTAATAGCAATGAGAATAAACGCTGGCATGATGGACGTTCTTACTAAACGACAAATAACACAACTTCACACCAATAACACATCGTGTGCCAATATAACAATGTCAGTTTTCTGTATGTTCTGGAGCGTTTGATTGGTGGAGAATGTGTGAAGTTTGTCACTTTAATCTGCTATATGTTAAAGAAAACGGCCAATGGTAGAGCTCAACCAGTCATCCCAAATCATAAGAATTTTGCAAAATGACGGATGGAAAAACTTCATCCTCTCTGACAGCATCCACTGTGAAACGTCAGCTTCCATCTAGATACCAGTGGCGTAATATATTACGGGAATGTTATTAAGAGTAAAAACCGAATAAAATAAAATATTGATAACGCGAAGTTTCACATTATTTCGTTCATTATATTTACAACCTCGCTTACGTCGCTTTGCTGTTTGCTGGGCGTCTGAAACTATTCCGCTCACTTTAGACGTAGTTTCCGGTAGTCATTAATCACCAGAAGTAGAGAATGAAAGGATTTATGAAGAAAATGGCGAATGTAACTTAACTTTTCTTAACTTAACGTTTTTATACTAGTTTAGAAGACCCTGCAGAGTCTGTATACAACCAGTTACATTTACATCACATTGCTCTAAAAGCTATGCGCATCCAATTTATTCTTAAATCCATTAACAGTCTCTGCCTTACACTACCTCCCCTGGCAATGCATTCCAAGCAGTCACCACTCTCTGACTAAAAAAATATTTCCTAATATCTAATCTGGACCTCTCTTTAGTCAGCTTGTAACTATGCCCTCTTGTTATTGTGGGTGGGTGTATTTAAAAAAAACTTGTTATAGTCTAATTTATCTATTCCTCTGATTGTCTTATAAACCTGTATTAAGTCACCACGAATTCTTCTCTCTTCGAGACACTGTAGGCCGGTTTTTCTGAGTCGTTCCTCATAACTGTAATTCTGGAATCCCACTATCAGCTTTGTCGCTCTTTTTTTTGGTATTCTTTCCAACATGTTTATATCCCCTCTATGAAAATGACTCCACACCTGTACACAGTACTCCAATCTAGGTCTAACTAAAGCTTTATACAGTTTGACTATCACTTCCTTGCTCCTATGTTTAATATTTCTTTTTATCATATCTAACATTGCATTTGCCTTTTTCACTGCTACCTTAACTTGCTCACTCACCTTTCCTGTATGATCTATTATAACCCCTAGGTCCCTTTCCTTATCTATCTTTCTAATATTGTTCTCTCCCATTCTGTAATTATGTTCCATATTGGATCTACCCATGTGAATGACTGTACATTTATCTACATTAAACTCCATTTGCCAGCGTGCAGACCATTCTCGAATTTTATCTTAATCCGACCTCAATATATCCACTTCTGCTTTAGATGAGACACTGCATAGTTTTGTGTCATCAGCAAATTTTGCAATAATGGATCCCATATCAATGTCCAAATCATTTATATATATCAAGAACAAAATTGGTCCCAAAACCGAGCCCTGTGGCACACCACTTTTCACTTCACACCACTCAGAGTACTCCTTATTTATGCCCACCCTCTGCCTTCTTCCCGTTAACCAATTTTCAATCCATTTGGCAACTTCCCCACCTATTCCATGTCATTTTAACTTTCGAAATAATCTTTGATGAGGTACTCTATCAAAGGCCTTTGTCAAATCTAGATAAATAACGTACACGGGCTCCCCTTATCTATAATTTTGGTAACCTCCTCCATGAATTCTAATTATGAATTTGAATGTACTAAGCAGTCTAGCGGTACTGGAACAATGCTGAACACCTTTTCATCAGGTTTGCTAATTTTATTGTATATAATTACGTAGCAGAACGACCAAAAGTGTAAATATTTAATAATTTGATAATTATAAAATGAAAAATAGTACAGATAATTGTCTAAGTTCGTCATTTTCAAAGATAAGTTGTGGTGACATAATAAACATCATTGAATGCCGGTGAACCTAGGCCTGGTCTTGACAGTTTAGTTACCAGACACATAGATAATAAATGTAAATGCTCACGGCATTTTGTAGTTCGACAATAGGATACATGAGAATGGTTTTACAGGTTGTGAGATTCGATCTAAGATTTTGTCTTGTCTGTGTTTACTGTTTTCTAAAGATAGTGGAGTTTTAAATAAACGACGATGTTATTGATCCGTTTCCCTTACATAAAAAGAGATTCGAGTTGATTTATAAAAAACAATTGGTATGAAATATACTTGTTTTGAAAATAGTTTGCCTAACACAATTTAAAGTTTTCCCACACCCTGTTTGAGATTTCACGGTACGCCACTGCTATTAACATTTAATAAATGAAGTTGTCATATGACCGAATTGGTCTACTCAATTTGCTGCATCTCTTCTGATGTGCTGTGAATGTTTAATTATCATGTAGATAAGTCTTCTGCTGTACAAGATCATAATTTTGTAACTAGTTTTGCCAAAAATTTCTTTTTATTTTAGAAGTAGTCTCTTCATAAAACTTTACTTTTCATAATTATTTCGCAAGGAAGACAAACATGTTATATATCAAATTAAAAGAAAATGAATATGCAGTAAGAATATGAAGGTCTTTTAGAATTTCATAAAATATTACAAGTAATTGTGAATAATTATATTTTCATTTTAAAAATAAAAACTATTTTTCACACACAGAAATGTCACCAATCCATAAATAACTACTGAAACGTAATGCAGATTGGACTAGTGTACTTCAGAAAAACAGTAATTCACATATGAATAATATCTACAAGAACATATTTTTTTGTAGCTTTCAAATGAAGTTGATGTGTCACTGAGTTGCAGGTCTCCATTCACTCCACATGGTCGAACACATTTTGGCAGCAATCTGAATGAGTTCTGGGTCTCAGTCAGTCAGTCAGTGGTGTTGGAATTTGGTATTGAAGCCCATTCGCTTTCATGTTCTCCAGAATTTGCATTAGAAATATTGCATCTTCGTTTTTCTGTTGAAGGTGCAGTCAAACGTTTTAGCCTTTTAGCAGCACTAGGTCCTGGCTGTGACAACGCTCCCTCATCTTCAGCATCAGATTCAGTAGGCTGTGTAGATAGAATAATATTATATGCCATGTCAAAGTCCAATTCAACATCAGAAAAATGTGAATTCTCGTCACTAAATTCACCTAGAGTACACAACTCCATAGCCTTTTCTACAGATAAAAACAACCTACTATTAGACAATCCTGCCAAAAACGATGCCTATTACCAGTTGAACCGAAGAGAGCAGGTCGTTGTCTTCAGACTTCGCACTGGCCACAATAGACTGAGGTACCACCTATTCAACAAATTGAAGATAGGTGGAACCGACGAATGCCCGTGTGGTACCGGGAAAATGACCGCTGAACATCTGCTGCAGAACTGCTCGACATACGAGGATCAGAGAGAGCAGATGTGGCCATCACCAGTGGAACCACAAGAAAAGCTCTATGGCAGTGTCGACAGCCTCAGGATGACCGCCGCTTTTTTTAAAAAAAATAATGGTTACTGTCTGACTGCGTACGAAGAAGACAATCCTGAAGTGCTAGGTTTTTTGTGATAAATTGACTTCAAAGATGACATATGTTTTCCAACTTTGATTTTTTTTTTTTTTTGCGTTCGCCTTATTTTCTCTTATCTCCAAGGCGGTGTGCGTTGCACTGTGGTTTTTATTTTGCGCCTGTCGGCCCAGTGCATCCGACTTCACCATGCATTTTATGTAAGGGTCTGCTTCCTCCTGCATTTTCTAAGGGTTTGCTTCCCCGGGGTAACGGCCGGTGCTGTGATGGGGATCGAACCCAGCACCTTCGGTTTGTGAGCCGTGCCACTTAACCACTAGGCCACGCCGCCCCCTCAACTTTGATTTTCCTCACAATGCACGTCGCTGCTTTTACAATTGAAACGTAAATATAAGAGTTACTTCCCTTACCATAAAATGTCAATTAATATTTAGAAATACTGAAAACACAATACAAATTTTGTTAACGTGGTTCGTTCAATATTAACGTTATGACCGGTTTTTTTTGGCTTCAAGCTGTCGCCAGGATGAACGCTGACAGCGTTCTTATGGCCTTTAAGAGGTACTGTGAATGTCTGATTATCATGGAAACAACTCTTCTGCTGTATGTGAATGTTTTATTAGCATGTACACACTTTTCTGGGTAAATGTACAGTGTTGCCTTTAACCGAAATTTTCAGTTAACCGAGTTGTACACGGAGACCTGGCTAACTGCTAGAGCCAGAAAGACTTCGAGGAAGGTCATTTTCTCCCTATCTCAAGACGTGACCTCGTACAATGAAGTCTCTATCACTTGATCCCCAATAGCATTGTCTGCTATGAGAGTACCTTGACCTTTACTGTCTGAAATATTTACTGAAACTGCGCATGCTCAGTTCGTTATGTATTGAAATGCTGGTTATCCAGCTTTGACGATATTTTCTTTCTTCAATAATCATTTGTGTAAACACTATTGACTGAGCGAGTTCAAGCATGGAGAGACCTACATGCTTGCCTCTATCCATGAGAAAATAAGAATTTTGCCTGCATACTGGCATCTCAAGGTGGAGTGGGGCGGGGGTGAGGGGAGGCACGTTGGGGTTGGCAGCCGATCGGGGATTGTCGTGTAAAGGGGCGGCTTCGATTCTTCATTTACATAAATCATAAATCCCAGACTAAATATATTTTGTTTGCATAAACATTTCTACAAACGTATTACAGAGGCGTGGTTGTTATTTTGGCAAACTTCAACAATTGGCCGCCACACTGACATGTTTTGAGGCCAATAATCCCACACCAAAGAGAGACTACTGAAATCAATGCATTCGTAAGATGTGCGGTCCAGATGTTCGGTCGAGATGTACAGTTCAGATGTTGTTTGAAGATATGTGCGGTCGAGATGATCGGGAATATTTGCGGTCGAGATGTGCGGTCGAAATATACGGAGAGATCTGGAGCCGATATGTTCTGAGCGATCTGGGGCCGAGATGTTCGGATAGATGTGGAGCTGAGATGTTCTGAGAGATGTGAGGCCGAGATGTTCTGAGATTGTTGGAGGGGAGGGGGGGGGGTAGAAGGGGAGGGAGGTGGTGAATACATGGGAGGCGAAGGGGATGAAACATGTGTGAAGTGTGGGAATAAAAGGAAGCTGAAGAAATACAAAATTATATATATATATATATATGTGCTTGTGTATGCACGTTGTTGGTATGTATGTATACATGTATGTGTGTGTGTGTGTGTGTGTGTGTGTGTATGAGTGCGCGTGTTCGTGCGTGTATGCATGTTTGTATGTTTGTATATATATTCGTGTTGATTGTTGTTGATTCTAGGAATCGACATTATCCCACAGGGGGCATTCCCATAAGTGTTACTTTCTCCGCCAAGCAGCCAGCCAAGGGTATATATACTCAGAGTCCCGGATATGTGTTGATTTCGTGTTCTTCGGATCTTTCCAGGCAGAACACACCTTTTCTCCTCTCCCCTGGCCACTCCCAAATCTATCATCCTCTGCACATATAAATTTTCCCGATCTTCCCTCTCTTTATTATTCAATAGAGTATCCATAACTGGCCTGATTAACTCAACCCTGTCTCTCGTCATCACCGCTTCGTTCACCACAGCTCGTCCCGCCACTGCATCAGCTCTTTCATTGCCCCAGACGCCTGCATGTCCCGGGCAGTAGATCAAAGTGACACCTTGTACATCAGAGTTGTTCAGAAGAGAGGCCCGCTCCCTTCTTAGATACATATATTTCTTCTTTTGTCTTACTGCTAACCAGAACGACGGGATACGTAGGTGTCATATTGTCGCCAAGTGGGAGACTTGTGCTGTCGTTAAACACCTAACGAACTAAGAGTGTCAATCCTCTATCCATCGACGTCGAGGTCTGCCTCTTGCTCGTGGACCGGAGAACTGCATATGATATGCTCTTGATGCAGGTTGGTCATAATGCATTCTGACTAAATGGCCAAACCACCTGATTTGTTGGGAGTCAATGGGTTTGTTCCCGCTGTCTGCCTCAGTGTGGTGTTGCAGATTTGGTCACGGATTGTCTTTCCGGATGCACTTTTCACACAGCGTATCTCACAGCTCTGGATGATGTTACTCTTATGGATTTCTAGTAAGGACCAAGATTGATATTGAAAAACAATGTAGGAATACATAGTGTATTTCTCAGCCTCCTCATAGTTGAAAGAAGCACACTAGGGTGTTTCAAAATCGGTGCAATTTTCTAGTGGACACTGTTCGCCTTCTAGTGGACACTGTTCGCCTTCTAGTGGACACTGTTCGCCTTCTAGTGGACACTGTTCGCCTTCTAGTGGACACTGTTCGCCTTCTAGTGGACACTGTTCGCCTTCTAGTGGACACTGTTCGCCTTCTAGTGGACACTGTTCGCCTTCTGAATTCTATGTGAAATCTCCCTGCACACGTCACCAGTGAACATACTACTTAGTTATTTGAATTGCTGTACTTGCTTGATATCAATTTCACTGATGTGGAAACTTCTCTGCTCTTGTTCACGTGTTATCGACAAAGTCTTTGTCTTACCTGTGTTGATCGTCATGTTATATTCGTTAAAAGTGAAATGGAGATAGTTCAGGTGGTGTTGTAGGTATATTTATTAATATATTTATACATATATATATATATATATATACATATATATATATATATATATATATATATATATATATATATTTATACATGTGATGTGTTATGGAGTACACGAAACATGTGAGAGAATAAAAGGGGTTTGAGAGGGAAATATGTTTGAGGTGTTTAGGTATATATGAGGGTTGTGTAATAATACATAGATGAGTTATAATGCATGGGAGATGTGAAGTAAATTCCGCAAAATGTATAACCCTTGCTATCTTGTTCGTTTATGTGTTAGGTTGGAAGAAGGATATGCAATACAAATCGTCCCGGACTCAATAAAACTGCATAAATCTAATAGCAGATCTGTGACTAACGGACGGACTTAATGAAACTGTGCACAAATCTAATAGCAGATCTGTGACTAACGGACGGACTTAAATGAAACTGTGCACAAATATAATAGCAGATCTGTGACTAACGGACGGACTTAATGAAATGTGCACACATCTAATAGCAGATCTGTGACTAACGGACGGACTTAATGAAACTGTGCACAAATCTAATAGCAGATCTGTGACTAACGGACGGACTTAATGAAACTGTGCACAAATCTAATAGCAGATGTGTGACTAACGGACGGACTCAATAAAACTGCACAAATCTAATAGCAGATCTGGGACTAACGGACGGACTCAATAAAACTGCACAAATCTAATAGCAGATCTGTGACTAACGGACGGACTTAATAAAACTGCACAAATCTAATAGCAGATCTGTGACTAACGGACGGACTTAATAAAACTGCACAAATCTAATAGCAGATCTGTGACTAACGGACGGACTCAATAAAACTGCACAAATCTAATAGCAGATCTGTGACTAACGGACGGACTTAATGAAACTGTGCACAAATCTAATAGCAGATCTGTGACTAACGGACGGACTTAATGAAACTGTGCACAAATCTAATAGCAGATCTGTGACTAACGGACGGACTTAATGAAACTGTGCACAAATCTAATAGCAGATCTGTAACTAACGGACGGACTTAATGAAACTGTGCACAAATCTAATAGCAGATCTGTGACTAACGGACGGACTTAATGAAACTGTGCACAAATCTAATAGCAGATCTGTGACTAACGGACGGACTTAATGAAACTGTGCACAAATCTATTAGCAAACTCAACGAAACACATGGGTAACCATTTCTGGTATCTATGACAACTATGCAAAACATTGTAACATTGCTGAGAAATTGTCTTATAGCACGAAGACTGGTTGAGATATACAGGTACAAACACATGCCATAGATAGCAGACAATTCGCAACTGAACATCTTGTGTGGACTGAAGGCAACATATACATCTGGACATCTTGCAAAGAGCAGACATCTTGCTTGGACTGAAGGCCATAGATACGTCTCGACTTCTTGCAAAGTGCAGACATCTTGCTTGGACTGAAGCATCGAATACGTCTCGACTTCTTGCAAAGTGCAGACATCTTGCATGGACTGAAGGCATCGAATACGCCTCGACGTCTTGCAAAGTGCAGACATCTTGCATGGGCTGAAGGCATCAAATACGTCTCGACTTCCCTTGTGGGTCATTTTAAACAGGACTGCAGTCAAACGTGAGTTAAGAAGCGTTCAAAATATCGGTTCTACCAAATAATTGTTATACACGTCAGGATGTTCGCACGTGATAGAATAGTTCATGTCTAACGTTATCAACACGTTTGGTGGTAAAAGAATCCGTCAAACAGTATCGTAACACGTGCCCGAGACATTCCCCATGGACAGGCGTCCGATTAGAACTGGGAATAAATTGTCAAGTAAAGGTCGATTTTAAGTGTGCTAACGGACGCGTTACAATTGATGTATGCTGGAAATTTTTAGTCATGCAGTCCTGTCATTCCATACTGACATTCTTGACTGATTACTGACACAACATAGAGTATGATAACTTGTCAAATTGCTGGTGCTTTAGATTCACTCTCTAACATTTCAAGAAAAACTCTAAAAAATGGAGTGAAATATTTCAAAGTTTGATGCACTTTGTAACAACAAATAGACGACAATGAAAAGCGAACTGAGGGTTGTGAATAGTGATTGCATCCCAGACTTCGATGTAAATAAACGAACAATAGCGACCGCAGATATAGACACTGATTCACCAGGCCAAGAACAATGTTCATAGACGACTAGATGACATAATTATATCGTTGTAAGGAAAAATGTCAGATTCTAAATAATACACAGTGGAAACTCAACAATCATAGATATTCAATTTTTGTTGATTTTGAGAAGAAGAAAAAACATATGTTGCGCTTCAACTATACCTGTGACACGTAAACGCGTGTTCACTTCCTCAAGCTATATTTTAAGCTAAATGCGAGATTATTTGTTGCTTGAATATGTTCCTGTAGTGTGCTTGCAAAAGTCGCTCAGACCAAAGGGGCGTGCTAGATTACATGCCCACGTGTGCGCACACACAAACTCATACACACACGCGCTGTACACACTCAAGCGCACACAGGTACACACACAGACTTGAATATAATATATATATATATATATATATATATATATATATATATATATATAAGTGTGGATATAATTCGAACGTTACATAAAGATCCCCAGAATACTCTGGGCGGAGAAAAAGACTAAAATAGACGTTCGGCAATAGTTGAACAAGAGGAAAACTGGTTTATCAACTCCATTTTGGCCAGAAAATGTAAATACTTTGGTCACATCAAGAGAAGACCTTGATGGAACAGTGATGGAAGGTGTGGTGTCAGACAAAACGGGCAGTGGTAGACCAAGAAGACGATGACACCAAGATATCCAAGAATGCCTGAGGTTCACTGTGGCAGAGGCTATAGGATTGGCAAGGGAAAGATTTCTTTCAGACTGTGATGAGAGCGATGTTCTATAAAGGATATGCTACATGATAATCATATATTCTGACTAATTTATTTACATGTGTACCAATATGTCATGCGGAGGTGCCATCTCCTTCTGTGTACCATTTTAGGTAACCCTTGTTAGAGTCAATCTATCACAATGTTATTGTTTCACACTGTCAATCACACAATTATCTTTTTTTCCCACTGGCACTTGATCTGAAGCCCTGCTGTCAACATGTCTGCTCTTATTGCGGGTATGTTTGGAAGCATTAGCGTCATACAATATCATTTAATTGCCTGTCTATCAATATATTTCATTCCTAGCGTCGCTTCCACTTATGGCGGCTTCATTTCTAACTCTATCTTGTCTATTGACAATGACCAATATTTGCAAGCATCTCATTTCACAAGTGAGTTTTTGTTCTTGTATCTTCTCAGGGTCCATATCTGACACTGATAACATTCATTGGTCTTTGCTTCACACTAGAAATGTTTGGGTGTACATGTGAAGTATGTTTGCTGTTCTGTGAACATGATTGCTTCGCTTCATTGATCCTGTCAAACACAGAAATTATGTGCAGAACAGTTTATCTGATTTCAATTAATACACTATTTTCAAGTCTACATGGCAACGTATTAATTTCGGACGCGTTTCGAGGTTTCAATACCAGAAATGCGTAGTGTTAGAATAAAGCGTCAACATGTGAAATGTTTATTGTTAGAATAAATATCTAAATTTGAAATGTTTAGTGTTTGAATAAAGTGTCAACATCTGAAATGTTTAGTGTTATAATAAAGTGTCAACGTGTGACATATTTAGTGTTAGAATAAAACGTCAATATGTGAAATGATTAGTGTTTAAACACGCTTCTACACGTGAAATTGTGTGTGCCAAAGCACGTCTTCAAGAAGTTGTATTATTGCAGCTATAGTTTGAAGAAATTCATGCTGATTTAACTCTTTACGACGCTGCTTTGGTAGCGGGTTACAGTGGTTCTTCCTACATCCCGAGGGCCTACTTGACAAGGGTACTGGGGTACTCCTATCTGTAAGGCAATGCGACTTTCTCAGTAATCCCACAACTAACGGGAAATGCATTGTCGATCCTTGCCACGTTGACCAGACTGTTTTGGCAAAGCTGGGGTCTTGAGGTGGGGTCTTGAGGTGGGGTCGTGGTGGGATCTTGTGATCTGTTCTTGTGATCTGTTCACTGAAGTGGAGTCTTGAAGTGGGGTCTTCAGTTGGGGTCTTGAGTTGGGGTCTTGAGGTGTGGTAAAGATGGGGACTTGAGGTGGGGTCTTGAGGTGGGGTCTTGATTTGGGGGTCTTGAGGTGGAGTCTTGAGGTGGGGTCTTGAGGTGGGGTCTTGAGATGGGGTCTTAAGGTGGGGTCTTGAGGTGGAGTCTTGAGGTGGGGTCTTGAGTTGGGTTCTTGAGGTGGGGTCTTGAGGTGGGGTCTTGAGGTGGGGTCTTGAGTTGGAGTCTTGAGGCTCAGGTTTTGAGGTGGGGTTCTGAGGTGGGGTCTTGAGGTGGGGTCTTGGGATGGGGTTCTGAGGTGGGGTCTTGAGGTGGGGTCTTGAGGTGAGGTTCTAGAATAGAAACTAGGGCTATCCTCCGGCCTATTGATTAGGGAGAGATTTGTATCTCTCTCCCAATCTTCCACTTCGTCACCTCTGCTATCTGTGTCCGAGTATCCCTATCTCTCCGAGTGGCTGTTGAAGTCTCCAACTACTATGCAGTTGGAGTCTTTGACGTCCATACTCGAGAGCGATAGGGATTTTTTTGGTGGTCCGTACAGATTGAAAATGCGGAGCTTCGTCTCTTGAGCCATTATGTCAACTCCTACAATTTCTGCTTGTCCGGTGTGATTGACAGATACCGCGCTACTCGGTATGCAGTTTCGGGTCAGTATCAGGACCCCTCCTTTGTGACCTTCTCTATCGAGACGGAAGGTCTGGTATCCTCTGATTGAGAATTTATGGTTTTTGTTGAGGTGCGTTTCCTGGATACATGTCACGTCAATCTTACCTTCATGCAGGTGATGTGTTAGGGAAAGCTTTTTGTTAACGACACCCTCCGCATTCCACTGTAGTATTTTGAGGGTCTTGAGTTTTTGGTCAATAGGAGTTGCCCCATAGCCATGTGCCTTGACTCCACGACACATGGGTGGGTGACCACCAGTAGTCAAGGGTGGGCCCCTTCGAGGCGTGAGGCCCGGCACTATCGCTGCCTGGCGGGACTCCGCAGGATGAGCGCCATACGTTTTTCTGATCGGTTGTACTGTCATCATACTGCAATTTACGTTGCACTGTTTTGTTAGGCTTGTGGCTCCGTGCACCCGATTTCAACAGGCGTTTCTGTAGGGATGCCCTCCTTAGCCTTTGGCTGTCCCCAGCCTATCTGCAAGGCAGCAGTTGTTTATGATCAGAGTTGTCTCTCTTATGGAAGTTGTCTTACCAGACTAACGAGTCTTCACTACTCGTGTCTATAGGGTGCGGTGATGATATATGAGATGATATATGATATGGACTGGTTTACCCGGAAGAGAGGCAGTCCAGTGTGTCTGTACCCCAGGATCGTCACGTCCTGCCAGAAACGTAGCATTTGCATGTGAGTGGGGTATCTCTTTGCTCCCTTTATTTTCTTGGCTTTTATGCAGGGATGGTACGCCTAGCATTCCCCGCCACCTGGGAAGTTCAGGTCTTTAGGTGAGGTTCAAGTCTTGAGGTGTGGTTTTGAGGTGAGGTCTTGAGGTCGGGTCTTGAGGCGGGGTCTTGAGAGTGGGGTCTTGAGAGTGGGGTCAACCTGGGGTCTTGAGGTGCGGTCTGGAGTTGGGGTTTTGATGTGGGGTTTTGGTGTGGGGTCTTCAGTTGGGGGTCTTGAGGTGTGTCTTGAGGTTCAGGTCTTGAGGTTAGGTCTTGAGGTGGGGTCGTGTTGAAGTCTTGAGGTGGGGTCTTGAGGTGGGCTATTGAGGTGGGGTCTTGAGGTGAGGTCTTGAGGTGGGGTCGAGGTGAGGTCTTGAGGTGGGGTCGAGGTGAGGTCTTGAGGTGGGGTCTTGAGGTGGGGTCTTAGGTTTAGGTCTTGAGGTGGGGTCTTGCTCATGATATGTCACCTCCTACGAGGTTACTCTTCAACATAGGACATGTTTACTGATAGCACTTAGCGTCAATCTGTGACATGTTTAGTATTAATCCTCGGCTTCAGCATGTTGAATGTATGGCTGAACGACGACATAACGTATATGGTCCTGGCTGTGTCCTACCTGTGTGTGTGTATTTACGTGTTTGTGTATCTGGTCCTGGCTGTGTCCTATCTGTGTGCGTGTATTTACGTGTTTGTGTATCTGGTCCTGGCTGTGTGCTACCTGTGTGTGTGTATTTTCGTGTCTGTGTATCTGGTTCTGACTGTGTCCTACCTGTGTGTGTGTGTATTTACGTGTTTGTGTATCTATTCCTGGCTGTGTCCTATTTGTGTGTATATTTACGTGTTTGTGTATCTATTCATGGCTGTCCTATTTGTGTGTGTATTGACATATTCGTGTAATGTCGGGACGCACAATTATTTCATTGAGATACACGTAGGAACAGAACGTGTATGAGCAACTACACGATAACCATAATGAATTATTTTGTAGTTAAAACAAATTTAACTCTTTGATGCAAGAAAACACATCCTAAACTAGAAGATAGTCATTACTTCTTCCGATGCGTTAACGTACAAGTCATTATTTCAGCATATATCATAAAAGAACAATTTAAAAAAAGCTATTTTCTACATAAACTGAACTATCAAAGGCCACTTTCACTGTCCAACATGTGTGCTTCAGGGAGGAGAAATAAATATGATCGATTCTCAACGGACGAATAAATGTGCCAGACCACTCTAACTGTCTGAAGATGTTGTACGAGATAAGATAGAGAACCAAGCCAGAAAAGATGTAATACAAGCGTTATTCTCATATATATTTAAACAGCTGTGAGAGTATGTATCTTGTTATCCAGTTCCTGCAATAACTTCAAATAATAGGCACATGAAGAAAAAAAATCATCGATATTCTTAATGATGTAGTTTGCACCTGTAACAGCCATTACGGTTTAACGCCTTCAACCGCTCTTAAATTAAAAGCAAGCATCTTAAGCAGCGTGCTAATTTATATTATAACAATATTCTGTCATCTTTTTCTGTCTTCACCCACTTCAATCCGCCAATTTTGAGAAGTTGCTATTTATTGAATCTCTTACACCTGTCTGGTCTCATATTTTTATACTCGGAATCTCTTAGACTTGTTTTCTTTCATATTTTTATACGTGGAATCTCTTACACCTGTCTGGTCTCATATTTTTATACGTAGAATTATGATATCTTTCACCTGTCTGGTCTCAATTTTTTATACGTGGAATCTCTTATACCTGTCTGGTCTCCTATTTTTATACTTTGAATCTCTTACACCTGTCTTGTCTCATATTTTTATACGTGGAATCGTGTGATTTCTTTACAACTGTGTGGTATAATATTTTTGTATGTGGAATCGTGAGATCTCTTTCACCTGTCTGGTCTCATATGTTTATACGTGGAATCGTGAGATCTCTTTCACCTGTCTGGTCTCATATTTTTATACGTGGAATAGTGAGATCTCTTACACCTGTCTGGACTCATATTTTTATACGTGGAATCTCCCACACCTGTCTTCTCTCATATTTGTATACATGGAATCTCTTCCACTTGTCTTGTCTCATATTTTCATACGTGGAATCTCTTACACCTTTCTGGTCTTATATTTTTATACGTGGAATCCTGAGATCTCTTACACCTGTCTGGTCTCATTATTTTAAACGTTGAATTGTGAGATCTTGTACACTGCTCTTGTCCCATTTTTTTATACATGGACTCTCGTACATATTGTGTCTGTCATATGTTATGTTCAATCTCTTACACAAGTCTTGTCTAACATATATGTATATGTTCAACCTCCAACATCTGTCTTGAAATACATATTTATATATTAAATCTCTTACACATTATTTGAAATTCATATTTATATACTAAATCTCTTTCATCTTTCTTGTGTGAGATACGAACATATTCAACTTTTTACATTTGGCACGTGATATATTTATATGTTCAACTTTTTACATTTGGCATGCCATATATTTATATGTTCAACCTCTTACATCTGCCTGTTGTGATAAATGTTATCTTTATATTTTACTGTGATATGCGCCAATGTCCAAACTCGTTTATTTGGTTTGCTCAACCACTTTAATACATCGTTATTGGTATTCTATTTCCCAGGTTTAATTTTTCTAAAAGCAAATGCTACTCGCCTTGAAAATCTGAGTCTACTTCTAGCCTTCAAATGCTTGCTGTTTATACCTTCGTTTATCCGTTTGTTGTTTGTTTTCGTAATGTTGTCGTTTTTTTTTCTCAATAACTTGCCTTTTTTTAAGTGAAAGAAAAATGAAGCTAGTTGATCGTAAATACAGTAGTAAGACAATCACAATAAAAATAATTTTCTCATAATTAAGAAAGGAATAGCTGAAAGTCAAAGGTGCTTGTCTCTCAAGAAACAAAAGCCCGAAAGAAGGCGGGATCTGGAAACCAATAAGCTTCAAGTGGTCCATAGTCTCAAGCGAAATGAGATCGTTGTCTAGTCGCATTGGAGATTGACGAAAAACTCGGATATCCCATGTACACGATATGCACATAAAAGAACGGTGGCAGTTGAAAATAAGTAGGCGTTGGCTGTTAGCTGCTGTCTGGGCATTCTGCATTCACTTAGACATTCCTGTTCTGGTAAAGGGATGGTGAGTTCTATGTGTTCTGCTCAAGGGGTGAGTAGTTCTATGTGTTCTGCTCAAGGGGTGAGTAGTTCTGTGTGTCCTGCTCAAGGGACGAGGAGTTCTGTGTGTTCTGCTCAAGGGACGAGGAGTTCTGTGTGTCCTGCTCAATGGATGAGTAGTTCTGTGTGTTATGCTCAAGGGACGAGGAGTTCTATGTGTTCTGCTCAAGGAATGAGTAGTTCTATGTGTTCTGCTCAAGGGATGAGTAGTTCTATGTATTATGCTCAAGGGATGAGTAGTTCTATGTGTTCTGCTCAATGGATGAGTAGTTCTATGTGTTCTGCTCAATGCACGAAAGGTTCTATGTGTATACTTGAAATCAAGCGTGCAGACAAACATGTGACTGGTCTGTTGTGTACTGTCTAGGCAACATTCTTTAAAGTAATGAAATTCCTACCTAAAACGCAACCTACCTTTCCCTAGACCTGGTAAACCACAAGAGGTAACAATTGCAAAATGAAGAACGTGCTACGGATAACCAGCCTTCGACTTCCTGGCAGCAGACATAAACTGCCTGTTTGAATACCATTATTCCACGTAGAAAAATACTTGTTCTTGTGGTTGGTTGGCTAGATTTCTCTACTTTAACTTCTCCCGTCACCATTTCTTCATTCTCCACTATTCTTCACCCGCTAATGTGTTCATTCTCTCAGACAAGTGTATCTCTAATCTCTGTGTTTACCAGACACACCTGGTAAGGGGTTTAAATTTACCATCTCAAATATACGTACCAACCCACACTTACACAATCACGAATATAATACACATTAAGGTTAAAGAAGTGCGACCAGGGATGAAGTGTTAGAGACTTCCTTGTACGAAGAAACATCTTGTTTATAAGGTCGGTTGTCAAAGTTACAGTATACACCCACTCATGGTGACCCGAAACAATATCTACATACAGTACCATCTGATAACCATATCCTTATGTTTGTTTTTTTGTTTCAAAAATAGTTGTCACTAATTTCCACACTTCATTTTCACTATTTGATCAACATTAATGCAAAGCTTCATAGTTATATATCTTTTTTTTCTCACTTTACTTGTTGGATTTTGGGATTGTCCAGTAGTTTCTGCTGCAGTGCCAACAATGAAATGACATATCTTAATTTAGGGTACTATGGAATACATAAAACCGGCCTTAAGTGAGTTAGTTTCCAGCAAAAAGATGGATTGTATTGTTCTTGCTAATGAAAGAATACCATATCCCCGATGTATTGCCCCTACATTGACTTTGTATGCCCTTCCACCCCAGCGCCTGTAAATTATCTCATCCGGATGTATCGTCCCACCCCAGCCCCGGTATATCGTCCCACCCCAGCCCCGGTGTATCGTCCCACCCCAGCCCCGGTGTATCGTCCCACCGCAGCCCCGGTGTATCGTCCCACCCCAGCCCCGGTGTATCGTCCCACCCCAGCCCAGGTGTATCGTCCCACCCCAACTCCGGTGTATCGTCCCACGCCAGCCCAGGTGTATCGTCCCACTCCAGCCCCGGTGTCTCGTCCCCCCCCCAGCCCAGGTGTATCGTCCCACTCCAGACCCGGTGTATCGTCCCACCTCAGCCCTGATGTATCGTCCCATCCTAGTGCAATGCCCACCAAAGTTTCTGCGTATCGTCCCACCCTAACTCCGGTGTATTGTCCTACACCAGCCTATGTGTATCGTTCCATCACAGTGTATTGTGCCATCTAAACCGTTGTGTATCGTCCATCCCAGCTCTTGTGTATCATACAACCCCGCCTCCGTGTCCCATCCATAAACTAGTCCATGTGTATTGTTCCAACTTAGCCCCAGTGCATCGTTCCAGCGTATCATCACAACCTAATCCTTGTGTATCGTCCCACTCAGCCTCAGTATATCGTCCCACTCAGCTCCCTTGTATCGTCCCACTCAGGCCCCCGTGTATCGTCCCACTCAGCCCCCTTGTATCGTCATACTCAGGCCCCGTGTATCGTCCCACTCAGGCCCCGTGTATCGTCCCACTCAGCCCCAGTATATCGTCACACTCAGCCCCCCCCCCAATATATCGTCCCAGTCAGCCCCCACGTATCGTCCCACTCATCACCTGTGTATCGTCCCACTCAGCTCCCGTGTATCGTCCCACTAAGCCCCCGTGTATCGTCCAACTCATCCCCTGTGTATTGTCCCACTCAGCACCCGTATATCGTTCCACTCTGTCCCCGTGTATCGTTCCACCTCTGGTCCCGGTGTCGTACAACCCCACCTTCTGTATATAGTGGAGTCTAACACAAGGAATGGAGAAAAAAAATGTTAATACGAATACATATATATAAATATATACTATATCCTATGTATATCGTAAACGGAGACTAAAAAAGACTTTGCCTGGGGATAGCAGCCTCATTATGTCAAACAAATTGTTACAGGTACCTCCAACATAAGAGCAAATACGATGATTTGGCGAAGGCTTCCTGTATGTCACCACATGTATGTCTCATAAAAAGCGTAAAGAGGAAGAAGAAGAATAGGTACACATGTAGACAAGTTTTATGGGAGGTCAAATACTTGAGGTCAAACACGCAAAACTTTGATGTGGGCAATGACTGAACGTGTGGGGTCAAACACTCAAACTTTGATGTGGGCAATGACTGAACGTGTGGGGTCAAAAACTCAAACTTTGATGGGGGCAATGACTGAACGTGTGGGGACAAACACGCAAAACGTTGATGTGGGCAATGATTCAGTGTGGGGTCAAACACGCAAAACTTTGATGTGGGCAATGACTGAACGTGTGGGGTCAAACACGCAAAACTTTGATGTGGGCAATGACTGAACGTGTGGGGTGAAACACGCAAAACTTTGATGGGGACAATGACTGAACGTGTGGGGTCAAACACTCAAACTTTGATGGGGGCAATGACTGAACGTGTGGGGTCAAACACGCAAAACTTTGATGTGGGCAATGACTCAGTGTGGGGTCAAACACGCAAAACTTTGATGTGGGCAATGACTGAACGTGTGGGGTCAAACACGCAAAACTTTGATGGGGGCAATGACTGAACGTGTGGGGTCAAACACTCAAACTTTGATGTGGGCAATGACTGAACGTGTGGGGTCAAACACGCAAAACTTTGATGAAGGCAATGACTGAACGTGTGGGGTCAAACACGCAAAACTTTGATGGGGGCAATGACTGAACGTGTGGGGTCAAACACTCAAACTTTGATGTGGGCAATGACTCAGTGTGTGGGGTCAAAGACGCAAAAATTGATGGGGACAATGATTGAACGTGTGGGGTCAAACACTCAAACTTTGATGTGGGCAATGACTGAACGTGTGGGGTCAAACACTCAAACTTTGATGTGGGCAATGACTCAGTGTGTGGGGTCAAAGACACAAACATTGATGTGGACAATGACTGAATGTTTGGGGTCAAACATTCAAACGTTGAAGGGGATCAATCAATCCGCTCTCTGTGAAGCATAGGCATTCGCCAAAATACATGCCAAGTCATCAAATGTCCATATCTACTGAGGTTTTTGTGGTTGCAAGTTTTCAAAAGAAGAAGTGGCCAGCCTTCTACTCAATGATATGTAAAGTAATATAGTTCAGGCAACCTGTGAGGAGGGTTCTTCTTCTTCTTCTTCTGCGTACACAGTCAGACAGTAACCATTATTTTCTCGAAAAAAGCGGCGGTCATCCTGAGACTCTCGCCACTACCATAGAGCTTGTCTTGCAGTTCCACTGGCAATGGCCACATCTGCTCTCTCTGATCCTCGTATGTCGGGCAGTTCTGCAGCAGATGTTCAGTGGTCATTTTACCAGTACCGCACGGGCATTCGTCGGTACACCCTATCTTCAATTTGTTGAAGAGGTGGTACCTCAGTCTGTTGTGGCCAGTGCGAAGTCTGAAGACAACGACCTGCTCTCTTCGGTTCAACTGGTAATAGGCATCGTTTTTGGTGTAACCAGTATGTTCGGTTTCCCATTTGGACATGTACCTGGCTTTGATAAGCCGTTTTGACTCTTCGTACGTCATACTGGTATCTATTTGTGGTAGCCTTGCACCTTCTTTTGCCAGTCTGTCTGCCTCCTCGTTGCCTTGGATGTTGCAGTGTGACGGAACCCACTGTACCACTACCCTTTTTGGTGCGGACTGTTGGCACAGTTTGCAGAGTGCTGCTCTTAAGTCATTAAGCTCAGTGTTTTTCTGGCTTTTTAGCGCTGTGACTACTTCGAGAGCATCTGTCAGCAGGACTATATGGCTCTCATTTTCACTGTGTGTTACCATTTCTTCCACTGCCGCCCTCAGTGCCTCTGCCTCTGCTCTGAAATTGCTCGTGTACTTACCAGTAGCGAATGACAGTGTTATTTTTCTGCCATTTGGTAGGTTCAGGAATGCTCCTGCCCCTCCGTTCTGTGTAGTGTTTGTTACAGAGCCGTCGGTGTATGCATGGGTCCAGTCCATGCTTGGGTAGCTTTTCGTTATGAAGCTTAGGGTAGTATCTCTCCTTTCTTTTTCGGTCTGGCAGTTTTTGTTTGCAATACCTGGTATATTTTCTACCACCTCTGGAAATATATCCTGCCTCCAAGTAGGTTTTCGTACAGTAGTGATGGGTTTTGGTGTTGTTAGTGCGTTTATGGGATCTTCGTGCATCTTTGCTTTGGCTATTTCTGCAAAGTTTCTCCGCTTTAGTTTCCCAGTTCCCAAATTGTTTAGCCTCTGGTACATTGGATGGTCCGTCAGTCTTCGGAGTTTCTCTGACTGCAGCTGGGCTCTGCAGTCTCTTCTGTCGGTCATGGATTGCAGTTTTGTAATCTTTTCAAGTTCTACAATTGGCGTTGACTTCATGCCACCAGTTATGATTCTCATAGCTTGGTTTTGAAGTTTGTTAACTTTATCGAAGTTCGCCTTCGCTGCTGTTGTCCAAGCCGCGATGCCATACTCGAGAACTGGTCTCACTCTTCCAGTGTACAGTTTCTTTAGTATGCCTTCGTCTGCTCCCCAGCTTGTGCCAGCAAGTTTCCTCATGATCGCCATTCTTTCTCTGGCTTTCATTCGGTTTCTCTCAATCTGACTTTTCCATGTCATGCGCCGATCAAATGTGACTCCCAGATAGGTTGGGTTGTCGTTTGGCTGCAGGATTTTGCCATTTAGGCTTAGTTTGGTACTTTGGGGTTTTAATGAGAGCGAGAATATTGTGCACGTGGTTTTCTCCTCGTTTATTTTGACCAGCCATGAGTTCGCCCACTCTTCCAGCGATGTTAGGGCCGTTTGCATCCGATTTCTTGCTATGGTGAGATTCTTTTCAGAGGTCCACATAGCCAGATCGTCTGCAAACATTGAGCTATGGACTCTTCTTGGTATATTCTCTGTAATATCGTTTATATATACCAGGAAGAGTGTGGGTGACAGTACTCCCCCTTGGGGTACTCCCTGCTCGAGTGTCACCTTTTGGCTCATCTGCCCTTGTACTTGGACTCTGGCCGTTCTTTGTTTGAGGTAGTGGTTGATCCACTTGTACATCTTCCCACAAACATCACTTCTTCTTAGCTTGACTCTAAGTCCATCCTTCCAGACTTTGTCAAATGCCTTTTCCAGATCCACCCAAACAGCTACTGTGTGTTTCTGTGCCTGGTAGGCATCTTCTATCTCCTGGGCTATGAGGATGACCTGGTCCTCAGTGGATCTGTGCTGTCTAAAGCCGGCTTGCTGTGGAATTAGTATTCGTTTTTCTTCCAGATGCCACATCAGTCTGGTGTTTATCATCCGTTCCATCAGCTTGCCGACACAGCTCAGTAGGCTTATGGGCCTGTATCCATTCGGATCTGTTTTGTCCTTTCCTGTTTTTGGTACTGGTACCAGTATTGCATCTTTCCATGCCTGGGGTACAATACCCCTTTTCCAGCTTTGGTTCAGGACTGACAGTAGTTTTTCCTTCGCTGTTTGGCCCAGCCCCAAACGGGTTCAAAACGGACATTTCCATGCTCCTTAGTGACTGAAGGTTACTGGAATACCATACATCTGCACCCACACTGTACCATATTGCCTCAAATACTCTGTCTGGAATCCGTTTTCTTCCTACAGCATCCTATCTCTCTTACCTGTCAATTTTTACATCCTTGTACTGACTATCTCGTCCATATCCGTGCCACCTGTCCCCTTTACAGTTAGATTGCTATCTTGAACCAAACACCTTTCCATGTTTGCACCTTTGTTATCTGTGATATCGGCATATCTTGCCTGTTCTACCCGTTCAAAGCGCTATATTTTAGCAGTTTCTGATGTCATATTTCCTAGAGTGATAATTCATTCCTGCGAACATACTTCTTATGGTGAGCATTCACGAATAAGTTTGTGATAGTTTACACAGATACACAACCAACCCAAGTGTGTGATAGTTTACACAGATACGTAACCAACTCAAGTTTGTGATAGTTTACACAGATACACAACCAACCCAAGTTTGTGATAGTTTACACAGATACAGAACCAACCCACGTGTGTGATAGTCTACACAGATACACAACCAAACCATGTGTGTGATAGTTTACACAGATACACAACCAACCCACGTGTGTGATAGTTTACACAGATACATAACTAACCCAAGTTTGTGATAGTTTACACAGATACACAACCAACCCAAGTTTGTGATAGTTTACCCAGATACACAACCAACCCAAGTTTGTGATAGTTTACACAGATATACAACCAACCAAAGTTTGTGATAGTTTACACGGATGCACAACCAACCTAAGTTTGTGATAGTTTACCCAGATACACAACCAACCAAATTTTGTGATAGTTTACCTAGATACACAACCAACCGAAGTTTGGACCGAAAGGTCTCCGTCAGCAGCTACTGGCATCACATTTGAGCAAAATCAACTAGTTTAAATCAATAAACTTGTATTGGTTATTCCTCCTATACATTTCCATTACAAAACTCTCCCTCGTCGTATTTAAACCGTTTCCTCAAATGAAATAGCTTTGTATAAATGATGAAATGTAGGCCACTGAAAGGAACGAAATAAAAATGTGCTACACAAACAAAGACTACACACCTGAATCCTGTGGCACAAGTCCTCTTGTGATGTGTGTTGATTGCTTGTACGATTAACGCTTGCTGTACATACACATGGAACTTTAATCCAAGTAAATGTGAATAATAATCCGTCACTGAGAATTGATGTTTCACTTTGAACGGGGGAGAAAGCTACCAGGCATTAACTAACTGCGCGAATATAAATCTCTCTCTCTCTATTTTCTATCTCTCTCTCTCTCTCTTTCTCTCTCTACAATAGCCTGTCAAGTATGTGTTTATGCCGGCAATTTATTCACTGACGTTAACAAGAAATAAAATCTATTGAACAAGAAAAAGATAATGTGAAACGCGCAAGAGCTCCAAAGTGAAATAATTAAGTTAAAATACAGGTTACATCTACAGCGACAATGACTTCTTATGTTAGACCTAAAGAATCACACAGCTTTACACAATTCAAGTAACAATTCAGTTTGAAATGTGATGTTTGTGACATTTGAGAAAAACTTGTCGCAGACATAGCAGCTTCACTGGCTCTCATACTGTCTTATCGATTCAACTTTGGAAACTGCAGATTATATGTCATTTGTAATGTGAAAATGCAGCACATAGACAATTTTTAAATTTTTAAAATCGAAAGTCAGTAATGATAGTTGACTTCAGCGTGTTTTTTTTTTTTATAATAACATAAAACATATGTATGTTTTGCGTCAGATTGTTTGGTTTTTCTAAAGTAGCGTCCATTGATGTTTCAGATAATGTAAAGTTGAAATAAGCGGAAAATTACTCACCCTGTCGGTAAATAGCCTGATAAATAGGAATTACATGATCTGAAATATTTAAAAGCGAAGAAGCTTTCCAGACAGCCCGGCCGAACAATCAAAGGCAAGTAGACTGGAAAGCGATTATTGTTTCTGAGCTAACCTCTGTAACTAACAACAAAAAATGTCTCCCGCCTGCTATCTGCCATCTCCCGCCACACGGCTCACGGCGGCAACACGAAGGGCAGCCAGCGGGACTCGGGTTTGTGTGGATGGATGGCGGCTAAAGTTGGGACGAGGGCCCGTTTACGGCGCGCCGTGCTCCTGATTCTAGAAAATGGAGGGAACTCAAATATTTGACAGACCTGCTGACAACATTTTGTCGGCATCCTAGTATGAGCACCAGAGTGATAGGTGGGTTGAAATAGATCGGTCCGCTCTAATCTTCCAAACGTGTCGTTAAAGATGACTGAAGAAGATTATGCATGGTGTTTATCTCACAAAATCGCTGATGTGTAGCCGACAATGCAAATTAGTAACAGACTTCCTGTAAGGACTGAACAGGGGATGATCAGTTTGCTTAGGGTTATCATATGCAGAATATGCGAATGGAGGACAATAATTGTGAAATAATTTGAAA
Organism: Ariolimax columbianus; assembly: GCA_036924085.1. Lineage (NCBI taxonomy): Eukaryota > Metazoa > Mollusca > Gastropoda > Stylommatophora > Arionidae > Ariolimax > Ariolimax columbianus. Next base: position 13,864,494 of record JAVGWX010000001.1, read on the forward strand.
TGGAGGACATTTTAGAATAAAGCTCAATTTCAGATTTAAACTTTTATTAACGAAAGAAAACATTATGTACAACAGTCAAATAATCTTACAGCCTAGTGATGATACAATCTGTTAAGACAGACTTTGCAGAGCTGTCCATTTTTTTTATTTGAAGGTTTTGTGTTTCAAAACGATATATACAACTATTTATGCACGTCATATCCTTCAAACTGTACTGTGTGAGTATTAAAATCATTGCTGACTCCAAATTGTATTGTGATCATAGCTGACTCCACGTTATACTATGCGAGTATTAGAACCATTACAGACTCCCACATTGTTTGGTGATCATTACTAACTCCACATTGTACTGTGTGAGTATTAGAACCACTGCTGACTCCATATTGCATTGTGTGAGTTTTAGAACCACTGCTGACTCCATATTGTATTGTGTGAGTATTAGAACCACTGCTGACTCCATATTGTATTGTGTTAGTATTAGAACCACTGCTGACTCCATATTGTATTGTGTGAGTATTAGAACCACTGCTGACTCCATATTGTATTATGTGAGTATTAAAACCACTGCTGACTTCATATTGTATTGTGTGAGTATTAAAACCACTGCTGACTTCATATTGTATTGTGTGAGTATTAAAATCATTGCTGACTCCACATTGTATTGTGATCATAGCTGACTCCACGTTATGCTGTGCGAGTATTAGAACCATTACAGACTCCCACATTGTTTGGTGATCATTACTAACTCCACATTGTACTGTGTGAGTATTAGAACCATTGCTGACTCCACATTGTACTGTGTGAATATTAGAACTATTGCTGACTCTACATTGTATTCTGTGAGTATTAGGACCATTGCTGACTCCACATTGTATTGTGTGAGTATTAAGATCATAACTGACTCCACATTGTATTGTAAGAGTATTAGGACCATTGCTGACTCCACATTGTATTGTGTGAGTATTAAGATCATTACTGACTCCACATTGTATTATGTGAGTATTAGAATAATTGCTGATCCCATATTGTAGTGTGCGCGTATTAGAACAATTGCTGATCCCATATTGTATTGTGTGAGTTTTAGAACCACTGATGACTCCATATTGTATTGTGTGAGTATTAGAACCACTGCTGACTCCATATTGTATTGTGTTAGTATTAGAACCACTGCTGACTCTATATTGTATTGTGTGAGTATTAGAACCACTGCTGACTTCATATTGTATTGTGTGAGTATTAGAACCACTGCTGACTCCATATTGTATTGTGATCATTACTGACCTCACATTGCAATGTGAGTGTTGCGGCCTTTACTGACTGCAAATTGTGTTACGTGAATGTTACAGCCTTTAGTGACCACGCATTGCATTTTGACAGTATTACAACCTTCACGGACTCTACATTGTATTGTGGTAGTATTACGCCTTCAATCAAATCAAAACCAGTCGCTCCTCGCGGTACATAGGCCCTCGACAACATGTCGCCATCGTGCACTGTCCTGGACTGCTTTGTCTGCCTCTATCCAAGTGTCATTATTTAATTTTAGCTTATTTCTCACATTCTTTTATCCACGTATTTTTGGATATACCTCTCTCTCTTTTCCTCTGGGAATTCCATGTAAGAGCATGTCTGGCTATGTTAGACTGCCTTCATTTTATGAACCGCAACTCGTTGTGCTAAATTTAAATTAACTGATACTGCTGATTTTACATTGACCCCTGTAGTATCAATACAGGCTTGGCATCGGCTTCTCGTGCTATTGTAGTGTCTCGATACAAGTTTAGGATATCACGTCCCATTCTGCAATGAGTGCCCTCTTCAGTTCATCCACATTGTTGATGCCATGTTGGCGGACCCTTCGGTTCAGTTATCCCACACATGTTCAATCGTGTTCATGTCAGGAGAGATTACAGGCCAATCCACAACAATAACAAGTTGGTTAGCTAAGAAATTTATGGTAACGTTATTTGCGTGAGGCCTAGCGTTACCGAGCTGAAATATTTCCAGATCTAGTTGATTCTGGAAGAAAGGAGCTACGATGGGTCGCAGTACTTGATTAACGTAGACGTCAGCTTTAGCGTTAGCTCCGAAAATATGAATGAATAGTACGGTGGTCATTATACAATCCACACATGTACACTTCTTCTATCACGCTGGACTACACAGACATCCGCATATCCTTCTCCAGTACGACGTCAGACATTACAGACATTAAACTGGATGGCACCAGACAATATTGTTGATCGCCATTCCGCTATTGGACAACGACTATTGTGTAAGGGCCCACGCTATTCTGTTGGTCTGGTGACGTCTAGTAAGGATAAATCCAATGTTGAGACTTCTGCTTTGCAAACCAGCGGCGCGAAGTGTTCGTCGCACAGTGTTTGCGCTGATGTCTCACAGCGTGAAGGAAATAAGCCGCAGAATGAGTGGTTGTTTGGAAGTGGTTGCCCAGGTGTATCAAAATAATTTTACGATTTTGAGCTGTGTTGTTGCATGAGGTTGACCAGACCTAGGACTGTCATTTGTGGTACCTGTCGCCATAAACCGATAGTCTGCCTTACTGTAGTGGACTGGTCACAATTAAAATGTATGTCAACATCTCAGGTCGCCATTTCACTCTTCAGCAACCACCAGGTTGCAATCCGTCTTGTGACGACAGTCGCAGCACGACAAAAACATTAACAGACCTTCGTCACCGACATATTTTCAGGGTTTGTGTAAGTAGGTCACTTTCAGCGTTAATGATAGTGATTATCATAAAATAAAGTGATACCTTTTTAATGGCTACACGTATATATATATATATATACACACATTTACACACACACACACACACACACTGTCAATCGCATACAGTTATTCATTATAAGCGAAGGTGGCGACAGCATCAGACGTGCTACGAGATATATTCTCATATGACTATAAAGACTATTCCTGGCAAGGCAGCTTCTGCCACACCCGGGAGGCATGCGCGAGGAGTCGACGATGGAATCGTCGAACATTTTGTTCCTTCATGTCGCACGCTTTCTCTCCTCGTTGGAGATTTTCTGAGTATCGTTGATGATGCTAGTGTGCTAGGGGGGACAGTTGTGTGCAAACAACTCAAGTGAGGTGATATGTGTGTTGAAGCTTTTCAGAGAAACTTTCAAGGAGTCTGTGAAGCCTTTTTTCTGTTACCCTAACGAAGGCCAGCCTGTTCTGAACTCAAAGCGTAACATGTGCTCATCGGACATGCGAACATGTCCCATCCATCTTATCTGGGCGTTTTGCAAAACGTATGAGCGCTCACCATCTTAGTTTGGCTACGAATGTCAGAATTAAGCTCTTTGTCAAGTCATCAGATTCAGAGCAGCATACGCAGACAGCTAAAGTAAAGACGTTTTCATTAAGCTTCTTAAAAGCAGAACTCACCTTTGCAATTCTGCTGTTGACCTCAAACCGACATTCGCTTGTCTATTGAGGGCAATGACTAGGTAAGTGAAGCTATCGACTACCTAGGGACGTTGGTTTTGAATGGTAATGTTTGGTTCAATGTACAGATTCACATAAGCAGCCCGGAAGAGGGCCCCAACTTTGTTAGTGTTGATTGTGAGACCAAAGTTACTGCAAGCCGCCACAATCTCCATCTTGTTGAATTGCATATCTTACTCTGAACAGGTGTTGAGAGCTCAGTCTTCCGCTAACAGGAGATCCAGGATCGTGGCCTCACTTACCTTGGAGGTCCGCTAACAGGAGATCCAGGATCATGGCCTCAATCACCTTGGGGGTCCGCTAACAGAAGATCCAGGATCATGGCCTCAATCACCTTAGAGGTCCGCTAACAGTAGATCCAGGATCATGACCTCAATCACCTTGGAGGTCCGCTAACAGTAGATCCAGGATCATGACCTCAATCACCTTGGAGGTCCGCTAACAGGAGATCCAGGATTGCGTCTTCACTCACGCTGGTGTTAGACTTCATTCAGGTGTCTCGATCTAACGTCATATACCTGATTGGAATGCTGATAGCAGCGCCATCATCAGAGAGTGGTGCTGCAAGGGTCATGCTAAAGATTGTCTGATTGACGCCGTTAACAACTGGGGAGGTTACACACAATTTTCCTTCATTCAGTACACGAGTTATTGTGCCATCACGGCAGACAATAACATTGAATTTATCTCGACAACTAAACTTCGCCTCGATTTGCCAGAGCCCTTCCATATTGGCGATCTCAAAGACTTTGGTCAGGTGGACCAAAAAAATGTTTACAGGTTGCAATGCTGTACCTGACATTTCTCTTGTAATTGACGCTCTGCATATATTATGTCGATCGTCCTACTACTCGCACGAAAATCTCACTGGTTGTCTCTGGGTATGCCCTTCTCAAGATTACCATTTCAGAACTGAGCAGAACTTAGTACAGGATTTTGCCTGAAGCTGACAGCAAGGAGATGACCCTGTATTTATCGCATGATTGATGATTGCCATTTTGCTTGTACATGTGTTCAATAGTAACATATTTCATCTCTAGTGGAACTTTCTCGATTTCCCGAATGTTGTCAGTCCCCGGAGAAGCAGATGATATTCTGCTTAGTAAACCTCAGCAGGGAGGGAATCTACGCAGTGGCTCTTCCTCTGGACATCGAGCTGATAGCGTTTCCTCTGGACATCGAGCTGATAGCGTTTCTAACCCCGGCCTCTCTGAGCTAGAGATCAAACCCCTGATCAATAGGAACGTGAGACGTACTGCGAGCTATGACTTGTTCTTAAATTATGGACGTGCAGTCGAGGATGGCGTCAAAATAATTTGCCAAGTGCTCCAAAATTTCGACCTGGTCAGTTAATAACGCCGTCCCGTAAACACTAAGCAAACTAGATGAGTAATATGATGGAGGGTCGTAGACCACCTTCAGGACACAGTGAAACAACTTCGAGAAATTTGGCATCAGTCAGTATACCTTTGAAACTCCACCGTCATCTCATGAAGCTAGGCATCCTGCAAAGACTTGAGCCTTACCTACAAGCAAGAAGAAGGCCATGGTTTTCAGCGCCTGTATCGTCAGTAAGCTCCAACACGGTTGCAAAACGTAAACAATCTATTCCAAACAACAGCAAAGGCTCAACGCCCTTCACTTACGGCACTTGAGATCCACCCCGTGCGTCTAATAGAAAGACAAGGTGACAAAAGCAGAATTACATTCTCGTACCAGTCTCCAAGTATGTAACCCTCTTTGGACATCGAAGACTGCGGTGACATGGCCATGTTTGTTGCATGTAATACGATCGCATTATCAAAAATAGTCTCTATGGACAGCTGGCGTGTAGTAAAAGAACAGTTCTCCGACCATAGCTGAGGTTCAACGATGCATGTACGCGAGGTATGAACACAGACAAGTAAAAACACAACGCAGCAAGGAAAAGGAAAACCAAAAACTCAGTAGAGAGTTGCTACTCCAAGGTCGCATCCGCCTATAGTCTGACATGACTGAAAATAGGTTACTTGTTACTGATTCCTTTGCCACCGTTGAGTTGATCATTATTGGGACAAATGCACTGATCAATGTAGCACATCGCCTCCAACCTAATGAGATCCGAAGAGATACTAGTCTATCTTTTATACTCCTTGGGCTCACCACAATGTGGGATCTGAGGGCGAATCCAGCATCAGACTCGTGTCGAACTGTACAGTCACGTCCACTCTAGCAAATTATGTAGACCCCCCCCCCCCCCCACGCTCACACCCCCAGTACACCCCCCCCCCTTCCTTCTCTGTAAGCTGACCTTCAACCTTCAAGCTAAGAACAGCCACGTCCTCCCTATGGTCGCTCGCGCTCTGGCTATTGATGTCGCCCTTCCGACCTGTCGACCATGGCACTGTCCAGCAGGGAACTGAAGATAAAATCGTTCATATTAGTTCATGTTCGCCTGATGCTGTAATTTGTATTTGAATATATTAAAGTGAGAATGACTTACGCTGCGTCAGTTTCACCATAATCTGACGGCAAGATGCTATTAAGACACGTGGAGGTATAACGGAATGTAGATTTTATATCAGTGCCTACTCTCGAAGCCTTTCTCGTAAGCAGATAACATATGAGCACACAGACACACACACAGATACGCGCACACATATATACATACACACAGACACATGGAATAAAGGAGGCTATGATAGCATTCCAGATAAACACGCACAATGTGCAATCAATCTTTGATGGAAAGAAGAGCGAACAGCTTGCAGACCTAGTCAACAACAACAACATTGGACAGGAGAGCAAGTCATGTCACTTAGTTGCTCTAGCTATGACATTCAAACACAAAGACCAGCATCTACTTCTTCGTAGTTCGCTCCCAAATAATCACAACTATTTCACTCATAAACAGCCTGTCAGTCTCAGACATCGCTAGTCGTTATACAGTTTATCTCGCAAATAAATTGACAAGGATTGTATTGAAACTTTATAACTCTCGTGCAGCGATTGAAATGTAGGCCATGCTTGTGTGCGTATGGGCACATGCATGTGTACCAATTTATCGAACAGGCGATTGTTAAGCTTGCAGTAGTGGTCTGTTCGCAGTTTCAAGATTGTCACTTCATTTATTCTTGACGAGATCTAGAGTATTTCTGCTAGGTCAGATAATGGGTGATCACCTTGACAGTTTACGTTGCAGCCAATAAGCCAACATTTTTCTTTTGTGCTGGAAATGCATCTGGTCGGGCCTTGGAACTTGCGACCCTGTATGGTCTGCGTTTTCGACTTTCATTATGTTATTTCAAGTTAATGGGTGCGTTTCCCTTCGTATGGCTAACTGCTCATGAGGAGCAACTTTGGGGTGTCCAGCCTCCAGGTTTCTTCCCTTTTACATTAAGCTTACCCAGTAGGAAATGTAGGTCCCTCTGCCTTTGATGTTGTTGGTAACCGTAAGCCCGTCATTAGTTTTAGGTCTCCCACAGTCTCTTCTAGGATGACTATCAAGAAAATAAAGGCCGGGGGTTAGGGGTGACATCAATGTTGATTTAGAGAAGGAAATCGAGAGGCACTGACACGTGACACTTGTGGGAGAGGCAGTTATCCATTTACTGTACGTGTCCTGAGACAAGAAAAGTCACTATGGCATTATATAAAAATATATTGGAAATATTCACCAGCAGAAGAAAAATGTATTTTAATAACTTAGAATATCGACTCACTAAATATATTAACTGAAGTTTCAAGAGGTATAATCGTGATGTCCGTTGTACACACAAAAAAAAGAAATTGAAGAAATAAGATAATTAAATTCGAATTCTGATTCTTGATATTTTATTTTCTACTTCTTCTTCTCCTTCTTCTTCTTTTCTTCTCCTCTTTTTTCTCCTTTTATTTTCTTCTTCGATCAACTAATACTATGCCTTGTCAGATCGCCACTTTCTTGCTTCCAAACCCTCCACAATAGGCCGGAATCAACTGTGGGACCAAATTTGTTTTTGCTGTTGTTGTGACAGCAATCCGACGTTATATTTGATTTCGTGAGAGGAGTATATGTTGTTTGGGAATTGAGATGGCTTGGAGTAGACTCCTGGAGTCTGTTAGAATGAATGTTTTAGAGAATAACAATCGTTATTGCTGCTTGAACAGATGTTGCTTTAGCTCTGAAATTGGTACAGGTCTTTCCTGCTGGTATTAAGTGACTCTCTGTGTTGCCGTTGGAATGTGCGATGTTTATTCCACCGCCTCCCCTTTTTTCTCTCACCGAGATTAATTCATCTGTGTATACATGTGTCCAGGAGAAAGAAAAGACATAACCCTGAGGTACATAGCGAAAAACTGCCCAAGCATGGACTGGATCTATGCATACACCGACAGTTCTGTAACAAGCACAACACAGAACGGAGGGGCAGGGGTATTTCCGAGCCTACCAAATGGTAGAAAAATAACACTGTCAGTCGCAACTGAAAAATACACGAGCAATTTCAGAGCGGAGGCAGAGGCACTGAGGGCTGCAGTAAATGAAATGGTGACATGTAAAAGGAATGAAGGCCATATAGTCCTGCTTACAGATGCCCTGGCCGTAGTCACAGCACTAAAAAGCCAGAAAAATACTGAACTTAATGATTTAAGAGCAGTACTCTGTCAACTATGCCAGCAGTCCGCACCAAAAAGAGTGGTGGTACAGTGGGTCCCATCCCACTGCAACATCCAAGGCAACGAGGAGGCAGATAGACTGGCAAAAGAACGTGCAAGACTACCACAACCAGATACTAGTGTGACATACGAAGAGTCAAAAAGGCTTATTAGAGCTAGATACATGACCAAATGGGAAACAGAACATACTGGCTACACAAAAAACAATGCCTATTTACCAGTTGAACAGAAGAGAGCAGGTCGTGGTCTTCAGACTTCGCACTGGCCACAATAGACTGAGGTACCACCTATTCAATAAATTGAAGATAGGTGGCACTGACGAATGCTCGCTCGGTACTGGGAAAATGACCGCTGAACATGTGCTGCAAAACTGCCCGACATACGAGGATCAGAGAAAGCAGGTGTGGCCATCACCAGTGGCAACACTAGACAAGCTCTATGGCAGTGTCGACAGCCTCAGGATGACCGCTGCTTTTTTCGAAAACATAAAGTTTGACGTCTGACAGCGTACGAAGAAGAAGAAGAAGAAGAAGAAGATAAAACAATGTCTTTTGACTTCCTGCAGAATGTAGATTTTTTCGTAATCTCTGGAACCTCAAAGAATATTCTAGATCGGTCTTGGTTCTATATTCATGGTTCTGGAATGCGTGCTTAGCACTTTTCGATGTAGGCTTCAAAGATGTCTTCATGTTTTCTGTGAATTACTCTGTTTAATCGTCATATCTCTTTTTCTCTCTCTTTCTTTCTATGCCGGTTTCTTTCATTCTCTCTCGTCCTCTGCTTCATCCTGTTAGGCATCATCTATGATGTTCTTAAAAAACACATTTAACCATGACCGGTGTTATGCCACGTCACACAGTTAGTCGCCTCTTGCGACATGCTGTAAATGGGGCGGTGGTGCTGTTCTTGTCTTTGTCATACACAAAGTCCCAGCATTCGTTTCATGGAAAGGAGATTTAGTAATTTATCGATTTCATTGAGGGATATTTAGTCATGTATAATTTTAATGGATGGGAATGTGATAATTTATTGTTTTACGAGTATAGTGAGCAAATTTAGTAATTTATTGTTTTACGAGTATAGTAAGCAAATTTAGTAATTTATTGTTTTACAAGTATAGTAAGCAAATTTAGTAATTTATTGTTTTACGAGTATAGTGAGCAAATTTAGTAATTTATTGTTTTACGAGTATAGTGAGCAAATTTAGTAATTTATTGTTTTACGAGTATAGTAAGCAAATTTAGTAATTTATTGTTTTACGAGTATAGTGAGCAAAATTAGTAATTTATTGTTTTACGAGTATAGTCATGTATCATTTTAATAGAAAGGTGAAGGAAACTGAGAAGCTGGTCAAGCCAGGCCCAACATACTGACCAGAGCGTCGCGTCAGAGCCAGACCCAACATACTGACCCGAACGTCGCGTCAGGGCCAGACCCAACATACTGACCTGAACGTCGCGTCGGGGCCAGACCAAACATACTGACCCGAACGTCGCTTCAGGGCCAGACCGAACATACTGACCAGAGCGTCGCGTCAGGGCCAGACCCAACATACTGACCCGAACGTCGCGTCAGGGCCAGACCCAACATACTGACCTGAACGTCGCGTCAGGGTTATGCCCAACATACTGACCTGAACGTCGCGTCAGGGTTAGGCCCAACATACTGACCTGAACGTCGCGTCAGGGTTAGGCCCAACATACTGACCTGAACGTCGCGTTAGGATCAGGCCCAACATACTGACCTGAACGTCGCGTCAGTGTTAGGCGCAATATGCTGACCAAGACCACAATCTATCTTCCATGTAGCGTTCATTGGAAACAGACTGTTTACAATGCAGCCTCGCTGACAAGACGTGGATCGACGTAAGCAAATTTAGTAATTTATTGTTTTACGAGTATAGTCATGTATCGTTTTAATAGAAAGGTGAAGGAAACTGAGAAGCTAGTCAAGCCACTTTAGGGGTGAGCGCCACGCAGATGAAGGCATTCATAGCACAACCGCCTGGAGGACGGCAGTTCACCTTCATCAGCACGTTCAGGGTGTGACGAAAGCAACGACAACCCACCACACAACGTCCTTTTCAGGGCGCACAAAAGAGTAAACCTACTCATTGTGACCATTCAAACAACAATAACAATTGAAAGTAAAATATATTTTGTTTAATGGACAGAAAATGAAATGTCTATTTCTTATGGGGAGGAGATTATTCGATTCTTGCTGTAATGTTGGAAGGAAGGCTAACGTCTGGTCAGGAAAAACATACTGATCAGTCATGTTAATTAGATTCAGGAAAAATATACTGATCAGTCATGTTAATTAGATTCAGGAAAAATATACTGATCAGTCATGTTAATTAGATTCAGGAAAAATATACTGATCAGTCATGTTAATTAGATTCAGGAAAAATATACTGATCAGTCATGTTAATTAGATTCAGGAAAAATATACTGATCAGTCATGTTAATTAGATTCAGGAAAAATATACTGATCAGTCATGTTAATTAGATTCAGGAAAAATATACTGATCAGTCATGTTAATTAGATTCAGGAAAAACATACTGATCAGTCATGTTAATTAGATTCAGGAAAAACATACTGATCAGTCATGTTAATTAGGTTCAGGAAAAACATACTGATCAGTCATGTTAATTAGATTCAGGAAAAACATACTGATCAGTCATGTTAATTAGGTTCAGGAAAAATATACTGATCAGTCATGTTAATTAGATTCAGGAAAAACATACTGATCAGTCATGTTAATTAGGTTCAGGAAAAACATACTGATCAGTCATGTTAATTAGATTCAGGAAAAACATACTGATCAGTCATGTTAATTAGATTCAGGAAAAACATACTGATCAGTCATGTTAATTAGGTTCAGGAAAAACATACTGATCAGTCATGTTAATTAGATTCAGGAAAAACATACTGATCAGTCATGTTAATTAGATTCAGGAAAAACATACTGATCAGTCATGTTAATTAGGTTCAGGAAAAACATACTGATCAGTCATGTTAATTAGATTCAGGAAAAACAAACTGGACAAGACTCTCACCTTTGCTTCCACACAGCCCTTCCTTTGAAACGGGCTGTTTCCACGGTAGACTGGCTTACAAGGTGAGGCATCGACGTGATCCCCGTAGTAGTGAGCGACACGCAGATGAAGCCAAGCATAACACAACCGCCTGGAGGACTCCGGTTCACCTTCATCAGCACGCTCGATGTGTGAGGAAAGCTACGACAACCCGTCCCTTAACGTTCTTTTTAGGGCGTACAAAAGAGTAAACCTACTCATTGTGTGGCATTCAAACAACAACAACAACAACGATTGCTATAATGGAGAGGAGATTTGAAGTTTATTGTTCTAATTAATGGGGAGGAGATTGGTCGTTATTTTTTATTTTTTTTAGGAGAACATTATTCGGTTAATATTATATAATCGTAAAGGACATGATTTGTGTATGGGTTAATTAAAGTCGCTTATCATAAAGAGGAGATTGGTCGTGTAATGTTTTAGTGGCGAGGAAATTAGTTATTTATTATTTTAATGGAGAGCACAATTTTCTATTTTTGTATTTTCTTTATGGAATTACTTTAGTCGTTTAATACTTTAATGACTATGTCATTTTATATGTTCACAAATTGATGAGGGTATTATTTCCTTTATGGTTTCTATTCAAACTAGTAAATTTAAAACCTCTTCACAAATTGAGGAGGGTATTATTTCCTTTGTGCTTTCTATTCATACTAGTAAATTTAAAACCCCTTCACAAATTGAGGAGGGTATTATTTCCTTTGTGGTTTCTATTCATGCTAGTAAATTTAAAACCCCTTCACAAATTGAGGAGGGTATTATTTCCTTTGTGCTTTCTATTCATACTAGTAAATTAAAAACCCCTTCACAAATTGAGGAGGGTATTATTTCCTTTGTGGTTTCTATTCATACTAGTAAATTTAAAACCCCTTCACAAATTGAGGAGGGTATTATTTCCTTTGTGGTTTCTTTTCATACTAATAAATTTAAAACCCCTTCACAAATTCCCACACTTTGAACTATTTATTGTTACTACAGAGTATCACAATCATCATCATCATACAGCAAGTTCTTTGCCGAACATCACTCACATGACAGCCTGTCTATAACAAACTCTCTATCTTTCGCCAGTCTTGCCCAAAGGTCAAATCCAGCGTCTCCTTGATGTCATGACTTCATTGCCTTCTTTGTCGGCCGCTGCTTCTTTTTGCCAGTGACCATGCCTTCCATAACAACTCTCTCCAGTCCGTTGTGTTGTTTAACGTGTCCAAAAAACATCGGTTTTCGGGTCATTACGTTATTTATGAGTCAATTCTCCTCTACATTCAGGTCTTGACGAATGGATTTCTTTATTTCCTTGTCCACGGGATTTTCAGAACTCTTCTGTAGCACTCTGTTTCAAAAGCACCGATTTTCGCTTTAATTGCTTTTGTAATCGTTCGTATTTCACATCTATAGGTTGCTGCAAGAAAAATAATGCATGTTCTTAGCATCATTAGATTTAGTTCTTTGTTTGTATTATGACATAGGTTCTGCATTGTCCTTATCTTCTGCATTGCCATAGTCAGTTGTCTTTTTACTAATTTTGTACAGTCTGCATTGTTGTTCAGTATTGATCCCATGTATTACAAATGTGCAACATATTCAATCTCTTCGCCAGCTATCTCTATTTTAGGTTGGAGTTTTGTCTTGTCAGTTGTCATTATCTTTGTTTTCTTTGTATTCAGGTAGAGATTCTGGGCATCGCTATGTTTCTGAACTGATGTACTTATTTGTTCTAGGCCCTTGACGTTATTCCAGACCAAAACTATGTCGTCGGCATATCGTATTTCCGGTATCTTCTTTCCTTCTATTGTGAAAGGATCGAAGTCTGTAGAAATTAGATCTGCCTTTACATTCCTAATAATATTTTCCGCATAAATGTTGAACAGATATGGTGAAAGAATGCAGCCCTGTTTGACCCCTTTGTGTATCTCAAACCAATCTGAGGTTTCACCATGTATCCTAACGGCTGCTTGCTGCCCCCTGTAGAGGGTTTCTATTAGTTGAACTAGATGTGTTGGGAAGCCCACATCTTTCATAATGTTCCACATTTGCTGATATTTTACGCAGTCAAAGGCCTTGGTGTAGTCTATAAAACAGACATACAGGTTTGTATTGAATGCTCTGCTTTTCTCGAATGTGTTTCTAAAGTTGAAGATATGGTCTCTCGTGCCTTTTCCTGGTCTAAAACCTGCTTGCGATTCGTTTATTTCAAAGTCCAGCTTTCTTTTTATTATTTTAATAATGATACGCAATAAGATCTTGCTGGCGTGGCTTATCAAGGCGATAGTTTGTACATAACTTTAAATTCCCTTTCTTAGGTATGGGGATGTACACAGATCGTTTCCCTGCTTTGGGCCATTCTGTGTTGCACCAGATCTTATTACAGACTGCATGGTATATGCGGGTGCTTGTCTGTCCTCCCGCTTGTATCAGTTCAGCTGGTATATTATGGCAGCCTGGGGTTTTACCTTTTTTCAGCGCTTTAATCGCTGCTCGAACTTCGCTCAATGTGGTCTCTGGTTCTTCCTCTTCATTGTTTGTTGGCATGTTTTCGTTTTTTTGTGTTGTCCCCGTACATCTCTCTGCGGTATTCCACCCATCTTTCTAGAATGTCTTTGCTTTCTATGATAGTTGCTCCAATTCTGTCCTTTATTGCCTGTAGAGATGACCGGAATTCTCCAGTCAGAGATCTAATCTCTTTGTGCATCACAATACACTCATAAAATAACGTATCTTGCCATTTAAAGGAGAAACTGTGAGTGTTCAGATATAGAGCAAATGATTTGTACAGATCAGAACCAGAGAAAACGATTTATACAGATCAGATACAGAGCAAACGATTTATACAGATCAGATACAGAGCAAACGATTTATACAGATCAGATACAGAGCAAACGATTTATATAAATCTACCTGTCTGACTTGGAGCTGAGGTGCTTCAAGGGAAGCAAGTATCAGTATACAAAAATGTTTGGGTCACGTCCTGTGAAGACAAGTGCTATTTTTGTGTTTGCGATAAGTTTCTTTGCTCCATGTGAGAAGATCAAGTTGTGTGGAAAGTTCAAAGGCAATTTTAGAATGTTGTTATGTGTTTCCACAATTGCGGGTATTTTTAGATTCTCACTTGTCAAAGTTTGGAGACTTATTCTTAATGATGCCGATATTCCAATATCTGACATGAACTGAGGAGCTCTGTACCCTGTTTTTCAATCCCGCATTGAGGATGCGCTGTTAGATATGTTTATGTTTCTAAGTGACACATTTGTGACAATCCCTAAGTATTAAAATAATATGATGTTCTTGTATGCTCCAGTTATTGTTCTTACGTCTAGAGTGCTTTCTCACATTTCCAAATTTTAGCTCTTTAATATTTCTTGAGATCGTATCTCAATTCACTGACAAAACAACGTATGTTGGTAGACCTGCTAGATATGTATGATTTACTATACGTTGTTGGGTTTACTATACGTTGTTGGTTGTACTATTTGCTGTTGGGTGTACTGTGCGTTGTTGAGAGTACTATATGTTGTTGGGTGTACTATATGTTATTGGGTGTGCTATATGTTGTTACGTGTACTATATGTTTTCAGACGTACTATATGTTTTTTTTTAACAATATGTTGTTGTATGTAATATAGGTTGTTAGGTGGACTATATGTTGTTATGTGTACTATATCCTGTTAATTGTGCAATATGTTGTTAGGTGTACTATATTTTCTCAGTTGCATTATATGTTGTTAGGTGTACTATATGTTCTCAGTTGTACTATATGTTGTTAGGTGTACTATACGTTATAAGATGTACTATACGTTCTCAGTTGTACTATATATTGTTAGGCGTACTATATGTTGTTATGTGTACTATATCATGTTAATTGTACAAAATGTTGTTAGATGTACTATTTGTTGTTATGTATACTATATGTTGTTATGTGTACCTATATGTTGTTAGATGTACTATATGTTGTTATGTATACTATATGTTGTTATGTGTAATATATCCTGTTAATTGTGCAAAATGTTGTTAGGTGTACTATATGTTGTTGCATATACAATGTTTTGTGATGTGCACTATATTTTGTTGTGTGCACTATAGTTGGTTGTGTGCACTAAATGTTGAGGTTGTTCTATTTTTCAGATGTAGTTTCTACTTGACTTGATTAGATAGATGCTGATCTGATCTAGTTTGACGTTACATGTTTGACATGCCCTTGTTTTCAGCTGCTACATACGACGCCTTTAATGTTGTATGTCAATGATCTCATGTGTTACATGGGTTGCAGAGGCGCTTCTATCCAGTTGTGTCAAATATTGATTGGGTGTTTTTTTTAATGTAATGTACTTTTGCTCCCATGTTTATACATGTACTTCCGTTTTATTCATTTTCTTCTTCGTCTTTTTACCAGAGGGATACACAGACCATCAACCAACCACCACGCTTCACCTTTATTACAGTGTCATACACAGACCATCAACCAACCACCTCGCTTCATCTTTATTACAGTGGCATTTATAGTCGACCAGCCAACCACCTCGCTTCATCTGTATTACAGTAAAGAACATAGACCAATAGGCAACTATCTCTAAGTATGCCTGTACGCTGCTATATTATACAGTTCTTCCCAGTTTCTTCATGTTTGTTATATCGACCTCTATGCGTAGCGCAGTGGTTAGTGCTCTGGCTTCGCATCTGAGTGGTCCTGGGTTCATTCCCCAGTTAAGGCAGTAATGTTTTTTCAGACCGCAATGGCTCCCGGGTCGACCCAGCCTTAAATGGGTACCGGTTCGGACCGGGAAGTAAAAGCGGCGAGGAAGAGGAGATGGCTACCGCCCTCATATAGCCGAGCCTTTGAAATGTGAGATCGCTAACACCTCAGTCCCCATACGGCAGTAATGCTATGGGTTACTTTACTTTACTTTACTTTTGTAGGCCTATCCTCCGTGTGTTCTTTAGCCTTCCTTTGTACATTTTCCCGTTGAAGGTTCCATCACAAAGACTGCTTGTTGATGATACTCGGGGTTATCCCATCGTTTGGTTTATCCAGCACCACTTTACGTCCATGATTTGCGTGATTTCAGTGGCCACTTGTCTTTGTCCAGTTCGCTCCCACAAGCTTTCGTTGTTAAGCACGTCGCTCTCCTGCAGGCCAAGAATCTTTCTCATAGACGGATAATGTGTTTCCAGGTGTGCTACATATGTTGTTGTTGTCACGGATATGATGACATTATCTTGTGTTACTGTTATCAGGTATTCAATATGTTGATGTTGTAATGCATCGTTATTGATTCTTTTATGTTCAAAGAGGTGTGTGATACTATATACGGCCGTTTGTCGACTGCCAATGTTTCGAGTTTCGTCGCATCGTTCTTTCGTCGTTATAAATTGTTAACACTTTTTAAAATGATATTACTTTTAGCTATTTAGTCATCGAATTGTTTCTTGTGCCATTCAGCCTTTCAAAATAATCATTCAATGTGCATTGTTTTTTAAATTGCATTCATTTGCATATAATTTCTTATATAGGTGATGAAATATGTTATATAATATCCAAGTCGTTCATACCATATTATTGTTGTTATTATATTAAAACAATTCCAGTATTATTTTTCTTTTATAATGAATTGTAAATGTAGCGATACAGTTAAAAGAACCAACAAGGTTATCAATTTTCAAGCAAAGTTAGAGCTTATCTAGCCCAGCAAACAGAGCATTTCAAATGCTGAAATAGGCCAGGTGTACATCACAGTAAAGTTAGCACAATGGTAAAGAAGCCAATCTGTAGTGTTTGAGAAAAGTAAAAACGTTATGAGTGTACACCAAACGTATTAGACAGAACTCAATTTAACTCGTGAAATGGAGATGTTAAATGTGTAGATTGAATACCAGATCAGCCTCACATTTTCTCTAAACCAAGGTGTGATCCAGACATAAAGCCAAGCGATTTAATAAAGGGAAGACTAATAAAGAAGATAGGTTAGCCGAAGATATATTTGAAGCTAGAAGAAGCTGGTTTGATACATTTAAGAAACGGTCACAAACTCAGAACATAGAAGTACAGCAAACATTAGCTAGCGCAGATCCTGAATTTGCAGAGGCTCTTTCAGTGGAACTTGAAACAATGATTGAAGACAGTCGTAACATAAAGCAACGTGTCTTCAGAGCAGATGAGACGAGCCAGTTTTGAAGAGGGCATCCTTAATGTTGATTGAGCAAAAATAAAAGCTTGCATTTAAACTGGCAAAGATTGACTTACTCTGTTAGGGGCTAGTGCAACTGATTACTGCAAGCTAATGCTTATGCTCCTTTATTACTCAAGAAATCTTGGGGCCCTAACAAATTATTTAAAGTCCCTCTCCCAATTCAAGTCCAATATAAAAGTCTGAATTAGTGGTGCATTATTTACAACTTCGCCTATTGGTCATTTCAATCCTACGGTTAAGAATTATTGCAAACAACAAAATATTATCTTAAATCATATAATGGTACAAGTCACACAAAACATGTTCCGGAACACAGATAAATTACAGTTGTGTATCTGTCTACAAACACAACTTCTTTGTTGCAGTCTATGTACCAAGGAGTAATATCCCCATAACGATATTACTGTATCAGATAGATATTTGTCAAGACTATATCTACACTAGATGCTGATGTTCATCAAGTGTCTAAAGTAAATTAGATTAAAAGCAATTTTTGAAATGATTCGATATTCGGGATGGCAGAAAATTGTCAGAGATGCATGAACCAAAGTTAAAGAATCCCATTTGAATGAAGTTTGAAAAAAAATAAGTTTGCCTCTTTCGAAGTGTTTGAAGAAACAGTAGACACCATTATTTCAAAAGTTGTTGTCATGGCTCAGCATATGGAGCTAAAGGTTGAAGCTGAAGGTATTTGAGAGACGCTGTAGTCTCATTATTTGCCCCTAAATGGTGAGGATCTCCTCCCAATGGACTAGCAAAGAAGACTGTCGAATGAGCAGTCTGAAAATGCAGCTCAATCTAAGTAGATCACAAACAACTGGGTGACAGAATCACAAAAAATAGAGGGCACAGTTGCCTATTGGAAAAGTGTTGATACCAGTTTCGGTATGGCACCGACAGAAATAGTTCGCTAGAACACCGACATAGAACACCGACATAGCCTGTCACAAAGAACTTCTTAGGGAAAGGAAGAAAACATCGATGAAGCAAAACGTCCTTGCTCTCCTTCTTCAAGAGACAGCCACCACAACAAACTGCAGTCCCTCCACCTCAACACTTCAGATTCGGAGACATCAACATGAGCCTCTATTAGGTCTTCTTCAAAGCGCGTCACCTAAATCAATTAGAATGAGATCCACCAGTTCTGAGACCGATCCTTCTAAAATCTTTGCTTCGAGTGTTCTACATCTAGAATCCCCCTAAATCAATACAATTTAAAGTAAAATAAAAAAACCGCGCATTCTATGTGTGAATGTCTGTATATGTATATATATATATATATATATATATATATATATATATATATATATGTATATATATATATATATATATATATAAAGTAAGTTGCCTATCGAGTATGCAGAACATCGCTCTTACAAGTACCAAACCATTTGGCTGCTATAAGTTCTTTGGCAGGTGTGCAAAGCGGTAGATTGACATGGCGTTCTCTACGTTGACAAGCGATCCTATAAAGAAAAAACAACTCTGCGTCTGCGAGACTGGACACGGCGGGATTCGTACTTCGTGCGTTGGTAGTTGGTATTGTGCTTTGCTTTATATACATACCAGAGACTGATGTGGACTATGTTTGTCAGTTTTGTCATATATCTTTCCGCGTCTACATTATCTACATTAGTCACGAGCGCATTTACATACTCAAGGATGCAGTATGACATAGAATGATGTTGGCGGTTCTCATCGATGGCAAAGGACGAATTATATATATACATATATATATATATATATATATTTATATATATATATATATATATATATATATATATATATATATGTATATATATTATTTATTTATATTATTATTTATATATCGTATATTTATATATTTTCATCGTCTAACTTTTCTAGCCTAAATTTTGGTTACGATTTTATTTGCGTATTATAACTTAACTTAACGTCTTTATACTGGTTTAGAAGACCCTGCAGTGTCTGTATACAACCAGTTACATTTACATCACCTTGCTCTAAAAGCTATGCGCATCCAGTTTATTCTTAAATGCATTAACTGTCCCTGCCTCCACTACCTCCCCTGGCAATGCATTCCAAGCAGACACCACTCTCTGACTAAAAAAATATTTCCTAATATCTAATCTGGACCTCTCTTTAGCCAGCTTGTAGCTATGCCCTCGTGTTATTGTAGGTGGCTGTATTTAAAAAAAACTTGTTATAGTCTAATTTATCCATTCCTCTGATCATCTTATAAACCTGTATTAAGTCACCACGAATTCGTCTCTCTTCGAGACACTGTAGGCCGGTTTTTCTGAGTCGTTCCTCATAACTGTATGTATATACCGATTACTGTATGTTATATTTATTATGTTTATTTGTGATTATTTGTATTTATTGAGGTGTTATGGAATTCGCTAGTGTTATCAAAGTTTTCTTTACGTTTTATGGCAGCACTAATGCTTTTGTAAACTAAATAAAGGCTATGTTTCGATTTTCTTCCATTTTCGACTTTCAACTGCCCTTTGATCCGAAACCTGTCGAAATGACGAGTGGAGACATGCTTGTATTGATGTCATAATTTGATGTATCTAATATGTATCGGTATTATAAGTCAGTCGATGTTCTATAGCTCTTGAACATGCTCATTTTTATTTTGACCAAAGCAATACAAGGTCAATTATAGCCTCTGTAGCGCAGTCGTTAATGCTCTGACATACCAAAACACATTTGGGGGAAAAACGGCTGCAGGCGTGATGTTGACCAAATGATATTGTCCCAATATGCCATATGGCGTGTGCACAAGACCTCTTACCTTAGCTGTTAGTATTTTATTCAGCACCAAAAGAAAACTGACAACTTGTAAAACAGTAGTTGAGTTTCAACGACACACATCGTGACCCGCTTTATAAATATGTGTTTACAAAGGTCAACTGACGATGGATGCCCGCAAACCACTTTGCTATAGTTTTGCTCAATACACTTACTAGAATATTCTACTTTCATTCGTCTTTTGATAGCTATTCTCAATAGCAACGTCTAGATCTGGGGTCAATGCCAAGTTTCTTCGCTGACTTTAGAAAGCTATTTTCAACCGACATGTGACTTGCTCATGATAAAGATGCAAAAACAATCCAGTTGACATCTGGCACAGTTAAATGTCACATAAAATTGTAGTGAGCTTATAATCTGCATATTTCTTGCCTGGGAGCTTGAATCGATATTAGCATAGGCGACAATTAATTAGAATAGGCAGCAGACGTTATATATATATATATATATATATATATATATATATATATATATATATATATATATATATATATATATATATATATATATATATTTATATATATATATATTATAGGAGGTCGTCTCGACCAATAGTCTTGCCAGTGGTCCAAGGTAATTCGGGAAAAGTTCCTCACTATAATCTAAATACAGAGCACATCACATTATTAACACAATATTGTCTGATGTTGTGGATATCATCACTTGCGATCGGCGAATACAAATATATATATACAAGGGTCTTATCATAAGTCTTTACCCTGACTATGAAGGAGTAGGAGGAGAAAGTTGAAATTTGGCACACTGCTTTTTCCTTTTCAACGGAGCCACGACTTGAATTTATACTTTTCTGCCATCGCTGTGTTTGACTTTGAAAAGACCTTTAGAATAAAGTGACCTATTTTTCGAACTAAACCAGGTATCATAAGCCAGTATGACATCTTAGTCACTGTTAAAATGGTTTCCTTTCAGCGGTTTTTTTTTTGCTTTGGGAAAAGAAAAAAAGTCTGATGGAGCTAACTCTGGAGAATATGGTGGGTGTGGAAAAATTTCAATATTCAAATCGTTGGCTGTTTGCAGCACACGTCTTACTTTATGGGAGGCGCGTAGTCTTGAAGCAAAGGCAGAATTTGAATGCATGCTATCCCTCATTTTTTAGTCAAAGTCTTTCTTAGTTTTGTAAGGAGATCTGCATAATATTACCAATTTACCGTGTTGCCACGAGGTAGGTAATCTTTCATCATGACACATTTGACGTCCCAAAAAAACAGTGAGCATCACTTTTCTTGTAGATTCCTATGCTCTTGGCTTGACATGTGTTGGTGAGCCCGGGGTTTTCCACTGCATGCTGAACATTTTGGATTTTATGTCATAATGGTGAACTCTCATCTACTGTCACCGTCGTCGGCAACATGTTTTTCGACCGTTAAATTTTGATCAACTAGCCACAGCAATCAACCCTCGTTTGTTGCTGTTCACATGTCAGCAGACGCGGGACCCAGCGGGCATACACTGTTCACATGTCAGCAGACGCGGGACCCAGCGGGCACACACTGTTCACATGTCAGCAGACGCGGGACCCAGCGGGCATACACTTTTCTTATGTTGAGTCTGTTGTGTGAAATTCTAAAAAAGGTACTTTTATTCAGTTTTGCTGACCTAGATATATCTGCAATTGTCATTTTTCTGTCCTGGGAAATGATTTTCTTCACTCTTGCAGAATTTTCATCGCTGCACTCTGAGGATGGTCTTCCTAAATTTGAAAGATCAGCAACATGTGAACTGTCTCCACCAGTTTTTTACAAAACCATACGAAGGACAAAATTCCTCAAATACTGGTTCCATATCCCTGTGTATTTCTGTAGGTGTTTTTTTTCCATGTAGCATCAATAATTTTATCACAGTTCTGGCTTCTGATTTTTCAATTGTTCTGACAAACCATTAGAGTAGCAGATCCGGTCAATAAGGTGTGTTGCACCATGCACCGTACCGAGTAAACCCGTCCAGGATGGAAATTCATACTTCTCAAGCCTGGTAAAAATTGAATGAGCTATATGTATGTTCTCCTCTTACTCCTTCATAGTCAGGGTAAAGACTTATAACAAACCCCGTGCATACATATGAATGTATGTATTTATGTGTGTAAATTTGATAATATTCACTACTCACTTGCATGTGACAAACACATATGCATTATGTATGTATATATTTAATTAATTCCAATTTCTTTATGTCTCTTTCGGATAAACAGAGTCCGCATTAATTAGGTGAACAGTTTGTAAACACCATAATCTCGATGTATGTCAATTTCTTCTGTGCCCTCAAACAAGTGATGGCTGAGTTCTGGAGGTATTCCTTTTTGTGATGAATTTAAATATATGTATATTTATGCAATGACTGCTTGTACTTTTCTCATTGTTCCAGTTACTGGATAAGATTCATTGAACTGAATTCATTGACGTCCATATGTACTCAGTCTATTTTCATTGCTGAAAGTGCAAAGGACAGACCACGAATTCCATAGTTAGCACAGTAGATTCAAACATAGTCCATGACTTCTGCGGGTATCTATTGACAGTTGGGTTGACTGGAAGTAGTGGTGAAAAAACCCTACGGTATGCCCTTTCTGTCAGATCACGAAGTCATTCGAACCTAGTATTCTGCAATTTTAAACCAAGCTGACAATCCCTAGGCAGGGAACGCCCCCTCCCCCCCCCCCCCCCCCAAAAAAAAAATACACTCCCAGTTTCAGACACTATTTGAGAAGCTGCGATTTAAACAAACATTTTATGTTTGTGTGTGTGAAAGTATAGTATATATAAGCTATTGCCAACATCAAAGATTTAGGGACATGGCAAGAGGTGAAAGATCGATATGGAAAATATATTAATTGATTAGTTGATTGATTTATTGATCCACCATTTTTCTCTAAGTTAAGCATAGTGCCACCACT
Organism: Ariolimax columbianus; assembly: GCA_036924085.1. Taxonomy (NCBI): domain Eukaryota; kingdom Metazoa; phylum Mollusca; class Gastropoda; order Stylommatophora; family Arionidae; genus Ariolimax; species Ariolimax columbianus. Next base: position 13,887,593 of record JAVGWX010000001.1, read on the forward strand.
ACACATAACCCTTTCAAAGGATACATGTATCTGAGCAAGTGTAGTGGTGAGTTCATTGCAGTGGTTTTACATGATGAATTCGCCAGCCTCATGTACACCACTCTTTAGGCAACTTTAAGGTGTACTTGAAAGGTTACAGTGCAGCTATTCTTGTCAACCCCTTTACTACTCGGGCGAAATATGGACGAGGTAGGTGATTAAATGCATGAGGAAATAAACCGGCAAATAAAACAGGCAGACAATGGAAGAGAATCTTGGATGTTATGAGAAGAGTGAATGAGAAAACATAACGACAAGCAGAAATAAAGACAAAGAAGAGAGGAGAATCTGGAATGTTATGAGAAGAGTGAATGAGAAAACATAACGACAAGCAGAAATAAAGACAAAGAAGAGAGGAGAATCTGGAATGTTATGAGAAGAATGAATGAGAAAACATAACGACAAGCAGAAATAAAGACAAAGAAGAGAGGAGAATCTTGAATGTTATGAGAAGAGTGAATGAGAAAACATAACGACAAGCAGAAATAAAGACAAAGAAGAGAGGAGAATCTGGAATGTTATGAGAAGAATGAATGAGAAAACATAACGACAAGCAGAAATAAAGACAAAGAAGAGAGGAGAATCTGGAATGTTATGAGAAGAATGAATGAGAAAACATAACGACAAGCAGAAATAAAGACAAAGAAGAGAGGAGAATCTTGAATGTTATGAGAAGAGTGAATGAGAAAACATAACGACAAGCAGAAATAAAGACAAAGAAGAGAGGAGAATCTGGAATGTTATGAGAAGAGTGAATGAGAGAACATCTCTAACAGAAGTAGAGAGAGAAGGGAGGAGAATCTTCTACACCTCCACGCGGTGATCCTGGATAACAGGCTGCAGCAGGGCAGACTGGCTAAGGAGAAGGGACCGAAGAGGAAATGCTAACCCGGTACTCAAAAAAATGATTGCTGAAGTCGGATGTGTTGGACCGAAAGGTGCAAATATCGCAGTCAAGCTGTAAACTACAACACAACGCATTCCGTTTTCTGGACTACATTCTGCTACTTACCCGTTCAGGGTTTGGTGGTGGAAGATTGAGAACGAACGAACGAAGAAGAAGAAGAAGAAGAACTCTGACTGACCCATCTCTCACTTGCTCTAAAATATGCTTCCATTATCTAAGCTACCGTTAGTCCTCAGTGTCCAAGTTGAAACTTATATCTGCCATGCTTCATACATGCCATTTCACACATGCCTGACACTGACACTGTATTTCACACACATCCGAAATACCTGACACTATCACTTCTTCCTTTGTCTTACTCCTCATGTCTTACGGCGTTGCAGAGAGGTGATATGTGTAGATTTCTTGTTATCCTGGGGGGGGGGGGGGGGGGGTGTAGGGCTTGTGCTGTCGTTAAGTGTAACTTTCTGAAAGTTTCGGAAACACCCTCGATCCCTCGACCTAAGGTCTGTCTCTTGCACGTAGACCGGAGACCTGCACATCAAATGCTCTTGATGCAAGCTGGTCAAAATACATTCTCAATTTTTTGTTGAGACCCAATGAAGACACTAAATGGGTTTGTCATCACTGTCTATCTCAGCCTGGTGTTGAAGATTCGATCACGGATTGTCTTTCCGGCTGCACTCCTTACACAGCGCATCTCACAGCTCTGGATCTTACTCTTATGGGTTGCTAGTAAGGACCAAGATTGGCATTGGTAACACTAAATGTAGAAATAAATTGTGTATTTATGAGCCTCCTCTTAGTTGAAAGAAGCACTCTAGGGTGCTTCAAAATCGGTACAGCTTGACACTGTCACATCTTCAAATAGCCGTGCATGACTATCATGTGCTGGAGACCTATGCTCCGCATGGAGTTGAAGAACTTTGATTGATTGATTTTTGCATTTTACTACCGACAAACACGCCTTTGTGTGTTCAGAAACTAAAGCAGACCACAGACTTGACATAGATGTTTGTCTGTCACAACCTCTCACATCCGCTGCCATTAGCCTCTGCATTATACGTTAAAGAGCGTAATTCCTTCCTACCTCGATAATGTTTCCAATAATTATTTTGTTTTGCTTTCAGACAACATCTCCCTCACGTTGGAATTCTCCTAAGTTTTTATTGATCTTTTTGATTAGTAAAAAGACCATATTTATATTTTATTTTTTTCAAATAGTTCCTCCAATTGTGTTTTGGCCTTTTGTTTAATTATAATTAAAACTTCAAATAAAAATGACAATATATTAGAATGTAACTGCACGAGAAGACGGATGGCTAGTTTGGCACAGAAAGGAAAACAGCAAACAGTAACCATTAGTTGGATCGGTGGGTGTAGACCAGAGACAGCTCGAATGATATATGAATTAGACAAAGATATAAATAGACAAGATTCGTAGTTTCTGGTTTACAAGATTTGTTATTTATTTTACACAATTTAGCAGAAAATTCAGTCTTCTTTCCGCCTGACTTCCATCTATCATTTCTGTCTTCACACTTTGCCAAGTTGGCTTTGTCTTTGAGCGCTGGCCAAATCCTGGAAGTGAAGCACCCACGGGAGATTGTCTAAGGTAAAGTGCAGTTAGTTCCGTATACATTCTTTAGTCAGTTGTTCAAGAAGAGGAAACGCAATTACAAGCAACTTCTGGTTAACTAAATCACTTGTGTGTGTGTTTATGTACGTGCGCATATGTGGGTTAATATGGGATAAACGACAATGTGTCAAAGTAGGATCTAAGTCGTGAGTCGTAAGCAGTAGACATATTTCTTTTAAATTTGTCCGTGAGTATTATTTTAAATTGTGAATATACATTGCATGTAATGTGACTAAATCTTTGTGACTTGTATACTATAATAATAATATTAATAATAATAATAATAATGATAGTAGTAGAAATATTAATAACAATAATAACAAAAATAATAATTATGTCCATCGACTAGGACATCCAAAATGTCATATCACATCCGTGTGCTCGTGACTAACCAAGTCAATACAATCGCGAGAAGTTTCGTGACATGACTGTCACACATGGTCTGCAGCTGTTGCTGGCATTCCCTCTGCTCTAGATTTCTCGATCTTTTCCCTGTTCTGGGTGGGCTGCCTGCAAACGGAGACATTCGCTGACAGCAATTACCTTTATGACCACGCTTTTCCAGACTGAACTATTTTGAACGAGGTGAGAGTTCCCAGGTGAGAGTTGTCTATTTGACAGCATTTAAGAGACTTCAGCAGACTGCCCTTCTGTAACAGATCCCTGTGGAGGAGTGGAGATTGGAGCCGGGGACTTATTCTCTGGAGCCAAGCAAGTTGCTGAGGAGGTATTGGCGAGGATGGGGAAAGCTAGGATCAATACAACGCATTTGTCCAATTGGGTTCAAATCGTGAGGGAGAGTCAGCGTTGTTTACTAATGAGTAAAACGGGGTTATCTGTGTTTGTCTTTTGTCTCATCTTCTTTGGTTGAGCGACCGGGAATGGTACGCCAGGCCGTCACATTTAGAATGACAGTGATCGGTAGAAATGAGTCAATGGTATTCGTCTAAGTGCTAGTGTTTTGCTGTGTTGAAGCCATAACGTCAAGTATTAAATGACGTAACTCTTTCACACAGTCTCATGGATATCAATTACTTTACATATCATACTTGAATAATTTTTGTTTCGGAAATCCCTTGATCACCTTCCCCTGCACTCATCTCGCCATACAGAAGAAATTTTAAGATTCTTTCGCTTAGCATTCGAACTTGGTTGTCAGTCCATCTCAGTTGAACTTTCTGCAGAAGTGCATGAATACTAGGTATGCTGATTCTGGATAGGCAGCATTCTTTTGGATATGGTCCTGACAGCGAATATGGAGTATGCACCTCAGTCAAGTCATAGGGACGTGAATTCACCTCCTTACGTGTCCAGCGTAGACAGCTACATCCAACTCTCCCACGCGTAGACCAGGGTATGTAGAGAGTAAAGGAACGGTCGACCTTCAGTTTAGTTGCTTTGTTGATTAATCGACGTTCAGTAGAAAACATTGACATTCTGTGGTTATTGTCGCACTCCTAACAGCTCCATGTCGTCTAATAATTCTAGACTATCAAATCAGCCTTCACGACTTGTGGAACAACTCATTCATCCACATGAAACAGACATGTTCAGTGAACTGTCTGCTGAGACATGTTCCTAAATGATGCATATCCCTATATAATCATAATTGCAGTAATAATAATAACAGTAATAAAAATAAAACAAATAATAACAGCTAATATTTAAAAAAAATATAATTGATGATATTAATGAAATGAGTCGAAGTCCTAAAGAACCTAATTCTCTAATACAGCAAATATTGCAGTGAAATATTCTCAAAACCCCCCCCCCCCCCGCCCCCCCCCCCCCATTTGCTTTACTGCGTGAAAATGAGGCCCCCATTCTTCATCCTGTGATCGCATCAAAGATGTTGACACCATCAGGCGAGTTTCCGTGATGAACTCGACCGTTGACCGCTGTTGCTCTTTAGCTTCATACAACTTTGATTGTAGTGTTGAATCAGTTGGCACTCATTATAACGGTCTTCATACATGAAGCTTCTCCCGAGTGACACAGCTTGGCTTGCTGTATCTGTTTATGCAGCATGTTATTGTTCCATGAAGAAGTCGCTAGTTCTGTGTAGAACCATTTTCAGGGACATTTAATACCATAAAGGCTAATACTTTCTTACACTATCGCAAATACTTTTTCTGGGTCCTGAAATCAGTACAAGAGACACTGGAACAAGACTCAATACCAATAACTGCTGAAATACAAGCCAGCTTAAAATGCAGTTGTGCATGAGGACAGTATTTTATGTGTACAGACGTTACGATCTAATAGTCTTTATCAAGCACCGAACAAACAGAAGCAGCACACATATAAACAGCGAACTAAGACACTCGAGTGTCATCATTGCAGACAAAGCAAATTTTCAATAACATAAATAATATTACTTGACTACCATAATAATAATAGCTGTCCATCGTTGTCGATGAGGACCGCCGACATCATCCTTGTCACAGATTTCCCTGTTGGGAGTGGGTGCGCATGTGGCTGAACAGGCCAATGCGAGCACGAAAACATCTGCTACATATCGGGCACACGAGGTTTGTAGAAGGGGATGGTATTCCCGCTGCTCGGGATTTCCGCGTCTCGCGTCTGTTCTGGGCTTTCACAACACGGTCATCTTCACAGGCAGCTACACCCGATTTGACTGCGCTTCTCCAGTCAGATCTGTTTTTCGCAAGACATTCCCAGGTGTCGATGTCTATCTGGCAACTTTTTAGTGAGTCCTTCAGACCATCTTTAAATCGTTTCTTTGGGCGCCCTCTCTCGCGCCATCCCTCTCTCAGCTCGCCGTAGAGAAGCTTCTTTGGGAGCCGCTCGTCTGACATACGGACGAGGTGTCCGGCCCATCCTAGTCGTGCTTTTTCTAGCAGTGCATGGATGCTGGGCATGTTAGCCCTCGAGAGAACCTCAATGTCAGTGACACGATCTTGCCATCGGATGAGGAATATTCGCCTCAGGCAACCTGTGTGGAAGTGGTTTAACCTCCTTGCATGTCCAGAGTATACAGTCCAGCTTTCGCAAGCGTATAGTAGGGTTGGAATGATGGTTGCACCGTAGACTTTGAGTTTGGTCTTGACGCTGATGCCACGACGTGCCCAGACCATCGAGCGCATTCTACCAAAGGCTGTGCTGGCCTTTGCTATTCTGCGTGCCACCTCATCGTCTAGGCTGACAGATCTCGACAGCGTGCTGCCCAGATATGTGAATTTGTCTACGGCATTCAACGTCTGCCCGTTGACTGTAGTCTCTGGTTTTGTGTACGGCATGCCTGGTGATGGTTGGTACATGACCTCTGTTTTTTTGGCATTTATGGTCAGGCCAAAATTTTCGCATGCGGCAGAGAACTGGTCCATTCCAACCTGCATGTTCAGTTCTGAGCTGCTCATTAGAGCGCAGTCGTCAGCAAATACAAGTTCCCTGATTATGTCGCCAACCACTTTGGTTTTGGCCTTCATTCTTCTGGAATTGAGTAACTTGCCATCTGTGCGGTACTTTATGGGTATTCCAAGCTACAATGATCTGAAGAGGTCTGTCATCGTGGCCGCGAACATCATGCTGAACAAAGTCAGGGCGAGTACACATCCTTGTTTTACTCCGTTTGAAACTAGAAACGTTTTAGAGATTGCACCGCTGTCCAGTACACGAGCACACATGCCTTCGTGTAGATGTTTCACCATTGTTAGGAACTTGTTGGGGCAGCCAAACTTTGACATTATCGTCCACATCCCTCCTCTGTTAACTGTATCAAATGCCTTTGTCAAATCAATAAATGTGGTGTACAAGGCCTGATTTTGCTCTCGACACTTCTCTTGTACTTGGCGAGCGGCAAAAATCATGTCCACTGTTCCTCTTCCGGCTCTGAATCCACATTGGCTTTCTGGGAGGTGGTGGCTTTGTTCAGGTGTTTGTTGAGCCTGTTTAGCAGTAAGCGCGCTAGGATCTTGCCTGCTACGGAGAGTAGCGATATTCCACGATGATTGTCGCATTCCTGACGATTGCCTTTTCTTGTGTATAGGTGAACGATTGAGGCGTCCTTTAGCTCCTGCGGAATTTTACCTTTAGCCCACATGTGACAGAAGAGTTCAGTGATCCTTCTGGTGAGGGATGGGCCAGCTGTCTTATATACCTCTGCTGGTATTGCATCAGCTCCTAGAGCTTTTCCTATAGAAAGTGAACTGATTGCCCTGTCGACTTCCTCCTCAGTAATTACTTCATCAAACGCCAGGTTCAGTTCCACTTGCGGCATTCGCCGGATGGCCTCTTCATTTATGGACGATGGGTGGTTTAGTATTTTGCAGAAGTGATCTGCTCATCTGTCTAGAATCTGAACCTTATCTGGTAGCAGTACCCCATCCGCACTGCGAACTGGAGTATTACTAGAGGGCTGCGAGCCGTAGAGAGCTTTCAGTGCCTCGTAAAACCGTTTGGTGTCATGACGCTCGGCGAACATCTCAATTTCGTCAGCTCTTTTGCTGAGCCAGGAGTCTTGCATCTCTCTAAGCCTGGTCTGGACAGCTTTGCGAGCAGGATTGAAGGCAGCTTTTGCTGCCGGAGATGGTGTGTCCCTCTGGTATTCCCTGTGCGCTTCATGTTTTGCATCGAGAAGGCCCTGTATTTCTAGATCGTTCTCATCAGATCAGTCCTTATGCTTGCGCGTGAGTGGGCCAATGTGTTTAACAGCTGTATCGTAGAGTGTGTTTCTGAATGATGCCCACGTTTTTTTCGATGTCGTTCTTTTCAAAACGAAGCTCAGACAGTCTACCCTCAAGCTTTTCCTGGAAGCCTCCTCTCGTGGGCTCGTATTTCAGCTGAGAGACATTTAGCTTCCTCGGTGGTTTCTTTCCCTGGGGGCGCATTTTGGGCTGGATCTTGAAGTTTAGCTTGACAATGACAAGTCGATGGTCGGTCCAACATTCTGCACCACACATGCTCTTTGTTACCATAGCATCCGCTCGATCCCTACGTCTGATGATAATATAGTCAATGAGGTGCCAGTGGCGGGACCTTGGGTGCATCCATGTGGTTCTATTTCGGACAGCTAGTCGGAAAGCTGTGTTTGTAATGAGTAGTTCATTTGCGGCACATGTCCTCAGAAGGAGCAGTCCGTTACTATTGCATTTTCCGATACCATGTCTGCCAATGGCCCCCTCCCAGGCTGTATGGTCTGTGCCAACCCTAGCGTTAAAATCACCGAGGATGACCAGTTTGTCAGATTTGGGGACTGCAGCGATGAGCGCTTCAAGGTCCTCATAAAACTTATCTTTTGTTTCCTGAGGATTTGTCATTGTGGGTGCGTATGCACTGATGAGTGTTGCATGGCGCCCTCCTATTAGGGGGAGACGCAGTGTAATCAGGCGGTCATTAATTCCTCTGGGCATGCTTGTGAGCTTGTCGACCATGTTGGTCTTGATGGCAAAGCCAACTTCAGCTTCACGGCGTTCTTCTTTGCTGCGGCCGCTCCAGAAGAAAGTATAACCAGCGCCTTCTTCTGTGATCTGCCCTTCCTCTGCCAGTCGTGTCTCGCTCAGGACAGCTATGCAGATGTTGTATCTAGCCAGTTCCCTGGCGATCAGTGCTGTCCGTCGTTCGGGTCTGTTTGCTTTAGTGTTGTCCAGTAGCGTGCGGACATTCCATGTTGCAAGCGTGATGGGTAGTTTTCGTGATCGTTTTCTGCCTGTTCCGCCGCTGCAGTTTGGGGCCCTGCCAGTTGCTAGCTGCAAGTCAGGTTGTGATCTGTAGGGTGATGTCGTGCGTTGCGCAATGGGTTTATAGTGAAGGAGATGTGCGCAGGATCTTCCTCACTCTCTCGTCCGGACTCAACATGTTCTAGAGGCAAGACATTGTCAAGACTTCTAGTGAAGGGTTCGGATGCAGACAGTATGGTGTCAGCGTGTGCCTCATTATCTCGGTAGCCCTTCCCTTCTCTTTTATCGCTGGGGTGGAGCTTTGAGGTATCAGTTTCTGAGTGCATTTGTTTGTGTATTCTTCTTCCACCTCTCTTTCCTCTGGTATTTCGCCTTGATTGTATACTTGTGAGTTCCGATGCCTCCTCGGTTAAGTGTATTTTCAGCACACGCAACAGATGTAGATCTGAGTTTGAAGGGACGTAGTGTGCTGATCGAAGCGCGATGAGCTCCTTTCTGAAGTACCGTATGTTTGACGGGGTCAGGATGACCTCCTTCGTTTCAGTGTTCATGCTTCGTTATCTGGGTCACGATACAGCACGGAGCGACACTAGCCTTTGATCGGGTCAAGTTTCGGCCACGCTTTGTCCCATCGAAACTGTACACATTAGTCTACCTTTCACGGCTAAAAATACACTGTTATATACTTCGTTGCATCAGTTCTTTCACATTAGTATGCTTAATTCACAAGTCGGCACATTTATATCCAGGAATCGGGGGACGGCGTGGCCTAGTGGATAAGTGGCACGGCTCACAATCCGAAGGTGCTGGGTTCGATCCCCATCACAGCACCGGCCGTTACCCCGGGGAAGCAAAGCTTAGAAAATGCAGGAGGAAGCAGACCCTTACATAAAAATGCTTGCTGAAGTCGGATGCATTGGGCCGATAGGCGCAAAATAAAAACCACAGTGCAACGCACACCGCCTTGGGGATTAGAGAAATAAGGCGAACGCAAAAAAAAAAAAAAAAAAAAAATATCCAGGAATCACGTTAATAGTCCGAGAGTTATAGAAAACACAAACAAAACACCGTTTTATCAAGAGGGAAATCGACTGCGACCATGTCCGGCGCCATCTTGACCCAAGATATATCATACTACCAGTGGTGCTGAATATGTAACATTCTTAGTGACACAAATTATTTGATTTTGTAACGGATTTGTTCCATCGTTATTAGCGACATCAGTTTAACTTTGTTCTTTGTTTTGATCTGTGTTGTTTTCGTTTAGCCAGTTCCTGATATAAAGACATGTTTATGTACACTTCAGTGCACTTCTATTAATGTAACATCGAATTCTTTGGGCCGAAGATGCAGCTTCGAATGAGCTGGCAGCAGCCAGCTTATCATAGCTTGCGAACCATAGCTGACCAAAACCCGATGTCACCTCCAAGTGACGACCCCGAAAACAGGCTGCAGTAGTCAGTAGTTTAGTCTAAGGGATAAGGATCACATAGGAAAGGCAAATCCGGTACCCAAACAGGCTAGCTGAAATCGGATTTGTCGGGCTGAAAGTCTCAGATAACGCAGCCTCTATGTCCATTACAACGCTATCTCACAATATTTGAGGACTAGCGCCGAATATGAGTTCTGGTATTGAAACAATACTGTTCTGTTTGTTCTTGTTGGTCTTTGTTTGATTGTTTTTTTGTATTTGACTCTCGGCGACATACTAGGCTCGTGAGAAAGTAGGGGGCGTTCTGATTAGGAATGCCATTATATTTTAAATGTGTGCCCGGACAGCAGCCAATTAACTGTTCACTTCGATTGTCAACCGTCAAGAGTTCTATTATGTGCACAGCGTGTAAACAGAAACCTTTGAGTGGCTAGTCAGTCTCCAATATAATTGGACGCTGGTGCTTCCTCCCTTGACATCACGGACGATTTAAATTTGTAGGATTGGAAACCCTCACAATTTTGAGCTTCCATTCCTTGAGAGGCAACCACCTTATCTCTCAGCTGTAGACACTCTCCACCTTTCAACTGCATGATCCACTTAACCTCTCAGCTGTAGGAATTGCCATACATTTCAGCTGTAGGATACCCCTTGCCTTTTAGCGGAAGGAACCCCATTACCTCTTAGCTGTAGGAACACTCTTACATCTCAACTAAAGGAACCCCTTATCTCTTGGCCGTAGAAATCCACGTATCTCTGAGCTGCAAAGAAGGACCCTCCTATTTCTGAGCTGTAGGAATCCTTTGACCTCTAATCTATAGAAACGCTCTTACCTCTCAGATGTAGGAACAAGCTTACCTCTCAGCTTTAAAAACGCCCTTACCTCTCAGCTGTAATTCCACCTTTCTTTCCAGCTGTACAAACGCCCTTACCTCTCAGCTGTAGGAACAAGCTTACCGCTCAGCTGTAGAAATGCCTTTACCTCTCAGCTGTAATCCCCCCTTTCCTCTCAGCTGTACAAACGCCCTTAACTCTCAGCTGTAGGAACGCCCTTACCTCTGAGCTGAAGGAACCACTTACCTTTTTCCTGAACTTCTTACCTCTCAGCTGTAGGAGCCCACGTATCTCTTAGTTGCAAGAACCCTCTTACATGCTAGCTGAACGAACCATGTTACCTCTCAGCTGGTGGAACGCCTTTTCGTCTCAGATGTAGTTACGCCCTTACCACTCAGCTATAGGAATAAGCTTACCTCTCAGCTGTTGGAACGCCTTTTCGTCTCAGATGTAGGTACGCCCTTACCACTCAGCTATAGGAACAAGCTTACTTCTCAGCTGTTGGAACGCCTTTTCATCTCAGATGTAGGAACGCCCTTTCTTTTCAGATGTAGGAACGCCTTTTCATCTCAGATGTAGGAATAAGCTTACCTCTCAGCTGTAGAAACGCCATTAGCTCTCAGCTGTAGGGAAACCCTTAAATCTCAACTGAAAGTACCCCTTATCTCTCAGGTGCAGGAATTCCCTAACCTCTCAGCTGCAGCGATCGCCTTCTCTAACTCTTCTCAATTTAAACTGAACGTAGACCTAAATTGCATAATACAACTTTCTAAAATATCTCTTCTAATCACATCCCCGTCAAAGCCAAATGCCCTTTTCTTTCTTCCTTGCGTATTTGTCTTGATGGAACACAAACTTACATAGTCTTGGAACAATTGATCAAATGACCGTTTACTTACACCCAAAGTGTGAAAAGTTCTCTTTTCAGGGTTTGAGATTTTATTATGTAGTTTACAACGCTTTGCTTCTCTCCAAAAATATTGATGCATCTTCAATGCTTCTTCTTCTTCTTCTGCGTACACAGTCAGACAGTAACCATTATTTTTTCGAAAAAAGCGGCGGTCATCCTGAGACTCTCGCCACTACCATAGAGCTTGTCTTGCAGTTCCACTGGCAATGGCCACATCTGCTCTCTCTGATCCTCGTATGTCGGGCAGTTCTGCAGCAGATGTTCAGTGGTCATTTTACCAGTACCGCACGGGCATTCGTCGGTACACCCTATCTTCAATTTGTTGAATAGGTGGTACCTCAGTCTGTTGTGGCCAGTGCGAAGTCTGAAGACAACGACCTGCTCTCTTCGGTTCAACTGGTAATAGGCATCGTTTTTGGTGTAACCAGTATGTTCGGTTTCCCATTTGGTCATGTATCTGGCTTTGATAAGCCGTTTTGACTCTTCGTACGTCATACTGGTATCTGTTTGTGGTAGCCTTGCACCTTCTTTTGCCAGTCTGACTGCCTCCTCGTTGCCTTGGATGTTGCAGTGTGACGGAACCCACTGTACCACTACCCTTTTTGGTGCGGACTGCTGGCACAGTTTGCAGAGTGCTGCTCTTAAGTCATTAAGCTCAGTGTTTTTCTGGCTTTTTAGCGCTGTGACTACGGCGAGAGCATCTGTCAGCAGGACTATATGGCTCTCATTTTCACTGTGTGTTACCATTTCGCCCTCAGTGCCTCTGCCTCCGCTCTGAAATTGCTTGTGTACTTACCAGTAGCGAATGACAGTGTTATTTTTCTGCCATTTGGTAGGTTCAGGAATGCTCCTGCCCCTCCGTTCTGTGTAGTGTTTGTTACAGAACCGTCGGTGTATGCATGGGTCCAGTCCATGCTTGGGTAGCTTTTCGTTATGAAGCTTAGGGTAGTGTCTCTCCTTTCTTTTTCAGTCTGGCAGTTTTTGTTTGCAATACCTGGTATATTTTCTACCACCTCTGGAAATATATCCTGCCTCCAAGTAGGTTTTCGTACAGTAGTGATGGGTTTTGGTGTTGTTAGTGCGTTTATGGGATCTTCGTGCATCTTTGCTTTGGCTATTTCTGCAAAGTTTCTCCGCTTTAGTTTCCCATTTCCCAGATTGTTTAGTCTCTGGTACATTGGATGGTCCGTCAGTCTTCGGAGTTTCTCTGACTGCAGCTGGGCTGTGCAGTCTCTTCTATCGGTCATGGATTGCAGTTTTGTAATCTTTTCAAGTTCTACAATTGGCGTTGACTTCATGCCACCTGTTATAATTCTCATGGCTTGGTTTTGAAGTTTGTTAACTTTATCGAAGTTCGCCTTCGCTGCTGTTGTCCATGCCGCAATGCCATACTCGAGAACTGGTCTCACTCTTCCAGTGTACAGTTTCTTTAGTATGCCTTCGTCTGCTCCCCAGCTTGTGCCAGCAAGTTTCCTCATGATCGCCATTCTTTCTCTGGCTTTCATTCGGTTTCTCTCAATCTGACTTTTCCATGTCATGCGCCGATCAAATGTGACTCCCAGATAGGTTGGGTTGTCGTTTGGCTGCAGGATTTTGCCATTTAGACTTAATTTGGTACTTTGGGGTTTTAATGAGAGCGAGAATATTGTGCACGTGGTTTTCTCCTCGTTTATTTTGACCAGCCATGAGTTCGCCCACTCTTCCAGCGATGTTAGGGCCGTCTGCATCCGATTTCTTGCTATGGTGAGATTCTTTTCAGAGGTCCACATAGCCAGATCGTCTGCAAACATTGAGCTATGGACTCTTCTTGGTATATTCTCTGTAATATCGTTTATATATACCAGGAAGAGTGTGGGTGACAATACTCCCCCTTGGGGTACTCCCTGCTCGAGTGTCACCTTTTGGCTCATCTGCCCTTGTACTTGGACTCTCGCCGTTCTTTGTTTGAGGTAGTGGTTGATCCACTTGTACATCTTCCCACAGACATCACTTCTTCTTAGCTTGCATCTTCAATGCAATTGTATGGAGTATAAAAAAAAACTTGACATTCAGACTCATTGTAGTTGTAAACGTTAACAATTAGTTAAACTACGCCTATGTACCAATTTGTATTGACAAATTGAATACACACCGGGTGGCCCAATAGAACTGTGAAAAATCAGTGATCTATGGCCTACTACAGTTGGCTGTGAGTGTTCTTTGGATTGAAGTTGGAACGATTTCATGATACACGTGGAAAATATTATTTTTTTAAATACTGTTATGAAGGGGTAATTATTTCAAAAGGATGGTTTCTTTAGGATGGTCTTGTTTTTGCATGCCACAACATAAGAACATTTGATACCATATGTTTGTGTTCAAGAAACAAATATTCACATTTTTTACATTTTGATCTGCTGGTTATATTGAAAATTTGAATAATTTAAAAAAAATGGAAGCTGAGATACTAAATTGTATGCGGCGGCGAACATTATGCAACGAACTTCAGCAACCTCGTCCAGTACAACCTCGTCCGTTATTAAAACCAGTACTGACAATGTTTAACGTTTTGAAGTGGAAAACACTCGTTGAGCCTCTCTGCTTCAATGGGGACCAACGGACGAGTTTTAATCATCATTATCATGGTTAATCTCTACACTACTCCTTCTCAATTATGTTCGCACCTACATTTTACGAGTCAAGCAATCACACTAGTGTGCGCACGCTGATGGCTGCTGCAGCTCATTGGTTGAGCAAACTCGTGCGTTGCCCTCTGCCGCGCTTAACTCCACTCAACCTCGTAATGGCTGAATCGTCTATTGGAGCATCGTCATCCTAGATGTGGGGACAGATGCACTTCAAAATGTCATCCCTATCCAATCTTTAATACTCAAATAATGAGGGCTGGCCTAGCCAGAAAGTGAGCTCTTTCACTGCCCGGAACCTCAATATGACAAGGACAGTAGATCCACACCAATTCCGTAGAAGTTTGAGGCCCCAAAAACGGCTATTAACTCATGCCTTAACCACCTCTTCTGCACTTTCTGAGGTAAAGATTGAATATCTGATGGAATGACTGCATATGTTCAAGAGGTCTTAGATAGTTATTCTACGGCTGCAGTTACTGCTTCCTTCTCCATTCTCATACTGGAGATAATTTGGATACATGCCAAACTTGTTAACACCAACCTGATTCCCCACAGAATACTAACGAGCCATCGGTATAAATTACATCACTAGCCTAAGTACTAGCACTTATGAGCTGGTTGTTCCCGAGCTTTACTTTGCCGCTGCACCACTTTCTGAATTTCCTGCCAAGGGTTAAGATGATTCTGTGGTAATCTGTCATTCTTTCACTGCAGTGGACCTATACTTGTCCCTTGACAATCGACTAGACTGTAATAATCTGTCCATTCGTTCTCTCTGCCTGCACCATCCATGACATCCCTCTTGATTCTTGTTCTCTTGATGTCTAAAGTGTTATTGCACAGCCGGTGTCCCTTATCTACAGTAACTAACATACAGACTTTGGCTTGTGTCAATTTCTGTCTGGATGTCACAGAAAGAAGTTCCTGCATTTACCTCATCTTTATAATCGGGGTATCTCTAGTGCAACCCATAATTAGTCGCATACCTTCATTAAGAATGCGCTCCAACCGTTCAGACTGATCTTGATAGCGTTGGGATTCACATTCCATAACAACAACTGACAGACTTTCCGGAGACACTCAAGGCATCAGCAGCTAAAAACTTGGAACAGCGACTAATTTGATTCCACTATCGTCAGCTCTGTCAAAAGTGTTTGGTTATTCGCGATGACATATCTTCCTCCTATACTTTTGGAAGATGTCTTGTCGTCGCTCAGATGAAAATACATTGCCGCCACTCACCGTGTGTGCACAAACTAAAACTTAAAAAAACAAACACTTGAAACAATAATACAACTTAGGTATTGTTCGTCCATCATGGATAAAGAAGAACACTCTTTGTTCATCCATTTGGAAGATGCTGGGATAGTCGATGAGTTTCAAAGTCACTTAGATAAATTAACTTAACTTAAGGTCTTTATACTGGTTTAGAAGACTTTGTGAAGTCTGTATACAGCCAGTTTCTTTTAAATTCACTATGTCTAAAAACCAAACATGCACGTCCAATATATTATTGCATGCATTAATTGACCCTGCCCCCACTACTTCCTGTGGTAATGTATTCCAAGCATTCATCACTCTCTGACTAACAAATTATTTCCTAATATCTAATGTGGACCTTTCTTTAATTAATTTGTAGCTGTGCCATTTTGTTCTTGTAGGCGGTTGTATTTTGAAACAAAAAACGTGTCATCATGTAATTTATACTTTTCGTTGATTATCTTATAAACTTGTATTGTCACCTCGAATTCTTCTCTTTTCTATACACTGTAGTCTTTCCTCACAACTGTCATTGTGGATTTAAACTATTATGTTACTTCCCTTTGTATCTTTTCTATCATGTTTTTTATATCCCTTCTACGATAAGGCCTCCACACCTGTACACAGTACTGCAATCTAGGTTTACTGATGCTTTATATAGATTGATTATCCCTTCCTTGCTCCTACTTTTAATATTTCTATTTATCATAATTAACATTGCATTTGCATTTTCAGTGCTATCTGGACTTGCTCACCCACTTCACTTGTATGCTTTATTATAACACCTATGTGCCATAGACGCGCTAAAAGAGTCTGGTAGAACCTTGAACGGTGTGTCTAGGAAATGTTTGCCTCATGTGAAGGCTTACGTCACGGGTTTTTCTAGTCGGTCTCCGCTGTTCAGCTGCTACTTTTCTGGATGCATCGAACAACCCTTGACCTTGACTCCAAACGATTGGCTCATGAGCGGTATATTATAAAGTTCCGGATATTATGTCAAAGAATATGATGGTACTTTCAGAAATACGTGCATTTGGAATTTATACAATTTTGTAATAATTAACGAACTTATCAACCTGAATCGCATCATGTACTTTCATAACGACGGTAATGTGTTAGGTACAAATATTACATGCACAATTCAGATTGATCAAACAATATGTTTCCTCTGCTATTATCACAAGTCCCACAGTTATAGTTTATTCAAACAAAATATTTTACAGTACTTCTGTTAATTGATAGTACATTAAGAGCTGAAGGCGTATCTACATGTATGTTAAAAGCATGAGCAAATTAGTTTTCCTTATAAATGTTCATTGATGTTTATAATATGTCGAGTTTAAGTTGTATTGGAATACAATTGTATGATATTTTTGCGTTTTAAAATTAGTGTTGATTTAAAATTAAATGTTGTGTTCCAAACTTTACGATAAGTTTAAGCATGTATTCATTAATGTAATTTTTGTTTTAAAATATAAATAGACGAGAAATGTATTGAATATAATCGCCCTATTTTGAATCGGGTGACTGAAACATATTGATGACTGCTATCATCTGAATCAATCGCAAACCATTTTTCTGCCAATAATCTTCTTGTGTTACATAGTACTAACATTGAATCCAGAATTGCTTGTCATTGTCTTAGAGAGCAGTATAAGAAATGTTCTTTACATCTCATAGTTTAAATGTGTTTTTGTTTGTTCATTATGATGTTGCCACACGTCCTTTCACTTTTGCTCAAACTAATTCTAAATGATTTAAGTGTGAAAACTACTCTGGGAATTTTAAACACCTATAACCATCCATCTAGATTATTTTGTCAGCATGTTTTCTTTACAAGTGGCAACAATTCTTCTTCTTCTTCTTCTGCGTACACAGTCAGACAGTAACCATTATTTTCTCGAAAAAAGCGGCGGTCATCCTGAGACTCTCGCCACTACCATAGAGCTTGTCTTGCAGTTCCACTGGCAATGGCCACATCTGCTCTCTCTGATCCTCGTATGTCGGGCAGTTCTGCAGCAGATGTTCAGTGGTCATTTTACCAGTACCGCACGGGCATTCGTCGGTACACCCTATCTTCAATTTGTTGAAGAGGTGGTACCTCAGTCTGTTGTGGCCAGTGCGAAGTCTGAAGACAACGACCTGCTCTCTTCGGTTCAACTGGTAATAGGCATCGTTTTTGGTGTAACCAGTATGTTCGGTTTCCCATTTGGACATGTACCTGGCTTTGATAAGCCGTTTTGACTCTTCGTACGTCATACTGGTATCTATTTGTGGTAGCCTTGCACCTTCTTTTGCCAGTCTGTCTGCCTCCTCGTTGCCTTGGATGTTGCAGTGTGACGGAACCCACTGTACCACTACCCTTTTTGGTGCGGACTGTTGGCACAGTTTGCAGAGTGCTGCTCTTAAGTCATTAAGCTCAGTGTTTTTCTGGCTTTTTAGCGCTGTGACTACTTCGAGAGCATCTGTCAGCAGGACTATATGGCTCTCATTTTCACTGTGTGGCAACAATTCAAGTTTGATGTTTATTTATGTAAACTTCCTCCTGTATTAGCCAATGTTTCATATGGTCTTAGTACTGCTAATGTCGGTGCCTACTTTTCCAGTGCCATTGCACTATGGTCAGTAATCACTATCCATTACCAAACGAGAGGGTCTATCAAATGATGGAAATACAATTTTTTCAATTCATTCTCTAAATTTGTGACCATTCATCTCTGAATGATAGTCCCGATTGTCATAAGATTTGAAAACAATCATGAGCTCACCATTCGTCACTGCCCATTATGTCTGCTACCTGCATGGGCCGTTATCAGTCGCTGTCCTTGACTACTTGACACAATTCTGTTATATAGTTAAAGCTGCAGATTGTCATTTCTTTTTATTAGTAAGGTTTGCATCTATTCACGTTTCATCTTTACACACAATATGGTTGTTCTCTTCATGCATTTCTCAAATTTCCCCTAAATATTGACTTCTGAAAGCTGCTAGTTCAGGTTTTCAATAAATGGTATTCCTATTGTCTTTGTGCTTGTCTGATGCGCAATAGACTAGATCATCCCACAGTCTTCTGTACACAACATAGGGGCGACTTCTTGGTAGCCGATCTCGTCTACGCTAATGACGTCCTCATTCCGAGTCACGATATCATATCCTGGTAGGCCCTCTAGAGACACTAGATTGGTCGGCTACCCACCCAGGCTTGCACATCTTTTGGATAAAGACGGAAATTCAAAACCTGACGACTTCACCTATGCACTCATTCCGCAGAGTCTAGTCTCAACGGAGGCCCTCCCTGGACACCAGGTTTCATATATACTCCTCCTGCATCGTTTCCATCCTCATGTACGGCTTTGAGACCTGGACACTACTAAAGCGGGGCCGGCAGCGGTTTGAGGCCTTTCACCTGAGGCGCACACTCGGAATCCACTGGCACGACCATATTTCCAACAAGGAAGTAGTTCGGCGTACTCGACTTGCAGACATTTCTTCGACGATTGATTGCCGCCGACTCTACGTCTAGGTACGTTGCCGGCCGTACTCGCAAAGTCCACGCCCATGAGATGCTTCGGCTGGCTGTGGGGACGAGAGACAAGAAGAGGCCGTACAAATCCCGTAAACGTTCTTGAGGCAATCCACGCAACACCTGGCTAAAACAGATCTACTTAACAGAAATACATGTAGCCTGGGGTGCGGCCATCAGATTTGGACATGGACATGGTCAATCAACGCGACAGGCTCTGATCAACTAAGCGTACTATTGTATTGTTTATGCTTGCGGAATGTGAAGCCAGAACCTGCTATAGTTTTCTCCATTGTAGTTTTGTATATGCCAGTGCCGTTCTTGTTTAGTGAAATGTTAAATTTCATTAGCGTAAATTCTTTAGAGTCCAGCATTCCACAAATGTATCGTTTACGAACTTCTTTGACAAAGCAATCAACTATCTCCATTGGTATTTGTAGACAAACGCATGTTCCAGAGTCCAGCATGAGGATGACCTTTCGCTAATACCCAGGGCATACTTTTGTAACCGAGTCAAAACTAGATTCTCGTTACGCTGGTCACTGGGACCATTTAACGTTACCGTGACGTATAGTCTTATCGCCTTTACCTTAATTAATTTACCATTCGAAATGAAAACAAAGGAAACACTTAAAACTTATAATTTCATAATATCAACATGATTAACTTTGTATTGCATAATCTGGTCATACGCATCATTCATCTTCTAATCTAACTATGAATTAATTCTATAAACGGTGATTTTTTTGTAATTAGCTTGATGGTATCTCTGGATCTAATACACATATCGTACTGAAGTATGGTATCTCTGGATCTAATACACAGATCGTACCGAAGTATCGTATCTCTGGATCTAATACCCAGATCGTACCGAAGTATGGTATCTCTGGATCTAATACACAGATCGTACCGAAGTATCGTATCTCTGGATCTAATACCCAGATCGTACCGAAGTATCATGGAACGTATGATAAACACCAGACTGATGTGGCATCTGGAAGAAAAACGAATACTAATTCCACAGCAAGCCGGCTTTAGACAGCACAGATCCACTGAGGACCAGGTCATCCTCCTAGCCCAGGAAATAGAAGATGCCTACCAGGCACAGAAACACACAGTAGCTGTTTGGGTGGACCTGGAAAAGGCATTTGACAAAGTCTGGAAAGCTAAGAAGAAGTGATGTTTGTGGGAAAATGTACAAGTGGATCAACCACTACCTCAAACAAAGAACGGCCAGAGTCCAAGTACAAGGGCAGATGAGCAAAAAGGTGACACTCGAGCAGGGAGTACCCCAAGGGGGAGTACTGTCACCCACACTCTTCCTGGTATATATAAACGACATTACAGAGAATATACCAAGGAGAGTCCATAGCTCAGTGTTTGCTGACGATCTGGCTATGTGGACCTCTGAAAAGAATCTCACCATAGCAAGAAATCGGATGCAGCAGGCCCTAACATCGCTGGAAGAGTGGGCGAACTCATGGCTGGTCAAAATAAACGAGGAGAAAACCACATGCACAATATTCTCGCTTTCAATAAAACCCCAAAATACCAAATTAAGTCTAAATGGCAAATTGTGGCAAACGACAACCCAAACTATCTGGGAGTCACATTTGATCGGCGCATGAAATGGACAAATCAGATCGAGAGAAACCGAATGAGAGCCAGAGAAGGAATGGCAATCATGAGCACACTTGCTGGCACAAGCTGGGGTGCAGACGAAAGCATACTAAAGAAACTGTACACTGGAAGAGCGAGACCGGTTCTCGAGTATGGCATTGCGGCATGGACAACAGCAGCAAAGGCGAACTTCGATAAAGTTAGCAAACTTCAAAACCAAGCCACGAGAGTTATAACAGGAGACATGAAGTCAACGCCAATTGTAGAACTTGAAAAGATTACAAAACTGCAATCCTTGACCGATAGAAGAGACTGCAGAGCCCAGCTACAGTCAGAGAAACTCCAAAGACTGACTGACCATCCAATGCACCAGAGACTAAACAATTTGGGAAATGGGAAACTAAAGCGGAGAAACTTTGCAGAAATAGCCAAAGCAAAGATGCACGAAGATCCCATAAACGCACTAACAACACCAAAGCCCATCACTACTGTACGAAAACCTACCTGGAGGCAGGATATATTTCCAGAGGTGGTAGAAAATATACCAGGTATTGGAAACAGAAACTGCCAGACTGAAAAAGAAAGGAGAGATACTACCCTAAGCTTTATATCGAAAAACTACCCAAGCATGGACTGGACCCATGCATACACCGAGGGTTCTGTAACAAACACTACACAGAACGGAGGGGCAGGAGCATTCCTGAACCCACCAAATGGCAGAAAAATAACACTGTCATTAGCTACTGGTAAGTACACAAGCAATTTCAGAGCGGAGGCAGAGGCACTGAGGGCGGCAGTGGAAGAAATGGTGACACATAAAGAAAATGAAAGCACTATAGTCCTGCTTACAGATGCTCTGGTCGTAGTCATAGCGCTAAAAAGCCAGAAAAACACTGAGCTTAATGACTTAAGAGCAGCACTCTGCAAACTATGCCAGCAGTCCGCACCAAAAAGGGTAGTGGTACAGTGGGTCCCATCACACTGCAACATCCAAGGCAACGAGGAGGCAGACAGACTGGCAAAAGAAGGTGCAAGACTACCACAAACAGATGCTAGTATGACGTACGAAGAGTCAAAACGGCTTATCAAAGCCAGATACATGACCAAATGGGAAACCGAACATACTGGTGACACCAAAAACGATGCATATTACCAGTTGAACCGAAGAGAGCAGGTCGTTGTCTTCAGACTTCGCACTGGCCACAATAGACTGAGGTACCACCTATTCAACAAATTGAAGATAGGTGGTACCGACGAATGCCCGTGCGATACCGGTAAAATGACCGCTGAACATCTGCTGCAGAACTGCCCGACATACGAGGATCAGAGAGAGTAGATGTGGCCATCACCAGTGGAACTGCAAGACAAGCTCTATGGCAGTGGCGACAGCCTCAGGATGACCGCCGCTTTTTTCGAAAAAATAATGGTTACTGTCTGACTGCGAACGAAGAAGAAGAAGAAGAAGACGTACCGAAGTATCGTATCTCTGGATCTAATACCCAGATCGTACCGAAGTATGGTATTCCTACTGTCTCTAACAATATCAACTAATACAATATATTAACATCTGCAGTTGTATGGTACTCGCTGCTGTGGGGCGGGCCACTGACATACTGGCTTCTTCCTTCTGACTATTCTCCGCTGTGGAACCAACGATTTCTCACACGTCTCTTTGGATACGTGATTCCTAGAGGTTGTAGACTACATCTTTCGTACTCTTGACACATGATCCCTGGTGTCTCTCTTACACGTTACTGACTCGTGCTTTGGATGACCTCACCTGGTGTCCGTGTTACATGTTACTGTTCTTTTCAGCAGACAAGAGCCATGTACGTGAAATCTATAGTCACCTATTTACCAAAACATTCTTCTCCGCTCAGTTTACTATTATTTCCAGCAGACCAATCAGAGCGATGCCTGGGAAATCTACAGCTACCTTTCTATTTCTACAAAAGCTGTCACTTCTGCTAGGGTGTCAGGTTACTGTCATTTTCATCAGACCATTAAGAGCAATGTCTGGGAAATCTATAAATAAAGTTTACGTTCCGAACTTCTCGTCTTTTTATCAGGAAAAATGGTAAGATGCCTATAAAACTGACGGTCGGACATTCCTGCCAGTTTTTTCTAGAATGACTTGTGCTTCAGCCTTTACCGGACTCCCATGCTCTTTCCTAAGCTCCGTCTAGCAACATGGCCGCGTGGTACTTCTGTTACCATCCGTTGACCAGCTCGTAGCACGTTTCACTGTTTGGCTTGTACTGCCTGTCAATATGTCAAGCTCCAAATTTGTAGAGTCCCTGCCAACTTCACATTAAATATCTTGCCGCCAAATAGTAGGCAGCTCAACCCCAACCAATCTTCCTGCCACACCTAGACACAGCAGCATGGTCGGATCTAAACTTCCATCAAACTAACTACCAATTTAACTAGATCATTTTAGGAACAATTCCAGGAAATAGCATGTGGTGGTCACCTGTTAAACTAGCGACCTAAACTTTATACAATAACCTTCTGATAATAGCGAAAGTAAAAGCTGGCCACCTAACTTTCACATGACCAGATTTTGAGACAGTGAAAATCCAGGCCGGCTATGTTAAAAATGTCCAGTGTACCCAACCTCTGCCTGAACTCTCCGACGTCATCTCTTTCTGACATACTTGTTTGCTGTTCAGCTAAAATTAGCTTAATTTTTTCTGAAATATCGCCTTCACTGGCAAGTCGGAAATTGGTTCAAAATTACGATTGGGAGCTTGTCGGGATTTCTGAATCTCACATTTTACTGAATCCCTGAATCCCACAACCTTACTGAATCCCTGAATCTAACACATTACTGAATCCCTGAATTCCACAACCTTACTGAATCCCTGAATCCCATATATTATTTAATCCCACACCTTAACTGAATCCTTGAATCTCACATCTTACTGAATCCCACATCTTATTGAATCCCACACCTTAACTGAATCCCTGAATCTCACGTGACAGATATGAGCACGTTAGCTTGACAGAGGGGGAGCAGACTGACTTGACAGAGGGGATCAGGCTGATTTGACAGAAGGGATCAGGCTGACTTGACAGAGGGGATCAGGCTGACGTGACAGATATGAGCACGTTACCATGACAGAGGTGAGCAGACTGACTTGACAGAAGGTAGTAGACTGACTTGACATAGGGTAGTAGACTGACTTGATAGACGGTAGTAGACTGACTTGACATAGGGTAGTAGACTGACTTTACAGAGGGGAGCAGACTGACCTCTAACTTGATAGAGGTGAGTAGACTGACTTGACAGATGGTAGCAGGCTGCCATGACATGGATGAGCAGGCTGTCCTATCATAGGTGAACATGCTGTCATGATAGGGGTGAACAGGTTGCCCTGACATGTGAACAGGTTGCCCTATCAGAGATGAAGAGGTTGCTGTGACAGGCGAGAAGACTATCATGTTAGAGGTGAACAGGTTGCTCTATCAGAGACGAACAGGCTGCCATGACAGGTGAACAGATTACCCTGATAGAGGAGAAGGCTGCCCTGAAAAAGACTTGGCAACCAATACATTAGCGATGCACCAGATGTGTTACCAGTAACTGACAATCCTCCACCTCAGCCCCTCACTCATCACCTCGTCCTCAACAATAGATAAACTAGAATTGGGACATGACCTCACACTGAGGATATTATTATGAGATCAATGTTTTTCGACCGCTGTCCTTCCATTCAATCATTCATTACCCCTTAATTAAGAATGTATTCATAGATTTTTCCATGCGAGCAGCCAGTCTTAGTAAACTTTATGCATGTGTGTGACGCATTTAATCCACCGTGTAAGGCAATTTAAAGATAGATCGAACACTAGCTGATCGATCAATCAGATTATTATTTTGTTCTTCGATTATTACAGTGATGTAATCTAATCACTAAGTGCACTGGCTGGAAATAATAAAATTGATTTGGTTTTGTCGATTCTCTTTTAATATGAATGCGCATGTGTCTCCAAGGTAGTCTGATGGTGTTTCATCGCATTTTTGACAAATTATGTTACGTTGCTAATTCCAGGCTGAATCCTCTAATGTCGTTCTCAATCAGCTGTTGGAAGAGGAGGACCTGCTATACTGGCAATAGCTTTCTCTCAATAGAAAGATGTCCAAACTTGCGATCTACAAACTCCTTCAAGTTTCACCCTGCAGTATCGACACAACACGTGCAGCAGCAGTTAAACTGAGATATTGGATGTCCGAGCCATGCTGATTGGACTGCCCGATAACCTGCATAACGCATGTGTTGTCAGGAAGACACGCGTTATTGGTGATACACTGAAACGCCTAGATGTGGGCATTGAATTACGTCAAGAAACTATATTAACGGGCCTAGGATCAATTAGTGAGAAAGCCTACATATTCTACTAGCGAGGAAAAGACATAATGAGAAGGGAGAGCATGGTGTAGACTTTGCAGAGACAAAGTTGTTAATACACGTTGTTGAAAAAGACGAGAATGATTGACAGTGCCTTCTTACACATTCGTCTCCATATCTGTGTCAGTATGTATGGACATACCAGTGCCAGTGTGTATGTACATACCTGTGTCAGTTTGTATGGACATACCTGTGTCAGTGTGTATGGACATACCTGTGCCAGTGTGTATGAACATACCTGTGTGAGTGTATATGTACATACCTGTGTCAGTGTGTATGGACATACCTGTGTCAGTTTGTATGTACATACCTGTGTCATTGTATATGCAGATACCTGTGTCAGTGTGTATGTACATACCTGTTTCAGTGTGTATGCACATACCTGTTTCAGTATGTATACACATACCTGTTTCAGTTTGTATGCCCATACCTGTTTCAGTATGTATGCACATACCTGTTTCAGTATGTATGCACATACTTGTTTCAGTATGTCTGCACATACCTGTTTCAGTATGTATGCACATACCTGTTTCAGTATGTCTGCCCATACCTTGAACTCCACTACATGAAGTCAACGATGAGGTCTACAATCATGTATCAGTAGTCGTTAGAAGCTTACATAGTTGGAAAACAACTTGTTCTAATAGATGACTTCAAGGCTAGAGTGGGTGGTATCACAGTCTTTGTTATAGCAATTTTGGAGTTAGCAAAATTAATTAAAATGAACAACAGCTCTTAGAATTCTGTATTTTTCTGTGTGATTAACACCTAATTTCAGACAAAACCCAAAATAGGGTATCATGGATGCACTCTTGACCTTCTTCTTCTTCATCTTCTTCTACACTCTTGATCTTCTTCTTCTTCATCTTCTTCTGCACTATTGATAAAAAACACTGACATAATTCTTGTCAGAAGATCTCAAGTATGTGCTCGTCATGCACTCCTACCATAGCGCACACTGCGATACTGATTATTCATTAGTTCTCTGTAAAATCATATCGCATTCAAGGAAGTTCCATCACACCAGAAACAAAATTAAGCCACACATTAGCGAAAGTAGAATCTCGAAGTCTGTCCTTGATCAAAAGATTTTACTGGCTACACAAAAAATGATGCCTACTACCAGCTGAAAAGAAGAGAGCAGGTCGTGGTCTTCAGACTCCGCACAGGCCACAACAGACTGAGGTACCATCTATTTAATAAACTGAAGATAGGTGGCACTGACGAATGGACCTGTGGTACAGGGAAAATGACCGCTGAACATCTGCTGCAAAACTGCCCGTCATACGAGGACCAGAGAAAGCACATGTGGCCATCACTAGTGCCAACACTAGACAAGCTCTATGGCAGTGTCGACAGCCTCAAGATGACAGCTGCTTTCTTTGAACAAATTCAAGTTGACGTCTGACAGCGTACAAAGAAGAAGAAGAAGAAGAAGAAGAAGAAGAAGAAGAAGATCAAAAGGTTTAACAATGCTTTTGAGCAAATTCAAAGCCGCATTGAAGCACCATTGTTACAGAGATCTGAGAACACCCCCCCCCCCCCCCCCCCCCACACAACCAATCAAAGCACTGCACGTGCTTCCTTCGGAAGAAGAACTGTTTAATCATCGAGTAACTGGTTTGAAACGAAAGTGAATGATATGAGACTCGTCATTGAGCTTAAGCACAGTACTCTGGTTACATACAAGCACCTTTCAAATACAGGTACTCTGCATATCTTTAAGTGCGCCAGAAGCTGCGTTAAAATATAAAAAAAAAACTCTCGTAGTTGAGCAAATGAGTACTGGCTTGAGCTCAGTGTAAACATACTGATTGCAACACAGATATGGAACAGCAGAAAAATGTATGATTAGTCCGATAAGTAGGAAAACAACACCAAAGAAAGCCATCACTGGCGAGAACATTAGTAAACTGACAAAGGAAAGCAGATGGAGAGATGGATGGAGCACTATTCTGAGCTATATTTATGTGATAACATCGTCACCCTCACAGCAATTGACCCTGCCAAAAGCTATCTCAGTGTGAACGAGCTGAAAATCGAACCGCCTGTAAAAGACCTTAATAAAGCCATTGCCAGTTTAGCCCAAAGCAGATCACCAAACAGTGGCGGGAACGCACCTAATCTTATCAGACGCTGTAAAAGTGCACATTTTCCACTGTTGTATATCATGTTGTTCTAGTGCTGAATGGAGTCCACTATACCTCAAAATATGAGAGATCCACAGCTAGTTATATTATATAAATATGAAGGTCATAGAAGTTAAAGTATTAACTATCGAAGTGTTTCTCTGCTCAGTGCTGTAGGCAAAGTTTTTGCCAGATTAATCTTACTACGGCTTCAAAATATAGGCTGAGCGAGTGTATCAGGAGTCGCAGTGTAGATTTAGATCTGGAAGATTCAACTATCGACATGATTTTTTCCTCTTAGGCGTCTTCTGGAAAAGTCACGTTAGCAGAATCAGTCCTTATATATCGCTTTCACTGAATTGACAAAGGCATATGATTTAGTTAGTAAGGATGGAGTTTTTCACAATAGGCTGCCCAACCAACTTGCAGTTAACAATATCGCCCAATGATACCATGAAACGATCAATCCAATTGGATAGTTGTATATCACAATAATTTGGTTTTCACAAGGCTGCTGTCCAGGCTCATAAATTGCTAGCAGTCTTCTTTGCTCTGCTACTGAAGTATAAATTTGGTAATACAAATGAAGGACTATACCTTCATACTAGGTCGTATTGTTGGCTGTTTAATCTTGCAAAGCTCAAGGTCAAAACAACGATTTGGAAGGTCACTATTAGGGACGGACTATTCGTTGATGATCTTGCAACTGTAACCGACAGTCAGCATCAACTTCAAAGCTTGATAGATCGCTTCTTCCAGACGTGCAAAGATTTTTGTTCGTCAATAGGGCTCAACAAAATAAATGTGGACGGGACAGAAAGCAATATCACGTCAACTCTTTCCATCGAAAATTGTGAACTGGTAGCTGTGCACCGATTCCCGTACATCGCGTATTTCATCACCGATCTACAAATTGACAGTCGCTTTACCAAAAGCTACTATTACATTTGTTCGGCCCAAAACGCACGTTCATACACCTACAAATATATCTAACGCCATGCTTTCACAATGTAAGTGTCTTCAGTACATTAGTATATGTTATCGAAACGTTGGTACCCTATGCCAAACAAGAGCACATGCTTAACACATCACATCTTCGTTGCCTGTGAGCAAATGCTTGAAATTACATGGAGGGACTGAATGACAAAATGTAGAAATACATTATCGCACCGGTCTTCTAAACATGTACAATCTCCTTAGGCAGCGAAGACTGTCATTTCTTTGTCATGTGCCTAGCATCGAAGATGGTCGCATCCGTAAATATATTCTATTTGAACAGTTAGCTGGTTACGAAAAAACGGTCCGCCGACCACAGCTGAGGTTTGGTTGGAGATGAAACCTCAAGTGTCACCTTAGGCTGAGCGAAAAGACGCTCTTCCAACACACGGAGACGTCAAACAACAACGCAGTAAGAGCAATGGACACCACGAACACTGTAGATAGTTACCACTAAAAGGTCCTATAAACCTATAGCTCAGTCATGACTGGAAGGTGCTACCATCACTACTATAGTTCAGTCATGACTGGAAGGTGCTACCATCACTACTATAGCTCATTTACGACTAGAAGGTAATATCACCACTACTATAGTTCAGTCATAACTGGAAGGTGCTACCACCACTACTATAGTTCAGTCATGACTGGAGGGTGCTCCACCACGACTATAGATCAGTCATGACTGGAAGGTACAACCACCACTACTATGGTTCAGTTTTTGTGAGAGGATCTGAAAAAAGCTGCTACACAAAAATTCAGAATAGCTATCACATCATGCTTACAGTACTAGACGCTCTCGACATATAACGCCATTAAGTATGCCTGGCAGAGACGGGCGGCATGGCGTTGTGGGGATGTCTTCATGTGTGCCCCAATGACCTCACCGGTTCCGGGATGACCTGACCTGACACAAAAATGCAGGACAGCTATCACATTATGCTTACAGTTCTAGACGCTCTCGGTACATAACACCAGCAAGTCCGCCTGACATATGGACATATGGCATTAATCAAATCCTACAACAATAAGCCGCGTAGCGCAGTGGTTAGCGCTCTGGCTTCGCATCTGAGTGGTACTGGGTTCATTTCCCAGTTGAGGCGGTAATGTTTTTTTTCAGACCGCAATGGCTCCCGGGTCGACCCAGCCTTAAATGAGTACCGGTTCAGTCCAGGAAGTAAAAGCGGCGAGGGATAGGAGATGGCTACCGCCTTTGAAATGTGAGATCGCTAACACCTCACACCCCTACGGCAGTAATGCTATGGGATACTTTACAACAATAAGGGATTACATTAACCGATTAGAGACCAACTATCAGAACCACTGGCTGAATTATGTATTCAATCATTTGCAAACAGGATTATTACAGGAGATTAGAGACCAACTATCAAAACCACTGGCTAAATTATGTTTTCAATCATTTGCAAAAAGGATTATTACTGGAGATTAGAGACTAACTATCAGAACAAGTGGCTAAATTTTGTTTTCAATCATTTGCAAAAAGGATCATTACTGGATATTAGAGACTAACTATCAGAACAACTGGCTCAATTATGTTTTCAATCATTTGCAAAAAGGATTATTACTGGAGATTAGAGACCAACTATCAGAACCACTGGCTAAATTATGTTTTCAATCATTTGCAAAAAGGATTATTACAGGAGATTAGAGACCAACTATCAAAACCACTGGCTAAATTATGTTTTCAATCATTTGCAAAAAGGATTATTACAGGAGATTAGAGACCAACTATCAGAACCATTGGCTAAATTATGTTTTCAATCATTTGCAAAGAGGATTATTACAAGAGATTAGAGACCAACTATCAGAACCACTGGCTAAATTATGTTTCCAATCATTTGCAAAAAGGATTATTACTGGAGATTAGAGACCAACTATCAGAACCATTGGCTAAATTATGTTTTCAATCATTTGCAAAAAGAATTATTACTGGAGATTAGAGACCAACTATCAGAACCACTGGCTAAATTATGTTTTCAATCATTTGCAAAAAGAATTATTACAGGAGATTAGAGACCAACTATCAAAACCATTGGCTAAATTATGTTTTCAATCATTTGCAAAAAGGATTATTACAGGAGATTAGAGACCAACTATCAGAACCACTGGCTAAATTATGTTTTCAATCATTTGCAAAAAGGATTATTACTGGAGATTAGAGACCAACTATCAGAACCACTGGCTAAATTATGTATTCAATCATTTGCAAAAAGGATTATTACAGGAGATTAGAGACCAACTATCAGAACCACTGGCTAAATTATGTTTGCAATCATTTGCAAAAAGGATTATTACTGGAGATTAGAGACTAACTATCAGAACCACTGGCTGAATTATGTTTTCAATCATTTGCAAAAAGGATTTATACTGGAGATTAGAGACCAACTATCAGAACCACTGGCTAAATTATGTTTTCAATCATTTGCAAAAAGGATTATTACAGGAGATTAGAGACCAACTATCAGAACCACTGGCTAAATTATGTTTGCAATCATTTGCAAAAAGGATTATTACTGGAGTTTAGAGACCAACTATCAGAACCACTGGCTAAATTATGTATTCAATCATTTGCAAAAAGGATTATTACAGGAGATTAGAGACCAACTATCAAAACCAGTGGCTAAATTATGTTTTCAATCATTTGCAAAAAGGATTATTACTGGAGATTAGAGACTAACTATCAGAACCACTGGCTGAATTATGTTTTCAATCATTTGCAAAAAGGATTATTACTGGAGATTAGAGACCAACTATCAGAACCACTGGCTAAATTATGTTTTCAATCATTTTCAAAAAGGATTATTACTGGAGATTAGAGACCAACTATCAGAACCACTGGCTAAATTATGTTTGCAATCATTTGCAAAAAGGATTATTACTGGAGATTAGAGACTAACTATCAGAACCACTGGCTGAATTATGTTTTCAATCAATTGCAAAAAGGATTATTACTGGAGATTAGAGACCAACTATCAGAACCACTGGCTAAATTATGTTTTCAATCATTTTCAAAAAGGATTATTACTGGAGATTAGAGACCAACTATCAGAACCACTGGTTAAATTATGTTTTCAATCCTTTGCAAAAAGGATTATTACAAGAGATTAGAGACCAACTATCAGAACCACTGGCTAAATTATGTTTTCCATCATTTGCAAAAAGGATTATTACAGGAGATTAGAGACCAACTATCAGAACCAGTGGCTAAATTATGTTTTCAATCATTTGCAAAATGGATTATTACAGGAGATTAGAGACCAACTATCAGAACCAGGGGCTAAATTATGTTTTCAATCATTTGCAAAAAGGATTATTACTGGAGATTGCAATGATGCAGGAGTTTTCTCTTATTTAAAAAAGTCACAAAAATCTTATCCAAAAATTAGAAACCAGTGAGTATAACGATTATAGCCTGTAAATGATTAGAGTCAATGATCAAAGAAAACATTGTAATGCATTTAGAGAAGTTTAATCTAATCAGAAATGGTAAAGGTTTAGTAGAGGGAGATTGTGCTCAACAAATCTATTAGAATTAATGTGGGAGGTTACTGAAATGCTAGATAATGGGAAGCCAGTAGATGTTACTTATCTAGATTTTGCAAAGTCCTTTTATAGAGTACCTCATCAAAGTTATATTTAAAAAGTTAAAATCACATGGAATAGGTGGAGCAATTGCCAAAATAGATAGACAATTGGATAATGGGAAGAAGGCAGACAGTGGGCATAAATAAGGAGTACTCTCAGTGGTGTGAGGTATCTTCTTCGTACGCAGTCAGACAGTAACCATTATTTTTTCGAAAAAAGCGGCGGTCATCCTGAGGCTGTCGACACTGCCATAGAGCTTGTCTTGTGGTTCCACTGGTGATGGCCTCGTATGTCGGGCAGTTCTGCAGCAGATGTTCAGCTGTCATTTGCCCGGTACCACACGGGCATTCGTCGGTTCCACCTATCTTCAATTTGTTGAATAGGTGGTACCTCAGTCTATTGTGGCCAGTGCGAAGTCTGAAGACAACGACCTGCTCTCTTCTGTTCAACTGGTAATATGCATCGTTTTTGGTGTAACCAGTATGTTCTGTTTCCCATTTGGTCATGTATCTGGCTTTAATAAGCCGTTTTGACTCTGTGCGTCAGGTGTGAGGTATAAAGTGGAGCGCCACAGAGCTTAATTTTAGGACACATTTTGTTTCTTTATATATATATATAAACTATTTGCAGATTGATGTCGAATCCATGATTCCTAAATTCGAGATGACGCATAGTTATGCAGAAGTGTCTCATCTAAAGCAGAAGTGAATGTATTGAGATCGGATTTAGATATAATTATGGAATGGTCTGAGTTCTGGCAAACGGTGTTTAATGTAAATAAGTTGTACAGTTATCTACAATATTAGATTCAATATGGAACATAATTACAGAATGTGAAAGAATAATATTAGAATGATAGAAAGGAAAGTGACATAGAGGTTATAATAGATCATGTAGGTAAGGTGAATGAGCAAGTTCAGGTAGCAGTGAAAATGTCAAATGCAATGTTAGGTATGATAAAACGAAATATTAAACATCTTTTAAAGCTTCCTTCATATTAATATACACAATCCATCTTTACATTCATTTATGAAAATCCTTTTCATTTGTTTTATAATTGCTTTGTTATTATCCATGCTCTGTTAAATTCATTAGTGAAGAATATAGAAACAGCGCAATGTATTTACGGTTATTTGAACAAATCTATTCAGATGTAAACATCCTCATTTTCTGATCTTATTGTTTACTCTCATCCCCATTCTCTTCATGAACAGTTCGAACATTTTCTATCATCTGTTATTATATTTTCCAAATAATTAACAATAATGTTAATGCAGTGGTTCCCGAACTATTTCGGTCCATAGGGCCCTTAGTGTCCCATTGCACGTCAGTGAATAAGCCTACGTAACAGTTGCAATGCGCAGTTTATGCGGCTAGATTGGTTAACTGAAAAGCTTTAATGAAACATGTATTTCAAATTCACAAACAGCTTATGTAAAAAATAAATAAGTACATACCTTGAACGATCATATCATTGATTATTCGTAATTACTGGGATGGGTGGAGCCTGTGGTTCACTGCACATCATCTCAACTCTTGGAATCAAACTGGACACAGTCACCCCCGTGCTTACACAACTGCCACACAGTCCACACTGCGGTCTCTCTTCATCTTTACCATATGTCGATGTAAAACCAAAATGCTAGGCACAAATGTCCACAATCCCAAGAGGAGTGCAGTTATTGTTTTTTTCCATGAGATCAGCTGTTATCCAACTAACCAGCTATGGATTGATTCCAGACTCCCTCAAATAATGTATCAATTTTCAGTAGTCCACACGGTTATGAGCATGGTTCAGATCAAGGGCCACAACGATTGTTTCTACCATGGACTGAAAACCGTCTTACGAGTCGTAAGCAAATGTCCTTGCATGTCCCATGTTTTCTTCTGTCGTATGTAACTAGCCAGACTGTCAGACATGACGTGCCCAATCTCTTGAATAAACATGCTTTGTGTGGGCCTAATTTCTCAATTAATTTGCCACAGACATTCTGCAAGGCCATGACTAGCTACTTCTCATCATTAAATCTCTATGTTGAAATGAAATGTGTCGATGTTTTGAAACCATTCGTCCAAACACACTTTGAACAATTTGCTAAAACCAGCAATGTGGACTATTTAAGAATGGATTCTTACCAGACAAACGAAAATATGGTATTAATCCCACACCCGCCCCATACACACACTTTTCCATGATACTACGCCCCACTACCATCATTTACTTCCAAGTCGAGCAGCTCAGTCTGAACCGTGTAGCCAGTTCAACTGTCTCGAGAAAATGTTGTGCGAAAGGGTATGGCTTTTATAAATAGTGAAGATCGTAACCTACAAACATAGTCGTTTGTTCATTAAAAATAGAACACGTTAATCTTCACTGGAGATTTGAAGGTAACAAGATGAAAACTATAATTGTAATCACAAAAACACAACACTGTTATCACACATGCACATCAAACTAATGTTATCATGACGTCACTGTGATATTCTCGTGACTAAATAACAATTTTGTACATCGATCACATATACCGGTCGATATTCTTAAAAATTGCATTCAATGTTAGGTGAAATCGGTCATGCACCTAGAAGCACTTCTCTCTCACTGATTACTCGCAAGGGGTATGGTTCAAAACATACACTTCTTGAAGGTTTAGTCTATCATTGTCAAATTAATTATTCAAGGCAGGGATCAAGGAGTGTGGACAAATGCAGATCAGGTCAAATTATCATCGGCGCGTGCCGTTGACGAGTTCTTGTTCCGAGGGTGGTGTGACAGACAAGTTATGTTAAAGCTCATGTTTGTACACTCATTGAATGGATAATGGAGTACATTCTGAGAAGAAACACGCATAACACTTGGTTTATACACACCACACTACTGTGAGTATCCGAATGCTCGCATGTGCACGTAGAAAATGGCAGGTGCATGTTTGTGAGTGACAATTGATTTGTATACACATATAGACAGTATGGGTACTGATGTAGAGCAAGCATTGTCCTATACTCGCATGTAAACAGAATGCTTGCTGTGTTCGATTAAGCGTTAAGCTTGTACCGAATTTGAGAGAATGCATTTTTTAAAAGTAACAAAATATAGTACAGTTTCATCTTGTGTGGCATGGGGATATCATCAATTTCCTTAGGTAATATACCGACATGTAGTACTGCTACAAACTACAACTAGCGCTTCTTCAGTTGCAAAGATTCAATCAATTCAAGTGTCGTTTTCATAATGAAGGTTGGCTGCAAAAGTTCTCCAATATTTTTTATCTCTCGTCCTTGCGGTACACACAGACAGACTGCTGCTCGTTTGATGGTATCCTCCCCGTGCTCGCCTGCCTACATATCTCATCATCCAGAATGGATTTTACAAGTGTCATGTCTGTGGCCAAAATATATGATGTGTCGGCTCTTTATGTCTTTCAACAGTTATATTTTCACCCATATTTTCTCCAGGACATCTACATGTGTAGTCTTTTATCCCGCGATACGCTTGTATTATTATTAATATTACTAAATCTAGTAATTATAATAATATTAATAATCCATTTTACTACTACCTAGAGCTTACTACTTTTACTGTTACTACTACCTTTGCTACTACTTTACAACTACTGCTATAACTACAATTGCTGATGACACTACTTCTGCTGCTGATTCTATTAACACTACTACCAATAGCATTTTTAAAGACCATGTTTATATTGTTATACCATTGACTTGTCGATTTTACAAAATCAGTGAACTGGAGACTGGGTGATCTCGAGGTAAGCCGTCGGCCTCTGGTGCTGGAGGTTACGGGTTCAAATCATGGTGGAGACCGAGTTTTTTTCTGTCGGACTTTCTGGTATTTCCCCAGATCTCTGGGTATTAGAGATCGGAAGCCCGTGTGCGGTGTCCAGAACATTATAAATCCCTCTGCAGTTAGAAATGAAAAAGAGTAGGCTTAACGGCCGCTGCCAGGGCAAAGTTCAAAGTTTTGTTAAAAATCTAGCCAACCTATTAAGGGATCCTAGCCGGTATTACGGAGTTCGTCCATTGTGGCTGAGATTCTCTAACAATATGGAGAAGAACAGAGCACTTATGGCTTAAACCGTGTGCAATAATGTTGATTCATCAACTATACTAAAATAAACCAAATCAGTACAAGTTTCAGTATTTTAGTTGCAAACAACCCGCACAATTTAATAGCTTGACATGAAAGGTTACAGGCAATAAACGATCATGCAACTTAATTAAGCATTTAGTGGCATTGAGTTTGGCTACAATCCCTCCTGTATAACTGTTATTAAGATGTTCACTTTCTATTTTTTTTTTAAACTGAAGAAATCAAATGTGGAAAAAAAGGAAATCCAATCGCATCACAGAAGAAGAAATAGAGACAGTTTTCTATTTGATTTATGGGAGACGGTCTGGGCATGTCCGTGAAATCTGAAGGAAGAATTGCAACTATTTGTACAAAATCACTAAGAACGGAGAACATGTGCGAAGAAGGGAGGGGGGGGGGCGGCTTAGCCTGTCCCCCCCCCCGCCCCCAACACAAAAAAAATCCTGAAGCAGATTTACAGTGGTGCAATTAGATCAATCACGAAATATGCCTCTAGCACTTGGTCAACAGCGGCCAAAACAATCACAGGAAAACTACATCGAACCCAAAATATGGGTCTCAGAATTACGCTTGGGGCATTGAAAAGCACTCCAATCACAGAGCTGGGAAAAACAGCTAATATTGAGCCCCTTGAATTAAGGATAAAATATAAATTCCTTACTCAGTTTGAAAAACCAAAGAGGCTACCTGATGATCCTCTACACCAGAAGTTCCAAGAGAGAAGAAAAAACATACTACTAAGGAAAAGCCCCAACCATCTGGCCAGCGGAATGCACAGAAAACACGCAGACCTCCTCGAAGCTGAAACCCATTAGAAGAAGAAGAAGAAGGACACGGAGCCAGCATCGGTCCAAAATAATCTTGGACGTTTCAGAAATTGAAGAAAAATGAACAGTCAGCAACAAAACAAAAATGTCACGTTCTGCAGCAATGCTCAAGATCCAGTACCCTAGCAACTCTTGGGCACACGTGTACACATATGGTTCCGCCTCGGTGAGAGATAAAACTACATTGCACACTCAAATTTGCGACATAGAAAATTACTACATACCAGCAGGAGAGACCAGTACCAGTTTGAGAGATGAAGCAAGAGCTGTTCATGCAGCAACTCAGATTATTATCAGCCAAAACATAAATACAAGTAAAACGGTCATTCTAACAGACTGCAGGTGTGTACTCGAAGCCATCTCAAGCCCCAAACAAGATAGACTCTCACATGAAATAAAATACTACATAGAATTGCAGTCTCAAAAAAAGATTTAGTCCCACAATGGATTCCGGTCCACTGTGGGATCCCTGAAAACGAGAAAGCAGATGAACTCGCAAAAGTCAGAAGTGGCGGCACGCCAATCCACAGACCTATAAAGAATCAAAGACACTCATCACACAATCCATGAGGACTGAATGGAGAGACCAACCGACAGAATAAAAGCCAGAAAATGACACATAAACAAACTTGGCTGAGATAGGCAGACAAAGATCTTCAGACTCAGAATGGGCCATTATAGACTGAAGACCCACCTCCACATGGGTCTCAGAGACACCGCCACGTGCGATTGGGGAGTATCTAAGCAAACACTAGAACATATTCTGCAGGAATGCCCTACTTATGCAGACTAAAGAGAGGCAGTCTGGCCTGGGGAAGTGACCATGCTCGAAAAGCTGAGGGGGACCAGCGAAGATCTGAAACGCCCAGTCTCCTGTGTGAGCCTCACCAGACTAGAATCATAGCATCAGTTGATCGATGAAGAAGAAGAAGAAGTCTTGTCAACCGTCCAGGTCCGAATTGATAAACGAGAAGGCTGCCTAACCCGCACTGCGCCATTTTGTCAGCTCATGTTATTCTCTATATTGAGTAGTCGCCCAAGATAAATATACTCATTAACAACATCTAATGGCACCCCGCCAAGGAAGATTTAATCAGATTTGGCGAAACGATTGCTAAACACTTTGATCGTCAAGTAATTCATCTCCGGTCCCAGTTTCCTGCCATCACCATCGAGTAGTAGTATGATTTAGTTCGCTTTTGATTGCTGACTCTGGGATGGACACTACGTCATGTCAAATCAAAGGTGATAAAGGTGTCTGCCGTCGATATAGATACCAAAGGTGTTCCAAACATGCGGAGAAGAGGTTCAATGACATAGTATCATCCTGGTGAACTCCGTTCTGAACTGGTACCACAATTGGACGTTGGAAGGTACGAAATATGGACGTTCAGTTCGTATAAATGTTGGCAAGAATTCTGATGTAACTAGAATCGGTACCTTGTTGCAACAGTTAACGCAATGTAAAATGTGGTTCTACCGAGTCAAACACTTTTTTGTAGTCGACAAAGAGTGACTGAAACTCTCGAGCTGCTTCAATAAGGCAGCAGATGGTTGAAATATGGTCCAGTATGATGTACGAACGCCGAAAGCCTGCTTGTTTCGACTGATTGCTATTGATCGATGCGAACTGGCTAAGATGCATTTCATAAATAGCTTGTAAGTGACCGGAATAAGAGTCATTTTAAAATAATTTCCGAGGTCATCTTTATCTCACTTCTTGTGTAAGAGTGTTGCATTCGAGTTGCGCTCGAATGAAGTTAACATGTAAAACGTGGGGCTATGGCTTGGTACAGGGGTAAACTCCAAACCTGGTTGACCTTTTTAGTGATGCCATCTTCACCTTTTGATTTTACAGATGGCATTGACTCGATGGCATAGCGAATTTCAGAGGGCAAGATGTCCGGAAGACGAGGAAACAGGATGGGAAAGCAATTGGAGGTGGTTCTGTCAATTTCAATAGGTCGATATAGCAAATTTTCAGGATTGACTCCAAGTCCAGCTTTGACTTTGTGCGAGACCCAATGTAAACTTTCAGACAAGAAGTGATTTGGCGGTAGTAGCTTCGACTAGCTAATTTAATGCTTCGCGAAAATCCTGCAGCTTTCATGAGACGTTCGTGGACAAAGGTCTCATGATCTTCTTTACGTTTTTGACCGCAAATCGTGCTTAGCGTTGTGTGGAGAACACTTCATCTTATGCCGCTTCTTTAACAAAGCTCGAGTGGCAAGTGAAATACATTTTGTGGTGTAAGTGGGTGCTGGGAGACTGGCTGCCTTTGAGATTAATGTGATTGTTGCAGTCAGATTTGCATAGTCAGAATCAATGTTGGTGTCTATAGGACATCCGCGTTTCTTGCTAGCTACGAAGGGATAGCAAGCAAGAGATGCATGAGCCTATCCATA
The DNA here is from genome assembly GCA_036924085.1 of Ariolimax columbianus. Lineage (NCBI taxonomy): Eukaryota > Metazoa > Mollusca > Gastropoda > Stylommatophora > Arionidae > Ariolimax > Ariolimax columbianus. The sequence continues at coordinate 13,926,500 of JAVGWX010000001.1, forward strand.
CCTCAATATGATCGCTGCTGCTGGAACTTGACAAGCTTTAGATAGATCGAAGCAGAACCGGGCACGGAGAAGGCAATGATCGCTTCCAGTGCCAAAGAAACCAGCCACTGAGACATCAGTTGCCGATCTACAATTGGACAAGACAGAGTCAATTTTATGTCGGTGAATTCAACTGGGTCCCACAGAGAACGATCCCACATAGTTTTCACTATGTTGGCGAGGTCCTATTTTCAGGACCAAAGTCCGTCTACAGACTCTGACACGAGATACTCACCTCACATTGTGCACCTTCAATTACCGCTCCAAATGCTCTGCACATCTGATGAGTCACTTTACTGATGACAGTGGCAGATTGAGTTACGACATCATTGGCATCTAAGAGACCAAACGAAAAATAGACCTGCCAGCGCTTTGGAATGACGACACAGGGGTTCAGATCGGCGCCCGTCAGGCCAACTCTACATTAGAAGGAGTTGGGTTTCACGTCACCCTCCGCATCGCTCATCTCGTTCAACAGGTGACATTTGTAGATCACCACCTGGCTTATTCGGACACTATCATCTCCAAACGCCATATTTCTACCATCATTCAAGTGTATGCATTAAATCAGACACAGACGAACAAGAACACGCTGATTTCTACTGCATATAGGATGATGCGATCTTTTTCATTGAGGCTTTGGAGTTTCATATCTCCGTCCTGCAAGAGCTTCTTGTCATCGTCTCAAGTAGCTCATCACTTACATCTTCACATGGATCGGTTCGTAGTTTCTACGTCCAAGGATGTCCGACCCATGGCCAGTGCCTTCCTGTCTTGCCTACACTTATCTTTGAAACTCAGGTGCTGTCGGCGAATGTTTTTTTAATCCGCCAATTGACCATAGAGACGATATTTTGGGATGCGAACATTTTTCATGCGACGAACATGACCAAGCCATCGTGTCACACTGTCCCTCCGTCTCATTTTATGAATAGTTCGCAGGTGTCAAAGATGGAAGGTGTTTAGCCTGTGCTCTTGTTTGGCATAGGTGGCGCAAGTGGTGTTAACAAATCGGCGTGAACTATGGCCTTGATGTTAATTGATTGTTTTTCGGTTTTCACAGACACGCGTTATGAGACGAGAAAATGTTGTAACAGTTTTGTCAAAGTGACTGTTAGTTTTTTTTTTATCTCTCGAGAGAGCGAGAAGGATAGAGAGAGAGAGAGAGAGAAAAATAGAGAGAGAGAGAGAGGTTGTTGTTGAGGAGGGACCACATTAACATGGATCGACGCACATCTGCTCATTAACAATTATCGATGGTAACCGTTGATGTGGCATCTACTGCCTGTCCAATCAAATTTGTTTTGTTATGCCTTATTTTGAAACCAAAATCTTCGCACGCATGGAAGAAGTGATCTATCACACTTAGGAGCTCCTGCTGACTGGTGGTGACAATTCTAGAACCGTCATGCTCGAGGTCAATCAAATCATAATTTATCTGAGCATGTTCAAATCATTATTTTCACAAATTAATTCATCATCCCTTCTTGTACGTTCCAATAGGTTCAAACACTAGCACTAAAACCATCATACTGAAAATAGTCAAGCCGTGTCAGTGAAACCAGTCAAATTTTGTCAGTGAAAACGGTCACACCTTGTCAGTGAAAACGGTCAAACTTTGACATTGAAACCAAGTCAAACCTTTTACAGTGAAACCAGTCAAACCTTGTCAGTGAAAATGGTCAAACTTTGACAGTGAAACCAGTCAAATCATGACAGTGAAACCAGTCAAACCTTGTCAGTGAAAACCGTCAAACTTTGACATTGAAACCAGTAAAACCTTGTCAGTGAAACCAGTCAAACCTTGTTAGTGAAACAGGCCAAATCTTGACAGTGAAACCAGTCAAACCATGGCAGTGAAACCAGTAAACCCTTAACTGTAAAATCAGTCAAATCTTAACAGTGAAACAGGTCAAACATTTTCAGCGAAACTGGTCAAACCTTGACAGTAAAACCAGTCAAATCATGGTACTATCTTTATACTTCTTTAATCATCGATGTCCAGTTCTTCACTGTTGTCTTCGAAAACACTTTTGTCACCATACACTGCCTGCATTTAGCGATGAATGTCAACTGGTCGACATCCTTCACCTGCTAGAAACCGAATCGCTGATCAACTCTTGACGGATTTTGACGGATTCCGTATCACACCCGCCATGTTTTCAACGGTCTGCTGTGGAAACTTTGAGTCGGAGGATAATGCAGTTTTGCAAGCTTGAGGGTTGGTATGTGCTGTTTACACCAGCAGTGACGTCATGAAGCACATCCTACGTATGTTCACTTGGTGCAGTTCGGTCCGATTTAATTTGAACACGCGTCGTATATTTATTCACGTATCTTAGAATGCTGCTGCATGTTATTTTGACATCACGTTATCAGTCTAGGGCTTGCTAAAATATGTTTTATTACGTGGAAGCGTTTGAGCCGGTTGCTTTATGTTCTTATATAATGTCATTATTTCTTGTATTTGAGTTCTAGCTACAAATGATGTTCAGTTGTACTGCAGTCCCAAATTAATTAATTTAAAAAAAAAATGTTTTTGAAGTAAATAACCACCTGCTGGAATGACTTCAAGGATGGTCATTATCAGACGCGGCCTCACAGACACGGCTCAGACAGACGACTTTAAGGAAAGTCATTATCAAACAAGGCCTCACAGGCGCGGCTCAGACAGACGACTTTAAGGAAGGTCATTATCAGATACGGCCTTACAGGCGCGGCTCAGACAGACGACTTCAAGGATGGTCATTATCAGACGCGGCCTCACAGGTGGGGCTCAGACAGACGACTTCAAGGAAGGTCATATCAGACGCGGCCTCACAGGTGGGGCTCAGACAGACAACTTAAAGGCAGGTCATATCAGACGCGACCTCACAGGTGGGGCTCAGACGGACGACTTCAAGGAAGGTCATTATCAGACGCGGCCTCACAGTCGGGGCTTGAACTAGGATGTGGGGCCCTAATATCAGATGTCAAGTCACAACCAGATGTGTATTTCCGGCAGGTGGGGAAGTAACTCCGTCGAACCTGTCTAGATTCAGCTCTATTGGTTAGTTGAGTTAACAGAACAGATGCGCAACTATCTCGGCGACTATCAGCTGCGACTATCCCTTCATTCGTATTTCCTCCCTTAACCGCGCCGAACATTCCAGTGTCTACGGGGATTGACAAATAGTCCCTCACAATGATTCCCAGAATGTTCTCAACAGTCATTTGGAACTGTCTCTGAAATGTCACGCAAAGTGTTCTGAAGGTCATGAGTTGTTTTCTCAGAGACATAATTCCTGTCTGTAGATACTGTCTTGCGTGTGCCTGTGCTTACATAATGTAGAATCAAGTGTCTTGTCCAAACATTCCAATTTTGTCTGTGTCATTTGTAGTTCAAACATTTGTTATCGACTCAGTTTAGATTGAGTCCTGCAAAAATAGTCAGGAAACTATTTCCTATCTTAAAGTTGGCGAGATTAAAGTTTCTTTATTGCTTAGTCGTCTGAGGTCAATCTAATTTAGTATAGATAGTTTTCTGTGCTTTTTCTCTCTGAGACATTGCAATCAAATGAAGCGTTTCAACTGAGGAGAGAAGGTTAGCACAGTTATTGCGCGATAAAACTTTTGTTTTAAAGATAGATGCCGTTACATGTTTGTCTTTTTTTATAAGTTCTGCGAGGATGACGTGGTTTAGTGACACGGCTCAAAACCCGGAGGTGCTGAGTTCGATCCCCATCACAGCACCGGCTACTACCCCGGGGAAGCAAACCCTTAGAAAATGCAGGAGGAAGCAGACCCTTACATAAAATGGATGCCGAAGTCGGATGCACTGGGCCGACAGGCTCAAAATAAAAACCGCAGTGGGTAGACGGCATGAACTAGTGGTTAAGTGACACGGCTCACAATCTGAAGGTGCTGGGTTCAATCCCCATCACAGCACCGGCCGTTACCCCGGGGAAGCAAACCCTTAGAAAATGCAGGAGGAAGCAGACTCTTACATACAATGAATGCCGAAGTCGGATGCACTGGACCGACAGGCGCACAATAAAAACTGTAGTGCAAAGCAAACCGCCTTAGGGAATAGATAAATAAAGCAAACGCAAAAAAAAAAATATATTAGTTCTGAGGTATATCGGAGACTCATCAAAGCGTCATCTATAATTGTATTGTTTACTGGAGATAATGTATTGTCTCCTCTATAAAGGTAATATATACCAGAGACGCATCAATGTGTATAATGGTAAGATATACCAGAGACGCATCAATGTGTCCTCTATAATGGTAAGATATACCAGAGACGCATCAATGTGTCCTCTATAATGGTGAGATATACTAGAGACGCATCAATGTGTCCTGTTTAATGGTAAGAGTTTCTGGCAACACATTACTGTGTCCTCTATAAAGGTATGATATATTGTATATATCATTGTATGATATATTGAGATACATTGTCATCTACAGTTTTGAAATGTCCAAAAGGTCATGACGTCCCGAAAGCAGACGCTGCCGTCTGGGATGTAAGATGTCTGAGCTTTGATGAAACGACATGCTGTTCTTAACTAAAAGCCAGGTCAATTGGAGTTTAAACCATGTTACCTTGCATCTAACGACAGGCGCTATTATTTTGCTATGCCGATCCTAAATGTAAAAGTAGTCCCATAGCAGACGCAGTTGTCGGGGAGGAAGTGTTGAAGACTTTATTGTGCTAAGTCCCTGTTTTATGAAGTGGAGGAGAAGGCGAGAATGATGCGGAGTGTGATCAGTTCTTTTGATCAGTGCTTTTTCTTTCTTATCCGTAAGTCAAGTACTAATTTACAGCTGGATTGTGCTGAGAACGGGTTATTGAAACAAACACCTTGGCCGTGACAAGTGATCGCTCTACCGCTCTGGGGCTATCATTCATCTTTTTTCCAATGTAGTACAAAGGTTTTAATTGCATCTGGTTCTTTTACAGTACGCCTGTTTAAGTTTTTATGAGTTGGGTAATTATCATTACACTGTTTTACATGATGAGGTTGCCAGTCCCAGTCACACCACTTTTCAGTCGCAATTCATGGTATTCTTTGAAAGGGACAAAGGGCCTACTCATTCCAACTTGGGCAAAACTCGAGGGGATGATCATATACAATTAATTAAAAGGACAACGGCAATGTTGATATTGCTGGTTCTGTTGATAATAATTATTTGACGTGAGATTTAAGATGATGCCACTAACAAGACAATTGTAGAGTTTATAACAACGACAATGAGACAACAGAAAACATGTTTAAGGAACAAATTAAATAATAGCATTAATACTGCCTTCTTTCATATGTGGGAGGCTTAATAAACACATTAGGACGTACATATGTAAGGGCCAGGATTGAAAAGGCAAAAATGATATTCCTGACAACTAAATAACATCTAGAGATCCAGATAAATCAATTTATATTCCTGACACTAAATAACATATAGAGATCCAGATAAATCAATTTTCACATAAAAATTAGAATAATCAACGCCAATATCAAGTCGGTGCTGCTATATGGAGCGGAGACATGGAGAACGACCAGGACCATACAACACAGACTTCAGTCCTACGTTAACATATGCCTACCAAAGATAATGGGCATAACGTGGCAGGACATGGTGAGAAATGAGGGCCTATACGACAGGAGTCAACAACAGCCACTCGAACAACAAATTAAGCGAGGAAAATATGGCTGGATAGGACACATGCTATGGAACAACAACATATCCAAATATACTCTTGCATTGAATCACATGCTAGGGAATACAACATCCAGCATATCCAAATATACTCTTGCATTTAATCACATGCTATGGAATACAACATCCAGCATATCCAAATATACTCTTGCATTGAATCACCAAGGGAAGAGAAAGAGAGATAGACCACAACTACACGGAAAAGAGAATGTGTGAAGGAACTAAGATTACAGGATTACACCTGGAGAGAGGCAGAAATTGAGAAGGAACTAAGATTACAGGATTACACCTGGAGAGAGGCAGAAAGTGAGAAGGAACTAAGATTACAGGATTACACCTGGAGAGAGGCAGAAAGTGAGAAGGAACTAAGATTACAGGATTACACCTGGAGAGAGGCAGAAAGTGAGAAGGAACTAAGATTACAGGATTACACCTGGAGAGAGGCAGAAAGTGAGAAGGAACTAAGATTACAGGATTACACCTGGAGAGAGGCAGAAAGTGAGAAGGAACTAAGATTACAGGATTACGCCTGGAGAGAGGCAGAAAGTGAGAAGGAACTAAGATTACAGGATTACACCTGGAGAGAGGCAGAAAGAGCAGACTAGGACCGTGCATGCTGGTGAGATATTGTCAATGGCCTGCGCACAGAGAGGAGTGAGGGGCTTTGATTGATTGATTGATTGGTTGATCAATGACACACAACAGACACCTGCAGTTAAATTATAACGTGAATTTTTATCATGTCACAACATACTTATGTTTTTGACCAGAAACAGATGGACATAATGATCCTTTGTGGTGGCATTTGCACCTGAACACAGAAGCCACAATTCCAGAACAATTGATAGATAGGGGACAACATACCAGTAGTCTAATGTAGAAACAGCAGATATACATTTAGACACGAACAAGTAGAGTCGTGACATTAAGGTAAACTGCGAATGTTAATGACCTTTGCTCGATGAAATTATGTGTGTCTGGTTTTGTGTACAGTCATATCAAGACCTCAGGGATAACAATACACAATAGGAAAACGAAGTCAGTATTTAGTGTCACTGTTATTCTTATACATGCAGCAGAGTAATAAACAGGCATTTTGGATAACTTGGACACCATTATAATAGGGTTAATATACCAGAACAATCAGTCATTCTCAGGCTGAAGCACTTTTCAAGTAGAAGTTCCTTTTAGTTCTGTGTACGAGTTAAAGCCTATTTCTGAAGGCGCCCAAGTTCTGATAACCAACAAAACTCTACATTTGACCAAATATGAGCGTGAAAGTAACGGTAGTCACATAGCAGGCACTGCTGTCGGGGATCTAGATGCCAGACTCAAGCCCAGGGCCATCATATCACGCTTGCACACATCTTTGCATCTCAACTATGGTCGGTTGACTGTTCTTTTGTTATCCGCCAATTGTCCGTATAATGCGACCATAGTCTATGTGACGAACATGACCAAGCTATCGTAGTCTCCGCTGTCTAGAGTGTACCTGTTTGGGCGAGCGATGGAAAAGTGCACCTCTGCTTTTGTCCCTCTGTTCCACCATGTAATTACAAGAATGAATCGTTATCACAGTAAATGGACGGTGCTCTTGTTTGGTATAGGTTGCCCAAGTTTCGCTACCATATAGGAGTGTGTATTGACGACACATGCATTGTACTCCATGACCTTTGTTTTAATTCATAATTTCTGGTTTTTCCAGGCACGCTTTGTGAAGCGAGCAAATGTAGCAGCAGCTTTGCCAATACGACTGTCTATTTCTGGGTCTAGAGAGAGCTTATCGTTGATGAGGTATCCCAGGAATGTGAATTGGTGCCTAGTTACCAGTTCATAATCATCGATGCTAAGAGTTGGCGCGGTATCTACTGTCTGTCCCAGCTTCGTTTGTTCTGTGGACCCTAGATATTAGGGAATTCAAGCATACGACAGTTTCGCGCTTTTGTTCGTTTCTTGAGATACGACCACCTTGCCTCTGAACAACAGCGACCCACTCATTATATACAAATACAAGTGAAGTGCTATGATTAATAGTAAACCAAAACAAAAAAAATCACAGGCAACTTGCGTCTTAATTCACCCAAAACACATTTCCCTAAGTTTCCATCGTACGTAACGGGACGTTCCATTTTGGGTTAAAGGGAGGACAGGTCGATATAACTGAATTTTAAATAAACAAGTTAAGGTAGATAAAGATAAGATCGTTAGGGTTAGGATTATTCCTATTCTCACAGAATGCTTCCTCAACTGATAAAATGGGGCCTATTTTGTGACGTCACTACCTCAAATTCGGTGCTTAAAAATATATATTTCTTTTCTTTGGGGTGAATTAGGACGTACACATCAATCACAGGTCAAAAGAGTCTGAATATAAAATCTAATCTATTTATTGCGTATTAATATACATAGTTGCTCGGTTCCTGTCCACAACTGTCAGCTGTTGTTTCTTTTAACGACTTGTATTTTATTACACAACGTTATGACCTGAAACTTCTAAAGAACTGTGGAAGAACCTGAACGACACGGATGAACAATGGTTGTGAATACATGTATGAGGAACACCATTATACTAGGCTTTCTACTTGGGAAAGTGAAAAACCCGTGCCATTCATACTTGCCTTGCCAAGTGCACGAAGGTCAACATTCATAGACTGGAATGGGAAAAACGCGTTAAATGCTTTAACGTTCGACTAGTTTAGATTCATTTCCGAGTGGTTCGTCGAGGTCTGTGTATATGACAAGAACAACAATAGTACCTCTGCTACACAGAGAGCATCTCGAAAGAGGCGACAAACTGTGTGACATGGACAAGAATAACACCACGGCCACACAGAGAGCATGTCGTAAGAGGCGACTAACTGTTGAACATGGCATAGCACCGGCCATGGTTATGTAGTTTGTTAAAAATAACAACATAGATGGCACCTAACGAGCTGCGGGTCTGGTTTGCTCAAGTGCTTGAGTCTATTAAAATGGATCCACTTATCGGTTAACCGTCCTCCGCGGCACGTCCCGACGCAGCGATTAGCTGCTCGAACCTAGCTCGCTAATCCAGAAATCATCCTCTTGGCTACATCCATCTCACGCCAGAGCTGGAACCTGCTCATTGGTGTTTGTCCCTGTAGAAGTACAGGTCGACTAAGACTAAGATCCATACCATTAAGATACAGCTCACTTACTTGCTTTCTGTGTCCTGAACCCTGCGTCAGACATCATGTTTCCAATGTTCAGCCACGTGGATTGCTTTGTCGTTTTACTTAAACATTTCATCCATATTACATGTTTCAAGAATGAATCAGGTGGTTTGGGCTTTGAGTCGCTCTACAGTCGCATGTTTTATCATTCCTGTATCCCCATCTCTTTAATTTCTTCCTGCATCGTAATACACCAGTTCAGAGTCTATTTAGTGACTCACGCGTGACTAGTGGTGTCGCAGTGCTAGTTCATCCTATATACACCCAGAAGATCTGCGTTAGTTCATTTACTTTTTTAGTGGTGTCGCAGTGCTAGTTCATCTCACATATACCCAGAAGATCTGCGTTAGTTCATTTACTTTTTTAGTGGTGTCGGAGTGCTAGTTCATCCCACATACACCCAGAAGATCTGCGTTAGTTCATTTACTTTTTTCCGATGCAGCGTTTTCCGAGGAAAGTCTGTTGGGTCTGTGTTGGCTGAGAAGCTTCGTCCAGATTTCAGACTTGTACTGCGCCTGATGACACAAGCATAGTCTTCCTTGGGTCGTTTATCTGTTTCTATATTTTAGCAATTAATTTTCGGATGAAATTACTTCTCTCAATATCATTCGTTTTGTTTCCTGCCAGTGAATCGTATAGGACAGCGTGCGATGCAACGGTACACTCAGGTATTTGGGAGCAGCACTGTGTGCCAGGTCTTGTCCTTGTCATTTGTGATGTAGTATTCTTTTTCTTATCTCTGTTTCTGAGGTGGAATGCATAAACTTGGGTTTTTCTGCGATTTGGTTTGAGGTGATTTATCTGGTAATAAACGGGAATGTCATCAAGGACGCTGTTCAGTTGGTGTTCAACCTCTTCAAACCCACTTTCTTGGACAGCAACTACTGTGTCGTCAACATACTCGCGTTGTGTTACCTTTGTCTATATGCTGGTATATTCGTTAACACGAAAAATACCTTCAGCATAATCAAAAGCTATACCATGGTCTTTGGTGTTTTGCCAAAAAGCTTTCCATATGGTCTGGCATAAGGCCCTATTCGCAACTAAGATTGGTTGTCGGCTGGTCGTCATTGAGAATACTCCCAAACCACCAGCGGAGTCTACCTTAACGCGATAACTAGGGCATGGTTCCGTGGTCAACCCGTTTACGACAAGGATGTATTCCTTTACTGACCCTTTTAAACGTTTTTCTTGAACGTATCGTACTCGAAGCTCTGGTTGATCACGTGGATACTGCCAGCATAAGTGGTTGTACACTCACCCAACTCCGGTTTGCTGATGACATTATAGGAAAAGGCTGGAACGGAGCTAAAACCTGCGACCCTAATCTCAGACCTTGACAATGCCGATCATCAGTTTCAAATGAAAAAGAGAAAAATCATGGTCAATGTCCTAGACGGTCTAACATGACCGATTACGATAAAAAGGGAACCATTGCAAATTGTTAGACAATTTAATATATGGGAGCGCTGATGGATGCGGAAGGTTCCAGAACTGAGATTCAGGCAAGAACAGAGATGACCAAAAACATCAACCTAAAATCCAAGTTGAGTTTACTGTATGCTCTTGTCACTTCCGTGTATCTTTACGCGTGCGAAACTTTGACTCTGACAACGGTTCTAGAGCGAAGATTTTGTGCAACGGAGATGAGATGTCTTCGTCGATTCCCCGTCATTCCCGTTCTAGCCAAGTCACGAATAGGACAATCCGGAATACCGTCCATGGTACGTCGATAGTGAAAGGATTGGCCTATTCAAAAGTCGCTCCTAGATTATACTCGATTGTCGGTTGCTATTTTTCTGTACCCCAAGATACTGCTAACAATGATACAGGAGGGAATTATGATTAAAGTATATAACGAAGTTCAGAATGAATCATTTAGATTTAGACAGAAAAGTGGATCAAGAGAAACAATAATCTGTATAAGGATACTAACACACAAATATACAGAAGTACAGAACAACATTCAAACGGCTTTATAGACTGTAAGAAAGATCTTTGACAGACACCAGCTTGAGAAACTAATTACATGTCTCGAAAACTAGGTATGGATGGAAAAGATACAAGAATGATCAGTAACGGCTACTGTAAGCAAACTACCAACTAAAGATTTGGCATGCTTTGCTTTCTGTGTATAAATATAAAAAGTAGAATCAGTCAGTGAAGCGTAATATTACTTAGTCTTAACATTTATGAAGAACTCTTTGTCGACAGCTGGTGGAAATGCAGTGATTCCTTCTGTGGAATATGCATAGACTTAGATGTGCAGATGGCACAGTCCGGAAGATAACTCATTCGGGAATGATAATTGTAAAAGTAGACTAGAAATACAGTTAAGAATAGACTGACAAATACTGGAACAGATGAATATCTTCTAATTTGTAAACAAAATAAATAAAAATCCAAGATGCGAAATGTGAATCAAGAAGAGGAAAGGAATGACTAAATCTATTTTCACCAACACGAGTTACTTATTGTCATCAAAACTAGTCACTCATTAATTATACATATTTGATTAGAGATTTATATTCTCGTTTTTGTTGTATGACATAGATACATAAATAATAAACAAGTTATTCGAGATAAAATGTCTTTGAAATTTAAATATATAATGGCATCTCCTGGAATAAATAATACACATATGAACGTCTATGCGAAATTATGAACGAAATGAGAGTAACATAGTTAAGTTATTTTGATCACATAAAGAGACATACAATCTCCCTGGAAACAATACTGGAAGGTAAGCGTGCCAGTGGAAAACAACGCTATAAGGGGGAAGACAACATAACACGATGGACAGGAAACACTGTACTGGCACATTGTACGATCAAGAGTAGAGACGGACAACGCTGTGGTGATGGCACGAACTCAGTTGCTTTAGATCGCTTTCCGAGAGAGTAAGCTCGAAAACGTCACATCGTCCATATCATCAGGTGCGTGGTAGTCAAATATATGATTATTGTTGCTTCTTTCATCAAAGTTTCTCAGCCACACTCACTCAAAAGCCTGTGTTTCTTACACGCTGCAGTATTTTCACTTTGATTGAGTTTCAGACCCATTATCTCATGCTGTCAATATCTTGTACGGAGTTAAACCACTCGGAAAGAGTATTATTAGCTAACAACACCATGTTATTGGAAATCAATAAGAGAATAGGGAAAGCAAACTGGCAATGAATAGACTAAACTGTATAATAATGGAGATCGATAATCAAGTATTAAAACAAGGATACAGTGGTGCAAGATTCTATCTGAACTATTTTATTGAGCGTAGGAGGTACGCGAGGAGCCAGGTTAGAAATGGGAGCTGGTGTGTTGGTGAGCTTGTGTGTGGGTGAGTTGGTGTGTGGTGAGCTGATGTGTGGGTGAGCTGGCATGTGAAGGATTTGGTGCGTCGGTAAGATGGTTATTTGAGTAAGTTGATATTTTGGTGAGTTGGTATGTGGGTGAGTTGGTGCGTGGATTAGTTGGTATGTGGGTGTGATGGATTGCGGGTGAGCTGTTGTGTCTGTGAACTGGTGTGTGGATATGTTGATGTGTGGGTGAGCTTGTATGTGGATGAGCTTGTGTGTGTGGGAGAGCATGTGTGTGAGTGGGTTTATTGTGTGGGTACGTTGGTGTGTGGATCAGTTGGTGTGTGGGCGAGTTGATGTCTGTGTGAGTTTGTGTGTGAGTGAGTTGGTCTGTGGGTGAGCTGATATGTTTGTGTGAGCTAGTCTGTAGGTGAGCTGGTATGTGGTTTAGTTGGATTGTGCGTGAGCTGGTGTGTGGGTGGGCTGTTGTCTGGTTGGGCTGGTGTGTGGTTGAGTTAATGTGTGGGTCAGCTGGTGTATTGGTGAGCTTGTATGTGCTTTAGTTGATGTGTGAGTGACTTGATATGTGGGTGATAGTGTGTGTGAGTGAGCTGTATGTGGATGAGTTTATGTGTTTTTAAGCTGGTGTGTGGGTGAGCTTGTGTGTGGGTTAGTTGATGTATGAGTGAGTTGGTGTGTATGTGCGTTGTTGTGTGGATGAGTTGGTGTGTGGAAGACTTGGTGTGTGTGAGTTGATGTGTGGATGAGCTTGTGCATGAGTGAGTTGGTGTGTGTGTGTGTGCTTTTGTGTGGGTGAGCTGGTCTGTGTCTGAGCCCGTTTGTGGGTGAGATGATGTGTTGGTGAGCTTGTTTGTTGGTTACCCGGTGTTTGGTTGAGTTGGTCTGTGGTTGAGTTAATGTGTGGCTCAGTCCGTATGTGGATGATCTTGTGTGTGTGTGTGAGCTGGTGTGTGGTTTAGCGGGTGTGTGGATAAACTCCTGTTTGTGGGTGAGCTGGTGCGTGGGTGAGTTGATCTGTGAGTTGATGCATTGCTGAGTTGGTGTGTGGGTTAGACAGTGTGTAGGTGAGCTTGTTTTTGGGTTGGCGTGTTTGCGGGAGAGTTAATGTGTTGGTAATTTTTGTGGGGGTGTGTGAGTAAGGTGGAGTGTGGGTGAGCCTATGTTTAGGTGAGCTTGAGTTTGGGTTAGTCGATGTGTAGGGGAGTTGGTCTGTTGTTTGGATAATCTATGGGTTAGCTGGTGTGTGGGTAAGTTGATGTATGGGTGAGTTGATGTGTGGGTGAGCTTTTATGTGGGTTAGTGTGTGTGTGTATGAGCTGATGTGTGGGTGAGTAGATGTGTGGGTACGCTGGTGTGTGGTTGTTGATGTATGCGTGAGATGGTATGTGGATAAGCTAATGTGTGTGTAAGGTGGTGTGTGTGAGGTGGTTTATGTCTGTGATCTCGTGAGTTGGTGAGCTGGTGTGTAAGTGAGGTGGTCTGTTAGTGAGTTACTCTGTGGATGAATTTATGTTTTGGTAAGCTGGGTTGTTGGTGAGCTAGTGTGTAGGTGAGCCCGTGTGTGAGTGAGGTGTTGATTGAATGATCTTGAGTGTGGGTGAGATGGTTGGTGGTTGAGCCAGTATTTGGGTGAAATCCTGTGTATTGGGAAGCTGGTGTGTGGGTCAGCAACTGTGGGTGAGCTAGTGTGTGGGTGAGCTTATGTACGGTGAGCTGATGTGTGGGTGAGTTGGTGTGTGGATAAGTTAATGTGGGTGTCAGCTTCTGTGTGGATTTGTTGATATGTAAATGAGATAATATGGGCGCGAACTTGTATGTAGGTCAGTTGATGTGTGAGTGAGCTTTGGTGTTGTTGAGCTGGTCTGTGGTTGAGTTGGTATCTGGGTGACTTGATGTGTGGGTGAGCTGATTAGTGGTTGAGTTGGTGTGTGATGATCTGATGTGTGGGTTAGCTGGTATGTGAATGAGTTGGTGCATCGGTGAAATGGTGTTGATAAGTTGATGTGTGGGTGAGCTGGTATGTGGGTGAGCTGGTATGTGGGTGAGCTATTGTGTGTGAGCTAGTCTGTGGGTACGCTGGTGTGTTTTCGATCTGGTGTGGGTGCTGGTGTGTGGGTGAGCTGATGTATCGGTGAGCTGGTGTTGTGGTGAGTTGATTTGTGAGTTAGCTGGTATGTGGGTGAGCTGCTTTGTGAGTGAGCTGGTGTGTGCGTGAGCTGGTGGGTGGGTGAGCTGGTGTGTGGGTGAATGAAATTGTGGGTCAGCTGTTGTGTGGGTAAGCTTGTGTGTGGGTTAGTTAATGTGTGAGTGAGTTTGTGTGTGGGTTCGTTGATTTGTGAGTGAGCGGTTTTTCGAGTAAGGCTTTGTGTGGGTGAGCTGATGTGCGGGTGAGATATTGGGTGGGTGAAGTAGTGGGTTGGTTTGTGGTGGAGCTCATGTGTAGGTGAGCCAAAGGGTGGGTTAGCCGGTATGTAGCTGAACTGGTGGGTTGGTGTATCGGTGAGCTGATTTGTGAATCCGAGACTGTGTTGGAGAGTTGATGTGTAAGTGAGTTAATGTGTGGGTCGGATACTATTTGGGGGAGCTGGTGTGTGCGTGAGATGATGTGCTGGTGAGTTTGTGTGGATTCATAGGTGTGTTGGTGGTCTGGTGTGGGTGGAATAGTGTGTACATGTCAATTATTATGCTGCCCGCAAATAAAAGGCTTCAACTTTTGACCGCAAGGTTATTCCGCAGAAGTGAGTGTCACTCACGTAATAAATGAAGTGACCATATAGAGATCATCATGTGGTGTGAAGGGAGGCAGGAGATCGTCTCATGAAGTGAAAACATGACCAGCATATGATGACCAGCACATGACCCGCACATGATGTACACACACACCCATGACCGCCACATCATGTAAACACAAGCCTATGACCAGTACATGATGTAAACACAAGCCCATGACCAGTACATGATGTGAATACAAGCCCATAACCAGCCCATGACCATCACATGATGGTAACACACTCACATGACCAGAAAATAATAGAACATCAGCTCATAACCAGCTCATACTTTGAAGACACCAAAACTATGTGCAAGTATCAGATAAGGCAACAATAAACTTCAACATGTAAAATATTCACGCATTGCCAATTTAAAACAGATGTTGGATCTGGTACGCATGAAATAAGAGTAACACTGAACTCACTGAAGACACATTTGTTGTTGCTTAGATGTTTGCCTCACTAGTTTCTACTGGCGGAGGCGCGCCATTTTCCACCCCAGACCGTGGTCCATTGGGCGATATCAGGACGCATAAACCAGTGCTTGGATGCGTGTGTGTATCTGCATGTACCTAATCTAGTGTTTTCCGTGTTGCAGGAGTGTTTTCATGTCATTTGGTGGTTCTCTCTTTGGCAAATCCTATTTCGGTAATAATTTTTTTTTTTTTCTCGTCCAGATTCGGAGGTTCTGTCTTACGTTCGGTTTCCACATTTTAGAGAAGAAAGACAACAAGACACAGTGAAACGATCCTCCGAGAGACCACCCCTAAGATAGAAAGACAAACAGAAAGTGAAAATATGTCCACGTGTATGACATTGCCAATGGGTTTGTTTATCTCCTCATCCATTCCTGCTTCCATCTAACCATCTTCCCAAACAATGTGAAATTATATGTTAAGGATTACTTGACTTCCTCTGTCTTACAACAGTTATGTGTGTGTTTTACTTTATTTGGAAGTTAGTAAATAGGTCACACATGGTTATTAACAAATAACTGAATGAGATCGTAACTTGAAAACCTGATTTATTGCACTTACATTGTCCCTTATTTCTCAGCATCATTTCTACCAACATCGATTCACTTATCACATCGCTTTATCAGTGCACCAAATCATGCAGCATGGAAGTCTTTGGTCTGCTGTCTTACCACATTTACACTTCCAACCGTTTCGTTATTCGTGTAACGTCTCACGCCAATATTCGATTATGCATTATGTTGTAGGCTAAACTATGCAAACATCCTTCTGCATTTTATCTTTATCGTCAATCAGCTCGAATGATCTCCTCCGCCCTTCACACATATGCTTCTGTTGCTTTCTGAACAGTACGACAAGGTATTCGTCAGAAATCTGTGAGAGATCGTGAGAAATTTATTCGATCCAGTTTTGCACAGATTTACGCGATAAACACATTTCTTTTTAAATATTTTTTTCCGAAAGTCGTTCTCCCCAAAAATATAAAATTGAAATAAATAAAAATAAAATACAATTAAAGGAAAACCCAAAACAGCACGCTGTTCTGTGAAGAGCACAGATGCCATTTGGTATCTTATCTGGGCATGTGTATGCGGCACCTACTGCCTGTTACCAACAGTAATCAGGAAGCTGAATGTGACTGCCACCCAATGTATCCTACCTACAGTAATCACGAAGCTGAATGGGACTACCACCCAATGTATCCTACCTACAGTAATCACGAAGCTGAATGTGACTGCCACCCAATGTATCCTACCTACAGTAATCAGGAAGCTGAATGTGACTGCCACCCAATGTATCCTACCTACAGTAATCACGAAGCTGAATGTGGCTGCCACCCAATGTATCCTACCTACAGTAATCAGGAAGCTGAATGTTGCTGCCACCTAATGTATCCTACCTACAGTAATCAGGAAGCTGAATGCGACTGCCACCGAATGTATCCTACCTACAGTAATCAGGAAGCTGAATGCGACTGCCACCGAATGTATCCTACCTACAGTAATCAGGAAGCTGAATGTTGCTGCCACCCAATGACACCTTTAAAAACTACCAACTACATTTAGCAGTTATCCAATTTCAGTTGTTGACATACTTAATGACTTAGCCTTGAATTATGCCACTGAGTGCAAGTGTATCTGTAGTGATTCTCCTTGATTTGTTGTTGCTAATGACGCCATACAGTATTGTTGATTATACCAGAGGACGCAAGCCTTCAAAAATAGACGGTAGCCAAGAGTGAACTCTTGTGCAGCGTCAAAAAGCACTGCTTACCAGAGAGAATGGCAGACCGATCACATGAGAGATGACAATTTATATCCGCGATGTTCTCTACCTGTCTTTAACTCTGACTTCCAGTGCCATCATTCATTCTCCATATCGTGCAGGAATGCCGTCCAAACGTACTTAACCTGCTTTATTTCATTGCATATCGTTCTGTCTTGTTCCATGAGAGGTCTACCGGCATTCATGATTGTCGATATTTTTTCTCAAATTTCACGATTATTAATTCAAAGAGTACGGAAAAACGACACGAATTCAATGACTAGTTAAATATCAATGGCCGCCCTTGAAGGCTCTGCGTCTGCAGGAAAAGGGGAAAATGTGTGTGGCATTTTGTTTAGTGAGACGGATATAAGTGTTATGGATAGTGTGTTGTGATCTGTTTAGCTAGCTAAGATATTTGTGCTGTGAATTGTTAATTGAGATGACTGAACGTTTGTTGTGATCTGTTTAGCTAGCTAAGATATTTGTGCTGTGAATTGTTAATTGAGATGACTGAACGTTTGTTGTGATCTGTTTAGCTAGCTAAGATATTTGTGCTGTGAATTGTTAATTGAGATGACTGAACGTTTGTTGTGATCTGTTTAGCTAGCTAAGATATTTGTGCTGTGAATTGTTAATTGAGATGACTGAACGTTTGTTGTGATCTGTTTAGCTAGCTAAGATATTTGTGCTGTGAATTGTTAATTGAGATGACTGAACGTTTGTTGTGATCTGTTTAGCTAGCTAAGATATTTGTGCTGTGAATTGTTAATTGAGATGACTGAACGTTTGTTGTGATCTGTTTAGCTAGCTAAGATATTTGTGCTGTGAATTGTTAATTGAGATGACTGAACGTTTGTTGTGATCTGTTTAGCTAGCTAAGATATTTGTGCTGTGAATTGTTAATTGAGATGACTGAACGTTTGTTGTGATCTGTTTAGCTAGCTAAGATATTTGTGCTGAGAATTGTTAATTGAGATGACTGAACGTTTGTTGTGATCTGTTTAGCTAGCTAAGATATTTGTGCTGTGAATTGTTAATTGAGATGACTGAACGTTTGTTGTGATCTGTTTAGCTAGCTAAGATATTTGTGCTGTGAATTGTTAATTGAGATGACTGAACGTTTGTTGTGATTTGTTTAGTGAGGTTGTGATTTGGTTAAGTTCAGATTAGTTAGGATCAGATATGATTTGCACGTGTATACGTTTTGTGATTTGTTTAGTTATGAGATTTATGTTGTGATTTGTTTCGTTATGAGATATATGTTGTGATTTGTTTAGTTATGAGATTTATGTTGAGATTTGTATGGTAATGACTTTTATGTTGTTTCTGTTTAGCTAGGACTTTTATGTTAAGATCTGTTTAGTTAGGACTTTCATGTTAAGATCTGTTTAGTTAGGACTTTCATGTTAACTACTGTTTAGCGATGGTTGTTATGTTATGATCTGTTGGGATCTATTTAGTGATGATTTTTATCCATTTCTCTGTTTAGTGATGGCTTTTATGTTAGGATCTGTTATGTGATTGTTTTTATGTTAGGATCTGTTTCGTGATGGGTTTTAAGTTAGGATCTGTTTCGTGATGGCTTTTATGTTAGGATCTGTTTCGTGATGGCTTTTATGTTAGGATCTGTTTCGTGATGGCTTTTATGTTAGGTCTGTTTAGTGATGGCTTTTATATTAGGTCTGTTTCGTGATGATTTTTGTCTTTGGATCGGTTTAGGGATGGCTGTTATGTAGGGATATGCCTAGTTAAATTTAAAAACCAGAAACAGTTACATTAATAACAATAAGCAGTATAAAAAGATAGACCAGTTTGACTTCGACATTTCGTCGGAAAATGAACAAGATAGCAACTTAGGAAACATTTTGGAAAAAACAATTCACAAATTAAAACAGCTAAGAAATAATGTGAACCGCGTAGAACATTTAATGATACTTAACTGCGATCGTATGTGCTATATACATGGAGAAGGATGTATGTCATTGCATATTGCGCAGAATAGGTTCTAATTTTATCATGGATAGAAACAAACCTGAGCCTTACCAGACGTTCATTGTTCGTCTCTTGATTGCTGTTTTCGGATCAAGACGCTGAGCAGCACATGAGCTGCAGTGGTCAGCGACCCATAGCTGACTGCTAGCGTCAGGGCCAGCGAACCAGAGCTGCCAAGACCCTTCTACACCTCCACGCGATGATCCTGGATAACAGGCTGCAGCAGGGCAGAGTGGCTAAAGAAAAGGGATCGAAGAGGGAATGCTAACCCGGTACTCAAGAAATGCTTGCTGAAGTCGGATGTGTTGGACCGAAAGGTGCAAATATCGCAGTCAAGCTGTAAACTACGTAACAACGCATTCCGTTCTCTGGACTACATTCTGCTACTTAAGCCCTTTCATGGTTTGGTAGCGGGAGATTGAGAACGAACGAAGAAGAAGAAGAAGATTGCTGTTTTTATTTCTTACCCTCCTAGCGTCAGATGAACAGAAACATATTCGATCATAAATGTAATGGAAGCCGGTTTTTGGATCACATAGAGAATTGGACTAAGCAGGCTTATGTGAACAAATTTGTTACAGCCATCATCGCTATAAGGGCATGGGAAATGCTTGTGGCGAAATGTAATTCTCAGTTATCACGGTGAAGAGCTAAAACTCAACTGGTGGTTCAATACTCATGGGATCAGGCCTTGCAGGAACACGTAGTTGGCCACAAGTGCCATCGTATTGTTTCAAATCTGGTAACGAGATCTAGATAAAGCTATGATTGACCCGTCAAATGTGATTTAGATGGCAAAGCTGTGACTAAGACGTCAAGTGGACCAGTGGAGAGATCTGTCAATGAGACATTCATTCCGAGATCGCTGCACTCCATTAGTCACTGTTCATCAGACTAACTGGTTGGCATGGCGACGTTGTCAAGGATATGATATTAACTCCTGCCATTATAAGAGCTGATAAGGAAATCCATTTACAAAATTATAGTGTGACGCTATAAATACTTGCTAAACCACGTTAGAATGAAATATTATATCCCTTGAAATGTTCTGACTGAATATAATTGGACAATATGTGCAAAACGTTTTGAATTTAGCTGAGGTTAACCCTAGAAACTACACCATAGAAACTACATACATTTTATTTCACTGAAATAGTCTCGCCACTTTTGTCAAATTCACATATAATATCAACATATCTCAGTATTTGCTTATGTTTGATACAGCTCCAAGTTCGGAAGTTGCACCATCGTCTGCGCCAGTAAGAATAACAAATGATGAGATGATGATAATAATAGATAATGCTTTAATATCACGCTTCAGCAGTTTATTATCACAATTCAGTCACACCGCATCGTTCTATAGAGCTGTATTTTATATGCCTTTCTGTCTATCACTATGTCGCATTTTTTAATTGGCATGTGACCTATTGCAAGCTTTGATAGTCGACACATTGTATTGAGCTTAATAAAATCCTTGAATCACCAAATTTGTTGTTTATGCTCGTTAAAGGTTTATTTTACTTTTTGTTGATGTAAGCCCCTTTCATCCTCAAACTTAGTCTTAAAGGTTATATCAGGTTATTCCATCATTATATGGGAGAGGAAATTCACGTCTAGTCAAGGGAATATATCATTATCAGACAAGTTGGTCAAGGTCAGGCAAAATATACTGATCAGACATGTTGGTCAGGGGCAGGCAAAATATACTGATCAAACATGTTGGTCAGGGACAGGCAAAATATACTGATCAGACATGTTTGTCAGGGTCAGGCAAAATATACTGATCAGACATGTTGGTCAGGGTCAGGCAAAATATACTGATCAGACATGTTGGTCAGGGTCAGGCAAAATATACTGATCAAACATGTTGGTCAGGGGCAGGCAAAATATACTGATCAGACATGTTAGTCAGGGGCAGGCAAACTATACTGATCAGACATGTTTGTCAGGGGCAGGCAAAATATACTGATCAGACATGTTGGTCAGGGGCAGGCAAAATATAATGACCAAGAGCCCCACCCCACTTCCTTGTAGCTGTCCCTGGAAACGGGCTGGCTGTTTTTATACAGCTTGGCTAACGAAGTCGGGCATTGGAGTAATCCCTATAGTAGTGAGTGACACGGAGATGAAGCCAAGCATACAACCGTCTGTAAGACCCCAGTCCACCTTGGTCTGCACGCTCGGGATGTGAACTAAGCTGGTGTTACCCGATACGTAACGCTCTCTTTCGAGGCTCACAAAAAGGTGAAGTTAATCATTGTAGGCATTCAACAGCAACATCAACATATCATCGTTATTTGCTTCTATCGCATACAAAATCAAAAAATCAAACCCAAATCTCTAGTTTCCCAGAAATTGCTCGGCGTGAGAACTTGTCCAATTTGCACATACAAACGCCGGTGAGTTCCTAATCCGTTTAACATTAACATGTTTAAGAATCGAGCAAATTCAATAACCCTGCGGCCGTGAGAGACAACTTGCTAATCTTTTCTGCGGTTGTTGCCCCTTTCTGTGAACGCAAACGTGCCTAGGCTATGCGTTTAATTCTATTTTACAAGTGAACTCGATTGCCCTCCAATCTAGAAATCATTGTGACGGTCATTGATAAAGTGTCTGTCTCATGGTTCAATGCTGACACCGTTAAGTTCTTGTCTTTGAGACCATCTCCATTGTCCTCGGCTTCCAGTGGGATGAGGGTGTGAACGAGAACGTACTACTAACTGATGGACGTTCATCGGGAAGTACTTGAGAGTTAACATGTCATGGTAACCTCCGCAGTTTTGTTTCCACAAATCTATAACAATATGTTTAGGTATGCAGGTCAGGTGTCATACTGTCTTCCACCTTAGGCAAAGGTTAATTACTTGCTATTCTTCTCACCTCACGCCACCACAATTCCTAAATCAAACAAACAAAATTTAAAATGCCCTAACTAAACACATAACAATCTCCTTTTGCGTGCATTTGCCTTTCCAAATGTTGACACCAATTCAATAAGATAAATCCGTTAAGCTAGGGAATGTTCAGTTGATATAAGTGCCAAGCGAACTAGTATCTTTGGCAATATTGTTGAGAAAATGTCAGTTTTGATGTTTGAGATTTGCGAAACTACGTTAACCGCATGCTACTGATACTGGAGTTGTGGGAAGTATCATTAGAGCAACGGAAACATTAGGCCTGCAGATTATCCAGGAGTTGTCGTATGAAGAGAAGTAGTCCTTGGGGTGAGAGATAATTTGGAAGTCGTCCAGCTACTGCTATAAGTTTATACACAGATCTTCAGTATCAATATCTTTGTTTTAATTATGCATCAGTGATTGTTTCCAAATTTTTGCAGGCCTTAAGGGCATCTTCATTATACTATTGTATGTAGAATGTATACATCTTACTGAAAGCCAAATAGGTCAGTATATCGTTGTAGTTGTACATCATACTGAAAGCCAAATTTGTCATTATATTGTTGTAATTGTTGGAATATCTCTTTATCAGATTGTGTGTCTTAGACATTTTAGTAGAAACCACTTTGAATTTCTGCTCTGGGTCTTGCGGTTCCTCTTCTTGGGACTCACACTCAAATTGATGTTTTCTTCTCCTATTTTTAACTTGTTATGTATGGTAGTGTCTATAGTTACTTTGTAATCCGTGTAACATCTGTCAAAACTTGCTGACAAAATACCATCATATCTGCAGTACACAGTGCAATTATTAATCTGGTGTAATTGACTTGTAACTAAATTTAAATCTGATTCCTTATATTGAAGTAGCCGCAGAGAGTCCTGAACAGATTACGAACGAGTGTGTCTAGGTGTTGCTCGAATAATTAAACAAATGAAGATATGGGGAACCATCCAAGCCTCCTAACACTTGTATAATTGCCCAATACTGCAAGAGCCCTGTACTTTAGCGGAATATGGCAGCCAATGAAAGAGCTTCCAGAGCAGCTGATACGTCCAATACGTTGCGAGGTTGCCGAACCCGATAAGTAAGTAAGTAAGTAAGTAAGTAAGTAAGTGCATAGCTTGTTTGTAAGATTGACTTGAAAAGGTAGGTTGTACCCTGCAACAAGGGATACCACAAACTTAAGCTTATAAACTGCATCAGCAGGAGCCTTAGCTACAATTACGGAAGGATTTTCAGATGATACATTTAGCTTTGTTCTCATTAAGGACCTATTAAAGTATACTATATATTATGTGGTTTCCAAGGATGGATCCTACTCTCCCATCTTGTTTCACTCATTGACTTAACAAGCATTAATAAGTCTGATAAATGGCTAGTTAAAATTTGCAAAGCCTGAGCAGATGCAGAGAAAGTATTATAGATCTGTGGAACCAAACTGAGAAAATTAGTTTCTTTCAAACAAAACATAGCAGAATTATTGATTATCAAAATGGATTACCTATATTGAAATGTCACATTTTCATAAATTCTTATTTATTTTTTATGTGTGTGCTATAGGTGTTGAGAACATATATTTTTTCGAACTGTGATTGTCGGTCCATGGTGTCAATTTTTTCCGGAGATCCATGGGTTCATCGCTGGAGCTACGGAGTTCGTGCTTTGTGCGATGCTCTCGACAGATGGGGTCTGTCGAGAGAGACCGAGCTAAATGGGGAAAACCTGAGGCGATGAAGTCGAGTACCCGCTTTAAGTTTTTATTTTTTATTTTTCAAATCTGGTCTGTAAACGATAACGGGAGAATCAGCAGCTACATTTAGTCTGGAAGGATCTGAATGTAGTATAATGGGACTGGCGTAGTCATATATTGCAGACAGATAAGCTGTTTAATTCAACTATTTTAATAGCAATCTATTTTTCCAATTTAAAAAAAATATTCTTAATTACGCAGCATACGATAAACGCTGGTTAAGCATTCAGACAAAGGTACTTGTCTTTTGCTTTTATGTATTATGGAGGAACATGCTCAATGAGTTTGTCGGGTACGTGACAAACTTTAGCACGCTCGTGCATTGTGTTCTGTTTTGCTCCTAAAAACCGACGCTACTATAGCCTTTAGTGCTCTTAGACCTCGCTTGCATCTCTGTATGGTCTGGTCAGCATTGTATCTATATGAAAGGCTTTTATAGGAAGTTATTACAATATATTTCAACACATCACACCTGCCAATGGTGCGTTCATCAAAGCTGACACCCGTTAGTCCTTCCTTCAATATAGCGTTGTTCAAAGATTACATTACTTCAAAATAGTTAGTTTTACTGACAAATGGTTCAACATTTAAAGGCGTAATTGAATGAAGTATTTCGGAGTTACATATTACCACAGTCTAACGTATGGTGTAAGTCTGGACCAGTGGCGGTGATTGAAAGGGAAGCAACCAGATGTTTAATTTGAAAACAAAGTAACTGCCACTAGCAGTGATAAGTGTATTTTAAGAGCTTGAGAAACATATGCACCAAATAACAGACAAGACAGTGAAGTAACAGCAACTCCGAAATCAACCAATGGGTGTTCAGTTGGTCAATGAGGCCTCCCTGCAAGAAAGCTGTAAGTTTGACCATTTTGAAAATTAAATACATGTATCGCCCCAGTGTTACGTGGCCTTAAATATGAGCAAAGAATAGCAGCACTGTAACCTGTAAGAATAGACTAAGGAAGTTTGAGAATAGGACTTGCTACTCCATCCTGTAAAAAGCTTCAGCCACACAAAACTAAACAAATATAGATAGATCAAAGTTGAATGATTTGGCATGCATTTGTTGAAGTCATTTTCTCTAGTCACCTGAACTGGATTTGACTTATGACTGAAACAGCTGTTTATCACCTGATGGTTCTGTCAACGTAGTCGTTTTAAGAACTTAGCCGCCACCATGCCACTGTGGTGATGGATGTGCATTTAGTGCGAAGGTATCGGGAGTGCAGATACTCAATATATGACTCGTGTTTATTGAAGCAAATATGATATTCATACTTAAATGACAACCAACCTAATTCAGACATTCACTAGCCAAGTTGACACTCACTATAAACCAGACATTCATTAGCCAGGTTGACACTCAATACAAACCAGACATTTACTAGCCAAGATGACATTCAATATAAACCAGACATTCACTAGCCAGGTTGACACTCAATAAAACCCACACATTCACTAGCCAGGTTGACACTCAATAAAACCCACACATTCACTAGCCAAGAGGACATTCAATATAAACCAGACATTTACTAGCCAAAATGACATTCAATATAAACCAGACATTTACTAGCCAGGTTGACACTCAATAAAAACCAGACATTTACTAGCCAGGTTGACACTCAATAAAACCCACACATTCACTAGCCAAGATGACATTCAATATAAACCAGACATTCACTAGCCAGGTTGACACTCAATATAAACCCACACATTCACTAGCCAGGTTGACACTCAATATAAACCAGACATTTACTAGCCAAAATGACATTCAATATAAACCAGACATTTACTAGCCAAAATGACATTCAATATAAACCAGACATTTACTAGCCAGGTTGACACTCAATAAAACCCACACATTCACTAGCCAAGATGACATTCAATATAAACCAGACATTCACTAGCCAGGTTGACACTCAATATAAACCCACACATTCACTAGCCAGGTTGACACTCAATATAAACCCACACATTCACTAGCCAAGATGACACTCAATATAAACCCACACATTCACTAGCCAAGATGACAGTCAATATAAACCCACACATTCACTAGCCAAGATGACATTCAATATAAACCCACACATTCACTAGCCAAGATGACATTCAATATAAACCCACACATTCACTAGCCAGGTTGACAGCCAAAGTAACCCAAACATTCACTAGCGAAGTTTATAGTCAATGTAACCCAGACATTCAGTAGCCAAGATTAAACGTGAATGTTGTAGTTGTTGTTGTCAAAAGTAACACGTGCTGTGTTCTTCACGCTATGGCGAATTTATTTTTGCAGTAGGTTTTAGATACTCTTTATATGTCCAGGGCTAACTGAGGAAAACAGTCTGGGTTCACCTGTCTGTAGTGCAAAGCTAGGGATTCCACTTAGTCCCTCCTCTTCTCCTCAGAGGATGTGTTGGTCTTTAATATACTAGCAATGGAATGTGCGGCAAAGCATGTGATTGACCTGATGTGTTTGTGCATGATGGAGACGCCACTTCCGTGTTAACAACATGCAGGGAACAATCTGATAGGACTGTTGTTACCTGAGGAATTCATTCCTGGACAGCGACTAATATCATGCACTTTTAGAAAGTCAATTGCCGAGGGTTTGATTTGCCTGCCTAACATGTACACGGGACCTCTGAGTTTATCGTCATTTCTAAAAACCTAAACGCCGGTATCACCTCCCTTAAGACATGCTTGACTGACATTTACCAGATTAAAACATCCTTCTGTTTCGTTCCTTTCTTGGCATGGAGCGCCTTGCAGTGACCGAGCTCTATGATAGGGAAATGGTAGATGGCTTAAATAGACAAGAATTGACTATTTTAATGAAAGTGGAAGAATAAACCCACACTTATGGCAACATGACAAACTACAATCATCTATTATTACCATCGAACAGAACGTGGTTTACGTACTGTTCTTATTAGCCCTTTCTTGGATTATCAATGTTTCTCTTGAAACCACGTATGTACAGCTTGCAGTTATATTGTTGTGTTCATTTTGTTCCTTAATGTATTTTTATAAGACACAGACGGATTTACAGTATTTAACCGATAAGAACTCGCTTTCTTATTTCCACTCACATGGTATTGTTGATGCTTTCTATGTTCTGGAACGATTTCGTCGCATTGACTGTGTTGTATTCTTATTTTTCAGCTGGATCTCCAATCCAATCAGAAGCAACAGCTCAAGTTTTGAAATCATTTACTCATTTTAGTAACACAACTGATCAATCTAACAATGTCTAGTTACAAGGCGCGACGAGGACCACGCGGCAGATGGATAGATGACATAACATACATCCTTCAACACAGGGCGTACTAAGACTGACGTAGCTACTGACGCACATAGAAAGATAACTTCAGATCCCCAGGAGACTTAACGAATAATAATAATGTTCACTTAGGCGTCTGAGACCCGCTGCGTCGGTCGGACACATCCATGACGCACAACTGTGGCGTGGTTCCAGGCCTAGTCAGAGCGGAGGAGGAGGTTGCTACTTGCTGGAGCCATACTTTTCGGGGACGCCTCTTCTGCGCTTCCAGCCGGTCGGTGAAAAACTTTTTAGTACTGAGGAACGACTTGTGTAGTATCTTGTGTGCCGGAGTTTCCTGATTCAGCAGTACAACATGACCGAACAAAGAAACTCGGCGATGGTTTAGTATTTCTGAGATTGGGTGGAGACCTGTTTTAGCAGATATCACTACATTGCGGATGTAGTCATGCCATCGGATGCTCAGGATGCGCTGTTATGGTTGCACATATGAAACGCTTCCAATCTCGACATGTCATGTTTCAGCAATGTCCAGGTTTCGAAGTCGTAAAGCACGATTTGGACTACGCAAGACTGGTAGATGCAGCTTTTTGTCCAAAGGGAGATATTGCCATTACTCCACACACGTCGGAGGTCGTGCATATCGGCACCGCTGAGTCCATCAGATGGTATCCTGCTACCGAGGTAGATGAATTCGTTGATGCCCTCCGAAGTGTGACCTTGAGTCTCAATACTCTGAGGTGCTGTGTAGGAAATGCGATTTTGACGTTTGGTTTTGACTCAGCATATAGACAGGCCTAGGGAGGGTATTTCACCGTCTAACATGTCCAGAGAGTGCTGCATCGCAGATCTGTCTGTGTCGAATAGGAGAATGTCGTACGCGTAAACCAGACCAGTGTAGACTGACTGATCAATAGCTATAACCTCCTGATGGTCGCTGAGACAGCCAAGACGCCAGTCGACTGCCCGGCAGAAAAGGTCAGGGCAAGAACACATCCCTGTCTGACACCAGAAGTCGTAGGGAATCTGCCAGAGGGAGTGCCACGCAATCAAATTCTGGCACCGGTGTCCTTGTGTAGCTCCTTAATCAGGTTAAACAGGAGGTGGGTGGGGGTGGGGGTGGGGGGGGGGGGGGGGTTGCCTATTCACTGGATGCCTTTCCATAACGCCGGCCGATCAACCGAGTCGAATACGGACTTTAAAGTCCACGTATGCAGCGTACAAGGGACAATTGAAGACTCGGTGAAGTTCGGCGAGGAGGCTCAGAGCAAGGATAGAGTAGGTTTTAGAACGGCCATAGGTGAAGCCAAATTGTTCTGGGCGACGTTCTGTGTCCAAGCAATGCTTGAGTCTAGCCAGTAGCACGTAGACAAACATCTTCCTCGGTACCGAGAGTAGTGTTATTGGCCTGTAATTACTGCAGTCTTTGCGACTTTGTACAGAGAGATGACGATTCCATCGCACCAATCGGCTGGGACGTGTCCCATCCTCCATACTTGCAGAAATAAAGGATAGAGAGCATAGCTCAACGGGAGGAGGAGCCTGATAACCCGAAAGGTGGGTCTGAGGTCATGAGAAAGCGTTCCTTGTCTGCCCTGGCCGCCGCGCGGAATTGGCCTTTCAGCCGTTGTCGTTCGGCTTGGCCATTTCGAAGCCTGGCTGAGTTCTTCTAGAGTATGATGTCATTAGAGGTATCGGAGAGCCATTGCGAAGCCTGGCTGAGTTCTTCTAGAGTATGATGTCATTAGAGGTATCAGAGAGCCATTAGCTCGGCAACCTCGCATGTGGCGTTCTTTATAACTTCCCATGCTGCCTTCGGGTAATCTGGAAGGGGATGTAACCAGGTTTCCCTGTTATTTCGTTGTCGTATTTCTCGGCGATACTTGGGTTGGCCTTGAGAAAGTGGATATTGTACCTATGGGTCAGCATATGTTTTGGAGGAGCATATAGACTGGTGGAGTACCTAATCATCAGCAAGCGATGGCCAGTGTCAGCGATCGAGACTTCTCACAAGGATGTGGTCTAGTTCCTTCTAGTCCTTCGGTCGTTAGAGTTTCATGTGTGGCGGTGGATGTCTTAGCGGCTGTACTATGAGCCGGTTATCTTCAGACTGAAGGTGGGGCAAAATGACAGAAACCTGTGTGAATTATCATTTGCATCTCCATTGCCGCACGAGCCCAGGACCGATTCATAACCACTACGCTGGGACCCTGAAACTGCGTTGAAATCACCCAGTAGGGTGAATTCATCATGTGGCCGAGGCATTGGCGAGATCCTGATAGAAGTCTTCTTTTGGGAGGTTGAGCCTCGTCGGTGGGGGGCGTAGGCGATTATTATTGTGACAGAAAAGTGAATACGTTAAATGGTGTCTCATTTACATTGTCCCATCACTACATGTACCCCCGTATGACATCAATGTATGCCCCAACACATCACTTTACCATAAATTCCAACATATTAATTCTTCTTCATTCTTCTTTTGCGCAACTGCCCTTGCCATACAACGTCGCAGAGAGGTGGGCTGTGTAGATTTCTTGTTATCGCCACGTGAGAGGCGTGGGCTGTCGTTAGGTGTAACTTCCTGAGAGTGTCAGAGACGCCCTCGATCCATCAACGTCGTGACCTGCCTCTTGCTCGTGGACCGGAGTCCTACATATGATATGCTCTTGATGCAGGTTGATCATAATGCATTTTGACTAAATGCCCAAACCACTTAATTTGTTGAGAGTCAATGTATGCACTAACTGGTTAAACATAACACATCACTACATACGTTCCACAATATCATATCAATATATGTCCCAATATATCATATCTGTGTTCTTACATATCACATCACAAGTTGGGTACCAATATATCACATCACTGTGTATGACCGAGCACATCACTATATGTGTCCCAACGTATCACATCCCTATTTATATCACAAAATATCATATCACATTCCTATATATATCCCAACATATCACATCACTATTTGTGTCACAACATATTACATCACTTTATCTTCCAACATCATCAAAAAACACAAGAACATAAATGAACACACAAAATGCTGACAAACTTCTGGTAACCAGGACAGAAACACGCAAAGCGGAATTGAATTATCAAGTGTTCCCAGATGTTTCTCTCAGTTCCGAGCATCTTCTCCATAATTTGACACAAGTGTGCAAAGAGGCAAAGACCGGAAATTTAACGCTAAATGAATTGAAACTTGACGGAAATCTTTCATAGTCAAGCCTCGGCAAGTAGGTTTATAAATAGTTGTCTAATTGTTGGCAGTTTGGGATAGTTTTTTGGCATCTCTCCAGGCATCGACAAGGTAGAAACTCAATAAAAAACATGTAATTGAATTAAAGTGCTTTTCCAAGACATGCGAGTGATTTGATTTGCATTTCTCTAATCAAATGCTGGTGCTTTCCCTCTGTTTTCTCTTAAGACCACCAAATTCATCATACCATCTCTGTGTTCTACTATCCATCTGGTCTCAGACTAAATGTATCTAATACTATACTTTTTTCTCTCTATGCACGCTCAAGCTCTGTATCATAAATAATATATACTTTCTTTTCTTCGTCTCATCTGAAGCCCACTTGATCACTAATTCTATACTTTTTTCTCTCCATTTGTTATCAAACCCACTTGTCACAAATGATATGCTCTCTTCTTTCTATCTTGATTGGACAGGGTTAGTGTCAGGTATGAAGCTTGCGAGATAGGTAAGAAGTATGGGAGATATAACTTCCATCTGTGCAATTGAAAACTAACGGTAACTTTGAAATAGCAACGCTAATCTCAGGTGGACACTAAGCAGGCAGGTGAGAAAGGCATTTTGTCGACCAGTTCAGACGGACGTTAGGTAGATCGGTCAATTTGAACAAAGCCCACCAGGACTTTCAATGCCTGAAAATCTGGTCATAGGAAAGTTAGATGGTCATATTTACTGTCGCTATTATTAAGATGTTATTATTCTAAAGTTTAGGTCACATTTTTGTAAGACCACCATGTGTTAAATCTGGGGATAGTTCCTAAGGTTGCTAGTTAGATTGGTAGTTAGTTTGGTGGGTCCTTAGATTTGCACATGCGGCGACACAGGAATATTGGTAGTGATTTGTGATATCCCAGGAGAAGTTAGTAGGGGCTCTAGAAATATGGAAATTTACACATTGACAGGCAGTACAAGTCGGAAGGTGACAAGAGTTACGAGCAGCTCAACTGTCATTATAAGTACCATGTGACTGGTGGATACGTTGAAATGTGTTGAAGTTAAAGCGGGATCTAGTCTACATATTAGATTAAAGCTGAAACATAAGTCATTTAGCAGAGTCGGGGCGTAAGGTCTTCTGTTGATTTCACTGGCTTGGCCAGTCTAGGTTGTAGAAAATGGCAGTGGATCCGCAGGTGCAAGACGAAATAGACAACTAGACGGAAATGAAACCTGAAGAATTTACCGTATTTACTCTAAGCTGTGGTAACTTTGGATAGCCAAACAAATACAGGGGTGCGCACTAGCTGCCCATGGACGACGCTGTGGTATGGGTTCCATTAAGTACGAGATTGTTCTTGTTAGAAGTAGGTAAGGTGAAGGCCAAGACACATAAACAACTGTTTCGTAGACTGTCTTGAACGCTGTTCGTGTCAGATTAGTCAGAGAGTTAGGCCAGAGCCCCTGACATAAACTAGAGTGCAAGAGAGACATTAGGGACCACATCCCAAGAGTACGAGGGGTGCAACCTAAAACCTTAGGGAGCATGATTCCAAAATACGTGGGTGAAATACTGGTTCCACAGCTTGAGAATAGACGGACGGAAGATGCCAGTCTGTCAGGGACCAGTCACATCACCAGCGACGAGGAACACAACAACCAATATGTTAATTTAGTTTATTAGTTGCTATTGTTCGAAATGTATGGACACAATAGGACCTGAGATTAGACTGGGTATTACATCCTGAGATTCCATCAAGCTAATTACTAAAACTCTCTGACAAAAGAATATAGTCATATATAGAGCAGTTGATAATTGGGTAAAAACTAGCCTATGCAAATAAACAAATAACCAAGTCTTCATATTGAAAGAATCAGCTTTC
Source organism: Ariolimax columbianus (assembly GCA_036924085.1). Classification (NCBI taxonomy): domain Eukaryota; kingdom Metazoa; phylum Mollusca; class Gastropoda; order Stylommatophora; family Arionidae; genus Ariolimax; species Ariolimax columbianus. The sequence continues at coordinate 13,958,774 of JAVGWX010000001.1, forward strand.
ACTGTTTGCTTTGTTTTTCGTGTGAAATGGGATATAGTTAAGAAAAGGGGGATATCTTAGATTATCTAGTATATCGCTAATTCTATTCGTTCTTCAACTCGTTCGTTGGGAAGTTTATGATCTTCCTCATAAATATTCTGTTTGTTTCTCCCTGTCAACTCTCAAACACATTATATTCGCAATGTGTTATCTTCTCTCGATACACTCTCCAATTCGCAGTATAAAAATTCTCCATCTCCTCTAAAATATTCTGTATCTCTAATGATTTATCTCTTCTGAAACTATCAATATCCCTAATGATTTATCTCCTCTCAAACCATCAATATCCCTAATGATTTATCTCTCTCAAACCATCAATATCCCTAATGACGTATCTCCTCTTAAACCATCAATAATGAGCTATTTTTTATCAAACTCACTTTCACTCCTCCCCCACTAGTTTCCTCTTCGCACGCCTTATCTAGTCCATTATTCAACATATCAGTTGTTTCCTCTATCTCGTCTCAAGTGAACGCACTTTCAGCTGTCACTCCTTCGGATACTTGGCTTGGTTCTTGACAGCAACAATCAGCCCCACTGCTCTCAGCAACACATCTTGTAAAATAATAACACATGACACGTGTATGATCCACAATACAATGCACGCTTACTGCACCAGAACCCACCACAGCAACATAAGCAATCATTCGCCTTAAATTAAGAAGAAACAGACAGAAACATAAACACAATGGAGGTTGTAAATCTTCTTGTTACCTTTTTGCATCTTTTAACAGTTTAAACTACCAAATTTGCACCCATCAGCTTTCGACAAGTCGTTTCAGGTTTAGTTACATCTCGATTACTGCAATATCACCATCCTGCCTGCAAGCAAATTATTTGGAATCAGAATTGTCATTCCAGATTAACTTCCCCTTACATGCTAACGATCATCACCTATCATTGTGGTGTTCCCCCGGTAACCTTTTATATCATCATCTTATCTTGTTTGTTGCCAGTATTCTTTCACCTATGTTATCTGCTTCTCAGACTGATGAATCGCATCATCTTACTGAAACGCTTGGTTAGTGTGAGCCAGATACTCATCCGTTGCTCCTTTTCCTGTTTTAGTAGAACGGGTAGGACACATGAAGATCAAGTATTGTGCTTTTCTGTCAGAGAATATAAGAGACATACCAACTAACTGACTACAATCCGTCATTTCACTGATGTTTCTGTGAGAAGTTAGCAGCGAAATTTCTGGATGTATGAAATAGCCATGGATAGCGAAAAAAACAAATCCTACAGGAACTCCATGAAGAGCAAAACCGGCTAGTAAACAACATTACGTATAGAAAATTAACATATTTTGGCCACATCAGACGCCCTAAAAACGTCTAGAAAGATCGACACTGAGGTTATGGTACCTGGCAAAGGAGGTAGATGCAGTTTGAGAAGAAGATGGAGAAGGGTTATTGCAGATAAAAAATCATTTTCCAATTAATTCCATGCAGGTGCCGCCTCCCCAATAAAATCCGACTGCAATGGTTCTCCAACATTCTCTATCTCTCATCATGTCTCTGAACAGTTATATTTGTGTCCTTAGTGTATCAGGGCATGGACATTTGTTAGCATATGTTTCCATGTAATGCGAACCGTTCTCCTATACATGCACATCTAACCGTCTGTTCGTTTTCCAATTCTCCGCGCTGTACCGTAGTGTTGAGTATAAATAACACCCGGTCGTTCTTATTTTTAAGTAGTAGCCTAGCTCTCTAGATGTGAACATCTTCTTCATTCTGCTGAATATATGCTTGTTCATATATATTCTTCTCTTGATCTCAGTTTCAAATTGGATTTGCCATCATCGGTTATTACATGCCCTAGACATGCAAAACCTGCGACTTACTTCAGTATATCTCCATTATACTTTAATGTACAATTTGGATTACTCCATTGTACTACTAATTATCAGTTGTTTTTTGTTTATATTAATGTCTGGGACCAAGACGCTAAGCTTCAGCGGTCAGCGACCCATAGCTGACTGCTAGCGTGAGGGATAGCGAACTAGAGCTACTAAGATCATTCTACTCTTCCACGCGGCGATCCTGGATAATTGACTGCAACAGAGCATACTGACTAAGTAAAAGTGATCGAAGAGGGACGGCTAACCCGGTACTAAAAAACTGACGGACCGAAAGGTGCAAATATCACAGTCAAGCTGTTAACTACGATACTACACATTCCGTTCTCTGAACTACATTCTGCTACTTGTTAAGCTCTTTTCATGGAGAACGAACGAAGTCGGTAAGTAATATTCATGTCTAGGCTACACCCTGCACTACACTTATTTACTTACTCCACAATGTCTTGTAACTCCTCCTCACTTTCAGCCAACTGTGTCCTCAGCATGACGAAGATTGTTTATTATTCTTCCGTTCACCTTTAGTCCAGTTATTGCCTGATGATATATTTGGTGTACTTGTTAAAGAGGCAAGGTGATAACACATTGTTTCAATAGCAATGTCTGGTGGAACTTATTTTCTCATTTGATTGTTACTATTTGCTCCCAGTACAAGTTACCAAAGAGGCTAATATCTTTCCCATCGAGGCCTATTCTCTTGAGACTTGTCAAAAGTTTTCATGATGTCACACGCGGGTAGCCTTTTGAACGTCAACGTAATATATTTGTTACCTTACTTTCTGAAACAAAGATGTTTTCTTTGACGAAAACGAAATGTTTTGTGTGTGTGGTTTTTTTTTTGGTGGAGTTTTAGAAGAAAGTATTGTCAAGAGTTCCATAGTGGTGTGACTCAAACTATCTATCTCTATATATCTATGTTTATTTAGCGCCAAATACAGTCCATAAACCAGAAACAAATGATCTCCAGTTGGAACGGCGTGAAGCCACTGTTTTTAGATTTTGTATGGTGCTGAGGTCCATAGTTGAGCTCTGTCGGATGATTGTTCTTCTGTTTCCTTGGGTCTCCTTCTTTTCCGAACGCCCCTTGGTGTCCATTTGAGTGCTTGCAATGGAAGACTGATGTTGTTCATTCTAAGGACATGTCCGATGTATGTCCATTGTTTATTCCGGATAATGGTCGACACGTATAGTTGGTTTGTCTCTGTCTTTATCGAGTCATTAGTTATGAACTGGTCTCAGCGTTTATTAAATAATTTTCTTGAACATTTATTTTCAAAGATATTTAGTTTTCCAGCCTTTTTGTTGTCTTCCAGCTTTCACATCCAAATATCAGGACTGATGTTACGATTGAGTTGAATAATCTGAGCTTGGTATGTTTGCTCAGTTTCGTTGATTTGCAGATACTGGTGAGCTGATTAAAGGCACACAAGGCCAAAGTGGGAATTTCTTTCGTGGCAACTCTATCTTGTGTCATTTTTTCCCAGTTACGTGTATGTTTAGTGTTGGACATCTTGTATTCCTCTGTAGCTTGATATCAACCGTTGTGGAAGCCATGATTTTTGTTTTTGAGGCGTTTACTTGAAGTCATATCTGTTCTGACCATTGACTTAGTCTATCCATATTTTCTTGTGTTTTCTCATTAGTGGTACTTAGTAGCGCTAGATTGTCTGCTAAGTCAAGGTCTTCTAAGATATTGTTATATGTCCATTCTATGCTTAAATGCTCATCATGTGTATAGTGTTTCATAATCCAATCTATAGCTATACCAAATAGGGGAGGTGATAAAATACATCTCTGTTTTACTCCTGTTTTGATGTTAAACCATTCAGTATTTTGGCTTCGGTTGTGAATTATCATATAAGGCTTTGATAATATTTATATATTTTGAGGGTAAGACATAGTTCTTTAGAATATTCCAAAATCTTGGACGATGTAGACTGACAAAGGTCTTCTGATAGTCAATAAAGTTGATGATTAGTGAGGATTGCATTTCTACTGATTCTTCCAAGATAGTTCTGAGTGTGAAAATTTGATCAATGCAATAACACTTTAGTCTAAAGCCAGCCTGCTCTTCTCTTATGATGACATCTACCTGTTCCCAGAGTCTTTATAATATCTTGCTGCAGAGTACTTTCCCAGGCACTGACAGGAGTGTTATGACATGCTAGTTGTTACAGTCGGATTAGTCTCCTTTCTTTTGTATTTTTACAATAATACCATCTTTTCACTGCTGGGGTGGTTTTTCTTCTTTCTACACATCATTTATGATGGATAGTAGATGAGTGAGGGTGGTATCATCTGCCGCTTTTAACATTTCACCAGCTATCTCATTAACTGGTGTCTTGAAATTCTTTAGTTTGTGTATAGCACTTTTGATTTCTGCGAGTGTAAATTCTGCACAGGACACTGGTAAGAAGAGGGGCATGTCTGTTTCGTTTTCAAAATTAGGGGTCGTTGTGGGATGGGGATCTGTTCAATATCTCTGTCCAATGTTTATCTGTTCTTTTTCTGTAATTAGAATGTTGCCATGCTTATCTCTGATTGGTGTATTTGTACTCTGTGGTGTTTAACATAACTGTCTTGTGACCTGATGAAGGTATCTGCTGTTGTCCACTTTTGCTGTACTTTCAGTTGTTGCAGCCAGTTCATTGAAGAACTTTCTGTGGTTTTAACGAGCGTTATATTTAACCATTTATTAAGTAAGTCATACGTCTTCTTGTAATTCCCATATGCAATGGGTGTTGTTGCTGCAAGGAGGTTTCATTTTGTAGTCTTTCTTTCTTTCTTTCTTTCTTTCTTTCTTTCTTTCTTGGATTTTATTTCAGGTGTCCTCACTTAGCGACTTTTTCTTTTTATGTTTGGAGTATCCAGCTGTCGTTACAGTGTCAATGTTGTACTAATCTTTTCCCATTTGTTATCAATCGTTCCAGTGGTTGTGTTATCAGTTAATGTTGGTAGTGACTCAATATGCTGCTGTATCATGGCATTGTATTCTGATGAAATTTCTGTTAATAGCAGTTTCTTTACATCAATTTTCTTCTTATTTTTCAACCGGTAAAGCTTTCTCAGTTTAATCTTTAATTTGGCTGTGCGAAGATTGTGTTCACTGCCAATGTCTGCGCCCCGATAAGATCTGACATCCTGAATTGATGAACGGAGCTTTGTGTGGATACAGAAATTATCTATCTGAATTTTTGTTTTATTATCAGAAGAATTCCAAGTTAACTTGTGAGTGTCTTTATGTGGAAAGATGGTATCTGCTACAACAAGATTTGATACTTCACGGAATTCTGATAGTCGTTCACCATTCGCATTCATATAGTTTAATAGTTGTTATAAATCTTTGCTGTATACTTTTTAAAAATTTGTTTATTCGCAAGACATTAAAAACATCAGTTTTCAGTTCAGATCTATCAGGACGTGTTCCGTTGTGTAGATGTTCCATACTTCCGGGACAGTATCAGTGAATATTTTTATCCTTTCTCTGGTTATCTTGTCAGGGCATGCAGGTGTACCTTGACTCGTCATTTGTATGGCTCTTTCTACTTCAGATGTGGTGTACCTCTGCCTTTATAATTATTAAGCAGGTGTGGGTTTGCCGTGTTCTTTTGATCCATTATAACTTTTCCGTTTAAAACTTTGAAACAGTCTGTCTCTTGAATTCGAAGTTTTTTTGGTTCGTGACGCTTCGTATCGTTCCGTGCATCTCTCTGACGCTGTGTTTAATGTACGTCTTCATATGGTTACATGCATCTCAGAGGAGGAAGAACAAAAGTCTGATCAGGCAAAATATACTGGTTATACATGTTAGTCAGGGTCAGGCAAAACATACTGGCCAAGACCATCACCTCGACTTCCTACTTGCCCTCCTTGAGAACGGGCTGTTTTCATGGCAACCTGACTAACAAGGTGGTGGAACGATATTATCCCCGTAGTAGTGAGTTATCTTGTGATAATACGGAAATAAAGAAACCAATTACCGGGGCCTCAGACTCCTAGAATTTGCAAGATGCAACCAGCTGTTGGTGGCAAATACGTTTGGGTTAAACAAGCCGTCGAGACGCTGGACATGGCATAACCCAATCAATGAAGTGCATAGCCAGATTGACTATATACTGGTCCAGAGGAGGTTCCTATCGAGCATCAACACTGACAAAACAAGAAGTTTCCCCGGAGCTGATATAGGAAGCGACCACGATCTGGTTATGATGACCATGCGTCTCCGATTGAAGGGAGTCGCAAAGAAGGATGTGATCAGGCTAAAGTTGACCTGGACAAACTAATGGACCCAAAAATCACCGAAGTGTTCCAAGAAAGGATGGGAGGGAGATTTGCGCCACTGTTGGCTCTCAGAGAGGGACTGGATACAGATACAGTTACAGAGTCTCTTAACGCAGCTCTCATAGATACTGCAACAGAGATCATGGGATGCCACCAAACAAAAAAAGAAGCCATGGGTGTCCAAAGACATTCTAGTCCTTTGTGATAAAAGAAGGTCACTGAAAAAACACTATCACCCACCGGAGGAGGTCGGCAGAGGTGGAAGCCCTGACACACATCTGCAACAAAATATGGGTCACAGGAAACTGGCCGAACATATGGACGAAATAAATAGTTATGCCGTTACATAAGTCTGGAAACCTAAAGCTGTGCCAAAATTACAGAACAACAAGCCTCACCAGCCACCCTAGCAAGGTCATGCTTAGATTAATCCTCGACCGATTGAAACCCCAAACAGAGAACATTATTGTCGAGGAGCAAGCAAGGTTCAGACAATGAAGAAGCACTACAGAACAGATATTTAATTTAAGGCTGCTAAGCGAGACATATCTAGAACAGCAGCAAACACTGTATCATCTGTTTGTAGATTTTAAGAAGGCGTTTGATAGGGTATGGCATAAAGCACTTTGGGCAACCATGAAGATGTATAATATCAACGGAAATATTATAACGGTTCCTGAACACCTGTATAACAAGGCGTCTAGCGCAGTTCTTGTGAATGGGAGGCGAGGAGACTGGTTTCGCACATCAGTTGGTGTGATACAGGGGTGAACACTCTCTCCAACTCTTTTCAATATATTCCTTGAAGAAATTATGAGTGAGGCACTTGGAGGTCACGTTGGGACTGTCAAAATAGGAGGCCGAACGATTACCAACCTTCGTTTTGCAGATGATATCGACGGGTTGGCGGGTTCAGAAGCAGAACTCCAGGAATGGATCAGAAGGCTCGATGAAACAGCTCTTACTATGGTATGGAGATAAACGCTGGAAAGACAAACTTAATGACCAACAACGCTACGGGCTTCAACAGCAGGATAAAAGCTAACGGTCATAAACTAGAAGTGGTTGACCGTTTTAAATATCTTGGGTCGATTGTTAGTGATGAAGGATCAAAATGTGAGATGTTGGCCAGAATAGCACAGACAATGGCGGCGCTTGCACGGCTTAATAAAATCTGGCAAGATAAACGGTTATCACTATGCACGCAAATCAGATTAATGCGTACACTGGTCCTGTCAATATTCATATATGCGTATGAGACATGGACAGTTACAGCTGACCTTCAACGAAGGATACAGGCCTTGAAGATGAGATGTTTCCGAAAACTTTTAAAAGTCACGTACAAAGATCGAGTTACAAATGAGGAAATACGAGAAAAAATTACAACAGCAATAGGGCCTTTCGAAAACCTCTTGGCAACTGTCAAAAAAGGAAACTCACTTGCTACGGTCACATATCGAGATCAAATGGTCTTGCAAACACAATCCTCCACTGAAAGGTGCATGGCAGACGTCGAAGAGGCCGACCCAAAAAGAAATGGGAGGACAATATAAAAGAATAGACCAGTCTCCGAACAGAAGAGTCACAGACAGCGTCATCTGACAGAGAGGGGTGGCGTGGAGTTGTGAGGATGTCTTCATGTGTGCCCCAACGACCTCACCGGTTACAGGATGACCTGACCTGACCTGAGTAGTGAGTGACACGCAGTTGAAGTCAAGCAAAGCACAACCGCCTGGACTACCCGATCCACTTTCATCAGCTTGCTCGGGATATGAGGAAAGCTACGACAACCCCCCCCATTTAACTTCCTTTTCTAGGCGCACATATGAGTAACCTACTAATTGTGGGCACTCGTAAACAATAATAACATGCATCTCTCTGCCTTTGTGTTTAATGTGTATGTGTTGTACTTCTTTGCATTTAGTGTAAATCCCTGGTGTCTTAACATCTCTGCACATCTGACGTATTGTGGTATAATTCAAGTTTATCTGAGTAGTTTACTTATCTAAATAGTTTCAACATGTATACACACCACGACACAACTTCACACAGTAAAACGCAGTAAACACTATCTTGAATGGAAACATAACATAATCATTTATTACCATGCCTATCAACAACACAATAGAACATCTAAACTAAATAATCATAACATATATATATATATATAAATATATATATATATATAAATATACATATATATATATATATATATATATATATATTTATATATATATATATATATATATATATATATATATATATATATATATATATATATATATATATTGAACTACATCGGAGGTTTTAAGCACTAGCTTTGATGATTCCTCCAAACTATATAACCCAAACTCTAGCCGCTGCGCTCCTCTTATCTGCACAGTCAACACAATCTCACTCACAAACTCGTCCTCGCGATCAAATTAAGTTCTCAGTTGGTCTGTGCATTCACATACAATCGGTTCACAAAGTGTCCTACACATACGACACACATTTAGATCTCTTACTCTTCACAGGGTGTCCAACAGAAACACCTATAGAGCGACTGGCCAAAACTCGAGGTGTATGCTGGTCTAGTCATCTTGCTAACGCACACACTCACAAACTCCTGACGGACTCTCAGTCAATCTCCTAGCCAGTCTCCCAGCCACTCTCTTCTAGACAGTGTCCTTGAATTCATCTTTGCAGAATATTTTATTGTCTCAAGAAACATCATTGCTGTCTAATGGTCTCTTGTTGGCGGTTTGACTTAGCCATAACTCTAAATTGGAACTATCCCCAATTAATTGTTATTGGATGTTTTTCCCCGAATCCATGTCACTCAAAATGTCGTAGCCGGTCGTTGTGGCATCTGACTGTCACAACACCCCTCCCCTCCCCCCCCCCCTCCTCTAACTACGCTAATTCAGAACTCCAGAGTGGTCAGCTACGAACCATTACCTCAGCTCCGAACCCACACACACACCCCCCCTCCTCCTCCCCCCCCCCCAATCTTTTTTTTACCAGACAAATTCTACCACCTAAGCCCCTCGTTTTCGTTGTCAACCTAGTATCGAGACGGTGATTTACCTTGGCACGCATTCAATCAACCTTTGTTCCCAGAGTCGCCAGCCTAATCTACCCTGCCCTAAACACTAATTCTTCAGCTGGAACTGTCACAGTATTTCCAAGTTTGTTGTTGAATATTTTAGTTTGTTCGTGACTGTCTTTCTTTGTGACATTTCAGTCCTGTGATAATCAGTTATCAATGGTTGGTTCTTCGTTATTCCGTTCATTGGCAGGTGTTATATGCATTTTGGGTGCCAGCCCTAAATAATTCTCGTTTTATATTAATAGTTTCCTCTAGACTGTCTCCTCTTTGTCGGTCAATACTTTCATCGTTTCCCCCAGACCGCCTCTGCAATTCAAATCAAAACTTTCATTTATTAGACAATCATACTTATTGTTAACTTCAATCGTGTTTTGCGTATGTGTTTCTGATTGTTGCAGGCAGGGCTGATGTATTTCTGATTGTTGCAAGACTGATGTGATTCTGATTGTTGCAAGATGGATGTGTTTCTGGTGGTTTCAGGGCTGATGTATTGCAGGGCTGGTGTGTTTCTGCTTGTTGCAGGGCCTTGGTGTTTCTGGTTGTTGCGGGGCTGATGTGTTTCTGGTTGTTGTAGGGCCAATGGGTTTCTGGTTGTTGCAAGGCCGATGTGTTTCTGGTTGTTGCAGGGCCGATGTGTTTCTGGTTGTTGCAGGGCCTTGGTGTTTCTGGTTGTTGCGGGGCTGATGTGTTTCTGGTTGTTGCAGGGATGAGGTATTTCTGGTTGTTGCAAGACTGATGTGTTTCTGGTTGTTGCAGGGCCGATGTGTTTCTGGTTGTCGTCGGGCCTATGTGTTTCTGGTTGTTGTAAGGCCAATGTGTTTCTGGTTGTTGTAGGGCCGATGCGTTTCTGGTTGTTGCAGGGCCGATGTGTTTCTGGTTGTTGCAGGGCCAATGTGTTTCTGGTTGTTGTAAGGCCAATGTGTTTCTGATTGTTGCAGGGCTGATGTGTTTCTGGTTGTTGCAAGAGTGATATGTTTCTGGTTGTTGTAGGGCCAATGTGTTTCTGGTTGTTGCAGGACCGATATGTTTCTGGTTGTTGCAGGGCCGATGTGTTTCTGATTGTTGCAGGGCCGATGTGTTTCTGGTTGTTGCAAGAGTGATATGTTTCTGGTTGTTGTAGGGCCAATGTCTTTCTGGTTGTTGCTAGACTGGTGTGTTACTGATTGTTGCAAGATGGATGTGTTTCTTTTTGTTGCAAGACTGATTTGTTTCTGATTGTTGCCAAACTGATATGTTTCTGATTGTTGCAGGGCCGATGTGTTTTTGGTTGTTGCAGGGCCGATGTGTATCTGGTTGTTGCAAGACTCATATGTTTCTGGTTGTTGCAGGGCTGATGTGTTTCTGGCTGTTGTAAAGCTGATGTGTAGCACAGCTGATGTGTTGCAGGGCTGGTGTGTCCTTTTTTGTTGTTGTAAGGATGATGTGTTGCACGGCTGATGTGTTGCAGGGCTGATGTGTCTGTTGAAGAAGACTGTGGTATTTGGACCACTGTATCTTTGTTTGATTCCTAGTGTTATAACTACCAGGTTATGATGAGATCTGATCTCCGCTGGTGGGCATGTTTCGGCATTTGTAATGTTATTTTTGAATCTATCACCATGCCATAATCAATTTAGTTTCGTTTTCCATCTCTAGAGCTCTTCCACGTATATAATTCCCCAACTGCCTGTCGGAAAAAAATGTAATGCAGATTATTAGGCCGCATTCTTTACAGAACTGAATTAGCATATCACCTCTGCCATTCCTACTTCCTAATCTATATTGTTCGACACTCTGCTTTCGACACTCTTCCTAATTTTGTATTCAAATCTCCCATGACTGTTATGACATCTGACGATTTGACTCCCTGGAGTAATTGGTCTACGTTCTCATGGTAGTCCTGTACTAGCTCTTCGTGATGATCTCTTATATGAGCATATGTCTGTAGTGCCGCCATGTTGAATGGTATAGCCATGATTTTGAGTAGCAGTTTTCTATCGTTATGTGCCCAGTAACTACTGTTATGTTTCTTTCTATGAACATACCCACTCCTCGTTCGTGAAAATCTCATCCTGAGTGCATAAATACATGGTGTTCTCTTCTTATGTGACCAATGTCCATCCATCGTGTCTCTGATACCCCTAGAATATCTAAGTCCAGTTGTTCTGCTTCGGAGAACAAGTTGTTGAATTGTTCTGCTTGGTATAATGTTCCTTACGTTTTACCTACCGATTTGTGGACCTCTCTTGGGCCACATCAGGTAGGTATTGCCAGACCGTTCATTTTCAAGAGAATCTGTACTTGGCGATTTGTGTCCCAGAAAGGATTACTTCCATATATTATTGTATCCTACCATCGCTAACTATGGGAATGTAGGTGTTGAGGCCCCAATATCTTCCACGAAGGCCGGCCTCCTTCTACATGGTATCATGGACGCACGTCACTGGTTGTCACACGTCAAACGCTCTTTAACCGTCTGCCCGCGGAGGTTCGCCTGCCTTTTCAGCTGTCGCAGGCTTTGTCACTAGGGGTGGGCTTTCTCTACTTCAGGACCAGACACATCAAAACTGAAACGTACAGCGATAGTCGTTGCAGAAACATTTCTTCCACAACAACGTGCTGATCTGACCACATCATCCTGTGAACGACTGTACAGAGCTTGGTGCTTGGGAATGTTCTACAGTGTGATTGATTGTGCAACCCTTTCCTATAATGGTCAGCAAACCGTGCGGGTATACGATGGCAGTCGGTGAATGTTACGTCACTGTTCATAGGTTAACAACGCTTGCCTTAATTGTTCAACCACACGGCCGGTCAGTTTAGGTATTGTGAGGCCCGGCTTGGTCAATTCAAATAATTCTAGATATGGCTAATGATGAATTCATGGATACCGGTGGTGAAGATTGACTAATACTAAAGCGTAAAACTATAACACTACACAGTTGGATAACGTTGAGGAAGAACACCACACAAAACAAACACATCCGTCATCTTGGAATCGTTAAATAGTATACGGTTATTAATACGCAAACAGCTTGTTCTACTGAGAATTGACATACGACGAGGATGAAAGAACACCAATTTGAAAAGAATGAATGAACACTCATTCTCAAAATATGTGTGAACGCCCATTACCAAAGCACGTGTGTACACCCATTCTCAAACATATGTGAACGCCCATTCCCAAAGCACGTGTGAATACCCATTCTCAAACATATGTGAACGCCCATTCCCAAAGCACGTGTGAACACCCATTCTCAAACATATATGAACGCCCATTCCCAAAGCTTGTGTGAAGGGTACATGGAGTGTAAGAGGCGTGATTGTATTAAGATGAAACCTAGATTACGACCAAGAAGCGATTATCCTGGACATTAGGCAACACAGCTGAAACAATACATAAATCACGTGGTTAACAATGATCACATTGCGGAGAATTTTTGCACACGTAAAAAGTTGTCACGCCAGACGAAGTTGGAAGTATTAGTGTGCTCTCATTAGCATTTTTCTCTTAATGGACGAAATCCTTTAGCCCGTAACCTTTTTTTTTTTTTTATGTTGTACTTGTTCTTGTCCGCATGCTACATCTTGCTCATGTTATTGGACACTTTATTTTCATGTGCTGTACAAGCAAACCATAGTTTATTTATTACCCTTTTTAAACACAAATATTGTGAAGCCGTGTTGATGGCATTTGATCACCGAAGCCATTCGCAGGACGTGTAATCTGATAGTGTTGATACTGGAGGTGGTTGTTCGCCCTTGTTTCCAAGTGGTGAGCAATCACTGGAACATATATCAACATCCGGAATGTCTGACATGCTCTGTGTGAAACCCAACACTTCTGCCATTTTGATAGCGCGTGAGCTAACACAGTTCAGCCAAGTTTAAATTTCGTAAAATTGTATTTATTTAAGTATTTTATTTTTACCATTTGCTGGTGAAATTAAATTTGTCGGAGACTTCTTCATTTGGGTTATTGCCATTAAGTAAAGTTGATTGAATGTAACTTTGATCACGTCTAGTTTTGAATTCTGTTCGATTAGGTGAAGTAAGTGTCACTGAAAACACTGCTGTTGGGGTGGCAGTGTTTGAGAGTTTATTGTACTAGTCTTCAGCTTTCGTTGATGTGCTGTGATCAATTTCCTTCCTAGCTACATTTCCTGTCCTAACAGACATTCAGGTAGCCCATTTACCGTCCGGTTTACTGGCTAGTACCGGTTGCGGGGATCAAACAAAATATATGCGACGTGATAGGCGAGCCTTCAGAAACTCTACTAAATCAGACATCCTGAATAATGTGTCTGGATATTTATTAACTGTTTTGTTTGTGATGTTGTTGGTTTTTTTATTGTTGGTTTTTGTTGTTTGTTTGTTGTTTTGTTATTTGTATTGGGAGAATCGGGGGGGGGGGGGGGGTGGTGTACTGACGATGTTGTGATGAGATGCGTTTTAATTTTACACTTCAGTAAACTGATTGTGTGTACTTTATCTATAAATTATCATGATATCTTACAATATGAGTCCTTGTAGGACAGAGATGGGAATATGATCTTGATAACACGGAAATCATTCATCAAAAGGTGTCGGAAAAAGCCTTCTAGCCTACGTGCGGTAGACGTCTCTCAAACCCGTTTTCGTTGGAATGATAAGAAGACTGCAGTTGCTATGACACCCGTGTGTAAACTAACGCTGTGTACTGGCTATTGTGCTTTATATTTGTGAGTTTTCAAAATGTGAACTGATAACTGGAACATGCGTCTCAAATACGTGGACCACAGATCGCATGTGAATCTGTTTTCTGCTAACCACAACTTGAATGCAATAGAGCTGAAACAATAATATCGGACATTTTATATCATAATATATGTCATCTACAATTGACAAAAAACATAACAACTGTCCAACTGTGGGGATACCATGTATTAAATGCGAGTATGCAGAACAACATATATTTTTTAAATCATCACATACGGCATAATAGTAAACAACAAATGAAAAACAACTGCACAAGCATATGCAGGATTTGAGTTAAAAAAATTACAAAGCTATAAGTCCATGTCAAAAGAAGAAAGTAATGTAGACTTGAAGTGTTATAGGCAAGCAATGCTTTACCAGCCAGGCATGTGAATAGGGAGCAATGAATAATCGCAAAAGAAACATCAAACTCAAATTTGTCAGCCAGTTAATTTGTTATTTGCATCGGTCGATATTCGTAAATATGTCGGCGATACACTTGAGCGTATTGATCTCAATAACCTACAGACGATTGTCACAGAGAGACAGACTTTTATCTGTATTACAATATTTAATATATGTCTCTCTTTGTTATCGTGTACATCAGTAATACAATTGATGAAGCCCATGGGGACAGCAGAGCTGCTAGTCTGAAGATAAATAAAAAAGGAAAACACATTGCTTCAGAAACGCTTACTGCCTAGGGCAGGACATCAAGCTAGGAGAGGAAAACATTGAGGATGTCAACTGATATTTCTATCTACCTAGTCCAATAGACTTAAAACATGTTTGTTTATATTGCGTTTGCCTTATTTCTATATTCCCCAAGGCGGTGTGCGTTGCATTGTGGTTTTTATTTTGCCCCTGTCGGCTCAGTGGATCCGACTTCAGCACGCATTTTATGTAAGGATCTGCTTCCTCGTGCATTTTCTAATGGTTTGCTTCCCCGGGGTAACGGTCGGTGCTGTGATGGGGATCGAACCCAGCACCTTCGGATTGTGAGCCATGTCACTTATCCACTAGCCCACGCCGTCCCCCTGGCCAAAAGATTAATTTCAACCACAAAATCGACCACGAAATCTCTAGACGATGAAAAGCAGCTAGCTTTTCCTTTAACTCCAATAAATCATTACCCCGAGAGATGAAAGACACTTCGGCAGGAACACACACTTTCAATCGCATGTTCATTCTAGGAATGATTGACGAATGCGAAGTGAGGAACTTTACCAAATAGACGCCGCGCAAAGTCAGAGAGCAATGGAAGGACGCGTACTAAAAATGTCGATACGGGATAAGATCCGGAACGAAGATACTCGATATCAAACTTTGTTTCGAGACATTCTGGAAGCGGCTACATCACACAAACATCGCTGGACTGGACATGTGGGACTCATGACTGACAACAGATTAACATGTAGAACAACGTTTTAGTGGCCATACGCCTGTACACGTCCACGGGGTCAGACACCTAGGCGATGGTAAGATGGACTGACCCAAGACCTAAGCTTCCATTGGTACAGCGTTGCAACAAATGGGAACGGATAAAGAATATCGTTGGCTTCCTCGCATACGGCAAATCTGTCAGATTGACGTCGATGATAATGTGGTTATGTAATATGGTCCTCTTTGTTAGATTGTCCAGTTATAAAATATAGGACTGTTCAATAATAATTGCACATCTTTTGTTTTGGAGGGGAGGTGGGGGTTTGGGGGGGGGGTGGGTGTCAGTATATTATACTATAATAGTTAGGACGCCACTAGTTTCAAGCTACTTTTATTGGTCCCTTCTAATTTCTGCCTTTACTTGTGATTGATAGAACCATCTATTTTGAAGGACTACCATCCTTAATTGTTTAGTCTGTCTCCTGAGATAGCCTTTAAAAACATTTTTGGATTTGAAGAAGAATTAATTAGTAAACACGTCATCAATAAAACCAGCAGAGAAGCATTTGCAAGCAGCACTTATATTAACATCGTCACTGGATGTCAAATATAACCTTCCGATTTTGCTAAATGAAAGAAAAACCTTACCAGTTAACATAAGAACCAAAGAACTATCAAAATAAACATATTTACATACGAGGAATTAAGATCTTACCTGCCAATTGAACATGTTAAAATATAAACATCAGATCAACCATAGACAATACAATCTTTGCCAACCTAGATACTTGCTTGACTGTATCCTTCCACTGATGCCGTGAAGAGTAGTGAGGGGCTATAGGTCCCATACTTGTGCTAGATATGTTGATGTAGTTGTTTTGAACCCATGCTGGTACTGGATGTTTTGGATTGTGTCTATCCATTTGCCTCGTGGACTTCCGTTGGCTCTAAGCCCCGATCTCCTACTGTTGTTTGTTTTTAATATCAAACGATCTGGATTCATTCTCATGAGATGACCAAACCATTAAAACTTCTGTCTATTCATGTATTCTTTAAGAGGGTGCTATTCTCACCATTTTTCTGAGTCGCCATTTTACATTTTGTCTCTCCTGGTGACTTTGATGACTTTTCTCAGGAATCTCATTTCACAGGCTGCAATTTTCTTTTCCTGTGCCTTGATCACGGGTCACGTTTGGCATTAAGTGCCCAGAGTTGGTCAGAATCAGATAGTGTATATCAGTTGCCGTTTTGCTTCTATACTGATGTTCCTATGTTAGAGAAGTGGTGACAGTTTGTAGGTCACTGCACTTGCTTTTTGAGATCTGGTTCCGATTTCTCTGTCCAAACGTCTGCCATCAGTGAAAATGTTTCCCAGGTACTTGAACTCTTGCACCTGTTTGAGCCTGTTGTCGATGACGTGAAAGTGTAGAGGGTTTGGTGATCTGCTGATTTTCATCGTTTCTGTTCCTGATATGCCAATCTAAACAAGATTGGCAATTTGTCGCAGTACATTATACAGCACCAGTTTAAACTAAGAATTTACAACTTCCCTTATGTATGTTCTACTGTATAGAGTGCTGAAGTGCAACTGGAAAAGAAGAATTTAAATTATTGCCCTTACATATAACATATTATAGGGAGTTGTACAGAATCATCCGGTCTAACAATATTACAAATCAATAGCTGTTTACTTTTAACAAAAAAGATAAAATGTACACCGTCATTTGCCGGTCGGAGTTGAAAGTTGCTCCAACATGTCCTAAGAAAAGAAATTGGAGGTGCTGAAGACACCAGAGTGGAGGAGAAAGACAGACACACCTAAAACAACTTTGTTTCTTCTTCTTCTTCTTCGTACGCAGTCAGACGTCAACTTGAATTTGTTCGAAGAAAGCAGCTGTCATCCTGAGGCTGTCGACACTGCCATAGAGCTTGTCTAGTGTTGGCACTGGTGATGGCAACATGTGCTTTCTCTGGTCCTCGTATGTCGGGCAGTTTTGCAGCAGATGTTCAGCGGTCATTTTCCCTGTACTACAGGTGCATTCGTCAGTGCCACCTATCTTTAGTTTATTGAATAGATGGTACCTCAGTCTGGTGTGGCCTGTGCGGAGTCTGAAGACCACGACCTGCTCTCTTCTGTTCAACTTTTAATAAGCATAATTTGTAAACAAATTTGTTTAAAACTAGTGAAACCGAATGAATATTACTAATCAGAGCTGAGGCACAAGGCAAATGAAGTCCTCATGCAGACCAAACGAAGCGAAATGAATGAATTGTGTGCAATGCGTAACTGTCATTGATTGCTTGGTCAGTCACCTGTATGGGTCCAAGAGATAGAAGATTGATGTGTACGTTCAGTTAAAGCGTTGTTAGCTTAGTAAGCAAACACTGACATGTGTCCAAAAGACCTGCATCAGGGACAGTCATCCATAACTGAATAAAACCCTATTTCCTTTCCAAGTGGCTCACATGTAAACTGACTGTAACGATGATGCCTGGTTAAGACGTTATGGAAGGAATAGAGAAAGCAAACGTGGTGTCAAAAATCATTGATTTGATCGGACGTGTGGACCGAAAGGCGCAGATATTGTAGCCTCGCTGGTAACTATGACACAAGGTCCTTCTCAGAACCAAACCTGAAGAATCAGAAGATAACCATTGTTATCTGTAGAAATGAAAACATGTTGAAATATTTCACAGATTACGATCCGATTATTTTAAACAGTAATTTCTACAGCTCTTGGTGGCGGACGCTAGTCGGACTTTTAAATGTGTGTCCTCTAAGTGATTGAAGTTTGAGACCCGCACAATAATACTTCATGCTCGATTATTCATTCGGCTGTATCGTATGCAACACGTTAACAATGTTGCATGCTACTAGTATAATTCATCCGAGTCGAATTGTCAGTAGTCATGCTGGGTACACGTTCGGTCACAACCTTTTGTTGTAAGTTTATTTTGTCAACGCCCACCTAAGTCCCAAACTAAATGACCAGTTATGACCGCATCGTCCGATCTCTCTACCAACTTATTAAAACATGACACAAGGTCCCCTCTGACTTAGCTGGAGCTATATACTTGACACATCAAAACGTTTCTCCACAATGTCCTGCTGAGGTCACTCGTTCAAAAGTTGTTGTTCCCAATCGAAACGTAATATCAATGGAGTATAAATATCAGGTACGAGAATGGCACAGTTCTGATGGCTGAAAGCAAATAAGAAGTACAGGAATTGATGACTCAAGTAAACAATAAATGTCAAGGACATGGGTTGGAGATTACTATTGATAAAACGGAAACTGATATAATTAGCAAAGTAGACTCGAATTGTACTCTACAGAGAAATTTGAACGCTCATACTCTGGCACAGGTTTAAGCTTTTTCTATCTTGGAATATTATCACGGAATATGGAAGCTGCGAAATGGACATTAGGAGGATAGTTGGAATGTTAAATCTGCTTTCACCAACAGGAGTCATATATTGACAAGTCATTTGCACAATAAAAATGAATGATATGGTGGTATGTATGCGCCTCTTTATCGTGTGGGGCAGAGGCGTAGACAATGTACTCATTATTGGAGAAGGGAATTGATGTCTTTGAAATGTGGATATTTAGAAAAACTGGAGCCCGTCGTCTAAAAAAAATTTTTTTTAATGTAACAAAATATTTTAGAAATTAGGGGCGCAATGAGAGCTATGACTAAGATAACACATACAAAGTATATGCAGATCAGTTCAGGTGCCTTATCCGCATTGAAGGTCGTCTGCAATGGACCTCCAGTCTACTCTATCTCTTGTCTCAATGGACCTCCAGTGTACTCTATCTCTTGCCTCAATGGACCTCCAGTGTACTCTACCTCTTGCCTCAATGAACCTCCTGTGTACTCTTTATCTTGCCTCAATGGGTCTCCAGTGTACTCTATCTCTTGCCTCAATGGACCTCCAGTGTACTTTATCTCTTGCCTCAATAGATCTCGTCTACTGTATCTCTTGCCTCAATGGACCTCCAGTGTACTCTATCTCTTGCCTCAATGGACCTCCAGTGTACTCTATCTCTTGCCTCAATGGACCTCCAGTGTACTCTATCTCTTGCCTCAATGGACCTCCAGTGTACTCTATCTCTTGCCTCAATGGATCTCCAGTGTAATTTATCTCTTGCCTCAATGGATCTCTAGTGTACTCTATCTCTTGCCTCAATGGATCTCCAGTGTACTCTCTTGTCTCAATGGATCTCCAGTGCACTCTATCTCGTGCGGTAATTGTGCACTCTAAGAGGCTTTCTCCAGTACATCTCCTGAAGGTATTCCTCCACTTAGAACGTATCTGCCTCTTGAACGACTGCCTTCTACCCTAACCTCCAGTATGGTATTAAACAAGGAGGTATGTCTTGTTATATGACCAAAATAATGTAACTGTCTAACCCTGATTTCGGGCATTGATTCTCTTTTCACCCCCAACCTTTCCAGTGCCTTTATTTCCAAGAAATGCGACTCAATCTTCTAAATACCCACATTTCGAAGGCTCCAATTCTCTTTTCCAACTTGTTATACATTGTCCATATTTCTGCGCCATAAATTAGTGACGAGTATACATAACATCTGACAATTCTCATTTTCAAGATCTAATTTAAGTGTTTGAATATCAGTATGTGTCACATGTTACCGAATACCATCTTGGCTATACCTATTCTCTTTCTGATTTTCTTTTTCACAGCTGCCATCTTCCGTTATTAAATGACTTAGATAGGTGAAACTCTGTACCGGTTCAAGTAGTTGATCTTTTATTTTTATCTGCAGACATGGTTTCTTGTCCCTTTTCCCAATTATCATAGTCTTTGTTTTCTTTGTGTTTATGTCTAATCCCAACTATTGACTTAATGTGCATATTGTTGTCACAAGCTTCTGTAATTCTTGCTCACTTTTTGCCATAAAAACTGTATCATCCGCGTATCTTAGATTGTTCATGTGTAACTCATTAGACTAATTCTTCTAAAGTCTGAACATTCTGTTGCATGAGGTGTTATAAACGTAGATGTTTTCAGATATGTAGGTAAGCATCCAGTATTGAATATGTCTTTACACAGACCAGTAAGTAAATCTATACCAAATTCCTCTATGGCCTCTATCATTTAAATGTTTATGGAGTTCGACCCTGTTGTTTTTCCTTTTCTCATAGTTTTTTTATCACATTTACCATCTCTGATCTTAAGATGCTGGGTGGGTCTTTCATTATCATATGTTGATGTTTTGGCTCCGCGAATGTCCTCAAAAAGCTCCCTTGTATATTCCGCCCATCTGTTGTCATTCTCATCCATCAAAATGGCATCATTCTTATCTTGGATGCATCCCCCTTCTTTTTTACCTTGCATTTTTCTTCCAACCACTGCTCTTTGGCCAGCCTGCACATTGTACGTATCTCTTTGTGTAGTGATGAATATGCGGGAGTGTTAGCCTCCTTTCTATCTACCATTTTAATTAAGATGTCATGTCATCCATTCTTGGTTTTCCAAAGTTCTTTATCAGGCAACGATTTATTTGCTACCTAGATACTGGTTATTATACGTTCCTATTTAGTGTTCATTCTCCGCTCTGTGTTTCCTTCCTTGTCCTTTGATTGTAAGTTTTCATACACCTTCTTTACTGCTACCTGGTACTTTTACCGAATATCTGGTTGTTTTAGCTCTGACCTGTCTTTATTAAGTGTTTTTGTCCCTCTACACTCTGTTTATTTAGTTGTAAATGCACTTTCCTACAAACTGGATTGTGGTCTGAATTGATGTCTGCTCCTGGGTATGTCTTGGTATTTATTTTACAATATTTCTGAATCTGTGCCTGATCATTAAAAAAAAAATTGATTTCTTGTCCTATCACCTGAACTTGTCCATGTATATAATTTTCTAATAGTGTTAAAAAAAGGTATTACAAATACTAAGCTTATTTTCCTATTAGAATTGTATCAGTCTTTCTCCTCTTTCATTCTTTGTTTCAATTCCATATTTTCCCACGTTGTTTTAATAATTTCCTTTTCCTACCTTAGCATTCATGTCGCCTATAGCAACTAGAATATATGTTGAAGCGACTATGTTAAGTAACTCCTTTACGTCTTCATAATATTAATCTAATTGCTCTTCAATGTAATCTGAGGTTGGTGCATATGTTTGTAAAATGGACACATTAAATGGCATAGCTCTAATTTTCAAAAGCATCGTTCGATCGTCACGTGTCCAGTATCCACATATATATTTTTCTCATTTTTTCTTTAATAATCCACCGACACCTCTTATATGTACAGCCAACAGATTAATCGAATCATTAGAACCAAACTTTTCGCTATTTTCTGAGGAAGATGAACCCTAATATGGCCGCATGAGCAGGAAACGTCTTTCTTCACTGAGTCTTCTTTGTCATCGGTTGCGTAATGTGTATCTTTTTTTTTTTGCAATTTCTAAAATAGCCAGTAATAATGTGTGCCCTACTTCGTCTCATTCTATAAGTGCACGTCGTGGATCTTTTAATAGCATTTTTGCTACGCCTTCAGTACGGTGTGCAAAACAGTTATACAAATAACCGGCAATGATAACTGAGAAATGGTGATATAACACGACATGAAACTCAGGTCCCAGATGAGCACAATTGTGGCCATTAACTTGTTTGCTTCCGCAATTATCAAATTTCTGGTACGATTCTGAAGTAGTCTACTGGTGCAGGAAAGCAAAGACCAGATCTGTCTAATGATAGCACATACAGACAAATGTACACGCATATAATGGGATTCTCCTAGCAGACAGAATGTATCTGACCTTCATAGAGAGAATAATTCTGAACTTAAAAAGCAAATATTCGCATTTCAAAAATAAAAAAGGGTCTTAACATCATCATATCGCATGTTTTCAGGAAACAGAGCTGATGAAATCACATCTACCTTATCCTGACAGCAGACCAAGGAGAGTTTGATAAATAAACGAAACGTAATTCTGTAATCTGTGATCCCATTCTTCTTCTTTTTCTTCTTCTTCTTCTTCTTCTTCTTCTTCTTCTTCTTCTTCTTCTTCTTCTTCTTCTTCTTCTCCTACTACTACTTCTTCATTTTCGTCTTATGTTCTTATTCTTATTATTCGTATTCGTCTTCTCCGTCATCGTTATTCATGAAAAGGACATTATGACATTGCGGTGTGGTATGCTGCGACACCCTGGTCTTTAGACCCGACTCTTTCGGTTTCAGCACGACATTTTTGTGACCAGGTTTGACTTTCCTGTTTCCATAGCTGCCACTTGGAGACAGATTAAGGTCTTGGTCTGTTTAGGCTCTCTGACACTGAGAAAAGCAGCCAGGCATGACTCACTGGCTGCTGCCAACCCATTCGCTGCTGCCAACTCATTCGCTGCTGTAAACTGATTCGCTGCTGTCAACTGATTCGCTGCTGTCAACTGATTCGCTGATGTCAACTGATTCGCTGCTGCGTCTTCGGCTTCGTCCTGCTATCCGATCAGGTATGTCAAATGCCAGATGTCATGCTGTTGAAATTGTGAGCTCTTGTCTTGTCATTTTTCATTTGCTGAAGATCAGATTGGAAACAGCTGAAGCTGAACAACATACAAGTCCTTCAATATTTGTTAGAGCGAGACCGAATTCCTCTAATCGTTGCAAACAGAAAAGGCCCACTGATTCCTTGCCTGCATGTCGTAAGAGGCGGCAAGATATTGTTGTCTATGAGGTTTGCAACTCCCTATGTTAAGTCTATTGCTATCCAACAGCAGTGTCAATGACTGGAATCCGGATTTCCTAAAAGTTGGCTAGGTTATGCAGTGTCTGACAGACCAATGCTCAACACTGAACAACGGGTCGTGAATGAATACGGCGAAATACGATGTGGTACATAAGCCATTTCAGCAGCAGATTATAAAAAGTTAACGTAGAGCAATAAAATAAATTTTGTTGTAAACATATTTAGTGATAATGTCAGATATATAGGCAGTGCTGTCTTTATTACATTAATTATTTTGGTCATCCACGTTTAAGGAATTGAATGGATGCTTCCACTTGTTTGGTCATAAATAATAAAGTGAGGAGTGGGACACATCCTTAACAAGACACTGTCGTCAAGAATGAGGTGCTACGGACTTTATCAGACCGAGAAGGGGCTTTTATTTTGTAGTGGGGTGGACTATTCCCTTACTCACTGACTTGTCTTCATTATAGTGTGTCAAGTATCCATTTACATCTGGGAATACTATATCATGTTGAGATCGAGGACTGAATCCTCCACCCTTGTCGTGACAAGCAAGCGTTCTAACCACTCTGCTGCGATGGCAATTACACATATCTTCTAAAAAATGCAGTACAATGAAGTCTTTAACACTTTATCCGCGACAGCAGAATATGCTATGGGACAACTTTTACCTTTACAAGAACATAGAATATTAAATCATTGATACCGATATATGTAACACTAGCATGTGAATATCGATTCTACATTTGAACGGGAAGAAATGCTAGTAGCAATCATTATCGAAATGGCAAATGTGGTCTGTCATCAGAAATCATACACGGATCAGCAGATAAGAAAATGATGCAATACGCACAAGAATAGAATACGCGCTCCAATCGACGAACTCGTTCACTATGGAGTTCTACTGACCGACGCCATCAATTATTTTCTTTCATTTAACGAGTTACCAGAATGATAGAAAAGTGTACTTACATAGAGAGATGGATTGTCCTCCTAACTTTTAAGGTGTATGTGTGTGTGTGGGGCGGTTGGGGAGAGGGTGAAAGAGGGTAGTAGGGGAGTGGGGAGGAGTAGACACAGTTTCTAATTTGGAAGGCTTAGGATAGTTTGGCGTTTTAAAAAATCGGAAACTGAAGACCCATAAAACTAATCACTCCTAAACGTATTACTATAATTAATATATTAATGAAACCACCCAGACCTAAATATATCACTATCAATAATATGTTAATAACCAAACTTAACGTAACTTAACTTAACGTATTTATACTGGTTTAGAAGACTCTTCAGAATCTGTATACAACCAGTTTAATTTACATTACCTTGCTTTTATTATTAAATTCATTATTTGTCCATGACTCCACTACTTCCTGTGGCAATGCATTCCACGCATTCACCACTCTCTGACTAACAAACTATTTCCTAATATCTAATCTGGACCTTTCTTTTGTAGCAAATGCCCTCTTTTTCTTGTAGGTGGTTGTATTTTGAAAACAAATTTATTAAAGTCTAATTTATCCGTTGCTCTGATCATCTCAACTTAACTTAACTTAATGTCTTTATACTGGTTTAGAAGACCATGCAGTGTCTGTATACAACCAGTTTCATGTACATCACATTGCTCTAAAAGCTATGAGCATCCAATGTATTCTTAAATGCATTAACTGCATTCCTCTGATCATCTTATAAACCTGTATTAAGTCACCACAAATTCTTCTTTCTTCTAGACACTGTAGGCCGGTTTTTCTGTGTCTTTCCTCATAACTGTAATTCTAGAATCCTACTATCAGTTTTGTCGCTTTTTTGGGTATTATTTCCAGCATGTTTATATCACCTCTATGATAAGGACTCCACACCTGAACACAGTACTCCAATCTAGGTCCAACTAATGCTTTATATAGTTTGACTATCACTTCCTTGCTCCTATGTTTAATATGTCTTTTTATCATACCTAACATTGCATTTGCCTTTTTTACTGCTACCTGAATTTGCTCCCTCACCTTACCTGTATGAACTATTATAACCCCTAGGTCCCTTTCCTTATCTATCTTTCTAATATTGTTCTCTCCCATTCTGTAATTATGTTCCATATTGGATCTACCAATGTGGATGACTGTACATTTAACTACATTAAACTCCATTTGCCAGATTGCAGACCATTCTCGAATGTTATCTAAATCCGACCTCAATATATCCACTTCCGCTTTAGATGAGACACTACTGCATAGTTTTGTGTCACCAGCAAATTTTGCAATCATAAATCCCATACCAATGTCCAAATCATTTATATATATCAAGAACAAAATTGGTCCCAAAACTGAGCCCTGTGGCACTCCACTTTTTACTTCATACCACTCAGAGTGCACCTTATTTATGTCCACCCTCTGCCTTCTTCCCGTTAACCAATGCTCAATCTATTTGGCAACGTCCCCACCTATTCCATGTGATTTTAACTTTCTAAATAATCTTTGATGAGGTACTCTATCAAAGGCTTTTCCAAAATCTAAATAAATAACACCCACTGGCTCCCCTTTATCTATCATTTTAGTAACCTCCTCCATGAATTCTGATAGATTTGTTAACCACGATCTTTCTCTAGTAAACTCATGCTGACTATTTCTGATTAGATTAAACTTGTCTAAATGCATTACAATGTTTTCTTTTATTATTGACTCTAACAATTTACAGACTGTGCTCGTTAATCTCACCGGTCTATTAATTGCTGGATCTGATTTTTTGCCCTTTTTGAATAATGGGATCACTCCTGCATCTTTTCAATCCCGTGGAACAATCCTATTTGCAAGTGATTGGAAACATAATATAACCAAAGGTTTTGCTAGTTGGTCTTTAATTTCCTACAGCAATTTTGGATGAATACCATCTTGACCTGGACATTTATTCACTTTCAATCCCTCCAATTAAAAAACAAACACATTTCCTCTCGAATACAGATTGATCTTAATCCCGCTGTATCCATGTCTCTTTGAAAAATATCTATTGGCTATGTGATCTTGGAGCAGTCCTCTTTTTTGTAAACTGTGCTAAAGTACTGAATGAGTAGATTAGCTGCCGCTCTATTCTCACTTCAT
Organism: Ariolimax columbianus; assembly: GCA_036924085.1. Taxonomy (NCBI): domain Eukaryota; kingdom Metazoa; phylum Mollusca; class Gastropoda; order Stylommatophora; family Arionidae; genus Ariolimax; species Ariolimax columbianus. Next base: position 13,984,961 of record JAVGWX010000001.1, read on the forward strand.
ATTTGTCCGGTGCTGTCTATGAGAGTACCTACTTTGTCTTTCGCTCTTTGTTTATTTCTAACATAAGAAAAGAAGCTTTAACTATCAGTTTTTTTTACGAAGTCTAATTTTGCTGTTTAATTCACTTTTTGAGCTTGGTTCTTGTCCAAATATATTATTTGTTTCTTTTGATTTACCTGGCTCTCTATATTTTGTCCATGTTTTATTTTTAGCTATTCTACCTTTAACTACAAATCTAGTTGTCCACTTTTTACACTTGGGGTTTATCTCCCTAGACGGAACACATTCCACTTTTAGCTTTTCTAGAACTGTTTTAAATCTCTCCCATTAATTCAACATCTTTTCTTCCGACAATATCTTTCCAGATTATGTGTCTCGCTACCTCTTGTATCCTCTTAACATCTGCCGTAGAGAAATCGAATGTTCGCGTGTTTATGTTTACTTCTTTCCTTGCTATAAGATCGGATCGGATGATTTAATGGTCACTTGAGCTAAACAGTTCCCCAACGGTAACGTTTTCAATCATATTTTCCCCTGTAGTAAAAACTAGGTCGAATGTGTTTTTGCCAGTGGTGGCTGTTTCTACATGTTGAATTACAAAATTGTCAGTTATGCACTTAACAGAAGGTTTTTACTCTACAAGTGCTTCTGCTAAAGCCCATTTTATTTCTGGGAAGTTGAAATCCTCCATAAATAATAATTTCCCTTCACTTGCCTTTGCTATGCTACTAATCAGCTCTTCATCATCCTCTTCTTGACTTGATGGACATCAGTAGCATACTCCAATCATTATTTTTGCACCCCCACTTTCTATTTCTCCCCATACACTTTCATTTATGTTGCCAGATGAAAAATCATTTTTGATCGTTATATTAACTGAATGTATACAGTATGATGGCGACCAAGCAACAGCTGCTCTCATGGTCTGGGATATTCGTGTGGTTTGTTCGTTCCACTTCATGTGTGGGGCGCGGTGTTGTTTGACGATCATTTTCTAGCACATCCTACGCTATTCACGTGAAGCCTATGTGTGTAAATTTCATCGGAATTCGGAGATTCACCATCTGTTCTTCATGTGTAATAGAATACGCGTTGTTGGATAGGACGTCACTACGGATTGCGCACTGTCCTTGGTTGGTGTGCACGACCTGCTTGAAATTGCGTGCCATGACCGGAAGGTGTAAGGTGTGCTCATGCTTGGCGCCGCATTCCAGTGGCGCTGAGGTCGGCTAGCTCTTCCCTGGAAGAGTGAATAGTGAAATTAGTAGCCTGCCGATTAAAGTGAGCTCACAAGCCAACCTCACCTTCTCGTGGTACACACTGGGCAACTAGAACCGTGAGGCTCTAGGCTAACGAGGCAATGGCTCGCCTGGGGGGAGGGGATTCTTGAGGTTAATTGCAGATGTTGGCCCACCGCAGCTTGGAGAGGAGATGGGCGCCGCCAGGTGATTTCAAGCTTAAGAATCACACATGAGGACAAAAGCGAAATCTATTATACCGGATCGGTCGCAGCCCGGGTCAACAAGGACCGCGCCTACCGTCCCACACCAGGGCGGAGGTGTTAAGTATGCGACTGGTGATACCATAAGACTCAGTAGAGATGATTTTATTCTGGGCACTTGGAATGTTAGAACTCTCAGAGCAATTGGGAAAATAAAAGAACTGACCCATGAGATAGATAGATACCACTGGAATGTGCTTGGAATATGTGAAGCGCGTTGGAAAAATTTAGGACAACACACCGCAGAAGAAGGTCACAAGTTTTATTACAGTGGAAGACCTGACAAACACCTTCGTGGTGTCGGAATACTGGTGCACAAAGACACAGCCTGTTGTGTATTGGGTTGCCGTCCAGTATCAAGCTGATTGCTCAGTATACGACTAAATGCTAAGCCCTTCAATGTCACGGTGATACAATGCTATGCGCTTACCTCAGATTACCAGGACAGCGAGGTTGAGAGCTTCTACAAGGACTTGCAGGCTTTGGTGAACGAGATACCGAAGAAGGATATACTGGTGGTACAGGGAGATTGGAATTCCAAAATTGGCGAAAACATGGTACGTGACTGGAAAGGCACAAGATAAATTAGACTATAACAAGTTTTTTAAAATATAGCCACCTACAATAACACGAGGGCATAGCTACAAGCTGACTAAAGAGAGGTCCAGGTTAGATATTAGGAAATATTGTTTTAGTCAGAGAGTGGTGTCTGCTTGAAATGCATTGCCAGTGGAGGTAGTAGAGGCAGGGACAGTTAATGCATTTAAGAATAAACTGGATGCGCACAGCTTTTAGAGCAAGGTGATATAAATGTAACTGGTTGTATACAGACTCTGCAGGGTCTTCTAAACCAGTATAAAGACGTTAAGTTAAGTTAAGTTATGTGGAGCATATGGAAATGTGACCACAAACGATAGAGGACTGAGACTTCTGGAATTTGCGTATTACAATAAGCTGATAGCAGCGAATACGCTGGGACCACATACAATGTTGATACGGTGGACGTAGCACAGCCCAAATAGTACGCTTCATAGTCAAATAGACTATATTTTGGTCCAACGGAGATTCAGATCTAGCGTCAATAGCGCCCGGACAAGAAGTTTCCCAGGGGCCGATATAGGGAGCGACCACGACTTAGTGCTGATGACCATGCATCTCAAACTAAAGAAAGTTCTGAAAAGAGAGATATCTAGACTGAGATTTGACTTGGAGAAGTTGAAGTGCCCGGATGTAGTGGAGACCTTTGGAGCGGTGATGGGGGGACGATTCGCACCTCTCTTGGTTCTAAACGAGGAGGCAGATGTTGAGACGATGATTGAAGCCTTGAATTCGGCATTAATCTCCACGGCATCTGAGGTTCTAGGTAGGTACAGGATTAAGAAGAAAGCTGGATTTATGTGACAAGAGACGACAAATGAAGAGAGCTAAGAAAACACTAAATGGGATTCAGCGATATCGAGAGATAAATGGAAACATAACGGCCAAGATGAAACAGGCCAAGGTGGAATGGATAACGGCTCAGTGCGCAGATATCGGGAGCATATCAATTAGTCAAGGACTTAGTAAGACCTGTACAAAGTCGAAATACAACGATTCAGGACAAGAGTGGCAAATGTCTCACAGAAGCTCAAGACATTCGTGAGCGCTGGACAGAGTACTGCTCGTAACTATATTAGCATGAAGGTCGAGGTGACCCAAGCAATTATATGTCTCCTGCAGTGAGTCTGATTGAGGAAAATCAAACGATAACAAGGGAAGAAGTATATGAAGCCGTGCAAATGCTGAAGAGAAGGAAGGCTGTAGGTGTGGATAATATTTCTGCAGAGCTCCTACAAGTGCGAGGTGAGGCGACAATTAATACCCTGACATGCATCTGCAATAGAATTTGGCAAACAGGAGAGTGGCCATGCTGGACAAAATCAGTCATTATACCACTGCCTAAATCAGGAAACCTAAATATGTGTCAGAACTATCGAACAATCAGTCTGATAAGTCGTCCAAGTAAAGTTCTCTTGAGAATTATACTTAACAGACTGAAACCACAGGCGGAGAGTATCCTTGCAGAAGAATAAGCGGGCTTTCGAGCGGGAAGGAGTACCATTGAGCAGATATTTAATCTTCGGCTACTGAATGAGAAGTACTCAGAGTATCATCAACAACTCTACCATGCTTTCATTGACTTTAGAAAGGCGTTTGACAGAGTGTGGCTTGCGGTGCTATGGTCAACAATGACGCATTATAAGTTCAACAGTGATATTGTGAGGGTAATTGCAAACCTTTATCAGCAGGCGACAAGCGCAGTCTCGGTAGAGGGAACGCTAGGCGATTGGTTCCGTACGACGGTGGGTGTGAGACAGGGATGTATACACTCTTCAATATATTCTTGAAGAGAATAACGGAGACGACCTTAAAAGGACATGTTGGCACGGTTAAATTATGTGACAGGCTTATCACAAACTTCCGCTTTGCTGATGATATTGATGTATTGGCAGGCACATAAAGGGAACTCCAGCAGTTGATTGGTAGATTGGATAGAACGGCCGTGAGTTTTGGTATGGAAATAAATGCAGATAAAACAAAGCTCATGACCAATAACGTAGCAGGGTTTCAATCTGTAATAGAGGCGAATGGGCAGGAACTTGAGGTGGTGAAACGTTTCAAATATCTGGGATCATTGATCAGCGAAGAGGGATCGAAGCCAGAGGTAATTGCAAGAATAGCACAAACAACAGCGGCGCTGACTCGGATGAAACCTATATGGCAAGACAAGCGACTCGACCTCGGCATAAAAATCCGACTAATGCGCTCTTTGGTGCTATCAATATTTCTGTATGCCTGCGAGGACCTGGACCATTACAGCAGATATCCAGGGCAGGATACATGCAATGGAAATGAGGTGCTATAGAAAACTCCTAAATGTTACATAAATGATCGTGTCACGAACGTAGAAATCCGTCAGAGAGTTGAAGACGCTATTGGTCCTTTTGAAAATCTGTTCACAGCTATGGGCTACTTACGTAAATATATTTAATAACAACGGTATTTTGTATACATTTTGCAAAGATATTTATTTTGTTCTGTGCACGGTACAAAACATAAGAATTGACGGAGTCCCTGAAACCGTTTGTTTGTTTCCACTGAAATTTGGTAGAGTGACTTATGGGTATTTATGAAAGACCTTGGATGACTGGGATGTAGCCTGCACACAGCAGATTTGGCCCCCCTTATTTATAAAACACATAACTCTCAGCATCAAGATGAAATAAGGATCAGACTCAGAGAAGATATAACAACTGACCCGATAACAACTGCAATGAGGTAGATGATACGTAATATATTGTTATATTTATATGAAAGGAAACCAAATGATGTTTTCATTGAAAGAGATCACTGAAAGATGAAACAAATGATGTTTTCATTGAAGGATACCAATGGAAGATCGATTTCAAATAATACTGTCACGGAAGCAGATCAACTTAAGTTGGAAAACAAATAATGATTTCATGGAAACAGATCAAGAAAAGGTGGATAAATAAATAATTATTTCATGGAAGGGGATCAAGAAAAGGTTGGTAAACAAATGATGTGTTCACGGAGCGTGGGAAACGAAAAATACATAAAAAAATATCAATAAAGACCATCTAAACGTGAAGAACAGTTGATGTTTTTATGGAAGGTGAGCATTGAAAGACAGGAGCGCTAATAAAATAATTTTTCTATTCAGATCAGTCTTTGCGACCTCCCGTCATTGTGTCATCAGACCTCGACTAGATCACCCATTATTGTTGACTGAAGGCGGTGTATTCTAAAAGTGATATAATCTTTGACATAATATGACGAATAAGTTCGCATGATCTCCCCCACTGTTAACGTTAACTTACTTTCTTACTGTCCTTGTCCCAGGCACTACGTCACCACACATTATTCTTTCAGTATTCAGCGACATGGATTGTCCTAATGTTGCCACTCAGTAGGTCGTCCATACGGCAAGTATTCTGGAGGTTTGGGCAGATCATCAGGTAGTCTTGGTGTTGTGTTGCTCCTCATTCGTTCCTCTGTATCCCCATATTTTTAAGTGTTTCCTGCATAGTGATACACCAGTACGAAGTCCATTTAGTGACGTCCATGTTGCGTAAGTCAGGTGATGTCAAGGCTCAGGTTCCTTCCGTTACTCCATGCATGGTATCTGCGTCAGCTGCTCTTTCCATCTTTCAATGCGGCGTTTTCCAGGACTAGTCTGTGAGGTCAGGGTTGATTATAAGAAACGTCGTCTGGATTGTAGGCCTGTGAACTGCACCAGATGTCCAAACAAATGGTGCCTTGTGACGTTTTAATGTTTCTCTATTTCTATCTCTGACGCGACAATTATTCGTCTCTCAAGTGGCGCTATGCCGATTATAAGGTACATTTTCTCAGTAGGTATAGATCTTAGGCATCCACTGTCTATCCGGACTGTTTCATTCATTGCTGTATCAATAAGTTTGACACGTGCTGAGTTCTTCCAGACTGACGCGGCGTACTCAGCTACGGAGACACACAGGGCGAGTGCTGATGCTTTGAGAACATCTGGCTTTTCTCTCCACGTTGTAACTTTCAGTTTTCCTATGATACCGTTTCCCGCGTGTATTTTCTGTTTTGTCTCTTAGCAATGTACCGCAGAGGACAGCGTTCTATCCAACTTTACCCCCACGTATTTGTGAGCGTTGCTATGTTTCAGCTCATGTCCTCGCCATTTGATCTGTAGCTTTCTTCTCTGTTTCTGAGATATGTTTTAACGTTTGACCTGTGTCTTTTTTCATCTCAAGATTTCGGCACATATTCTGTTATCACTTTATTCGACGTCCCATCTCCACGCCCTTGACAACTAATCTTCATTTATGTTATGTCTGCTATTATTGTTGTTTATTAAACTGTATTCTATCCGCTTAGATTGGATAGCCATTATCTATTGTTCTGTACGTGATTACCTGGCTGTGATGTACACATTCAAATCGCCTCAATACTTCTTGTCTTCCTGGCAAAAAATAATAGTAAAGTCTCTTTTGCTATTCAGTTGAGTTTGTGTCACTTCCACTGTGAGATTGCGTGATCCATTCTAACTATAATCCCATTGGGTTAGAATCGTTAGTCAAGTCGATGGTTGTGCAAAATAGCACGTACATGTTAAAACTGTACAGTAACTGTTTAAACAAACACATGATTGGCTGTTTCTAAATGTCGTTCGTTCGATATATGAACACGTGGTTGACGGTGGAGTTGGTGGTGGGGTAGGTGGCGGGGTAGGCTGTTGGGGAAGAGGTGGGGTAGGTTGTTGGGGAACAGGGGGGGTAGATTGTTGGGGAAGAGGTGGGGTAGGTGGCGGGGTAGGTTGTTTGCGAAGTGGTGGGGTAGGTTGTTAGGGAAGAGGTGGGGTAGGTTGTTGGTAGGGCGGTTGGGTAGGTGGCGGGGTAGGTTGTTGGGGAAGTGGTGGGGTAGGTGGCAGGGTAGATTGTTGGGGAAGTGGTGGGGTAGGTGGCAGGATAATTTGTTGGTAGGGTGGTGGGGTAGGTGGCAGAGTAGGCTGTTTGGGAAGTGGTGGGAAAATTGGCAGGGTAGGTTGTTGGAGAAGTGGTGGGGTAGGTTGTTGGTAGGGCGGTTGGGTAGGTGGCGGGGTAGGTTGTTGGTAGGGTGGTGGGGTAGGTGGCGGGGTAGGTTGTTGGTAGGGTGGTGTGGTAATTGGTGGAGTAGGCTGTTGGAGAAGAGGTGGGGTAGGTGGCAGGGTAGGTTGTTTGGGAAGTTGTGGGGTAGGTGGCGGGGTAAGTTGTTGGTAGGGTGGTGTGGTAGTTGGCGGGGTAGGCTGTTAGGGAAGAGGTGGGGTAGGTGGCAGGGTAGGCTGTTTGGGAAGTAGTGGGGTAGGTGGCGGGGTAGGCTGTTTGAGAAGTGGTAGGTTAGGTGGCAGGGCGGGTTGTTGGGGAAGTCGAGTGGTAGGTGGCAGTGTATGCTGTTTGGGAAGAAGTGGGGTAGGTTGTTGGTAGGGTGGTGTGGTAGGTGGCGGGTAGGCTGTTGGGGAAGTGGAGGGGGGTAGGTGGTGGAGTAGGTTGTTTGTAGGATGGTGGGGTGAAATGTGATATTGAGATATGTCGTGGTGTGGGTGGTGTCGATATATTGAAAAGTAGGGTGTAGGAATATGTAGTGTGTCAGCAGGTTGAAGAAATTAAGGATGTAGGGATTGGAGAATGTTTATAAATATTAAAGGTGTAACAATCTGTCGTGTATGAGATGTGTTATTGTTCATTAATTCCTTGTAAAACGTGTTGTTGTCCTCTATCATACCAAACATATGGCATTGTTCATAGAGCTTTTGGTCTGAACTAGAAGGCGAATTCACGCTAATTCCGCTCCGGCATACGCAGAGTGGGGAGTATTGAATGTCGTCAGTTAGAAAGTTTATACATTTTAGCGGTAAGACCAGACCAGACTGTGATTCATCATTTATCGTTTGGTCTCTGTGTGGCGGGATGCCTATTCTTGTTCCTGTCGTACATGAAGCTCAACCAGAGACTCCTTGATCTAATAAAAACGTATATACCGATACGGAATTCTTACAAAGTTTATCCAAAAGCAAGAACTGCTGCATTTGAGGAAGTTTCAGAAATGCCATACACTTTTGTAGTTGAGGAACTGTTAGAGATGTCATACACTGTGGCAGATGGGGAAAACTATTAAAGATGTCATACACTGTGGCAGATGGGGAAAACTATTAAAGATGTCATACACTGTTGGAGATGGGGAAACTATTAAAGCTGTCATACACTGTTGCAGTAGGGGAAACTATTAAAGATGGCATACACTGTGGCAGATGGAGAAACTGTTAAAGATGTCATACACTGTGGCAGATGGGGAAAACTATTAAAGATGTCATACACTGTTGGAGATGGGGAAACTATTAAAGCTGTCATACACTGTTGCAGTAGGGGAAACTATTAAAGATGGCATACACTGTGGCAGATGGAGAAACTATTAAAGATGGCATACACTGTTGCAGTAGGGGAAACTATTAAAGATGGCATACACTGTTGCAGTAGGGGAAACTATTAAAGATGTCATACACTGTTGCAGTAGGGGAAACTATTAAAGATGGCATACACTGTGGCAGATGGAGAAACTATTAACGCTGTCATATTCTAAAGTTGTCAGCTTCACGTGGTAATGTGGCTGGCTCGACGTCTAACTGCAGTATCTTCCCTAAGATTATAACGATATGTCTATTTTGATACATCTGGGTAAACATAGGCGTGCTACAATGAGATGACTAACCAGTTCACTTTGCTACAAGACCTGCACTCTCTGAGCACAGCAAATCTAAGGATTAAAAGTGGGCGAAGAATAACATTAACGCCATATATTTCACAACTTGCTAGTGGCTCAGCTAACGAGCACTCGGGATGTCAAACCTGGGAGATTCGGTGGTCTCTTCCTACTGTGTGAACAGTTTCAGCATCCTTATTGGTGTCAAGAGATTTCATTGTTTGTTTTTTCGTTATGGAAATGAATTTTAAAGAACCTAGTTAATTTTAAGCGTTTAACTTGGTAAGTAAAGACAATAAACAGGAATACTGTGTATGTATCGTCTTGTTGACACTTTGGTTCACCTTATCTCGTTACTTCTTCTTCTGTAGGCTTTGTGGGCGTTGGCTGCTCCGCTCTTTGTTGCACATAATCAACTTTCATGTTTTTCATATTTAACCCTCTCTCTCTCTCTCTCTCTCTCTCTCTCTCTGTGTGTGTGTGTGTGTTCTTATCTTCCAACTCGTTACTCCACGTCTTTATATGCAAACTCTAATTCTACTTATGACCTTTTCCGTTCTCTCATTTTCGTTATATCTTCCGGCGCATACAGTCACGTCTTCATGTCTATGCTCTCAGTCTCTTTACGGCCTCTTTCTTTCTCTCCTTCTCTCACTACAGCTACATTTTCTGCGCTTACGTTTACGGCGTCATGTTGGCACCATCAATTGTGTAGTGACCTTTATCTTTCGCTCACTCTCTCTCACCCTTTATATGTTCAAGCTCATACCTTTATGCATTCATGACCATGCTGTTAGCCTTCATAAGACCTCTGCCTCTCCATTTGTCTCTTTTTGTCTTTCACTCTCTCTCGAGTTTACATTGGTCAAATCTTCTATGCCCATTTCTTCACTATCCAGTCCAGCCCTGTCTAATCCAATCCAGTCGCCCAGTACTGTCCAATCCATTCCATTGCCATGGTGAAGTTAAGCCGTCGGCGTGGATCAAGTATGGTGTGTCGGTTCTTAAAAGGCCCTGTTGTTGAAGATTTGGTCTTATGCCATACATCCACCTACCGCGATGTCTCTCTGGTGTCATGTAGGCCGAACCTCTTGTGTTATAACCGCGCATTGTAAATCGATCAAGTCTCATTCTCCTAAGATGACAGAACAAATTATTTTCTGTTTTGAATTTCATTCAACTGAGGGACAGTTCCCACCATATCTCTACAGGCCTGTAGCATAATGAACTGGTTAGTCATCTCATTGTAGCACGCTCACAACACCGATGACTTTCCATAGTCGGTCCACTTCACTAATTGTTTAAAGAGAATAAGGATCAAGTCTGACCTTGACACTGACAGCATAGCGCTGGTCGAAATAAACTGTTTATCAGTCGCTGTTTAGTTGTCAAGCTGAGGTTCCGGTGTTTAATAAGTGGAGACAATTGGTAATTTACAGGAAAGTCTCTCTATAACATCGTGCTTCTATTCCTCTGTCAAGCCTTCTAAAATCTGAGAAACTACTATCTAGATATTTGAACGTCCAGGATAGATATCGTTTACGCTGTGCTAATACTAATAGATACTGTCTTTCATGCATTATTTTTCATATGATATATGTCACAGGTTGTGGCAAGCCTTTCCATATGATTCTGATATGTCACATGGAGTGACAAACACTTTCACATTATATATTTCACAGGTTGTTACAAACACTTTCTCATTATATATTTCACAGGTTGTGACCCGCCTTTTCAAAGTAAATATTTCGCAGATTGTGACCAGGGCTAATATGTTTTATATATTTTTCACCTGTTATGACAAACCTTTTCATATGTTCTTTAATGCAGCTTCATCTTCGTATATAAACCTTTGGTCGTCGGCAAAATTAGTTCTTGCATTGAGTAGGTAACATTTCTGGAGTTGCAGCTTGGACGGTTTCTGTTGCTATTCTGCCCGTGCAAATGGTGAGCAACACTGGGCATTGTACGCCTACGCTGCGCTTATTTTAAAATATGTTGTTCTATCAATCTTTCTTATATTTGTACATATCGTGTAATATTCTACACGTCCACCTTTCTCAATTCATATATCTCTCCTTCTCTCTTTCTCCCTCACTTTTCTCTCTCTGTCACTCTTCAGTTTATATCGGTCAAGTACTTCACATATATTCCCATACATTCTCTTTATATCATTCTCAGCCAAGTCCTGCACGGCCAAACTGTCCATACACTCTTTTTCTATCATTCTCAGCCAAGTCCTGCACGGTCAAACTGTCCATACACTCTTTTTCTATCATTCTCAGCCAAGTCCTGCACGGTCAAACTGTTCATACACTCTTTTTCTATCATTCTCAGCCAAGTCCTGCACGGTCAACTTGTTCATGTAAAGTTATACCCTCGATATATCTTTCTGTCTCTCTATGTCCATTCGACCACGCTATATTGGTCAATTTTTTCTTGTATATTCCATAATCCTCTTCTCTGAAGGCCTCCCTCTCTCCCATTTACATCTTTCACCACGTGTCTTTGTGTCTTCTTCCATACTCTCTTCTTATCGCATTCTTAGACAATTCCCTCATTGTCATCAATTGTTTTTAGCAAACTCCTGATACATGTAGTATCTTACATATTTGTGCGAATAAGTGGCAGAGTGATTAAATCGTCTATCGCTGCGGAGATGTTTGAGTTCAGTGACTGTATGTGCTTGGCACCGTGTAGACATTTATTAGGCAAACCTGTGAATTTGTCTGCAAGTAATGAACTAATACTTTTAAATCTTAGGCAATATTATCATGTACATAGGAATGTTAACAACCATTCCCCTTCACCACCAAGGTTTTTGCATGAAATAACTTCAGATACTGTTTTGTCATCCATCATGTCAATCAATGATTATCTGTTCTACTTTGTTTGCTCAAGCATATTTGACATTATCAGTAAACCTTCCAGAACTAGCTGTTTCAAATTGTTGTAGATGAATTGTGTCTCTCTGTCTTTCTAATTGTCCCGGATATATTATAATCATATATGCCTCTATTATTTTTCAATGACTTTCTTTAAGAGCCGGTCGTGAGATTGTCATTCTCGGAAGACAGCACATTTATGTCATTTGATTGAAACACTTCACTGTGTTCTAACAGACAACCGGAAGAACAAAAGAGTAACACGTGGTTTGTACCCCGTTCTTCAATCTAGACGAATGATCTCTGGTAATATGTTTGCAGGACTGGAGCGTGTAAGAGATATTGCCTCACAGTAAGAGACAATCAATTTCTAGTAGAGTAGGATGATGTGGCTCCAAAAGTCTGCTAGTGTACGCCAGTTTCATACACCCCCTATCCCATCCCCCAACTTCCCGCCACCAGACAACGGCGTTGGCTAGCCAGCTAAACTATGTGAGCTAAAATGTAAGGTAGTTTCCACTAAACAGTGCACACATCCGGTGACAGAAAAGACGAATGATCGATATACCCGACAACAACATGAATCGCAAGAGCTGGACTAGCCTAGTATCGGGTTCAGGATGCACCAGAAATCAATAGTTGGATAGCTACAAGAACCATTACACAGAGTAACGACACACTACCGTACGTAAGCTGCTATGAAATCGTGACAGCCCAAAACGAAGAAAATTAAAGTTATATTAAAGTTACAACCAGACTGTAATTACCATGAAAACAAACTTGGCACGGAGCTAGATAAAATACTAAGAATCAGAACATGGAAAATGATGTCTCTTTACCAAGGAAAGCGTCTCATGATTGAGAAGAAAGAAGCGAAGTAGATGTACTATGAACATAGAATGGCAGGTCAGGGATTTGTCATCACCCAAACAGGGAAGGACAAAGGAGGGATTCAGCGATACTCATTTTTCTCGTTATCGAAATGGGTTCTTCAGTACTCTTTGGATGCAATCCCAGTAAATGATCATTTCATCACCATTATATTTTAAAGCAGGAAATAGAAGCAACACAATAATACAAGACTATTCCCAAGTATCAGATGCAGAAGAAGAAGAGACCTAGTGGTTATATAATGAGACAAAGAGGACATATAAATAGTGGAGAACAAAGACATTATGATAATCATTAGAGATTTCAACGCGAAAAATGGGAATGGAAAGAACAAAGGTAGAGGAAAGAGTGCTGGGACACTATGGTTTGGGATACAAAAACGAAACAGGAGAAATATTAATGGAGTTCTGTCTAAAAAACAACTTCTCCAACATAAACACACAGTTTAAGAAACGTCGTAGATGACTCAACACATGTGCTTCACCAAATGGGAAACATAGGAACCAAAAAGGTTACATTCTAACATACCAAGTATAGAGATCAGGTGTATCATCCGTGAAGACACTACCTAGTACTGACTGTGACTCAGATCTACAACTTCAAGTCACAGACATCATGACACTACCTTTTACTGACTGTGAGACAGATCTTCAACTTCTAGTCACAGACATCAAGACACTACCTAGTACTGACTGTGACTCAGATCTTCAACTTCTAGTCACAGACATCAAGACACTACTTGGTGCTGACTCTCAGATCTTCAACAACTTCTAGTCACAGACACCAAGACATTACCTGGTGCTGACTGACTCAGATCTTCAACTTCTAGTCACAGACACCAAGACATTACCTGGTGCTGACTGACTCAGTCGTTCAACAACTTCTAGTCACAGACAGCAATACATTAACTGGTGCTGACTGACTCAAATGACCAGCTGCTTGTATTGGATTTCAAGATAAGAATGAAAAAAAATGTTGAAAAGTACAAGTCTATTACGTTATGAAGTCAGCATTAGACCACAATACTACAACGTTTGAAGTAAACAAATGCGTTTGAACTGCAAGAGGACGCAATTCTCAATGAATTTGATAGACAGACAAGAGTTATTCTCATCTCACCAGTAAATAACAAGATACAGAGGAAACGGCACCAAAATCAGAGTTATATTACAGAAAAAAACTCGAGGTTCATAAAATAAAGGAATAATAGCAAAACAATCCGTGACAGAACATAGTAGCACACAATACATAAACACTACACAATAAATCAGAAGAGAGACTAAGAAGAACCAGAAGCAACACTTAAAGGATCCATGTAGTAAAATAGAGGAGTTACATAGGTATTGGAAGAAAGGAAAACAAGTGAAAACTGGCGATTTGAAGCCGTCGTAATTAACCACACGATTGGTAATATACTGACAGAAGCAAACATATAGTGGAAACATGGAAGGAATGCTGCAAAGGAATGAACGCAGACACAAGAGGCAATCCAAAATAGCGCATAAAAACAAGAAAAATAAGCAGTGAACTCCAGAATATGAATCCGCTCAGTGACCTATGACGAAGAAAGAAGAATCCCAAGGATACGACGATATACAAGTATAGGGGGAAGCAAGTGTCAGCATTCACCACACATTATGACAGACAACACGAAGCTTTACAATAGGGCCCAAAGCAATGAAAAGATATGTGCATATCACCTCCCTAAGAAATGCACAAACTACCGAGCGATTGCTTTAATAAGTCATTCTAGCAGCCTCCTTCTTTGGATCATTATGTAGGGGATAGAAAGGAAGTACATGAAACACAGGCAGGTTTCAGATATGAAGAGTGTGAAGTAAAAAGTGGAGTGCCTCAGGGCTCGGTTTTGGGACCAATTTTGTTTCTGATATATATCAATGATTTGGACATTGATATGCCATCCATGATTGCAAAATTTGCCGATGACACAAAACTATGCAGTAGTGTCTCATCTACAGCAGAAGTGGATATTGAGGTCGGATTTAGAGTTAAAATACGAGAAAGGTCTGTAAACTGGCAAATGGAATTTAATGTAGATACATGTACAGTCATCCACATGGGTAGATCCAATATGGAACATAATTACAGAATGGGAGAGAACAATATTAGAAAGATAGATAAGGAAAGAGACCTAGTGGTTATAATAGATCATACAGGTAAAGTGAGTGAGCAAGTCCAGGTAGCAGTGAAAAAGGCAAATGCAATGTTAGGTATGATAACAAGAAATATTAAACATAGATAGAAGCAAGGAAGTGATAGTCAAACTGTATAAAGCATTAGTTAGATCTAGACTGGATTACTGTGTACAGGTCTGGAGTCCTTATCATAGATGGTTATAAACATGCTGGAAAGAATACAAAAAAGAGCGACAAAGCTGATAGTAGGACTCCAGAATTACAGTTACGAGGAAAGACTCAGAAAAACCGGTCTACAGTGTCTAGAAAAGAGAAGAATTCGAGGTGACAATACCGGTTTATAAGATGATCAGAGGAACGGATAAATTAGACTATAAGAAGTTTTTCAAAAAACAACCACCCCCAAGAACAAGAGGGTATAGCTATGAATTAACTAAAGAAATGATCAGATTAAATATTAAGACATATTTGTTTAATCAGAGAGTGGTGAAAGCTTTGAATGCATTGCCCTAGGAGGTTGTGGAGGCAGGGACAATTAATGCATTTAAAAATAAATTGGATGCGCATAGCTTCTAGAGCAAGGTAATGTAAATGAAACTGGTTGTATGTAGACTCTGCAGAGTCTTCTAAACCAGTAAAATACATTAAGACGTTAAGTTATGACACATGCATGACGGATTACATTCTTGATTTAAGAACTATCATAGAAAAATACATAAATTCAATGTCACCCTTCACACTTTTATCACAGATTACATCAAGACTTTGACTGCATGCAGCACAAAATCCTGTGAAACAAACTGCTTACTTGATATTTCCAATCATAACATGATATCCGGAGCAAGGAACAGCGATCAGAATAGATGTAGAACATCAAACTGATTTGAAGTGCGCAAGAAAGCAATAGAATGATGCTTACAAGACCCTTATCTTCAACATCTTGGAGAAACTATAATTAGAAGTGTCAGAAACGACAAAAATCGCCAAGAGTTCGAATCATTTACAATCGGTGGAAACAAAATACCAGAACTTGTCCCGATGGACACGCCTCACACACACATTCATCATTCTAAACTGATGCCATTTGGCCGTGCTTGGATATGTGGTCCGCTTTGCCTAGGAAACGATCCGCTCTATAATGGTCCTTCTATTTCCGACTGTTCACGAACTATCTGATTAAGTTAAATCCGAAAGAGATCATCTTCATTGCAGGCAACCTAAGCGGACAATCTACATATCTACCTACATCAAGCGCTGCAATAGCCTGAGAGGAAAAAGCTAAATTGGTACTTGGAAAACGAATCAGGGGCAGACACTGGAGAAGATGTGAAACAAAGCAGAGACAGACGCAGGAGAAGATGTGAAACAAAGCAGGGACAGACAAAGGAGAAGATGTGAAACAAGGCAGGGGCAGACACAGGAGAAGATGTGAAACAAAGCAGGGGCAGACACAGGTCAGGTTAGGTTATCCCGTAACCGGTGAGGTCGTTGGGCACACATGAAGACATCCTCACAACCCCACGCCACCCTTCTCTGTCAGATGCCGCTGCCTGTGACTCTTCTGGTGGGAGTGGTTTATTCTTTGATGTTGTCCTCCCATCTCTTTTTGGGCCGGCCTCTTCGTCGTCTGCCATGCACTTTTCCGTGGAGGATTGTGTTTGCAAGACCATTTGATCTCGATATGTGACCGTACCAATTGAGTTTCCTTGTTTTGACAGTTGCCAAGAGGTCTTCGAAAGGCCCTATTGCTGTTGTAATTCTATCTCGTATTTCCTCATTTGTAACTCGATCTTTGTACGTGACGTTTAAAAGTTTTCGGAAACATCTCATCTCCAAGGCCTGTATCCTTCGTTGATGGTTTGCTGTAACTGTCCATGTCTCATAGGCATAGAGGAATATTGACAGGACCAGTGTACGCATTAATCTGATTTTCGTGCGTAGTGCTAACCGTTTATCTTGCCAGATTTTGTAAAGCCGTGCAAGCGCCGCTATTGTCTGTGCTATTCTGGCGAACACCTCTAATTTTGATCCTTCATCTCTGACAATCGACCCTAGATATTTAAAATGGTCAACTACTTCGAGTTCCTGACCGTTAGCTTTTATCCTGCTGTTGAAGCCCGTGGCGTTGTTGGTCATTAATTTTGTCTTTCCAGCGTTTATCTCCATACTATAGTCAAGAGCTGTTTCATCGAGCCTTCTGACCCATTACTGGATTTCTGCTTCTGAAACCCGCCAATCAGTCGATGCCATCTGCAAAACGAAGGTTGGTAATCGTTCGCCCCCCCCCCCCCCCCCATATCCTTACAGTACCAACATGACCTCCAAGTGCCTCACTCATTCCTTCAAGGAGTATAGTGAAAAGAGTTGGAGAGAATGTACACCGCTGTCTCACACCAACTGATGTGCGAAACTAGTCCCCTCGCCTCCAATTAAAAAGAACTGCGCTAGACGCCTAGTTATACAGGTGTTCAAGGACCGTTATAATATTTTCGTTGATATTATACATCCTCATGGTTGCCCAAAGCGCTTTATGCCATACCCTATCAAACGCCTTCTTAAAATCCACAAACACATGATACAGTGTTTGTTGCTGTTCTAGATATTTCTCGCTTAGCAGCCTTAAATTAAATATCTGTTCTGTTGTGATTCTTCCCTGTCTGAACCCTGCTTGCTCCTCGGCAATGATGTTCTCTTCTTGGGGTTTCAATCTGTCGATGATTAATCTACGCATGACCTTGCTAGCGTGGCTGATGAGGATTATTGTTCTGTAATTTTGGCACAGCTTTAGGTTTCTAGACTTATGTAACGGTATAAATGTTGATTTCGTCCAAAAGTCGGGCCAGTTTCCTGTGGCTCATATTTTGTTGCCGATGTGTGTCAGCCCTTCCACCACTACCTCTACACCTGCTTGTAAATGCTCTGCTAGTATATTGTCCACGCCGGCCGCCTTCCCTCTTCCCAATGTCTTTACCGCTGCAATTACCTCTTCCTTCGATATCAGTTCGTTATCCTCTATATTTGTTGGTGTTGGGGGGATTGTTTTCTCAGGTTCGTTTCGCCCTTCATAGTTATATAGCTCGGAACAGTACTCAGTCCATTGTACCAGTACGTCATTTCCCACAATGAGACACTTGCCGCTTTTATCATGGATCATAAGGTTCCTGCCCTGTCTTGGTGTTACCAGTTCTTTGACAACCTTGTATGCTACTTTAGCATCATTTCTGTTTAGTCTCTGTTCGATGTTTGTGCATTGCTCACATATCCACGCATCTTTCTCTTCTCTCATCTTTTGTTGTATGGCTTTCTTGACTTCTTTATAACTGCCGATCTCCTCCAGTGGGTGATTGTGTTTTTTTTAGTGACCTTCTTTTATCACAACGGTCTAGAATGTCTTTGGTCACAGGAGAAGATGTGAAACAAAGCAGGGGCATACACTGGAGAAGATGTGAAACAAAGCAGGGGCAGACACAGGAGAAGATGTGAAACAAAGCAGGGGCAGATAGTGGAGAAGATGGGAAATAAAGCAGGGGCAGACACAGGAGAAGATGTGAAACAAAGCAGGGGCAGACACAGGAGAAGATGGGAAGCAACACAGGGGAAGACACAGGAGAAGACGTAATACAAAGCAGGGGCAGAAACAAGAGAAGAAGAGTACACGGCATCGAAGCTGTTCTGAAGATGTCTGATGGAAGCGGTAGAATTTCCAATGATCGAAAGTCTGCTGTGATAAGAACGACGTTCTGTAAAGGACACGGCTACAGAGTTTGCTGTGATGAAAGTGGAGTTCTGTAAAGGACACGACTACAGAGTTTGCTGTGATGAGAGTGGAGTTCT
The DNA here is from genome assembly GCA_036924085.1 of Ariolimax columbianus. NCBI lineage: Eukaryota > Metazoa > Mollusca > Gastropoda > Stylommatophora > Arionidae > Ariolimax > Ariolimax columbianus. The sequence goes on from JAVGWX010000001.1 coordinate 14,003,515, forward strand.
GTAAAGGACACGGCTACAGAGTTTGCTGTGATGAGAATGGATTTCTGTAAAGGACACGGCTACAGAGTTTGCTGTGATGAAAGTGGAGTTCTGTAAAGGACACGGCTACAGAGTTTGCTGTGATGAGAGTGGAGTTCTGTAAAGGACACGGCTACATTACAATGGTCAAGTTTCCACCTGCTGTTTCCTGACTCGTGATCTACTAACACGTTGAATCGTGTTCTCCACTCTGTAGAACAGTGATAGATATTTCAGCAGACTGATCACTACCAGTTTCCCCACCTTGCTGACCAGGCTGTAACAAAGTATGTGAACGTGAGATGGGGTATTGGTCAGTATGTTGTACCAGACATTGACGTAAGCCTTCACACACGAAATATAACTTCAAACTATAGTAAATTGAGTTTGTCCAGATTAAATATTTGATTATTTAGAGATATATCACTTTATAGAAACTTAACTTAATTATCTGACACATCCATCAGGCAGGTGTTTCGACACATTGGCTGTCGAAAACACAGGTGGAAATGAGGAATCTCGGCGACTCCATACTGTGTGTCTCCATTTCTCTCTCTCTTTTCCCGTCTCTTTCTCTCTCTCTCTTCTCTCTCTCTCTCTCTCTCTTTCTCAGGCATACATTAAACACACACATGCACACGTTACTTACAAATGACAACACAACAGATGTGAACCTTTACTCACATACTAATCTAAACGTGAAATGTGAAAACGAAGAAAGAAAACCAATTTCTATAGAGCTGATCTAAACATACTCAACTTGACACCACCAGTCTAGCGTTACCGATTCAAATCGAGTGAGCTGTTGACTCAAGTCTTGTTGAATGGAAACTGTTTTTCTTTCTTTGTCCAGTTATTTGTGCCCCGTGTCCATCATTAGACAATTATGACGGTCCTGGGACGACAGTGACGGTAATGTCGCCCAACCGTGAAATGAGCACTGAAAGCTGAGACTACTAATGAAGATCAGGTTAGTTTTTCCTGACCATTTGTTTGTCACTTTTCTGGACAGGTCAAGAGTTCGATCCTCCACCATTGATGAGTCATCCAAACGACCCCATCACGGCTTCGTTGTTCTGGTCAACTTGGACCGTATCTGTGACAGCCCACGTAGTCTCTAGACGATTGCCTTCAAGAGTTATATCTGCTATTATTTAAACACACACAGACCGGTATCCGGGTAGTCAAGGACAAGTGCAGAGTAACCGTCCAGGCATCTCGTAGTAAACTACTAAATAGGGCGTGCATGGGACAAGCAACTTCATATCGTAAAACCGCTTTCTACAGTATCCACCATTGCTTTGATGCACGGGTTGACATTGATACACAATTCCTATAGGCCTGAGGTAGGGGTAATGGGTGGTAGGAACACATAGGTAGTAGTCGCCCTTTGTTAGGACACAAGATTAAATCAGCACTTGAGTTACAAATGAGGTTTAGCGTGTCTTCAACGACGCCTGACTCTCTGTGATATTATTGATATTTCAAAGTTAACAAACAATTAATGTGCACCTCATTAATAAGCTCGTTTATAATGGCATAATAAAGAGCTGGATTAAGTGAAACTGTTCAACATTAGATCAATAGAAGGAAAATAGCATTGGAGGAACGAATGTTAAAAGACTTTCAGCAAAATTATGCAGTTAGAAAAAGCTACTTAGAGATTTATTGACATCCCTTAGGCCCACATGAGGATCTTAAAGGCTCGGGAATAAAGGCAGTTTGATGCTGCAGTCATTATCGACTACATGATCTTGTCTTTATTTCATATCCAATATTTAAAAAGGAATATGCCTTACCGAAGTTCTGAATCCACGTCCTGATAGTCAGCCGATCCACATCCAACCTATTCCGCGAGCCAGTCCTTGGACAATCTGGAATCTGCCTCTGTAGTATTTGTCTTATTATTGCAACTCTTGGAACAAGTCGGTGATCTGCGTGTTGAAACCGATGCCAGTGTACGATGGATTGTTTCGTTTCAAGGATTCATAATAACACGAAAATGACATGTTACTAAAGCTATTCAGTCAGTGATGACATGGTACTAGAGTTATTCAGTCAGTAATGACATGGTATTAGAGCTATTGTTAGTGATGACATGGTAATTGACGGATTCAATTAGTGATGGCATGGTACTAGAAGGGTGCAATCAGTGATGACATTGGACTAGCTGGGTGCAATCAGTGATGACATTGGACTAGCTGGGTTCAATCAGTGATGGTATGTAGTAGAATGGTTCAATCAGTGATGACATGATACTAGAAAGGTGCAATCAGTGATGACATGATACTAGTTGGGTTCAATCAGTGATGACATGGTACTAGTTGGGTTCAATCAGTGATGACATGGTACTAGTTGGGTTCAATCAGTGATGACATGGTAGTAGTTGGGTTCAATCAGTGATTACATGGTACTGGTTGGGTTCAATCAGTGATGACATGGCACTAGTTGGGTTCAATCAATGATTACATGGTACTAGTTGGGTTCAATCAGTGATGACATGGTACTAGTTGGGTTCAATCAGTGATGACATGGTACTAGTTGGGTTCAATCAGTGATTACATGGTACTAGTTGGGTTCAATCAGTGATGACATGGTACTAGTTGGGTTCAATCAGTGATGACATGGTACTCCATGGATTCAATCAGTGATGACAGGGTACAAGTTGGGTTCAATAAGTGATGACATGGTACTAAAGGGATTCAATCAGTGATGACATGGTACTAGTTGGGTTCAATCAGTGATGACATGGTACTAAAGGGATTCAATCAGTGATAACATGTAACTGAAGGGATTCAATCAGTGATGACGTGTACTAGTTGGGTTCAATCAGTGATGACATGTTACTAAAGGGATTCAATCAGTGATAACATGTAACTGAAGGGATTCAATCAGTGATGACGTGTACTAGTTGGGTTCAATCAGTGATGACACGGTACTAGACAGATTCATTCATAGTCGTTATCCTAGACTAAGATGTCAGTTCCTAAAACAACGGTCTCAAACAAGTATTGATTGGATACACGCGGACTGCTAATCCCTTTATTTGGTGGCACATATGAGTAGCGTCATATGTGAAATTAGCGGTGACATATTCCTAACCAGAACCCGACAACTACACAAGACCTAATTAGTGTTTACAAAGGAGAAACACTGACCGCAACGACCAAATAATTATAAGATTGTGGTAGATGGTTTGTACAAAAACGTATTTTAACAAGTGGTAAATTCTAGATGTAAATAACATTTTTTATAACCGTATTACATAAGAAAAAACAGAAAATGTATGTATCGGCTAAACAGTCTATGACCACGCACGTGCATGTCTTAGTGTAGTCTGTCTCTTGAGACAGATCAATTGTCTCTGCGTGGACTTAGATGTAGTGACGAGACGTTATGATGTCTTCGTCCAAAACTTTACTGTAGTGTGTGTTCTGGAGCAAATCAATTGCCTTTGGATGGTTCAAGGTGCAGTGACTGGGAACTGAGTCCGATCAGGCACAACATACTGACCAGGGGGAACTGAGACGCTAGTCCGATCAGGCACAAAACACTGACCAGGGGGAACTGAGACGCTAGTCCGATCAGGCACAACATACTGACCAGGGGGAACTGAGACGTTAGTCCGATCAGGCACAACATACTGACCAGGGGGAACTGAGACGCTAGTTCGATCAGGCACAACACACTGACCAGGGGGAACTGAGACGCTAGTCCGATCAGGCACAAAACACTGACCAGGGGGAACTGAGACGCTAGTGCGATCAGGCACAACATACTGACCAGGGGGAACTGAGACGCTAGTCCGATCAGGCACAACATAATGACCAGGGGGAACTGAGACGCTAGTCTGATCAGGCACAACATACTGACCAGGACGTCACGTGAGGATTAGGCACAATATACCGAACAAGGCCACTTTCTCTCTTCGAAATACCGTTCCCTAGCAACAGGCTGTTTTCAAGGTAGTTTTGCTGGCTAGATGAGTATCGACCTGATTCCCGTAGTAGTGAGCGGCACGCAGATGAAGGCAAACATAGCACAACTGCCGGGACGACCACTATCTCTTTTCATCAGCAGGTTCGGGATGTAAGGAAAACTACTACAACACGCCACTTTAAGTCCTTTTCATGGCGCACAGCAGAGTAAACTTACTCATTATGGGCATTAACAACAACAATAGCAACAGGTACAATGACGTTATGACGTCTTGTTCCAGTGACCCAATTTCATGTTGTCTTGTTCCAGAAATCTAGCTTCATGGCGTCTTGTTCCAGTGACCCAACTTCATGTTGTCTTGTTCCAGAAATCTAGCTTCATGATGTCTTGTTCCAGAAATCTAGCTTCATGATGTCTTGTTCCATAAATCTAGCTTCGTGATGTCTTGTTCCAGTAACCTAACTTCATGATGTCTTGTTCCAGAAATCTAGCTTCATGATGGCTTGTTCCAATAACCTAACTTCATGATGTTTCGTTCCAGTAACCTAACTTCATGTTGTCTTGTTCCAGAAATCTAGCTTCATGATGTCTTGTTCCAGAAATCTAGCTTCATGATGTCTTGTTCCATAAATCTAGTTTCGTGATGTCTTGTTCCAGTAACCTAACTTCATGATGTCTTGTTCCAGAAATCTAGCTTCATGATGGCTTGTTCCAATAACCTAACTTCATGATGGTTTGTTCCAGTAACCTAACTTCATGATGTCTTGTTCCAATAACATAACTTCATGATGTCTTGTTCTAATAACCTAACTTCATGATGGTTTGTTCCAGTAACCTGACTTCATGATGTCTTGTTCCAGTAACCTAACTTCATGATGTCTTGTTCCAGTATCCTAACTTCATGATGGCTTGTTCCAGTAATCTAACTTTATAATCTCTAGTTCTAGTAGCCTGGCTTCATGATAACATGTTCCAGTAAAGTGATTTCATGATGGCTTGTTCCAGTAACCTGACTTCATGATGTCTTGTTTAAGTAAAGTGACTTCATGATGGCTTGTTGCAGTAACTTTATTTCACGTAGTCTTGGTCAAGAAACTTTATTTTATATAGCCTTGATCAACGAGCTTGACTTTTTGTGGTCTTGCTAAAATAACGATTTCACAACGTTGTGTTTCAGTGACGATTTCGCGAGTTCTTGGTCGAGGAAGTTGACCTCATGTGGGTCTTGGTTCATTAAACTGGGTTCATGTGGCAATGGCCAAGTAACTTGTGGTCCTGTGATCTTGACCTTCCTCTTCTTCCTCTTGTGTTTCTTTTGCTTCTTCTTCTTCCTCTTCCTCTTCTTCTTCTTCTTCTTCTTCTTCTGCTTCTGCTTCTTCTTCTTCTTCTTGTTCTGCTTCTTCTTCTTCATCATCTTCTTCTGCTTCACTTTCTTCTTCTTCTTCACTTTCTTCTCCTTCTTCTTCTTCTTCTTCTGCTTCTGCTTCTTCTTCTTCTTCTTGTTCTGCTTCTTCTTCTTCATCATCTTCTTCTGCTTCACTTTCTTCTTCTTCTTCACTTTCTTCTCCTTCTTCTTCTTCTTCTTTTTCTTCTTCTTCTTCTTCTTCTTCTTCTTCTTCTTCTTCTTCTTCTTCTCCTTCTCTTTCTGATTCATCTTCGATCAACTAATACTATGCTTCTAGACCGGTGAGGTTCAGGAAGAATGCTGTGCGTTTCAGGTCTTCGCCGATTCTCCACATCGTACATCGTCGCTTCCACATGCCAGACTGCTCCTCTTTGGTATACATAAGCTGGGCAGTCCTGCAGGAAATGTTCTGGTGTTTGCTTGGGTGCTCTGCAATCGCACATGACGGTGTCTCTCAGACTCATTCTATGAAAGTGGGCCTTGAGTTTGCAATGTCCCGTTCTGAGTCTGAAGATCTTGGTCTGCCCAATTCTGCCAAATGTGTTTATGTTGTCATTTTCTTGCTTGTATTCTTTGTGCTGGTCTCGCTATTCCGTCCTCAATGCTCGTTTGATTAGTTTCTTTTCTTATGTTTATATCTGTTGATGAGAGTAAGTGTGCCGCCACTTACTACTTTTGCTAGTTCATCTGCCTCCTCGTTTCCAAGGATCCCAAAGTGAGCCGAAATTCTCTGAAGGGACTACATCTTGGTTTGATTTGGGGGTGACAACAACTCGATGTCATATTTTATTTCGCGTCTGAGTTTATCTTGTTTTGTGCGCTTGAGGTGGCTTGGAGTAAGCTCCTGGAGTTTGTTTGAATGAGTGTTTTCCTTGTAGTTATGATTTAGCTGATAAGAATCTGAGCTGCTACATGGACTGCTGTTGCTTCAGCTCTAAAATACTTATGTCTCTCTTGCTGGTATGGAGTGGTTTTTCTTTTTCTATATCGCAATTGCAGTAATAGTGATGTAGATTCCAATACCTACCATCTGTCGCTCTCCGAGGCCGAGCCGTCTGAATACACATGTGTCAAAGAGTTGCTAGGATACTGTTTCTTAAACTCAACTCATGTAGATGGTGCATTTTTTGTTCTTTTGCCGACTGCCCACTTTTCTTTGATATCCCTGGGACTTCCAAAATTATATTGGACCGGCCATGGCTCCGTATCAATAGTTCTGGAACGAGTGCTTCACACTTTTCGATTTCGGGCTCAATAACAACTTTTTGATGTTTTAGTCCAGTAACAACTTCTTGAGTTCTTAGTCTAGTAACAACTTCTTGAGTTCTTGGTCTAGTAACAACTTCATGCTGTAGTAGTCAAGTAACTTTACACTATTTGGTTTTGGTCCAGTAAATTGATTTCACGAGGTCCGGGTCCAGTTTTTGTTGTTGCCTGCAAGAATATTTTCCTCATGTCCGCAAGCGCCTTGCACTCAATGAGTTGGTGTCGAACTGTTTCATCAGGGTGAGAGTCATGTCTGCAAAAGAATAGGAGCAGGGGATTGATGGGTTCGAGTGGGTATTGACTCTGTTATGTCCTGAAAGATGAGACTTTGATCTCTTCTATGTAGTTTATTTATGTCATAGTTACTTTTTCGCTGTGACATTTCGCTAAATACACTGCGACCTGTTGTTCTCGTCGCCCACCTGTTTATACAGATTACCCGAGTATTTTTCTTAATAATTCGTTTTACTGTGTGATTACTGCACGGTCTATCCAATTGTTGTTTCGAGGCTCCTGTTTTTGTCATCTCATTCCCTAGTAGCTACACTATGTCCAGGTATCTATTGCAAGGTGACATTTATCCCGTGGGCAGTGATAATGTTGTTGATTGCCCTAACCACCAAGAATATCTCCATTTCTTTGTATGGGGTGTTCTTCAGCGCCTCCTGAACCAACTTGGAGTCACTAGAAATCACCAATTCCATCGGCAACAATTTTCCCAAGTCAAATTGTTGGTGCAAAATCTCAACTGCTATTTTTATAGACTCGGTCTCCGCTTCACCATTTGCACGGTCTTCGCCGCATGAACCTGGAAACTCGTATATGAACCCATCCGGCCATTTTATATGGATACCATACCCTGCAGAAGAGGTAGATTTGAATGCTGATTCATCTGTGTAGACCAGGTCTGCAGATTTTGGGTAGCTAGAAACTTTCCAAGGCATACGCCATCAGAATATTAAGTGTAGACTCCTTGATGGCTGCTTTTTCTGCCAGGTCCGAGTCCAGTAACTTTACGTCATTTGGTTTTAGCTTAATAAATTGATTTCATGATGCTTTTGTTCGGTGGCAACTTCATGATGTTATGGTTCAGTAAACTGAATTCTTGATGTCATGATTCACTAACAACTTTATGATGTCTTGGTTCACTAGCAACTTTATGATGTCATGGTTCACTAACAACTTTATGATGTCTTGGTTCACTAACAACTTTATGATGTCTTGGTTCACTAGCAACTTCAAGATGCCATGGTTCACTAGCAACTTTATGATGTCTTGATTTTTTAAACTAATTTCATGATGTCATGATTCTTCAGTAAGCAGATTTCATAAAGATTTGATCCAGTAACTTTCCTTCAAGCGGTCTTTCCTCCAGTGACAAAACTTCATACAGCTCTGATCCAGTAACTTTCCTTCAAGAGGTCTTCCTCCAGTGTCCAAACTTCATACAGCTCTGATCCAGTAACTTTCCTTCAAGAGGTCACTCCTCCAATGACTCAACTTTATACATCTCTGATCCAGTAACGTTCCTTCAAGAGCTCTTCCTACAGTGACCAAACTTCATACAGCTTTGATCCAGTAACTTTCCTTCAAGAGGTCTTCCTCCAGTGACCAAACTTCATACAGCTTTGATCCAGTAACCTTCCTTCAAGCGGTCATTTCTCCAGTGACAAAACTTCATACAGCTTTGATCCAGTAACTTTCCTCCAAGAGGTCATTCCTCCAATGACAAATCTTCATACAGCTTTGATCCAGTGACGTTCCTTCAAGAGCTCTTCCTCCAGTGACCAAACTTCATTCAGCTTTGATCCAGTAACTTTCCTTCAAGAGCTCTTCCTCCAGTGACCAAACATCATACAGCTTTGATCCAGTAACTTTCCTTCAAGAGGTCATTTCTCCAATGACAAAACTTCATACAGCTTTGATCCAGTAACTTTCCTTCAAGAGGTCTTCCTCCAGTGACCAAACTTCATACAGCTTTGATCCAGTAACTTTCCTTCAAGAGGTCTTCCTCTAGTGACCAAACTTCATACAGCTCTGATCCAGTAACTTTCCTTCAAGAGATCATTCTTCCAATGACAAAACTTCATACAGCTCTGATCCAGTAACTTTCCTTCAAGAGGTCATTCCTACAATGACAAAACTTCATACAGCTTTGATCCAGTAACTTTCATTCAAGAGGTCTTCCTATAGTGACAAAACGTCATACATCTCTGATCCAGTAACTTTCATTCAAGTGGTGTTCATCCAGTGACCAAACTTCATATATCTGCTACTCACGATATATTGCTCCAGTGATTTGCATTCATATGGGACTAATTCCAAAACCTGGCTTTATAATATGTTTGCATGAGTAACGTGGGGTCTTGTTGTTATTGTCCTAGTAACTTGACGTTCTGTTACCCTAGCAGTGGTTTATGTTCTAGAACCCTACTTTAAAAGAACACATACTGCAGTGTCTGCCATATAGATATTATCCAATTTATTTGCCTTGTTATTACATTAACTCACATTTGAAAGAAACAGTTAGTTTCTATAGGTAGACATATTTTTTTGCAAGTTATATTGCATGCTGCACTTTGTTTAACTTGCCATATTTCACCAGACATCGCATTTATGATGAATGGTAAGCGGGGAGAAAAATGTAGGTTGCGCGTGTTTTGTTCAATTACACAGACCTTGTCATTTACATCAAATTTTGTAATTATAGATCAACAGAAGAATCCAGCCAGTACCTGGCACATTATTTAAGGTGCAGATCATTTGGCAGAAGTAAAGATCACGATCCAAGACAATTCGGTTCACGTGAAGGATATCTGACACCGCTCGGATTAAACGTTTATTGATTGGCCACAAAAAACAGACGTCATGTTTGAGCGAGCCAAAAACAACAGCTACAATATTTATGGAAAACAATCTCTCCGTGTCGAAACGATTTGCAGACCGCATTCTATACTAGATCACTTCTGGAAATCCCAGCCGCTCACAAAGACAATATTTTACATGCTCAGGAATACAAGACTTCTCTCATTTGGAAAATCATTATTTTCTTTGCGTTCTGTCACAACGATGATGCCATGTTCCAGGATAATAGATCAGTTCCTAAACAGTTCCGCCCGTGGATCCTAGACCCCTGACTGGGGAGGAAATAATAGATCAATTCCTAAACATTTCCCCCCGTGGATCCTAGACCCCTGACTGGGGAGGAAATAATAGATCAATTCCTAAACAGTTCCTCTCGTGGATCCTAGACCCCTGACTGGGGAGGAAATAATAGATCAATTCCTAAACATTTCCCCCCGTGGATCCTAGACCCCTGACTGGGGAGGAAATAATAGATCAATTCCTAAACAGTTCCTCTCGTGGATCCTAGACCCCTGACTGGGGAGGAAATAATAGATCAATTCCTAAACATTTTCCCCCGTGGATCCTAGACCGGTGACTGGGGAGGAAATAATAGATCAGTTCCTAAACAGTCTCCCCCCGCCCCCCCCCCCCCCCCCCCGACCGTGGATCCTATACTTCTAACTGGGGAGGAAATAATAGATCAGTTCCTAAACAGATCCCCCCCCCCCCCCCCCCCAGTGGATCCTAGACCCCTGACTGGGGAGGAAATAATAGATCAATTCCTAAACATTTCCTCCCGTGGATCCTAGACCCCTGACTGGGGAGGAAATAATAGATCAGTTCCTAAGTTCCCACCGTGGATCCTAGACCCCGGACTGGGAAGGAAATAATAGATCAGTTCCTAAACAGTTCCCCCTCGTGGATCTCAAACCCGTTACTGGGAAGGACAGAATAAGCTGACTGCACCAAAGTGTATGTTGTAAAAGCCGACTAAAATAGTTGTACGTGGAGCTAGCATACTCATCACATTCAATTTATTTAAGAAAGGACCACTGCAAGAGAATGCAAAGTGTTTAGGCGCTGGCTGTCTGTCGGATTCCAACTGTAATATTAGTTAAATGCTCTGACTGGAGGGAACAATGACATCAATAATATCTTAAACTAAAGTCCATAGAGATGTTGTATGGATGAAAACAGGAACCCACATGCAGCTCGCTACATATTGAGAACATCAAATCAATATAATTATTTCAAGAAATGTAAGGGTATCCTCATTGTATCTACTGCAATAAGAGAAGACGAGTATTCATAGTCAGATGAAACACACTGACTAAATATATCACTTGACGTTTTTGTTCGTGCTCTGGAAACCAACTGTGTCCCATCAGTCTAGTTAACGACTTGCAGATCGACACTTCATTCTCATAGTTGTAATCTTAATGTGTTTGCTGGCACTACGGCCAGAAGAGCCACGGTCAGCCTTCTCAAGTACACCTCGCGATGTACGAACATCCACCGTAACCGGCTACCAAACAAAGGTAACCAAAAGCTAACTCAAGTCCAAGGTAGCTTCCAACAACGGCCACTGTCAACGGGGAACCGCAAGAATAGCTTCAAACAACGGCCGCTGTCACACGGGGAACCGCACGAGTAGCTTCCAACAACAGTCGCTGTCAAATGGGAACCGCCCGAGTAGCTTCAAACAACGGCTACTGTCAACGGGGAACCGCACGAGTAGCTTCAAACAATGGCTACTGTCAACGGGGAACCGCACGAGTAGCTTCCAACAACAGTCACTGTCAACGGGGAACCGCACGAGTAGCTTCAAACAACGGCCACTGTCAACGGGGAACCGCACGAATATCTTCCAACAACAGCCACTGTCATATGAGATGCGAAAGGGTAGTTTCCAACAAGAGCCACTGTCAACAGGGATGACGTATTAGGGGCGAGGTTCCTTTAGTTCTCTGCTTCTCCCACCTTGTCCCGACCCCCCCCCCCCCCACCCCCCCCCCCTCTTTCTCTATTTGTAAAACATGTACCCAATCATAGCTAAGTAGAATTTCAAAACTGAGATCTGTGAGAAGAAACGTGTGTCGTTGAAGGACAACCACTATATTTACCCTTGTATAAGTTAACGAATTTCAAAGCGATAAAGCAAAATTATTGAAACAATGCACTTCACGTCTGCAAAAATGGAAGAATTGTAACCCTTGAATCGAAGTGTTATTACATAAGGACTAGACAAACAGAAACAGCGCACAAAATAAAACGGAAAACTAACCTAACCGAATCTCTTCTGCTGCGTGAATCGCGCACTGTAACAAGTCAGAAAAGCTATCAGTTACGATTGTTTCTATTCTAGAACACGATAAGCTATTCAATCTTGTTTTGTGAGTTTCCGTGGTAGGATACTGTTTATGTTGAGCTCTGTGGTAGGTCTGGCGATATGGAGCAGTTCAAACAGTCATCTTGTCCCTCGCAATAGCTACGCCGTAGTTTGCACATGTCTATAAATGAATGGTCATGCGTCATTTATTTTCATTCAAGTTTTTTTATCGTCTATTCTCTTACACTGTTTCAATCTGAAGCTATTGTCAACTTGTATCTGAACTTTATTTATTCTTTTATTCATATTATCTCTGGTGTGTTTTATTTGCGTGATCGATTTTCCTTTTCTTCTTTAATATTATCCTGATTATTACAGTGGGTATTACCACAAACAAACATCATTTAAAACCAAAGGATAACAACAGTACATTTTATTCTCTCCCATCTTCCACAATTTCTTTCTCGCACTCTTTCTCTCTCTCTCTCTTTCTCTCTCTCTCTCTTTCTCTCTCTCTCATTCTCTCTCTCTCTATCTATCAGTCTATATATATATATATATTTATATATATATATATCAAACTCGTGAGTCCCATATAGTAGTATACAGTCTTCAGAGCTTCCTTTTTAAGTCACGAATGTTCTAAAAATTAGCTACGTATTGTTACTGAGGAAAGGAATTAAATGTAATAATAGATTAAAGAGAAAATTGTAGCTGTAGAAGTCGACGATTATCTCTACTTATATCTGCGTCTGCACACTGTTGTGCCATTAGAAGGCTTCGTTCCTACCTTCGTGAGCTGATCGTTTTGGGGGTTTGTTGTTCAGTTGACAGAGTCTTCAGCTGAGTTATTGAAACACATATTTCAAGTATAAATAACGGGAAATATAAGAACCGTGAAGAACAATTATGAAATGCTTCACGTTTACATGTTCTAGAATGTGTCCTGTACCTTTCTACATAACACGTTTCGTCCATATCATGCTGCACAGTGCTGACACCTAGACCATTTTGCAGAACGATCAAAACCGCATTGAAGCATTTCGCATTCTTACGATCCGCTTGTCTGACTAGGTCTCAAACGGCAGTTACCCGACGGACAGGCTTCGAGAGCACAATAACCTTGCTAGCCCATCGCCGTTTGGTCCTAATTAGACATGTGATCCGTCTTACCGAGGAGGACGTCGCACACTAGATCTAAACAGAAGGCAATGGACATCAAACGATAGGAGACGACCGTCTCTGTCATCAGCCGGCACCCGAGACCGTTAACGCGCCAACTAGTCAAGTCAAATCGAAAAGACATCATCCTCATTGCGTGCAGCCTATGACTGAGCACTCATCGTGCTCATGGACGTTTAGTGTCTGCGGTCCTTGTCGTTTAAGGAGCTACCTATCTACTATATTTAAAGGACTTTTGTAATCATGCAAAGGTGTTTGTTTTATATCACAAAGAGATGATTTGGTGTTCCTGCTAACACGACAAATATTGAAGTGAAATGCAAACAACATATTCAGGGAATAACCAAAAAAACAACAACAACACATATTACTGTAACGAGTAAAATCTAACACGTATATGGTATTGTGATATTTTCAACTATTCTTCCTGCCTCCCCCTTTCCCTCCTTCCCTCATATCATCCCTCCCTCCTTCCCTTCCTCCCTCCTTTCCTCCCTCCCTCAAACATCTCACATTAAGCTCGACAAAGAACTGGACCTGCTATCATATGGTTGCCGCACACGTTATCATGGAACGCTGTTAATGGGAAACCTCGTTTTATTATATCGCCTGTATAAGATCGCGTCCAAACACTGCTTAAACAGATGTGATCACATACTTCAAATGCCACTTCTGAGGCTTGACTAAAACTCCCCTATATCCTGCAGATATCTAACAAATTGAAACCGTTTGAAGGTAGTCGCCCTGTCGCATATGAAGTCGTTACATTGACTCTTGGAAACATAGAAACGACTAGATGACATAGAAACGCCAAAAATTGGCTTTTCTGAAGTGGTGATATTTGCGTCTTTGTGCACGTGTAGGGTGTATATCTTCATAAGCCGCTTAAAAGGACAAGAGTGATTACCAATGTTTAATATGTTGTACTTAATTCTTAACTAAATCGATGTACTCTGAACCCGAACAAATTATAAACCTGTCTTTGAATACACTCGTATGAAAATTACTTTTTTTTTAAAAACAGAAAAACAATTGATACCAATATAAGTCAGAAGCATAGAAATGAATGCTGGAAAAATGTATTTAAAAAAAAAAAAGTATTTTAAACATATATATATATATATTATGCATGTATATGCACAAATGAGGGATGGTCGAAGGTTTCGCACTTTAATATGTAAACGGTGCACTTAAATTGAAATTGATGTGCACTTTAGCTTTTTCTAGGTAATCATCATGCACGGCTATACACTTCTCGCATCTATTCCGTACCTTCCTGCTTGTAACTTAACTTAACGTCTTTATATTGGTTTAGTAGACTCATCAGAGTCTGTATACTTCTTCTTCTTCTTCTTCTGCGTACACAGTCAGACAGTAACCATTATTTTTTCGAAAAAAGCGGCGGTCATCCTGAGGCTCTCGCCACTGCCATAGAGCTTGTCTTGCAGTTCCACTGGTAATGGCCACATCTGCTCTCTCTGATCCCCGTATGTCGGGCAGTTCTGCAGCAGATGTTCAGTGGTCATTTCACCAGTACCGCACGGGCATTCGTCGGTACACCCTATCTTCAATTTGTTGAATAGGTGGTACCTCAGTCTATTGTGGCCAGTGCGAAGTCTGAAGACAACGACCTGCTCTCTTCGGTTCAACTGGTAATAGGCATCGTTTTTGGTGTAACCAGTATGTTCGGTTTCCCATTTGGTCATGTATCTGGCTTTGATAAGCCGTTTTAACTCTTCGTACGTCATACTGGTATCTGTTTGTGGTAGTCTTGCACCTTCTTTTGCCAGTCTGTCTGCCTCCTCGTTGCCTTGGATGTTGCAGTGTGACGGAACCCACTGTACCACTACCCTTTTTGGTGCGGACTGCTGGCACAGTTTGCAGAGTGCTGCTCTTAAGTCATTAAGCTCAGTGTTTTTCTGGCTTTTTAGCGCTGTGACTACGGCGAGAGCATCTGTCAGCAGGACTATATGGCTCTCATTTTCACTGTGTGTCACCATTTCTTCCACTGCCGCCCTCAGTGCCTCTGCCTCCGCTCTGAAATTGCTTGTGTACTTACCAGTAGCGAATGACAGTGTTATTTTTCTGCCACTTGGTAGGTTCAGGAATGCTCCTGCCCCTCCGTTCTGTGTAGTGTTTGTTACAGAACCGTCGGTGTATGCATGGGTCCAGTCCATGCTTGGGTAGCTTTTCGTTATGAAGCTTAGGGTAGTGTCTCTCCTTTCTTTTTCAGTCTGGCAGTTTTTGTTTGCAATACCTGGTATATTTTCTACCACCTCTGGAAATATATCCTGCCTCCAGGTAGGTTTTCGTACAGTAGTGATGGGTTTTGGTGTTGTTAGTGCGTTTATGGGATCTTCGTGCATCTTTGCTTTGGCTATTTCTGCAAAGTTTCTCCGCTTTAGTTTCCTATTTCCCACATTGTTTAGTCTCTGGTACATTGGATGGTCCGTCAGTCTTCGGAGTTTCTCTGACTGCAGCTGGGTTCTGCAGTCTCTTCTATCGGTCATGGATTGCAGTTTTGTAATCTTTTCAAGTTCTACAATTGGCGTTGACTTCATGCCACCTGTTATAATTCTCATGGCTTGGTTTTGAAGTTTGTTAACTTTATCGAAGTTCGCCTTCGCTGCTGTTGTCCATGCCGCAATGCCATACTCGAGAACTGGTCTCACTCTTCCAGTGTACAGTTTCGTTAGTATGCCTTCGTCTGCTCCCCAGCTTGTGCCAGCAAGTTTCCTCATGATTGCCATTCTTTCTCTGGCTTTCATTCGGTTTCTCTCAATCTGACTTTTCCATGTCATGCGCCGATCAAATGTGACTCCCAGATAGGTTGGGTTGTCGTTTGGCTGCAGGATTTTGCCATTTAGACTTAATTTGGTACTTTGGGGTTTTAATGAAAGCGAGAATATTGTGCACGTGGTTTTCTCCTCGTTTATTTTGACCAGCCATGAGTTCGCCCACTCTTCCAGCGATGTTAGGGCCGTCTGCATCCGATTTCTTGCTATGGTGAGATTCTTTTCAGAGGTCCACATAGCCAGATCGTCTGCAAACATTGAGCTATGGACTCTTCTTGGTATATTCTCTGTAATATCGTTTATATATACCAGGAAGAGTGTGGGTGACAATACTCCCCCTTGGGGTACTCCCTGCTCGAGTGTCACCTTTTTGCTCATCTGCCCTTCTACTTGGACTCTGGCCGTTCTTTGTTTGAGGTAGTGATTGATCCACTTGTACATCTTCCCACAGACATCACTTCTTCTTAGCTTGACTCTAAGTCCGTCCTTCCAGACTTTGTCAAATGCCTTTTCCAGATCCACCCAAACAGCTACTGTGTGTTTCTGTGCCTGGTAGGCATCTTCTATCTCCTGGGCTATGAGGATGACCTGGTCCTCAGTGGATCTGTGCTGTCTAAAGCCGGCTTGCTGTGGAATTAGTATTCGTTTTTCTTCCAGATGCCACATCAGTCTGGTGCTAATCATCCGTTCCATCAGCTTGCCGACACAGCTCAGTAGGCTGATGGGCCTTTTTCCATTTGGATCTGTTTTATCCTTTCCTGTTTTTGGTACTGGTACCAGTATTGCGTCTTTCCATGCCTGGGGTACAATACCCCTTTTCCAGCTTTGGTTCAGGACTGATAGTAGTTTCCTCTTCGCTGTTTGGCCCAGCCCCATCAGCATTTCGTTTGTTATCCCGTCTTTTCCGGGAGATTTCCTTTTCTTTAGTGTTCTCATAGCCTCTTCCATTTCGCGCATTGTTAGTTTGGCCATCATGTGCTCTTCGGGAGCCGTATTTATGTTTTCGTGTCCCTTTAGCACTTCGCTAATGTCTGTATGCTTATCTGCAGGGACCTCGATGTGGTTTGCTCTGGCATAGTGATCGACAAAGGCGTTTGCGGCTTTCTTACCTGTGATCAAGTTCTCGCCCTGCTTGATAGTAATTTGTTTATTTGACGGGGTTTCGTCGTTCATGGCTCTGACAGAGTCTGTATAAAACCAGTTACATTTGCATTACTTGTTATAAAACCTATGCGCATCAAATCTATTCTTAAATTCATTAACTGACTCTGCCTCCACTTCCTTCTGGGGCTTCCCAATCGTTCACGACTCTCTGACTGAATAAATATTTCCTAATATCCAATCTGCACTTTTCTTTAGTTAATTGGTAGCTGTGCCTTCTTGTTCTTGTTTGTTGTTGTATTTTGAAAAACTTGTTATAGTCTAATTTAATCTTTCCTGTGATTATCTTACAAACCTGTATTAAGTCAACTCGAATTATCTTTTCTAGACACTCTAGGCCGGTTTTTCTGAGTATTCCTTCATAACTGTAATTTTGAAATCCAACTATCAGTTTTGTCGCTTTTCTTTGTATCCTTTCCATCATGTTTGTACATCCTCTACGATGAGGACTCCACACCTGTTCACAGTACTCCAATGTAGATCTAACCAATGCTTTATACAGTTTGACTATCACTTCCTTACCCCTATATTTAATATTTTTTTGTATCATATCTAACATTGCATTTTCCTTATTCACTGCTACCTGAACTTGCTCACTCCCCTTACCTGTATTATCTATTATAACCCCTAGGCATCTTTTCTTATCTATCTTTCTAATATTGTTCTTGCACATTCTGTAATTATGTTTAATATTGGATCTACCCATGTGGATGACTATACATTTAACTATATTAAACTCCATTTGTCATATCACAGACCATTCTCCAATTGTATCTAAATCCGACCTCAATATATCCACTTCTGCTTTAGATGAGGCACTACACCATAATTTTGCAATTATGGATCCTTTATCAATGTCCAAATCTTATATGTATATCAAGAACGAAATTGGTCCTTCAACCGAGCCATGTGGCATTTCAAATTTTACTTCACACGACTCAGAGTACTTCTTATTTATGCCCACCCTCTGACTTCTTCCCGTTAACCAATTTTCAATCCATTTGGCAACTTCCCCACCTATTCCATGTGATTTTAATTTTCTAAATAATCTTCGGTGAGGTACTCTATCAAAAGCATAAATCTAAATAAATAACATCTACTGGTTCTCCCTTACCAATCATTTTAGTAACCTCCTCTATGAATTCCAATAGATTTGTTAAGCACGATCTCGCTCTAGTAAACCCACGCTGACTATTTCTGATTATATTAAATCTGTTTAGATGCTTTTCAATGTTTTCTTTGATTATTGTAATTTAACAATTTACAGACTATACATACTGTTTTATGGATCTGATGTCTTTACATTTTTGAATAAAGGTATCACTCCTGCATCTTTCCAATCTCTTGGAGCAGTCCCTTTTGCAAGAGATTGAAAACATAATATAGCCAATGGTTTTGCTAGTTGGTCTCTAATTTCAAACAGCAATTTTGGATGACTACCATAATAACCGGGACATTTATCCACTTTTAATCCGTCCAATTTTTTGTAAAACCATTTCCTCCGTAATACAGATTGATTTTAATCCCACTATAATCATGGACGATTACCAAAACTTCTAGACAAAGAGTCGAATCCTTCGAGTCAAAATGTTACAGAAAGATCCTCAGAATACCCTGGACAGAGAAAAAAACAAATGCAGACATTCGGCAAGAGTTGAGCATAGAAGAGAACTGGTTTATCAATTCCATTTTGGCTAGAAAATGTAAATACTTTGGTCACATCAAGAGACACAACGGTCTTGAGAGAAAGGTGATGGAAGGTATGGTGCCAGGCAAAAGAGGAAGGGGTAGACCAAGAAGACGATGGCACCAAGATATCCAGGAATGCCTGAGTATGACAGTGGCGGAGGCTGGTGTGTTGGCAAGGGAACGAGTTTCTTTCAGACAGACTGTGATGGTAGCAACGTTCTACAAAGGACATGCTACATGATGATGATGATATCCCTGTCACATTTAAAAATATCTATAGGCTTTGGGTACTGATTTAGTAGATTAGCTGCTTCCCTATATTCTATAATTATTTTACATGTACTATCTATGGTAGGGCCTACCTTGTCTTTCGTTTTGTTTTTTTTTCTAACATAAGAAAAATAGCTTTTATTATAAGTCTTGATCTTATTAGGAAGTTTTTCTTTGGAAGTCTATTTTTGCTGCTTTATTCACTTTCTGAGCTTTGTTTTGCTTGTTCAAATATTTTAAATATGTTTCTTTCGATTTACCTGCTTCTATATATTATTTCCATGCTTTCTTTTTAGCTCTTCTACATTTAACTACGAATCTGGTTATTCACTTGTTACGCTGGGGTGTACCTCTCTTCATGGAACACATTCCACTTTTAGTTATTATAAAACTGTTTTGAAACTCTCCAACTCTTGTACTATCTGTACTTCCGACAATATATTTCTAGATTTTGCTACTGGCTGTCTCTTTCATCTTTTGAACATCTGTCTTAGAGTAGTCGTTTCCTCCCGAGTTTATGTTTACTTCTCTCCTTGCTATAAGATCCTAACAGATGATCTCATGGTCGCTTGAGCCAAACAGTTCCCCAACGATAAGGTTTTCAATAATTTCTCGATCGATAGCAAATATTAGGTCCAGAATGTTTTTGCCTTTGGTAGCTTCATCTACATGCTGAATTAAGAAATTGTCAGTTATGCACTTCGCAAAAGGTTTTGACTCGGCAAGTGCTTCTGCCATATCCTATCCTATTTCTGAAAAATAGAGATATTTATATTTCTCCTTCTACATACAGTTCCAATTCTTCTCTTTTATTTACTATGCGTCTCATATTTGCATAAACACATTTTAATTTGTTATTTTGTGGATTTTCCAATGTTTGCTGTTGCTTTATCATTTTTATACTTACTTTTCCATTACTGATTTCACAATTCCCTGGCAAACACTCCCCTTTGACTGCCTCCTCTATTGCACCCTGTTTTAGACCTATCTTTTGTCTTATATTTCATAGGCCTTACTTACTAGTTACAATTTTTTTAAATACAAAGATTAAACATTTACTGTGCATGCTGTCCTATCTCATTTAGATGGATACCTTTCCTGTCCCTGAGGTTGATACCTATTTTCTTATTATAAAGATAGTCTGATCCATCTGTTCTAAGGTTGATACGTATTTTCTTACTGTATAGATAGTCTGACCCATCTGCTCTAAGGTTGATACCTATTTTCTTACTGTATAGATAGTCTGACCCCTCTGCTCTAAGGTTGATACCTATTTTCTTACTGTATAGATAGTCTGACCCCTCTGCTCTGTCTAAAGTTGATACGTATTTTCTTCCTGTATAGAAAGTCTGACCCATCTGCTCTAAGGTTTATACCTATTTTCTTACTGTATAGATAGTCTGACCCATCTGCTCTGTCTAAGGTTGATACCTATTTTCTTACTGCATAGAACGTCTGACCCATCTGCTCTATCTAAAATACCCATCATGATGATTTTCCTATCCTCTTTTTCTTTAAGCGTCCTCAACAGACTCTTGTATCTTTGCATTATTACGTCTATACCATCTGTCTTGAGATTGTTTGTACCTACCACCACCACAGCATGACTGTTCGCTCTGTAACTTATCATATTTATTTTCTCTTCTATATCCTCAATTTTAGAACCACCAATAACCATTTTTTCAAACATTTTATGTTCTTTTCACAAATGTTTGCCAATCTGCCGAACCATTGAATCTCCTACTATCAATACTGAACCCTCCTTTACAGTTGCATATTTATCTGCAAAACTGTCTACCTGATCATCTTTACTACACAAATGATGCTTCTTTAAAATATTCTCAATTTTGTTTTGATTCTCTTCTATCTATAAATAACGCCTCCATCTTGATCCAGCACTGCCTCTGCAGTTCAGTAATCGTCCTATCTAGAACTCCTCAATTTTGATCTAAGACCGCCTCTGCAGTTCAGTAATCAAGTCCTATCTAGAACTCCTCCATCTTGATCCAGGACCGCAGGAAGGCAGCAGGCGCGCAACTTACCCACTCCCGGCACGGGGAGGTAGTGACGAAAAATAACAATACGGGACTCTTTCGAGGCCCCGTAATTGGAATGAGTACACTTTAAACCCTTTAACGAGGATCTATTGGAGGGCAAGTCTGGTGCCAGCAGCCGCGGTAATTCCAGCTCCAATAGCGTATATTAAAGTTGTTGCAGTTAAAAAGCTCGTAGTTGGATCTCAGGCGCAGGCTGGCGGTCCGGCTCGCGCCGGTTCACTGCCCGTTGTCTCCTGCCCTACCGTCTGCCGGCTCTCTCCCACGGGTGCTCTTCGCTGAGCGTCCTGGGTGGCCGGCGCGTTTACTTTGAAAAAATTAGAGTGTTCAAAGCAGGCCACGGCTGCCTGAATAATGGTGCATGGAATAATGGAATAGGACCTCGGTTCTATTTTGTTGGTTTTCGGAACTGGAGGTAATGATTAACAGGGACAAACGGGGGCATTCGTATTGCGGCGTTAGAGGTGAAATTCTTGGATCGCCGCAAGACGAGCTACTGCGAAAGCATTTGTCAAGAATGTTTTCATTAATCAAGAACGAAAGTCAGAGGCGCGAAGACGATCAGATACCGTCGTAGTTCTGACCATAAACGATGCCGACTAGCGATCCGCAGGAGATGCTTCCATGACTCTGTGGGCAGCTTCCGGGAAACCAAAGTGTTTGGGTTCCGGGGGAAGTATGGTTGCAAGGCTGAAACTTAAAGGAATTGACGGAAGGGTACCACCAGGAGTGGAGCCTGCGGCTTAATTTGACTCAACACGGCCAACACTGAAATGAGTGACATGCCGAGACCACTCTTCTGGGGTCTAATATGGAACTGGTGCTGGACTTAGACCCCCATAATTCTGGGGTTATGCCCCTGTGGCTCGGTTCTGTCTGCATCCAGTGTGTGATGAAGGAATTGACGGAAGAGCACTATCAGGAGTGGAGCCTGAGACCTAAGTTAACTTACCACGCCAATACTGCAGAATGACTATCAAAAAGTACACCCTCGCGGGGTCTAATAGAGAACATGTGCTGGAATTAGACCCTCGAAAATTTTGGGGCTACCCTCTAAGAAACGTGATTGTCTCGCTAAGGGAATTGACGGAAGGGCACCACCAGGTGTGGAACCTGCGGCTTAATTTGACTGAACACGCCAATACTGTAGAACAACTGACAAATCGAGAGCACTGCCGCTTGGGTCTAATAATGAACGTACGCTAGTATTAGACTCACGGATGACAAGTCAGCTCTCAAACACTCAAATGAAATCGTGTTTTAACTCTGCAGAAACCGCAGATTTCAAATACCTGGTCATTGACAAACAAAAGCCCTCAATAAACTCGTCTGACCAAATAGTGAACGGGTGCTGGAAATAGATCATCTGAAGACAGGTCAGTTTTACCCTACAAATGACTGGGCGTTGCTACGGAAAACCAGCTCAAATCGAGAGGAGCCGCAGACACTTTGGTTCACGTACCAGGCTGATAAGCCAAGGGCGCGAGGCTACCATGTGGGGGATTGCGGCCGAACCCCTGTAAGCCGCAATCCCGCCCAAAATCTCAGCACCACTGCAATGGGAGGCTCCTACATGCTCGGGACCTGGGGCTTGCGCCCCAGCCCTATCAGGTAGAGCCACAGTAAGAGGCCCTTACCGCCCGCAAGTCAAAGCGGGCGGACAACTGCTTGATACTCACCCTATACGGCGATGGGGTGCGAAAAAACACCAACCAAAGACTTAGTACCTGGTCGGGGTGTCGAAAACAGTAGAGCAGCCACCTCACTGTGAACTGTCAAGACTCAACCACCGACCATGAGAGTTGTCCGCACACCAGGCGAACAACATCTCTGTGACATTACCAGGCTTGTCCTCTGGCTGAATGCACTCCGGCTACGATATCTACCTCTGTACGTTATCAGCCATATAACTATCATACTGGACGCAGAAGAGATGCAGACCAGCGGACATTGCACACCTGCCCCACTGTGTCAACACCCCAGGTGGCGGGGAATGCTAGGCGTACCATCCCTGCATAGAAGCCAAGAAAATAAAGGGAAAAAGAGATACCCCACTCAAATGCAAATGCTACGTTTCTGGCAGGACGTGACGATCCTGGGATACAGACACACTGGACTGCCTCTCTTCCGGGTAAACCAGTCCATCTCATATATCACATATCATCATTGCACCCTATAGACACGAGTAGTGAAGACTCGATAGTCTGGTAAGACAACTTCCATAGGAGAGAAAACTCTGATCGTAAACAACTGCTGCCTTGCAGATAGGCTGGGGACAGCCAAAGGCTAAGGAGGGCATCCCTACAGAAACGCCTGTTGAAATCGGATGCACGGGGCCGCAAGCCTAACAAAACAGTGCAACGTAAATCACAGTATGATGGCAGTACAACCTATTCGAAAAACGTATGGCGCTCATCCTGAGGAGACCCGCCAGGCAGCGATAGCGCCGGGCCTCACGCCTCGAAGGGGCCCACCCTTGACTACTGGTGGTCACCCACCCATGTGTCGTGGAGTCAAGGCACATGGCTATGGGGCAACGTCTATTGGCCAAAACCTCAAGACCCTCAGAATATTACAGTGGAATGCGGAGGGAGTCATTAACAAAAAACTTTCCCTAACACACCACCTGCATGAAGGTAAGATTGACGTGGCATGTATCCAGAAAACGCACCTCAACAATAACCATAAATTCTCAATCAGAGGATACCAGACCTTCCGTCTAGATAGAGAAGGCCACAAAGGAGGGGTCCTGATACTGACCAGAAACAGCATACCGAGTAGCGCGGTACCTGTCAATCACACCGGACAAGCAGAAATTGTAGGAGTTGACATAATGGCTCAAGAGACGAAGCTCCGCATTTTCAATCTGTACGGACCACCAAACAGAGACCTATCGCTCTCGAGTATGGAGGTCAGAGACTCCAACTGCATAGTGGTTGGAGATTTCAACAGCCACTCGGAGAGATGGGGCTACTCTGACACAGACAGCAGAGGTGACGAAGTGGAAGATTGGGAGATAGATGCAAATCTCTCCCTAATCAATAGGCCGGAGGATAGCCCTAGCTTCTATTCAAGAACATGGCATACCACCTCGACTCCAGATTTGGCCTTCTCCACACAGGACATACACTATAAAATAGACCGCCAGGTGCTAAACCAACTGGCAGGTAGCGACCACAGGCCGATCAGGCTAACCATTGACATGGAAGTAGGCCCACAGGAAACAAAACCGCTCCCACGTTGGAATTACAAACGAGCCGACTGGGACAGATTTGCAATCCTGACAGATGGGCTGTGTGAAACCATCAACACACGAAACACCAAAATGAAGCCCATGGTAGAGAGCCTAAGCAAGGCAATAATGCAAGCCGCCACTGAAACCATCCCAAGAGGAGCTAGGAAAAACTATAAGCCCTACTGGAATGATGAGTTACAGAAAGTGGAAGATGCAGTAACAAATGCTAGGAACGTGGCAGAACGAGAAAAATCCATGGAGGCAAACATCGCCCTCAAAGCCGCCACGGCGAAGTACAAACACACTCTCAAGCAAACAGCAAGAGAAAGTTGGAAAAATAAAACGGAAAGTTTAAACCTGGACAAAGAAGGGAACAAGCTATGGAAGCTAGTCAGAGCCATGAATGACGAAACCCCGTCAAATAAACAAATTACTATCAAGCAGGGCGAGAACTTGATCACAGGTAAGAAAGCCGCAAACGCCTTTGTCGACCACTATGCCAGAGCAAACCACATCGAGGTCCCTGCAGATAAGCATAAAGACATTAGCGAAGAGCTAAAGAGACACGAAAACATAAATACGGCTCCTGAAGAGCACATGATGGCCAAACTAACCATGCGCGAAATGGAAGAGGCTATGAGAACACTAAAGAAAAGGAAATCTCCCGGAAAAGACGGGATAACAAACGAAATGCTGATGGGGCTGGGCCAAACAGCGAAGAAAAAACTACTATCAGTCCTGAACCAAAGCTGGAAAAGGGGTATTGTACCCCAGGCATGGAAAGATGCAATACTGGTACCAGTACCAAAAACAGGAAAGGACAAAACAGATCCGAATGGATACAGGCCCATAAGCCTACTGAGCTGTGTCGGCAAGCTGATGGAACGGATGATAAACACCAGACTGATGTGGCATCTGGAAGAAAAACGAATACTAATTCCACAGCAAGCCGGCTTTAGACAGCACAGATCCACTGAGGACCAGGTCATCCTCATAGCCCAGGAGATAGAAGATGCCTACCAGGCACAGAAACACACAGTAGCTGTTTGGGTGGATCTGGAAAAGGCATTTGACAAAGTCTGGAAGGATGGACTTAGAGTCAAGCTAAGAAGAAGTGATGTCTGTGGGAAGATGTACAAGTGGATCAACCACTACCTCAAACAAAGAACGGCCAGAGTCCAAGTACAAGGGCAGATGAGCAAAAAGGTGACACTCGAGCAGGGAGTACCCCAAGGGGGAGTACTGTCACCCACACTCTTTCTGGTATATATAAACGATATTACAGAGAATATACCAAGAAGAGTCCATAGCTCAATGTTTGCAGACGATCTGGCTATGTGGACCTCTGAAAAGAATCTCACCATAGCAAGAAATCGGATGCAAACGGCCCTAACATCGCTGGAAGAGTGGGCGAACTCATGGCTGGTCAAAATAAACGAGGAGAAAACCACGTGCACAATATTCTCGCTCTCATTAAAACCTCAAAGTACCAAATCAGGCCTAAATGGCAAAATCCTGCAGCCAAACGACAACCCAACCTATCTGGGAGTCACATTTGATCGGCGCATGACATGGAAAAGTCAGATTGAGAGAAACCGAATGAAAGCCAGAGAAAGAATGACGATCATGAGGAAACTTGCTGGCACAAGCTGGGGAGCAGACGAAGGCATACTAAAGAAACTGTACACTGGAAGAGTGAGACCAGTTCTCGAGTATGGCATTGCGGCATGGACAACAGCAGCGAAGGCGAACTTCGATAAAGTTAACAAACTTCAAAACCAAGCCATGAGAATTATAACAGGTGGCATGAAGTCAACGCCAATTGTAGATCTTGAAAAGATTACAAAACTGCAATCCATGACCGATAGAAGAGACTGCAGAGCCCAGCTGCAGTCAGAGAAACTCCGAAGACTGACGGACCATCCAATGTACCAGAGACTAAACAATTTGGGAAATGGGAAACTAAAGCGGAGAAACTTTGCAGAAATAGCCAAAGCAAAGATGCACGAAGATCCCATAAACGCACTAACAACACCAAAACCCATCACTACTGTACGAAAACCTACTTGGAGGCAGGATATATTTCCAGAGGTGGTAGAAAATATACCAGGTATTGCAAACAAAAACTGCCAGAGTGAAAAAGAAAGGAGAGACACTACATTAAGCTTCATAACGAAAAGCTACCCAAGCATGGACTGGACCCATGCATACACCGACGGTTCTGTAACAAACACTACACAGAACGGAGGGGCAGGAGCATTCCTGAACCTACCAAATGGCACAAATATAACACTGTCATTCGCTACTGGTAAGTACACAAGCAATTTCAGAGCAGAGGCAGAGGCACTGAGGGCGGCAGTGGAAGAAATGGTAACACACAGTGAAAATGAGAGCCATATAGTCTTGCTGACAGATGCTCTCGAAGTAGTCACAGCGCTAAAAAGCCAGAAGAACACTGAGCTTAATGACTTAAGAGCAGCACTCTGCAAACTGTGCCAGCAGTCCGCACCAAAAAGGGTGGTGGTACAGTGGGTTCCGTCACACTGCAACATCCTAGGCAAACGAGGAGGCAGACAGACTGGCAAAAGAAGGTGCAAGGCTACCACAAACAGATACCAGTATGACGTACGAAGAGTCAAAACGGCTTATCAAAGCCAGATACATGTCCAAATGGGAAACCGAACATACTGGTTACACCAAAAACGATGCCTATTACCAGTTGAACCGAAGAGAGCAGGTCGTTGTCTTCAGACTTCGCACTGGCCACAACAGACTGAGGTACCACCTATTCAACAAACTGAAGATAGGGTGTACCGACGAATGCCCGTGCGGTACTGGTAAAATGACCACTGAACATCTGCTGCAGAACTGCCCGACATACGAGGATCAGAGAGAGCAGATGTGGCCATTGCCAGTGGAACTGCAAGACAAGCTGTATGGTAGTGGCGAGAGTCTCAGGATGACCGCCGCTTTTTTCGAGAAAATAATGGTTACTGTCTGACTGTGTACGCAGAAGAAGAAGAAGAAGATCGGAGTGAATTAGCGAAATACTTTAAATGAAAACATTTTCCTATGGTGGAGGGATGGGCGGGTAGAGTATGGTTGACGTGGGCAGTGTGTTGAGAATTCCACAGAGACACAGACGCAATGACAGCTTCTGGCAAAAATCAGGCGAAATCAGACAACCGTTTTCGGGCATGTCATGAGAAGAGGCGGGTTGGAACACTCGATGACAACTGGCAGAATCGCAAAGGAGACAGACAGAGGGAGACAAAGAGAAAAATATTGGACAGCTTGAAGGAATGACATGGGAGACGATCCACAGCGGAACAGAAAAACGACACACGTGATAAGCAGGGGTTGAAATCCTTGATCACCCACGGCAACTGAAAGGAAACATGGTAATGATGATAGTCGGATTAAGAAGGAAATAAATGTCAGAAATTTGAGTCCACAATTTCGAAAAGAGCACATTAAGAGAAACATATTTTCAATCCAAGAATCCGCCCATGTCAAAATTATCATTTCATGTGAGAAGTCGGGTGTTAAAATTAGAATATATATACACACACACACACACACACACATACACACACACTCACAATGACAACCCCTCCTCTTCATGCTCTGTTCCATTAGAATCTGTACGGTTCTCTACCACAGATCCAGATTAGTGATCTTATCAGTTCATTTTAATTTCTCTATTCAGTTCAGATCTCTCCCATAGATCTACATTGGTGATCTAATCATTTCATTTTAATCCCTCTATTCAGTTCAGATCTCTCCCATATATCTACATTGGTGATCTAATCATTTCATATTAATCCCTCTATTCAGTTCAGATTTCTCCCATAGATCTACATTGGTGATCTAATCATTTCATATTAATCCCTCTATTCAGTTCAGATCTCTCCCATAGATCTACAATGGCGATCTAATCATTTCATTGTAATCCTTCTATTCAGTTCAGATCTCTCCCATAGATCTACATTGGTGATCTTATCCTACCATTTCAATCGCTAATCTGCGCAAGCACCCATTTATGAAAATGTTGGCCTTTGTTGTTTTGTTGTGGCCTTCAACGTTTGAAAGACATACCGTTAATCTGACTGTGTGTTACATTGTGTTAGAGTGTGTAAGAGTGTGATAGGGTCGAAGATTGTTGTGTAAGTGGCGGATTGAATTTCTTTAGATTCCCATGTGGTCTCCAACACTATGAAAGCACCCACGTCCTTTTGTAAAGGTATTTTAAGATCTGTATCCGTGACACTCGAATTGTCTATATTGTTACCAATATGTTTTAAGGAACTCATGTCTGTTTAGAGCGTTTCTCGCAACACTATCTGATCATTGGTAGCTGCATTAATTCTCAAAACCTGGGTTTTAGCTTTGTGTATTTACAGATGCAAAGTTTGGGACCGTTCACCAAACATACCTTTCAAAAATGTTGCATCTACCTCTGTGAATATGGTATAGAAGAGAAGATATAGGCAACGTCCAGATAAAGCACTTCATAGTGCCTTTGTATCTTCCAGAGTGATTCTCTGCCTAAACGACCTTTACAGAGCTGACGAATTCGGTATAAAATGATAAGTTCCATTCTACACTTTCCTCTTTATCATATGTATACAAAATAACTATATGGTCAGCACCGGACCTGTTTTGTCGAAAACCTGCCTGTTCGTCTAAGAGATTTTCGTAAACAGCTCCTCTTCTGTATTGTATGATCATATTTAATAGTCTTCAAGGTACGGATGATAACACTATTCCTCTTTACTTTTGTCACTACTGCAGTTTTTTTGGTTAACTTTTACATGGCTTTCTATTCGATCAGGCGGTCTTTCGTTTCTCTCCCGTCATTGATCAAGTAAATTGTACAATATGCTTGTGGAATCGCCAATGTCCGCCTTGATTGCTTTAGCTGAGATACAATCTGTACCGGTGGCCTTACCATCACTCAGAATCAGTACAGTCTTCTGAATTTCCAATAAAAATGGTTTCCCGTAATAAACATGTATATCCATATAAGCCTGTTCAATGTCAAGGGGATCTGGTAAGCCGGTCGATTTAAACTCTGAAACATGTTATTGCCATCTCTGTACTAGCTCCATCGTGTTAGTAATGAGATTTCCTTTCTTTACTGAGACCATTTATTTGCTTGAATTGTTCAGTTAATTTCTTTCTGCTGTTGTAAGGGTTTTCATATTTCCTTTTGCAGCAGTTGTCTCAGTCACAGTCACAAACCCACCAAAATATTTCATTTATTGTTTTAATACACATCTCGAGTGTGTGTGTGTCTATGTTTGTGTGGGGGATGGGGACACATGTAAGTACATAGATACATACACACGTACGTAAGCACGAACACACACACACATACATACATACATACATACATACATACATAAATACACACATACATACATACATACAAACATACATACACACTTACACACAAACACACATACACACTTACATGCATACATACATACATACATAATACATACATACACACACACGCACGCACGCACGCCCGCACGCACGCACGCACACACATACGCAAATAAATACATACATGTAATAGTCCCAGCTGGAGCATGGGCGTTTAAGGCAGGGGAGATTGGGCTGGCGACTCTGGGAACAACGGTTACCTGAATGCGTTCCTAGGTCAATCACCGCCTCGACACTAGGTCGACAAAGAAAACAAGGGTTTTAGGTGGAAGATTGTGTCTGGTACAGTGGTGTTCGGAGCTGAGGTGTGGGTTCGTAGCTGACCAGTCTGGCGTTCCGAATTAGCGTAGTGGCTGTTGGTTACAGATGCCACCACGATCGGCCACACCATTTATAGTGACAGTGATTCGGGGATAATCATCCAATAACAATTAGTTGGGTGTAGTTTCACATTACAGTGATGGTTGAGTCAGACAACCAACAGGAGACTATTGGACAGCCATGATGTTACTTTAGACTATACAATACCCTGTAAAGATTAACTCAAGGAGACTGGCTAGGAAAGACTGATAGGCAGTCAGTAGTCTGGGAGACTAGCTAGAAGAGAGACTGGCTAGGCGAGAGATTGGCTACGAGAGTGACTGAGAGACTGAGCGTAGTCTGAGAGTGAGAGTGAGTTTGCAGGGTGGTTGAACCAGAATACGCTCTGTATGTGTTTATGTTGGACACCCTGTCAACATTAAGAGATCTGAATACGTGTCGTACGTGCAGGACACCTAGTGAACGATGCGTGATCTAAATACATATGAACGTACATATTGGTGTGAATACGTGAAGTGATCGAAGTAATTGTGAATGTACAGGACGCCTAAGGACGAGATTTGAATGTATGTGGTACTGCGTACGAAGAAGAATGTATGTGGTATTTTGCAGGACACTTTGGAAACGATGTTGTTTTGAGTATATGTGTATGCACAGTAGAGTATGTGATCGACCACAAGTGAGTACGTCATCTGACTATAAGTGAAGTGATCTAATTGCATCTGAATGCACAGATCGCCAGATCATACGTGCTCCTATTGAATGTGGATGTACAGATCACCTGACTGAAGGTGATCTGATTGTATGTGAATGCAAAGAACAACTGAGAACGTAATCCGATCGTGAGTTGGTGAATGTGTGTTGGTGTGTAGATAAGGGAGAGCAGCGGGAAGAATCTGGGTTATGTAGTTTGAGGGAACCATCAAAAGCTAGTGCTTAAAAACCCCCCAAAAAATAGATATATACAGATATATATGCTGTGATTATTTAGTTTAAGTGTATTTTGTTCTTTTTGGCAAATAATCTTTTTGATGATTTTCACTTTTATTACATAATATCATTTTGTTGGATAGTGTTTACTGTGTTATTTACTGTGTGACGTTGTTTCGTGGTATAGATACACGTTGCAACTCTTTAGATAAGTAATTACTCAGCTAAACATAAACTCTGCGACATACATACATACAAACATACATACATACAAACATACATACATACATACATACATACTTACTTACATACAGACATATATACACACATACATACAGACATATATGTACACATACATACATACACACACACATTCACACATTCACACATATACATATGTATTTAAGTTATCATGCAATACTTGCACGTGTTCTAAGCCAATGATCACGTACACGAATAAATTTGATCAACGCTTGAACTGATGGTGCATATCCCTTGAAATCATCGATAGAGTTTGATACGGATCTTATGATCCTGGCTCAGGATGATAATAACAACTTGATAACCATATCACTCATTTGATAGGCCTGCTTAACTGTTTTTGTTTTGTTGCTAGATGTTTCTGATGTTGACTTTCCGTTTTGTTTCTAGATGTTTCTGATTTGACTTTTCGTTTTGACAGCACTAAGGCTGGCCACATTATGATTTCTGATACTATCGACGTGAGATTTATGTGAGAATGACGAGGGAAGCCAGTCTAATGGTGATTGCACTGATATGCTTGCGTAGACGTCGATATTTTGAACATATCTCTGATCGGTAATTGGATAAGAATTAATGGGAGAGCTTCATATTTGCGTGTAAATAAGAATACAAAAGCCTCTTGAGGCAACTAACAGTGGGTCTCACAGTAATGGACGGAAACGGTTGGCGATCAAATCCCGAAAGTTTCAAGCGACCCCTGGTCTCGCGGGATGTAAAATCAGTATGCATGCATCCTGAGTTACCTCCAGTCGTCTAGACAAATAGTCTTGTCACTGATCCAAGGTAACTCGGGATAAGAGTGAGATTGATGAACAGCGCATAATCTTCCTCACTATAATCCAAATACAGCGCACATCCCATTATTAAGACAAAACCGTCTGTTGCTGTGACTTTCATCACTTCGCCTTGGGTAATAAGAAGAAAGGAAAAGCTATAGCACACCAAACCATTAACACAAAACTTAACTTAATCGTCTTTATACTAGTTTAGAAGACTCTGTAGGGTCTGTACACAACCAGTTTCTTTTACATTTCCTAGTTCTAAAAACTATGTGCATCCAATCTATTCCTAAATGCATTAATTGTCACTGCCAACACTATTTCCCGTGGCAATGCATTCCAGACATCCATCACCCTCTAACTACAAAATATCTCCGAATATCTAATCTGGACCTTTCTTTAGTTATTTTGTAGATGTCTTCTTGTTTTTGCAAATGGTTGTATTTTGAAAAGCTTTTTAAAGTCTAATGTATCCTTTCTATGGATTATCTTATAAATCTGTATTAAGTCACCTCGAATTCTTCTCTTTTCTAGACACTGTAGGCCAGTTTTTCTGAGTATTTTCTCATATATGTATTTCTGGAATCCCACTATCAGCTTTGACGCTTTTCTTTGTATCTTTTCCAGCATGTTGATATCCCTTCTACAGGGGACGGCGTGGCCTAGTGGTTAAGTGACACGGCTCACAACCCAAAGGTGCTGGGTTCGATCCCCATCACATCACCGGCCGTTACACCGGGGAAGCAAACCCTTAGAAAATGCAGGAGGAAGCAGACCCTTACATAAAATGCATGCTGAAGTCGGATGCATTGGGCCGACAGGCGCAAAATAAAAACCACGGTGCAACGCACACCGTCTTGGGGAATAGAGAAATAAGGCGAACGAGAAAAAAATAAATATATATCCCTTCTACAATAAGGACACCACCTGAAAATAGTACTCCAATCTAGGTCTAACTAATGCTTCATACAGTTTAGAATCACTTCCATGTTTCTATGTTTAACATTTATTTTTATCATACCTATCATTGCATTTGATTCTTGACTGCTACCTGAACTTGCTCACTCACCTTACCTGTATTATATAGTATAACCCCTAGGTCCGTTTTCTTTTCTATAATTCTAATTTTCTTCTCGCTCATTCGGTAATTATGTTCCATATTGCATCTACCCGTCTAGATGACTGTACATTTATTTACATTAAACTACATTTGCCAGCTCACAGACCATTCTCGAATTTTATCTAAATCCGACGTCATATATATCCACTTCTGCTTTAGATGATACACTACTGCATTGTTTTGTGTCATCCGCGAATTTTGCAATCATGGATCCCATATCAATATCTAAATCCTTTATATATATCAAGAACCAAATTAAGAAGGTCAGAGAATTTGCTATATTGATCGTGAGATATAGAACAAGTGGTTATGTTCAAGTTGTGATAAAAAAAGGAGATATGATATAAAAAGAAACATATCCATATATAAGATGAAATACTGAAACTCATTGGGAAACAATTAAAACAAATGAGAAGTCAAGAGAACAACACAGCATATAAATAATGCGTTTGAAAAGTTAGAAGAGAAATAAGAAAATATAAAAGAAGATACATGGTGGGCACTTGTAAGGACATAGAAAATCTACAGCAACAAGGCAGGGAGAGAAATGACTTCAAGGCGATAAGAACACCGACAAGGGAATTCCGTCCGGTTCCACGTTTCATCAATGACAAAGAGGATAACACATTAAGAGAAACAAAAGACATACTGAATAGATGGGGAGAGTACTGCAGAACTATGTTTGAAGATAGGACACAGCGCTCAATCCTACCGAAGGATGAGAAAGAACGTGAACCAACATTGGAGGAAGTACGCTCGGCAATCAAAAGCCTGAAAAAGGGAAAGTCCCGAGGATGGGATGCTATCTAAGCAGAGCTAATGCAAGCAGGAGGGGAAGCAAGTGCTCGAGTCTATCACAATGCATATCGCAGAGTGGCCAGAAGCATGGAAGAAATCAATTTATATTCCCCTCCCCAAAAAAGGCAATCTAAAGCTGTGCACAAATTACCGAACTATTGCGCTAATAAGCCAAGCTAACAAGATACTTTTGTGGATCCGATTAAAAAGGATAGAGAAAAGATTTGAATCTGAAATTCACGTTGTCCAAGCAAAATTCAGAAAAGACAGAGGGACCGGGGACCACATATTCAATATGAGGAATATCTCCTAAAAATGTAGAGAGTTTAATGTAGACCCATACATATGTTTCATTGATTACACCAAGGCCTTCGATAAGGTACAGCATCAAAATATGTGGAACATGATGAAGGAAATGGGGTTTCATGTGCATATTATACATCTCATGGAAACATTTTACTAAGATCAACGAGCCACTGTCCGAGTATCTGGGAAAACATCAGATGGGTTCGCAGTACAAAAGGGAGTATCATATGTATGCTCTCATCTATCTATATAACATCTATGCGGAATGTATAATGAGAAATGTTAGAGAAGGCGAGAACATTGACAGTTTTGTTACATTTACGATTGGCGGATACGAGATTCCAGAGTTACGATACGCAGACGACACAGTGATACTATCAAGAAGTGCAGAAGGGCTAAAGCAGCTAATTTCAGTTGTAAAGGGACACTAAAGATCAAAACCTGTTTATAAACATAAACAAAACACAGATAATGACCACTGACAAAACACAATGTCAACATAAATTTACAGTAGATGGTGAGGAAATAGATCAGGTCACACATTTTAAATATATTGTCTCTATAATTGACAAAGATGGCGTCTACTCGAAAGAAATCAAAAGAAGAATAGCCATGGCAATGCAGAGACTGAACAGCCTGAAGAAATTATGGCAAAGCACCAACAAAAAGACAAAAAAGTAAACGTCTTGAGAGCCTGTGTTTTTTCCTGTGGCAGCTTATGGCTGCGAATCATGGACGATTACCAAAACGTCTAGGCAATGAATCAAATCCTTCGAGTCAATATGTTACAGAAAGATCCCCAGAATACCCTGGACGGAGAACAAGACAAATGTAGACATTCGCCAAGATTTGAGCATAGAAGATAACTGGTTTATCAATTCCACTGTGATCATAAAATGTAAATACTTGGGTCACATCAAGAGACACAACGGCCTTTATAAAACAGGGATGGAAGAGAGGGTGCCAGGCAAAAGGGGCAGGGGTAGACCAAGAAGACGATGGCACCATGACATTCAGGAATGTCTGGGTATGATTGTGGCAGAGGCTGGAGTTTTGGCAAGGGAAAGAGTTTCTTTCAAACTGACTGTGATAGGAGCGACGTTCTATAAAGGACATGCTACATGATGATGATATACAAATAGACAAAGCGTCGGCATAGGAAAACGATTTTTTGGCAATTATAATCATGACATTTGTAGGGAAATAAAAAATACGTGTCTGCAGCCTGTATCCCTGCATGGGACTTCTTACGGCAATGTTAAAGGTCTTGAGCTGAGATTTGTCTTTCTTAGTCACTGGCCTGGATACACGATGAGTTTGCAAGAAAAGATAAAATACCGAGAATCCACACTAGAACTAATAACTGTAATAATAATAATAATGTTCGATTAGGCAACTGCTGTGGCTATGTCCATGCGTAACGTGTCGACCGAAATCTCTACAGACTCCCTAGGAGAAGCGAAATGCAGCATAACAAACAGGATAACCGATCGAAAGCACGCCAAATCCACAGAACAAAGTCCTTGATACCACCTGGTGAAGGCGATGTGAAATATAATCCGAACAGGTACCATCAAAAATCGGAAAACTCGACACAAACAACATAGACAGTCGAGAGCGCAGGCACTTAGACCCGGCCATCTTATTTTTGTAACTGTACTAAAGACAATTCCTTGTTTGTTTTCTTCTACTTCTTTGTTCGCTACTTAACAATGACTTCTTTTTCCTCGATAAACTTGACGATCTGAATAACGCCTCTCTTGTTCTCTTACAGTCTGTGTGCGCATCATCAGCTCTCTTGTTACCTTACAGTGCGCATCATCAGCTCTCTTGTTACCTTACAGTCTGTGTGCGCATCATCAGCTCTCTTGTTACCTTACAGTGCGCATCATCAGCTCTCTTGTTACCTTACAGTCTGTGTGCGCATCATCAGCTCTCTTGTTACCTTACAGTCTGTGTGCTCATCATCAGCTCTCTTGTTCTCTTACAGTCTGTGTGCTCATCATCAGCTCTCTTGTTACCTTACAGTCTGTGTGCTCATCATCAGCTCTCTTGTTACCGTACAGTCTGTGTGCGCATCATCAGCTCTCTTGTTCTCTTACAGTGCTCATCATCAGCTCTCTTGTTACCTTACAGTCTGTGTGCGCATCATCAGCTCTCTTGTTACCTTACAGTCTGTGTGCTCATCATCAGCTCTCTTGTTACCTTACAGTCTGTGTGCTCATCATCTGGGCAATTGACGACCGTGGAGTCGTTCTGCTCCAATCATTGGGTCAACAGACTTGGAGACGATGTTCTGATGTGTTTATGTCCTCGCAACACAGACGCTAATGGAAGTAGATAGTGAAACTCATTAGCGCATAGGTCTGCCCTTATTACACATCAGGTTGAAAAGCTCATGTCTGAGTTGTAAGAATGTATAGTGAAGGAGAAGAAAATAATCGTACAGGATTAATTAGCTAATAATTAAGGAAAACCAAGTAAACAGATTTATTAGGATAAATGGAGATAACCGACATAACTTCCCACTTCAGTAACAGTACTATAAATGTTATTTCTGGAACCTCCCGCAGTTTTTTTTCCTCAATTAGTAACTCGTTCATGCTCATTTTTTCACTCTAAATTGTACTTGTTAGACAAGTTGTGAGTTATCTCCTTTTCTTATTTGCTAGATGTCAACAATATGAATAAATAGCAGCGTACATTGAAAAAAACATATTTTAGTTGTTAAAAGCAATTCATGATGAGTTATTTGCTCTTGATAATGTTTTCTTATAGCCCATGGTTCTCCTGGCTGTAGTGCAATGTGAGGCTTCTCAGCATGTTCAACACTATGGTGATTACAGTGTTGATCCCCATCTCACTGGTGAGACTGTTTGTAACACACGTTGATCGACAAGGACATGCGTTGAGGTCTTGATCAGTATCTTTCACCTTATCTTGACACATGTCTTCGTTCACCTGACCGTGACCTTAGACATGTTTCACCTGACCCTCAGCTTAGCCCAGTTTCATCATACTCTGAACTTAGTCATGTGTCACCTGATCCGAGTGTGACAGATTTAGTCTTGCCAGACAAATCGTAGCCATCTGGAGAGAGATGTGCTCCGTCAGGTGTGTAGCTGCCCAAGACTCACCGTTGTTGTATGGGGGGAGTTGGTAGTACAAACTGCAATAACGGTACCTCAACGACCTTCTAGGTTATGGGACTGATGATGATGATTAGATAAATTGTGTTTCAGTGTAGAGAGTTCTTAGTTTTGTCCGAATTACGCCACAGGCGTATTTATGTATATTTAAAAAAATAGCGAATCGAATTAGGGACGGAGTTTTCACATAACCTAGCCACTCACAACATCAGCACATACCGCGCGGCAGTTCGCGGAATAATCTGGGACGCATGAAAGCGGAAGACAGGAAACACGCAGTACACGACGCCATTTTAAAATTAGGTCAAGCGTAGAAAAATATAGTACGGGCGTTATAAAAACTAAAGCAAACCGGGGAAAGGAAAGTAAAAAAGAGAAAACGCAAAGAGAGTGAACTTTATTTGTAGCCAAGGATAGACAGATCCGCCGAGATTTAGACCTACAGTAGTTTACAACAGAACTGCATCGTCAGTTCACGACAGAAAGATAATAACAATTGTTGTCAAAGTAATTAGAATTGTATAGACTCATCGTAGATCAGACAATAGGAGCCTAAATGAGTGACAGCTACCATGCTATAGAAGAGTATAGTACTTCTACCTCCATTAGATCGGCTAAGAGAAACAATTCCATCAGATTATTTTTAATCAGCGACAGACAAGTGGCCAACCTTAACCAATTTTACAGTCGGCGCAGAGTCATCGTAGATCTCTTAGAATCAGTCTATCTTTTTGTCATCCACCACGCAGATCGACAGTCGTCGTATAGGAATAGAGAAAATGACGTTTACTTGGATTAAACTACGAATTTACGATCTGTGTCAATACACGACAGATTCATCACAAAGTTACAGCAGGTCAGACAGGAGAGTAGACTGATAACAATAATTATAGGTTTAACTGTAGTTAGAGTTTTAAGTCGTAGATAGCTCTTAGATAGGAGTGTGTAGTAAGCTGTGTATGGTAGAAGAGGGGATAAGACATTGTAATGTGTAGGAATAAAGAATGTGTTTTTAGTGTTTTAAAATAGTGCCTTCAGTTTATTGAAATGAGTGTTAGTCGAAGTAATAGATTAGAGAGCGTAGACGTGGTTAGTCAAGGAGAGGCTTCATTGAGCCAGAAGAGCAGAACCTTATTGCTACACTGACCTTAATGTTGATTAACCTGATCATGACCTTAGTCCTGTTTCACCTGGCCTTAGTCGTGTGTCACCTGATTCTGACCTTAGTATTATTTCACATGGTCTTTGTCTTGTGTCACCTGATCCTGACCTTAGTCATGTTTGATCTGGCCTTAGTCTTTTGTAACCTTATCCTGAGATAATACTGTTTCAACTGATGCTGAACTTAGTACTGTTTCACCTGAACCTGACCTTAGTCCGGTTTCCTCTGGCCTTCATGTTGTGTTACCTGATCCTGACCTTAGTACTATTTCACCTGGCCTTAGTCTTGTGTCACCTGATCCTTACTTTAGTACTATTTCCCCTGGCCTTAGTCTTGTGTCACCTGATCCTGACCTTAGTACTACTTCACCTGTCTTTAGTCTTGTGTCGCCTGATCCTGCTATAATACTGTTTTACCTGAACCTGACCTTAGTCCGGTTTCACCTGACCTTAGTCCTGTTTTACCTAACCCTGACCTTAGTCCTGTTTCACTTGAACCTCACCTTAGTCCTGTTTTACCTTATCCTGACCTTAGAAATGTTTTCGTTGTCTGAAGTGAAGCCGGTTGCCTCAGTCCTACACATAGTCCATGGATAACCCTTGTCTGCAAATATCCGCGATGGCTTCTTCATATCATCGGATGAGTTAAAGCCATTGAGATCCTTGAACTTTCCCTCCTTTTCGTGAGTAGTGATTTCTCACCTGACCTCCCTCTTCGTCTTTAAATCGAGAAGATGTTAATGTTGCATTTCGTATTTGAGGGACGGGGGCGGGGGAGGAGTGATTGGGGCACCAAGGAATGGGGGGAAAGGGGGGGGTGATA
This sequence comes from Ariolimax columbianus, assembly GCA_036924085.1. Lineage (NCBI taxonomy): Eukaryota > Metazoa > Mollusca > Gastropoda > Stylommatophora > Arionidae > Ariolimax > Ariolimax columbianus. The sequence continues at coordinate 14,042,807 of JAVGWX010000001.1, forward strand.
CTAGGATGTGTACAGCGGTGTACATAATTCACTATTTCACCTCCTCAGATTTAAATATATAACTTAACAATAGACCTCGTGACTGCTTCCGATGACCGCATCCATCCTCTAACCAACCTTACATGAATTCCTTCACATCACCGAGGACTGAACACACCAGTTTACTAGGTTCTAATACACTACATCAGTCACGAGATGGGCTGAGTTATAAAGCTACGGTTACCCGTATGTTTTGAGTCAGTTTTGCGAATATATATATATATGTTATATAGTTGAAGAAATATACAAGCGTTGTTTCCAGAGTGCACCATATCGATTCCACATAATTATATGTTCTCTGTAAACGAGATTCAAAGTTCGTGCCTGCCAATAATCCCTTAGAATTGGGTTTATCAACCGGTGGCATGCCTAACCGTAGGGTTCAGGGAAAATGATGTTCTTTTTTTGCTGCGAAAGTGACTCTTATTGAATTAATACAATTTTAAAAATAAATTACAACTCAGCTCTCAGTTGTGGACAGATACCAACCAATTATGTTTGGAAGTGAGCAATGAACTGGCTATATTTCGCGGTGTATACTGTTGTGAATCGTAGTATTCGAAATCTTAGTATATTCTTATGTTCTATAAATATTTTTTTAATCAATCAACTGAGAAGTTATAATTATTAGATTGTTGTATTTGTCGATCACTCCAGCGGTAGCCTACTTTTATCTGAAGGTAAAATAATTATAATGTACCTGACACTGGAACATAATTGTAAAAGTTCCTCTAGGACTGTTTTATGGACATCCAATACTAGAGATCACGCGACGGAGATGCATGTGTGCTGGGCATGCACACAACTAGACATAAAGCGGACAACCGAGGTTGCCAATGGATTAAACGGATGTGGACATTAAGAAAGTAGATGTCAGAAGAAGTTGATTTCATGACAACATGATTTATGCTCCCAAGTCGATTAACAGAATTGCTATATTTGTTCGCCTGCACTCGTTTCAACTGTGTCTGTATGTCCTCGGAAGCAATAACAGACAGTTCAATTAGAAGCTGCATTTTGAATTCGAGCAATGGACTTTTTGTTATATTTGACCACTGGTAAGTGCATACAGGACAAAAGCATTCAGTTGAGTGATTTCTATGATCCAAACTTTTGTTTGATTCTACCACTTTCTGGTTCGCTTTATTAAAGTGCCATAGCTAGTCACACACTGGTAAACTCTGGCCCACACATTCCTTTTGAAAATATATTCATCAATCATGAATGGCCTCAGTCTGACCTCACCATAGTGACTGCTAATGCTTTTAGTGCTTACTGTGGACCTACTATAGACCAGGACGCAGAGCGTTTTGACCTTTTTGTCTCAGACATCACACAAAGAAATGTCTTTACCAAGTGCAGGAACCAATTCATTTGCATATGACTTAGCTTTGCTGTCTTCAATTGGACTGAACAATACTTGCGGACCATGGTGTCCGTACCGGTATGATAATGGCTATTTTAAAGAAGATATTGCAACAGCGGTAAACTGGTGTAACATCTTTCAGCAAAAATGTGCTGGTTCATATCACAATTGCTGAGGAGTGTGTCAGAAATGTGATGTCCGTTAGGGTCAAGGTCTGGGTTCTATGATGTGCTGGCACCAGAATAATTCTGAAGATTGACAACATAGCCAATGTTGTTGTCACATAGGCCAAAGGTCCTGACGTGATTTTTTTAAATGCTTTGATGCATTGGACATTTTGTGAGCCCATCCAGTCTTCCATTTCATTGGCATTTCTTCAATAGACAGTTCTTTGTAAGAATTAAAAGCTTCCTGGAATCGTAGAGGAATATTTTTTTTAGAAATAGCTTTATTTTTGCTTTTCCCTAAGCATCTACTTCTCTAGAATGAAACATGGTATGATACAATACCTTGAGTCTGTCTCTGGTAAAAAAAACAACGTTTATTGAAACTATGGTGTCTGAATAAATGACTCATTTTGTATTCACTGATTTGCAGAAAGAAACTACAACAATTCAAATTTATTCAATATTAGAGCAGTGAACCAAGGTTGTCAAAGTACAGTAAGAACAACGGTATGGCCGAAACAAGGGAGATAACAATCGGGGTGAGGCAAGGGTGTGTCTTATCGCCCCTACTCATCAACTCAAATATGGACAAAATAACGCTGGAGGTCAAATTTGAGCATCTGTCAAGAAATGCAGAGGAAGAAAGGACAGAGGCTGATCAGTTAAACGAACACCTTTTCGCAGATGGTCAATCACTACTTTACGAGAGTGAAAATGATCTGCAGCAACATATGACTGCGCTCAACTCTGTTTGTGAAAAATACAGTATGAGAATTAACACATCCAAAACAGAAACTATGCAGGTAAGCACCGCCTGAAAACATGAGCGTAATGGTAAACGGGAACAAGATCAAACTAATACAGGAGTTCAAGTACTTAGGCAGTGTTTTCACACAGGATGGAGGTTTAGATAGAGAAATTGAGATCAGGTGCCAAAAATCAAATGCAATTGCATACCAGCTGTCACCATTATTTAAACACCCAAACAAAAACATGTCCACAAAACGAATGCTGATCAACATTATATTCATGCCAACTTTCTGTTATAAGGCCCAAACGTGGACTACCAAAAAACTTTAGAGAGAAAGATCACGACATATGAGATGAGATGCCTCCAAAAAACAATCAACGTAACTAGGAGAGACAGAATGCGCAATGAAGATGTGATAAAAATAGTTAAAGCAAGACCCTGACCTGAATACATTGACTAGGGGAGAATAAAGTGGTTCTGCTACCTAATGGGAATCCAACCTGACCAACTACCCCTGTGTGTCTACAACTCACGGTGTTCTGGTTTTCGCAACAGTGACAGACCGAGAACTAGATGGATAGGAAATGTTTCGGATATTCTAAATCGTTATGGGATAGGGTCAAAGACGGATGTGTCGTACCGAAAGGTGCAAATATCGCAGTCAAGCTGTAAACTAGCGACATAACGTATTCGGTTTTCTGGACTACATCCTTCTACTTGCAAAGCCCTGTTCAGGGTTTGGTAGCGGGAGATTAAGAATGAACGCAGAAAAGGAAGTCATGTTATGACGACTACTACAGCAACGCTGTGGAAAAGGCAAGACAGACAGATATACTGATTTGTGGTGTCTTTATAAAGCCTATTGCAATTACAATTTCAAATAATCTGTGCAATTTTGGCAGTTAGGATAAAGCCGGTCCATGTTCGAAATACAGATCGTCTTGATGCAGTTTCTTCCTTTTTCTGACAGCGACTGGCTCCAAAGTCACTAACAGAGATCACAAGGAACTGTATAATTTCATCAGACAACAGTGCCTTCAGACAAAATAACGCTGTTGAATTTTTAGGCAAAATGTCACGATTGACACCGGGGATACTAGAACCTGGGATACAAACCTAAAATTGTGGTGGGTACTGGCCTCCTTACAGCCTACCATGGCTCCTCGATCTCAGCGCGGACCTGGCTTATTTCTTCAGTTTCTAGTACAATAGTTCGTTCCAAAATTCTTGAACACATTCTCGCTCAATTTTCTTAAAAACTACTATAACTTATAAGAGTCATTTTGTGCAAGCAGCATGTTATCTTTTACAACCTTACGATTTTATTTTTAACGAATTTACAGGAAACGTAGTTTGTACATAGATTCGTTTTTGTTACATAATTTTGCATACGCACACAGTAATGTTAATCAAATCTTAGATTGTACAGTAATGCACTAAATGAGAATGCACCCTTATCATCTTGCACATGGCTTACAGTGCTAGTAGATCTGGCTACAGGGCAAGGGAGCGGCCGCGAGGTAGGTGGATAGATGAAATTAGAGGGATTGTGCAACGACAAGGGCTCACATTGACCGACGCAACGCACTTGGCGCAGGATAGACGACTCAAGCGGCACCAATACTGCAAATTGTTGGACCAGTTCCCGCCACTTCACTTTTTTGTTATGCCAGGATATTTGTTATAGCTATGGACATTACCGTCCACTCTATCATGTTGTCTTCATATCTCATTTCCTGCTTCGCTCTATTACGCTTCCCATGCAAAGTACATTGCAGGACCGTCTTAGTCAACCCAGACGATTTTGAAACAAGGCCATACCATGTGAGCTTGTGTGTTTTCACCATACTGAGTAGGTCTTTATATTGGCCGACCTTTCTCTTAACGGTGTCTCAAACTGCCTTATTTGTGACGTGGTCTAGATACGAAATGCCTAGGATTTAACGCAGACATCTCATCTCCATTGCACTAATTCTTCGCTCTAGAACTGCTATCCTTCTTCTTCTTCTTCGTCGTCTTCGTACGCTGTCAGACGTCGACCTTTATTTTTTCGAAAAAAGCAGCGGTCATCCTGAGGCTGTCGACACTGCCATAGAGCTTGTCTAGTGTTGCCACTGGTGATGGCCATATCTGCTTTCTCTGATCCTCGTATGTCAGGCAGTTTTGCAGCAGCTGTTCAGCAGTCATTTTCCCAGTACCGGACATGCATTCGTCAGTGCCACCTATATGCAATTTATTGAATAGGTGGTACCTCAGTCTATTGTGGCCAGTACGAAGTCTGAAGACAACGACCTGCTCTCTTCTGTTCAACTGGTAATAGGAATCGTTTTTTGTTTAGCCAGTATATTCTGTTTCCCATTTGGTCATGTATCTAGCTCTTATAAGCCTTTTTGACTCTTCGTATGTCACTCTATCATCTGGTTGTGGTAGTCTTGCACCTTCTTTTGCTAGTCTGTCTGCCTCCTCGTTGCCTTGGGTGTTACAGTGGGATGAAACCCACTGTACCATTACTCTTTTTGGTGCGGACTGCTGGCATAGTTGACAGAGTACTGCTTTTAAATCATTGAGTTCAGTATTTGTCTGGCTTTTTAGTGCTGTGACTACGGCCAGTGCATCTGTAAGCAGGGCTATATGGCTTTTATTTCTTTTGCATGTCACCATTTATTCTACTGCAGCCCTCAGTGCCTCTGCCTCCGATCTGAAATTGCTTGAGTATTTTCCAGTTGCCACTGATAGTGTTGTTTTTCTACCATTTGGTAGGCTCAGGAATACCCCTGCCCCTCCGTTCTGTGTTGTGTTTGTTACAGAGCCGTCGGTGTATGCATGGGTCCAGTCCATGCTTGGGTAGTTTTTCGTTACGTACCTCAGGGTTATGTCTCTTCTTTCTTTGTCAGTCTGACTGTTCTTTTTTCCAATACCTGGTATATTTTCTGCCACCTCTGGAAATATATGCTGCCTCCAGGTAGGTTTGCGTACAGTAGGGATGGGCTTTGGTGTTGTTATTGTTTGGTGTTGTCATAGGGTCTTCGTTCATCTTTGCTTTGGCTATTTCTGCAAAGTTTCTCCACTTTAGTTTCCCATGCCCAAAATTATTTAGTCTCTTATGCTTTGGATGGGCAGCCAGTCATCTGAGTTTTTCTGCTTGCTGCTGGGCTTTGCAATCTCTTCTGTCGGTCATGGATTGCAGATCTTTTCTAGTTCTACAATTGGCGTTGACTTCATGCCTCCAGTTATAACTCTCATGGCTTGGTTTTGGAGTTTGCTAATTTTGTCAATGTTCGCCTTTGCTGCTGTTGTCCATGCCGCAATTCCGTACTCGAGAACTGGTCTCATTCTTCCAGTGTACAGTTTCTTTAGTATACTTTCGTCTGCTCCCCAGCTTGTGCCAGCAAGTTTCCTCATGATTGCCTCTCTTTCTCTGGCTCTCATTCGGTTTCTCTCCATCTGACTTTTCCATGTCATGCGCCGATCAAATGTGACTCCCAAGTAGTTTGGGTTGTTGTTTGGCCGCAGATATTTGCCGTTAAGACTTATTTTGGTTTTTTGTGGTTTGTTTAAAAGCGAGAATATCGTACATGTTTTTTCCTCACTTATTTTGACCAGCCATGAGTTCGCCCACTCCTCCAGCGATGTTAGTGCCTTCTGCATCCGATTACTTGCTATGGTGAGATTTGTTTCAGAGGTCCACAGAGCCAGATCGTCTGCAAATATGGAGCTGTCGACTCTTCTTGGTATATTCTCTGCGATGTTATTTATGTACACCAGGAAGAGTGTGGGTGACAGTACTCCTCCTTGGGGTACTCCCTGCTCAAGTGACACCTTTTTGCTCATCTGCCCTTGTACTTGAACTCTGGCTGTTCTGTTTTTAAGGTAGTGGTTGTTCGATCTGTACATTTTCCCACAAACTTCACTTCTTCGTAGCTTGAATTTAAGACTCTCTTTCCAGACCTTGTCAAATGCCTTTTCTAAGTCCACCCAAACCGCTACTGTGTGTTTTTTCTCCTGGTAAGCATCTTCTATTTCCATTGCTAAGAGAGTGATCTGATCCTCAGTGGATCTGTCCTGTCTAAAGCCTGCTTGTGGAATTAGTATGTGTTTTTCTTCCAGATGCCACATCAGTTTGGTGTTTATCATACGCTCCATCAGTTTTCCTACACAGCAGACTGTAGGCCTGTATCCATTTTGATCTGCTCTATCTTTTTATTTCTTTGGTACTGGTATAATTACAGCATCTTTCCATGCCTGAGGTACAATTCCCCTTTTCCAGCTTTGGTGCAGGACTGATAGTAACTTTCTCTTTGCTGTTTGGCCCAGCCCCATCACCATTTCGTTTGTTACGCCATCTTTTCCGGGCGATTTCTTTTTCTTTAGAGTTCTCATGGCCTCTTCCATTTCATTCATTGTTAGTTTTGCCATCATGTGCTCCTCTGGTGCCATATTGATGTTGTCGTGCCTCTTTTGTTCTTCATTAATGTATGTGTGCCTATTTATAGGAACATCAATGCGGTTTGCTCTGGCATAATGTTCTATAAAGGCGTTTGCTGCCTTTTTGTAGTGAGCATGTTGTCGCCTTGCTTGATGGTAATTTGTTTGATGGAGTTTCGTCGTTCATGGCTCTGACTAACTGCCATAGTTTGTTCCCGTCTTTGTCTAAATTGAGGTTTTCTGTTTTGTTATTCCAGCTGTCTCTTGTTGTTTGGTTTAGAGTGTATTTGTATTTCGCCGTGGAGGCTTTGAGGACGATATTTGCCTCCATAAATTTTTCTCTCTGCCATGTTCCTAGCATTTCAGACTTCGTCTTCCGCTTTCTGCAATTCATCATTCCAATAAGGCTTGTTGTTTTTTCTTGCCCCTCTTGGGATGGTTTCGGTGGCTGTCTACATTATTGCGTTGCTTAGGCTTTCCACCATGGGTTTCATGTTGTTATTCCGTGTGTTGATGGTTTCGCACAGCCCATCTGTCAGGATTGCAAATCTGTCAAAGTCGGCTCGTTTATAGTTCCAACGTGGGAGCGGTTTTCTTTCCTGTGGGCCTACTTCCATATCAACTTCTAGCCTAATTGGCCTGTGGTCGCTACCTGCCAATTGGTTTAGCACCTGGCGGTCTATTTTGAGGTGAATATCCACCGTGTAAAAGGCCAAGTCTGGAGTAGAGGTGGTATGCCATGTTCTAGAATAGAAGCTAGGGCTATCCTCCGACCTATTGATAAGATAGAGATTTGTGTCAATCTCCCAGTCTTCCACTTCATCACCTCTGTTGTCTGTGTCCGAGTATCCCCATATCTCCGAGTGACTGTTGAAGTCTCCAACTACTTTGCAACTGAAGTCCTTGACTTCCATACTCGAGAGCGACCGGTCTTTGTTTGTTGGGCCGTACAGGTTGAAGATGCGGATCTTAGTTTCTTGGGTCATTATGTCAACTCCTACAATTTCTGCTTGTCCGGTGTGATTGACCGCTACCGCGCTACTCGGTATGCAGTTACGTGTCAGTATCAGGACCCCTCCTTTGTGACCTTCTCTATCAAGACGGAAGGTCTGGTATCCTCTGATTGAGAATTTGTGGTTGTTGTTAAGGTGCGTTTCTAGGATACATGCCACGTCAATCTTACCTTCATGCAAATGATGTATTAGGGAAAGCTTTTTTTAATGACTCCCTCCGCATTCCATTGTAGTATTCTGAGGGTCTTGTATTTTTGGTCAATAGTTTTTGCTCCATCACCTTGTGCCTTGACTCCACAACACATGAGTGGGAGACCACCAGTAGCAAAGGGTGGGCCCCTTCGATGCGAGAGGTCCGTGGCACTCTCGCTGCCTGGCGGGACTCCACAGGATGAGCGCCACACTTTTTTCTGATAGGTTGTACCGTCATCATACAGCGATATACGTTGCACTGTTTCGTTAAGCGTGTGGCCCAGTGCATCCGATTTCAAAAGGCGTTTCTGTAGGGATGTCCTCCTTAGCCTTTGGCAGTCCCCAGCCTATCTGCAAGGCAGCAGTTGTTATTGGTCAGAGTTGTCTCACTTAAGGGAGTTCTCTTGCAGGACTATCGAGTCTTCCCAACTCGTGTCTTTAGTGTGTGACAATGATATGATATGATGGACTATGTACTAGTTTGTACTATCCCGAAAGAGAGGCAGTCCAGTGTGTCTGTGTCCCATTATCGTCACGTCCTGCCAGAAATGTATCTGATCGTCTTCGTGCCTCTGACTTTCGTTCTTGATTAATGAAAACATTCTTTACAAATGCTTTCGCAGTAGCTCGTCTTTCGGCGATCCAAGAATTTCACCTCTAACGCCGCAATACGAATACCCCCGTTTGTCCCTGTTAATCATTACCTCCAGTTCCGAAAACCAACAAAATAGAACCGAGGTCCTATTCCATTATTCCATGCACCATTATTCAGGCAGCCGAGGCCTGCTTTGAACACTCTAATTTTTTCAAAGTAAACGCGCCGGCCACCCGGGACGCTCAGCGAAGATCACCTGCGGGAGAGAGCCGGCAGACGGTAGGGCAGGAGACAACGGGCAGTGAACCGGCGCGAGCAGGATCTCCCGCCTGCGCATGAGATCCAACTACGAGCTTTTTAACTGCAAAAACTTTAATATACGCTATTGGAGCTGGAATTACCGCGGCTGCTGGCACCAAACTTGCCCTCCAATAGATCCTCGTTAAAGGGTTTAAAGTGTACTCATTCCAATTACGGGGCCTCGAAAGAGTCCCGTATTGTTGTTTTTGTCACTAACTCCCCGTGCCGGGAGTGGGTAAGTTGTGGTAGCCGTTTCTCATGCTCCCTCTCCGGAATCGAACCCTGATTCCCCGTTACCCGTTACAAACATGGTAGGCCTGTCACGTACCATCGACATTTGATAGGGCAGACATTTGAAAGATGCGTCGCCGGCACATGAGGCCATGCGATCAGCACACGGTTATCCAGAGTCACCAGTGGGGACGCCGCAACCCCGTGAGGGGAAACGATGATTGGTTTTGAACTAATAAAAGCGCTCTGTCCGCGAGGGTCGGAGCTTTGTAAGCATGTATTAGCTCTAGAGTTGCTACAGTTATCCAAGTAGGATCGTGTCATCTATGGAACCTCGACTAATTTAATGAGCCATTCGCGGTTTCACCGTGAGACAGTGTGAACTTAGACACGCATGGCTTAATCTTTGAGACAAGCATATGAATACTGGCAGGATCAACCAGATATATGTCCGAGACGGACGAACCACATACACCGGTCGGCGATGGATTGATGGATGGATGTGTAAAAAGCCTCACCAGGACGGCCGAAGGGACAGACTGACGGACAGACGGTTGTTCCCTCCCTCACTACGTCGATCTAGGACCGCCTGGCAGGGGCCCGTACACACACAAACCGACCGACCGGGCTCTCTCGGGGAAGGATGGCAGCGCTCTGTGTAGAATGGATCCCAACGACCCCAGCGATAATTTTCACTCGGACTGGAGACGATATTTGCCTGCCGGTCTGCCCTTCTCCGGGCGAGGACAGGGCCTTTAGGCACGATTCCTGCTTTCCATTTGCCGGTCACAAGCTCTTTGCGAGAGAATGACCACAAGCGAGACAAACTGTCGAGATTGGCTATGCGCCTTCGACGAACCACAGACGGACTGACAAAGTTTCTCGATACGGACCACAATAACGCACCGTTTCTAGCGGTACGACTCCACGAAATGGTCCCGCTACAGTGCCGGGGAAAAGCGGGCGAGCGTGTTAGGCGAGCCCGCGCTTTCACTCCGCCTGGCGGAACTGAGATCGCTGTACGTACACTGCTATCCAAGTTTCGCACGTGTAAAGGTACACGGAAGTGACAAGTGCAAACATTAAACTCAATTTGAATTTCAGATTGATGCTTTTGTCTCTCCATATCGGTTTCAGCTTGTTCAAAGCAGCCATGGTCACCGCTGTTCGTAGATTAATCTCAGTTCTGGAACCATCCACATCCATCAGTGCACCCAATTATTTGAACTGTTTAACAATTTGCAATAGTTTGCTTTTGATTGTTAAGCCCTCTGGGAAGTCGACCATGATTTGACCTTTCTCTCCTCTAATTTCCATTCTAAACTTTAGAGCGCGGCATTGCCAAGGTTGAAGCTTAGATTCGCAAGTTCTAACCCCGTTCCAGCCAGCCCGGTAATGTCATCAGCAAACCGAAGATTGGTGAGTGAACGACCATCTATGCTGGCACGTGATTTTCCAGAGCTTCGGACATGATACGTTCAAGAAAAACGTTGAATAGGGTCGGTGAAAGAATACATCCTTGTCTTACCCCAGTTATCCCATTAAGGTAGACTGCACTGGTGCCTTGGAAGTAGAATTTCTCAATGACGTAGGTAAGTCGACCCTCCATTTTATATTTTTTAATAATTGCCCACAGGGCCTCATGCCAGACGATGTCGAACGCTTTTTTTAAAGTCAACACAGACTTGGTTTAGCTTTTCATTATGCTGAAGATATTTTTCGTTGAGCAGACGCAAATTAAAATGTGTTTATGTGGCTGCGACCAGCCAGAAAACCGGCTTGTTCTTCTGCAATAATGTTTTCTGCCCTTGGCTGCTGTCTGTTCAAGACAACATTAAGCATTACTTTGCATGGGTGGCTGATAAGACGGATGGTTCTGTAATTGTGGCCTTGTTGTGGCCTTTATTAGATATGGTTAATTCAGTGATTTTGTTTAACATATTGGTCATTACCCCGTCTGCCAGATCGTGTTAGAAATCTTCATGAGAAAGTCTATAACCTCAGTCCCTCTTTGTGTTAGCAGTTTGCCTGGTATGTCGTCTATACCAACCGTCTTGTCCTTCTTGAGAGACTTTAATGCCACCTCTATTTCTTCACGTAAGATGGTGAATTTATCGTCTTCTTCTTGTGGGACTTCTTTTAATGTCACTCTAGGTCCCCAGTGGTATGTACGTTATATAACTGGGAACAATATTCCGTCCTTCTCCGAATAACGTGTTCTTGTCAAGTCGAGGTGGTCCCTGTCACGTTCTATATTGGTCTCACTTTGGGTATGTTCTTTCTTGTCAGGTCTTTAACCAGCTGGTGCACTCTCTTTAGCCAGCTGGTACAACTCTTTAACAAGCTGGTACACTCACTTTATCCAGCTGGTACACTCTCTTACTGTTGTTTCTGGTAGAGCAGTCCTGAATTTCTATACATTGATCTGATAACCAATCCTCCGTTGCTTCTCCAATTTCTATCCATATTGTCGTATTCATTTTCCTGCATGTGTCAGCCCCAGGAGGGTTCTTTTTCTCTTTGTTAAGATTCCTCCTGGTATCATACAGTGACAATATATGTTCAGTAACCCCAGACCTTGCACCTCCATCCAACCCCCCCCCCTCCCTCCCCACCCCCAGCATTGTCTCAGCGGTGTCCCTGCGAATGGTGTTGAAGGATTATGTCGTTGATTGCCCATCCGTCACCTCCTTGTCTGAACCTATGTTAAGTAATTGGACAAGCTTTCCCAAACAACGTGGCCTGAAACGCTTCTGCCACTTCTGTCAATGTGATATCTGATTCTGTAACTTTGTGGTCTAGTAAATTTCTTTAGTGTGAGGCAAAATGTTAGCATGGGCAGGTCATGGTAACTACCTATGCCTGCCCCATGAAAGCTTCTCGATTGGCAATTATTAATGACGGTAAGGAATCTAGTTTGCACCAGTATATAGTCTATTTGGTTATGGTGTTTTACATTGGGAGAGTGCCATGTGGTCCTCCTCGAAATCGTGTGGTTCCAAAGCGTGTTTGCAAGCAAAAGGTGATTGTATTCAGCAAATTCTGGTAATCGGTACCATCTCTAATTTGAAGTTCTGTCCGAATGTGTCTGGCCAAGTTGAATATGCATCAAGGCCTTCTTTAGCTCTCCAGTCGCCTTGTACTATGAGGAAGTCTTTCTTGTGGGTTTTATTGACACAGTTTTGTAGTTGGTCGTAGAATAGTTCAACCTGGTCCACATCATAGGTTGATGTGGGCGCGTAGGACTGTTTCACAGTAATTCAAAGATTTTGCCTCAAATCGTCTGCTTATAAGCCTGCTGGAAATGGGATGACATTCTAATACTGAGCGATTGTTATCTCAGTGGACCAGGAACCCTACCCCATGTCGGTGGATAGATTCCTCGCTACTGTGATAAAATATGTGACCCTCCTCGGTAGTCATCTCTCCGAAACGGGTCCATCTTGTCTTACACAGTCCCAGTACTGTCCATCTTGTCTCACACAGTCCCAGTACTGTTCATCTTGTCTCACATAGTCCGAGTACTGTCCATCTTGTCTCAAGCACTCCCAGTACTGTCCATATTGACTCACACAGTCCAAGTACTGTCCATCTTGTCTCACATAGTCCCAGTACTGCCCATCCTATCTCACAAACGCCCAGTACTGTCCATCTTGTCTCACACAGTCCCAATACCGTCCATCTTGTCTCACACAGTCCATGTACTGTTCATCTTGTCTCACACAGTCCATGTACTGTTCATCTTGTCTCACACAGTCCCAGTACTGTCCATCATGTCTCACACAGTCCCAGTACTGTATATCTTGTCTCACAAACGCCCAGTACTGTCCATCTTGTCTCACACAGTCTCAGTACTGTCCATCTTGTCTCACACAGTCCCAGTGCTCCCCATCTTGTCTCACACAGTCCCAGTACTGTCAATCTTGTCTCACACAGTCCGAGCGAGTACTGTCCATCTTGTCTCACAAACGCCCAGTACTGTCCATCATGTCTCACACAGTCCCAGTACTGTCTATCTTGTCTCACAAACGCCCAGTACTGTCCATCTTGTCTGATACAGCCCCAGTACTGTCCATCTTGTCTGATACAGCCCCAGTACTGTCCATCTTGTCTGATACAGTTCCAGTACTGTCCTTCAACATCTACTCATGTCATCTGTCAGTTCCTTCAGTGTCCCCACCTGCCCTAATATCCCCATATTCTAGGTGGCAATAGTTTCATTGTCAGGTACTTGAATCTTCCGCCTGGACGCGTTAACCTAAGTGGTATCATTGTCATGTATAGAGATTGCTGTCGCATTGCTTGTTTTTCCTCAATATTTTCTTCATTATTGGTGTTTCTTATGCCGGTGGGCATCTGACGGAGCCATTTTCTCTCCGGGTAGCCTAACAGCGAGCTTGACCCTGAACAGATCCCTCCATATTTTGAATTTGTCTATGATCTCCCCTGTCCCTTCAAGCATGGCGTCACTCTAATGGTTATGCCTTTCCTATTTCTTGTGTATTCTGTGTTCGGCTATATCCTGAAACTGTATAATATCTGAATAATATTCGAGAGTTCTCTCGAGTAGGATGGTGTGCGGGTTCGCAAAGCTTGGAGGTCGTTCTTCAAGTATTGGGTTATCTTTTTTGGTGTAGCCGTCTATACAGCTATCTCTCTGGCCAGGAACACCACAGCGCAGAGTGGCGATACTACGAACAAGACCTATGACCTGACCCAACCTAGAACTGTGACCCATGTACCAAGTTCGGTAACGTTCCAAGGTCAGTTTATAATTGGGAGGTGGTGAGGGGGCGGGGGCGGGGGGGTTTTCTAACTTGCAAGTCGCCACACACCACGGGGCACTGTTGGACACAAGTCCGATGGAAAAAGCGCACACAAAATACATCGCTGCACAATGCTATCCAAGAGGAATCTGTAACACTGCAAATGTAGACCTAGAGATCACAGAAAAAATCAATTGATTCGAGAGCTAATCAGATCAGCTACCATCTTGGGGCTCGACCGGAAGTGAGAATTCAGCCATTACTTGTGTTCAAAAATCGTAAACAAATAAAAATATGCTATTATTTGGTTAATTTTCCAGACTACGATCAATCAAGCTAGAAAATCTTTCATTGCATGTTACCGGCAGCTACCGGATGTCCCGAACTGACCATTTAATAAAAATTTGCTTTGGGTTGAAAACGTAACAATATTATAGTTCTTTTAAAAGCGAAACATCAATCGGCCACTTCATTGTTCATGTGGCTGTCCTCTGTTTTAATTCCGCAGGTCGGCCCACAAATGTGGCCGGGCGTACACCAAGAGAATGATTTGAAATTAAAGTCACGTGAATAATTTACAAATTCCCTTTTTCTATATTGATAATCGAATGCCGCAAACCAAAACAAAGCAAACGAAGAATGAGAGCAATATATTTTATACCTTATATATCTGTGGCTACAATATTGCCACTGTGTTGCTACAACGATATTTCATTTCAGCAACCATTTTTACAATTGTGTGAGAAATTGCATAAGTTAATTAAAGTTGGTTGTGTTATCGGATTTAGAAGAACGAACCTTGTCATTTTACCGAACACGAGTCGGCCATGTTTTTTGAGTGTTGGAGTAGGCTAAGGTAGCGACTACGTCAGTTCTGTAATATTTGATCAAATATTATGTAAACCACTTATATTTTACAAAATATGCATGCAGATATTTGCCAAGACATGTCTGTTTCTGTACCTTGACTTTCTCTAAACGGAAGTACTCACAGTGCGCCAGCGCTAACCACAGCGCCACCATTTAACACAATACAGCTGTTATCAGAGCTATGTTTGTTAGCCTAAATCTTTATAATCAAAACTGTTTTATTTTTGTTTCGTAGGAACATTAGCTCAAAGTAAATCATTTTTGTGCTTACATTTTTCAGTTTTTAATCATTTTCAATTTTCCGCTTCAGGCGGCATCAAACAGGAATAGGAAATACCCGATATAGTTGCTCAATTATGGTTTCACAGAAATAGAAGATAAAGAGGAAATCATGCTACATCATGTTGTCTGTTTGAAAGTGCTGACTGCAGAGTGTTCCAAATATAACAGATGAAGACACACTAGGACATGTGCACGAGAGGTACATCTGATCAAAGTTCAGCATCAAGAGCTAGCTTTGAAGTTGCCTAGTTGATTGCTCTTTTTTTATTAATTCTTTACTTTGAGAGCAGCGTATTCTTCATTGTAAGAGCAATTAGCTTGTTTTTATTGACTTTGAAGTCCGTGGTGGGAGTGGGTGTAAATGTCAATTAACGTAAATAGATGTTGTGCAATATTGAACAAGTTTTCCGCCCCCTACAGTAGACGTACGAGCTGAACTTTGTTCTCTCAAGGCTAAACTGACTTAACGTAGTAGCGACAAAGCTTGACTCTACATAGCCAGAGAAAAGTAGCGGATTTTGGCATTAATGGTCACCTACATCTCTATAAACGAGCCCTTGTGTAATACAGTCTCTAACAGTGCATCCCTAATGGCAGTGACTGATATGCGATGAACTAATAAATGAAGCGAAGATAAAGAGGTACTGAAGGTCAATACTCGATAATAAACATTAAGGCAAGACTCAGTTATCGCATCAAATCACAAACTAAAAACACTGTCTTCTTTCCCTGGCAAAGACCTTTGATCCTTTAGTAGCTTGACGCTTTTTTGTATTGTGCACCCGTGAAATATATTTGTCAGCAATAAAGATCAAATCAGTTATTATAATGGTAGAACAAGTAATTTATATCTGTAATCCTGGTAGTCAATCAGGCAAAGGAAATGTATGACGCCAGTAAGCAAAATGTTGTTTAAACTCAAAGCGTGCTTTTGTCCTGTAGTACCATGTTGGGCCAATGGTTTTACTCAGAACATCTCTTCATCTCATTGGTAGACGTCCACGTGTGTTACCTAGAACATCCCTCTATCTTATTGGTGGACGTCGTCTTTTTTACTCAGAACATGTCTCCATCTCATTGCTGGACGTCGCCTTTTTTACTCAGAACATGTCTCCATCTCATTGCTGGACGTCGCCTTTTTTACTCAGAACATCTCTCCATCTCATTGCTGGACGTCGCCTTTTTTACTCAGAACATGTCTCCATCTCATTGCTGGACGTCGCCTTTTTTACTCAGAACATCTCTCCATCTCATTGCTGGACGTCCACGTGTTTTACTCAGGCCTTCCCTCCATCTCATTCGTGGACGTCCACGTGTGCGCTTGAAGTTATTTTGCCACAGGACGCCATCTTGAGTTACCATCTCTTGTCAGGCATAGTTACCACAATTCAATTGCAATTCAGGTGCCATCTCCGCAACGAAGGTTGGCTTCAACAGTCCTCACATATCCTGTATCTCTTGTCTTGATTCTGCTCTCCCACCTATAGCGCGCCTTTTGTCCGCTACCTTCAGCCTTCCCATCCAGTAATGTTTTCAGTAAAGTATCGTATCTTTTTATGTGTCCAAAATATTTTATTTTCCTTATTTTAATGCCTGTCAAAATATTTTATTTTCCTTATTTTAATGCCTGTCAAAATATTTGATTTTCCTTATTTTAATGCCTGTCAAAATATTTGATTTTCCTTATTTTAAGGCCTGTCAAAATATTTGACTTTCCTTATTGTAATGCCTGTCAAAATATTTGACTTTCCTTATTGTAATGCCTGTCAAAATATTTGACTTTCCTTATTTTAATGCCTGTCAAAATATTTGACTTTCCTTATTTTAATGCCTGTAAAAAGGTTTCTGTCCATGCCTACTCACCAGGACGTCGCTATTTTTGTTTCTTTTCCATGAAATGCGACACATTCTTCTGGATCATTTCGAGGGCGTCTATGTTGCACTGGATTTTCATAGAGGATGTTTTTGGACCACATAATAATAATGCTATATATAGATATATATATATATAAAACATCTGATAAGTCTCATTTTCTTCTTCTTCTTCATCATCGTAACCATTATTTTTTCGAAAAAAGCGGCGGTCATCCTGAGGTTGTCGACACTGCCATAGAGCTTGTCTTGTGGTTCCACTGGTGATGGCCACATCTGCTCTCTCTGATCCTCGTATGTCGGGCAGTTCTGCAGCAGATGCTCAGCGGTCATTTTCTCGGTACCACACGGGCATTCGTCGGTACCACCTATCTTCAATTTGTTGAATAGGTGGTATTTCAGTCTATTGTGGCCAGTGCGAAGTCTGAAGACAACGACCTGCTCTCTTCTGTTCAACTGGTTATAGGCATCGTTTTTGGTGTAGCCGGTATGTTCAGTTTCCCATTTGGTCATGTATCTGGCTTTAATAAGCCGTTTTGACTCTTCGTACGTCATACTAGTATCTGTTTGTGGTAGTCTTGCACCTTCTTTTGCCAGTCTGTCTGCTTCCTCGTTGCCTTGGATGTTGCAGTGTGATGGGACCCACTGTACCACTACCCTTTTTGGTGCGGACTGCTGGCATAGTTGACAGAGTGCTGCTCTTAAGTCATTAAGCTCAGCGTTTTTATGGCTTTTTAGCGCTGTGACTACGACCAGAGCATCTGTAAGCAGGACTATATGGCTTTCATTTTCTTTATGTGTCACCATTTCTTCCATTGCCGCCCTCAGTGCCTCTGCCTCCGCTCTGAAATTGCTTGTGTACTTACCAGTAGCGAATGACAGTGTTATTTTTCTGCCATTTGGTAGGTTCAGGAATGCTCCTGCCCCTCCGTTCTGTGTAGTGTTTGTTACAGAACCGTCGGTGTATGCATGGGTCCAGTCCATGCTTGGGTAGTTTTTCGATATAAAGCTTAGGGTAGTATCTCTCCTTTCTTTTTCAGTCTGGCAGTTTTTGTTTGCAATACCTGGTATATTTTCTACCACCTCTGGAAATATATCCTGCCTCCAGGTAGGTTTTCGTACAGTAGTGATGGGCTTTGGTGTTGTTAGTGCGTTTATGGGATCTTCGTGCATCTTTGCTTTGGCTATTTCTGCAAAGTTTCTCCGCTTTAGTTTCCCATTTCCCAAATTGTTTAGTCTCTGGTGCATTGGGTGGTCAGTCAGTCTTCGGAGTTTCTCTGACTGCAGCTGGGCTCTGCAGTCTCTTCTATCGGTCATGGGTTGCAGCTTTGTAATCTTTTCGAGTTCTATAATTGGCGTTGACTTCATGCCTCCTGTTATAACTCTTATGGCTTGGTTTTGAAGTTTGCTAACTTTATCGAAGTTCGCCTTTGCTGCTGTTGTCCATGCCGCAATGCCATACTCGAGAACTGGTCTCACTCTTCCAGTGTACAGTTTCTTTAGTATACTTTCGTCTGCTCCCCAGCTTGTGCCAGCAAGTTTCCTCATGATTGCCATTCTTTCTCTGGCTCTCATTCGGTTTCTCTCGTCGCTATTTTTGTTTCTTTTCCATGAAATGCGACCCATTCTTCTGGATCATTTCGAGGGCGTCTATGTTGCACTGGATTTTCATAGAGGATGTTTTTGGACCACATAATAATAATGCTATATACAGATATATATATAAAACATCTGATAAGTCTCATTTTAAATGTACTAGTTATTTGCCTGGGTGCTAATGTATTCCTCATCTTATTAAATACACTTTTGGCGATTCTAATTCTGTTCTTCACTTTCTTCTCACATCTACCATTAGTTTTAATTTTAAAAGTTTTAATAGCCTGTTCTATTAACACACTGTTCACTGAGATATTAGTTTTGTCTTGCATATTTGTTTTGGTAAATTTTTACTTTTGTTTCATTAATGTTGATGTGTAAACCACTTTAATGTGTCTGCTGTTGACTATCTCCACAATTTCATGAAACTCTTTCTAACCTTCAGCTAGCAATACAGTGTCATCAGCATATCTAAGACTGTTCTGTTGATTCATCTTCCATTGACGTTTAGTCCAAACACTCGTTCAACCTGTCTGAAGTTTATCTCGATGTAGAGGTCAAATAGACAGGTGACAACATATTTCCATGTCTCACTATTCTTCATGTATCAATATACGGTGAGTAATTATTGTGAGTAATTATTGTGAGTAATTATTGTGATTAATTATTGTAAGTAATTATTGTGAGTAAATTATTGTGAGTAATTATTGTGAGTAAATTATTGTGAGTAATTATTGTGAGTAATTATTGTGAGTAATTATTGTGAGTAATTATTGTGAGTAACTATTGTGAGTAATTATTGTGAGTAAATTATTGTGAGTAATTATTGTGAGTAATTATTGTGATTAATTATTGTAAGTAATTATTGTAATTAATTATTGTGAGTAATTATTGTGAGTAAATTATTGTGAGTAATTATTGTGAGTAATTTTTGTGAGTAATTATTGTGAGTAATTGTAGATCACTCATGATTGAACCATTCGAAAATGGTTGAGCCCTCCTGTTGACACTCCGTCTCCATCCTACTGTCGGTCCCGTCACCCTTGTCAGTGCATATGCTCCTACTTTGTGTCCCACAGCTGAAGACAAAGATGCTTTCTATGAGAATGTATGAGCAGATATTAGAAACATACTGAGTCAGGAACAACTTGTTCTACTCGGCGACTTCAATACTAGAGTGGATACTGATCACGATTCGATGCCTTCATGTCTTGGCAACTTTGGAGTCGGCAAGGTTAATGAAAATGGACAACGGCTTTCAGAGTTCTTTGTCTACTATGGGCTCAGTGTGACCAACTCCTATTTTCAGACCAAGCTTCGACATAAGGTCTCATGGATGCACCTACGATCCAAGCACTGGCATCAGCTTGATCTGTTTCTTGTGAGAAGGTCTCTTCTCAAATATGTTCTTCCTACGCGCTCCTATCATAGCGCAGACTGTGACACAGACCATGCACTGGATCGATGTAAATTCAAATTGCAACCAAGAAGGTTGTATCACACCAGACACGAAGGTAAACTATGCATCGACACGAGCAAAATGGCAGATCCTGCACTCATCATTCGCTTTAACAATGCCTTCGAGGAAACTATAAGAATTACACAAAGTGGCGCCACGGTTACAGAAACCTGGAAACAACTTCGACCCAACATCCACAGCACTGCGCTTGTTATTTTTTGAACGAAGCACTGCAAAATCTAAAGATTGGTTCAAAGCCAAAACAAATTATATGATACCCATAATCGAAGTAAGTTGCACTGCTCTTCTTAACGACAAGTGCCTTCCAAATGCAGTTACTCTGAAATCCCTAAAATCCGTCAGGAGCCAATTTCAGCAAACAGCTAGCCGCTGTGCAAATGAGTACTGGTTCCACTTCAGTAGAAATAGCGAGACTACAACAGAAACAGAAAATGAAAGAGAAATGTATGAGGGCATTTAAAAAGCTATTGGTCCCGTGCACAGAAAGACATCGCCGCTCAAATCAATTAGTGGAGAGAAAATAACTGAAAAGCAAGGTAGATGGAGCGATGGGTAGAGCATTACTCTGAGCTCTACTCATACGACAGCACGATCAATCCCACAGCTCTTGATGCTGCTCAAGGCTTTCCTGGAATGTAGGGGCTGGACGTCGAAAAATCTTTAGAAGATCCCAATACAGCCATTGACAGCTTGGCGTTGGGTAAAGCAGCGGGCAGATCGGGATCCCACCTGATCTGATCACGCATTTTAAAGCACATTCTTGAAACACTTGTAGGTACGTTAGAGTTGGAAAGAGACCATCATACCCCAAGATGTGAAGGATTCAAAAATTGGGCCACTACACAACTAAAGGGGATAGAAGTGACTGTAATAATTACAGATGCATCTCACTGCTCAGTGCTGTTTGCAAAGTCTTTGCTAGAGTGATCTTACTGCGACCACACAAACTGACTGAGCGCGTGTACCCATAGTGATCTTACTGCGACCACACAAACTGACTGAGCGCGTGTACCCATAGTGATCTTACTGCGACCACACAAACTGACTAAGCGCGTGTACCCAGAGTGATCTTACTGCGACCACACAAACTGACTGAGCGTGTGTACCCATAGTGATCTTACTGCGACCACACAAACTGACTGAGCGCGTGTACCCAGAGTGATCTTACTGCGACCACACAAACTGACTGAGTGTGTGTACCCATAGGGATCTTACTGAGACCACACAAACTGACTGAGCGCGTGTACCCATAGAGATCTTACTGCGACCACACAAACTGACTGAGTGTGTGTACCCATAGTGATCTTACTGCAACCACACAAACTGACTGAGCGCGTGTACCCATAGTGATCTTACTGCGACCACACAAACTGACTGAGCGCGTGTACCCAGAGTGATCTTACTGCGACCACACAAACTGACTGAGTGTGTGTACCCATAGTGATCTTACTGCAACCACACAAACTGACTGAGCGCGTGTACCCATAGAGATCTAACTGCGACCACACAAACTGACTGAGTGTGTGTACCCATAGTGATCTTACTGCAACCACACAAACTGACTGAGCGCGTGTACCCATAGTGATCTTACTGCGACCACACAAACTGACTGAGCGCGTGTACCCAGAGTGATCTTACTGCGACCACACAAGCTGACTGAGTGTGTGTACCCATAGTGATCTTACTGCAACCACACAAACTGACTGAGCGCGTGTACCCATAGTGATCTTACTGCGACCACAAAACTGACTGAGTGTGTGTACCCATAGTGATCTTACTGCGACCACACTAACTGACTGAGCGCGTGTACCCATAGTGATCTTACTGCGACCACACAAACTGACTGAGCGCGTGTACCCATAGTGATCTTACTGCGACCACACAAACTGACTGAGCGCGTGTACCCATAGTGATCTTACTGCGACCACACAAACTGACTGAGCGCGTGTACCCATAGTGATCTTACTGCGACCACACAAACTGACTGAGCGCGTGTACCCAGAGTGATCTTACTGCGACCACACAAACTGACTGAGTGTGTGTACCCATAGTGATCTTACTGCAACCACACAAACTGACTGAGCGCGTGTACCCATAGTGATCTTACTGCGACCACACAAACTGACTGAGTGTGTGTACCCATAGTGATCTTACTGCGACCACACAAACTGACTGATCGCGTGTACCCATAGTGATCTTACTGCGACCACACAAACTGACTGAGCGTGTGTACTTATAGTGATCTTACTGCGACCACACAAACTGATTGAGCGCGTGTACCCATAGTGATCTTACTGCGACCATACAAACTGACTGAGCGCGTGTACCCATAGTGATCTTACTGCGAGCACACAAACTGACTGAGTGTGTACCCATAGTGATCTTACTGCGACCACACAAACTGACTGATGGTGTGTACCCATAGTGATCTTACTGCGACCACACAAACTGACTGAACGTGTGTACTTATAGTGATCTTACTGCGACCATACAAACTGACTGAGCGCGTGTACCCATAGTGATCTTACTGCGATCACAAAAACTGACTGAGCGTGTGTACCCATAGTGATCTTACTGCGACCACACAAACTGACTGAGTGTGTGTACCCATAGTGATCTTACTGCGACCACACAAACTGACTGAGCGTGTGTACGCATAGTGATCTTACTGGGACCACACAAACTGACTGAGCGTGTGTACCAATAGTGATCTTACTGCGACCACACAAACTGACTGAGCGTGTGTACCCATAGTGATCTTACTGCGACCACACAAACTGACTAAGCGTGTGTACCCATAGTGATCTTACTGCGACTACACAAACTGACTGAGCGCGTATACCCAGAGTTCCAAAGTGGATTACGATCTGGAAGATCAACGATCGACATGATCTTCTATCTACGTCAGCTACGAGAAAAATCACGCGAGCAGAAGAAGCCTTTTTATGTCGCTTTCATCGACCTGACAAAAGCATTTGATTTCGTTAGCAGGGCTGAACTCTTCAAAATCCTTTCTTCTTCTTCTTCTTCTGCGTACACAGTCAGACAGTAACCATTATTTTTTCGAAAAAAGCGGCGGTCGTCCTGAGACTCTCGCCACTACCATAGAGCTTGTCTTGCAGTTCCACTGGCAATGGCCACATCTGCTCTCTCTGATCCTCGTATGTCGGGCAGTTCTGCAGCAGATGTTCAGTGGTCATTTTACCAGTACCGCACGGGCATTCGTCGGTACACCCTATCTTCAATTTGTTGAATAGGTGGTACCTCAGTCTGTTGTGGCCAGTGCGAAGTCTGAAGACAACGACCTGCTCTCGTCGGTTCAACTGGTAATAGGCATCGTTTTTGGTGTAACCAGTATGTTCGGTTTCCCATTTGGTCATGTATCTGGCTTTGATAAGCCGTTTTGACTCTTCGTTCGTCATACTGGTATCTGTTTGTGGTAGCCTTGCACCTTCTTTTGCCAGTCTGTCTGCCTCCTCGTTGCCTTGGATGTTGCAGTGTGACGGAACCCACTGTACCACTACCCTTTTTGGTGCGGACTGCTGGCACAGTTTGCAGAGTGCTGCTCTTAAGTAATTAAGCTCAGTGTTTTTCTGGCTTTTTAGCGCTGTGACTACGGCGAGAGCATCTGTCAGCAGGACTATATGGCTCTCATTTTCACTGTGTGTTACCATTTCTTCCACTGCCGCCCTCAGTGCCTCTGCCTCCGCTCTAAAATTGCTTGTGTACTTACCAGTAGCGAATGACAGTGTTATTTTTGTGCCATTTGGTAGGTTCAGGAATGGTCCTGCCCCTCCGTTCTGTGTAGTGTTTGTTACAGAACCGTCGGTGTATGCATGGGTCCAGTCCATGCTTGGGTAGCTTTTCGTTATGAAGCTTAGGGTAGTGTCTCTCCTTACTTTTTCAGTCTGGCAGTTTTTGTTTGCAATACCTGGTATATTTTCTACCACCTCTGGAAATATATCCTGCCTCCAGGTAGGTTTTCGTACAGTAGTGATGGGTTTTGGTGTTGTTAGTGCGTTTATGGGATCTTCGTGCATCTTTGCTTTGGCTATTTCTGCAAAGTTTCTCCGCTTTAGTTTCCCATTTCCCAAATTGTTTAGTCTCTGGTACATTGGATGGTCCGTCAGTCTTCGGAGTTTCTGTGACTGCAGCTGGGCTCTGCAGTCTCTTCTATCGGTCATGGATTGCAGTTTTGTAATCTTTTCAAGTTCTACAATTGGCGTTGACTTCATGCCACCTGTTATAATTCTCATGGCTTGGTTTTGAAGTTTGTTAACTTTATCGAAGTTCCCCTTCGCTGTTTTTGTCCATGCCGCAATGCCATACTCGAGAACTGGTCTCACTCTTCCAGTGTACAGTTTCTTTAGTATGCCTTCGTCTGCTCCCCAGCTTGTGGAGCTTGTGTGGAATCCTTTCAAAAATAGGGTGTCCTAACAAACTTCTGCAGCTTATAGTGTCATTTCATGAGGATATGAAAGGAACAGTTCAATACATCACATTAATGTAATATTTATATGTGGTGTTAAACTAGGCTGTGTCCTGGCCCAAACACTATTTGGAATCTTCTTTGTGCTTCTATTGAAGAAGGCATTTGGTAATGGAACAGAAGGGATTTGTCTTCACACGAGATCAGATGACCGTCTGTGTAGTCTTACGAGACTCAAAGCTAAAACCAAGATCAGGGAAGTTACTGTCAGGGACTTGTTATTTTCTGATGACGCTGTAATTGTCACTCACAGCGTGCATGAACTCAAGAGATTATTCATAAATCGCTGCTCCCAGATGTGCAAAGATTTCGGCCTCACACTAAACCTGAATAAAACAAATGTATTGGGACAAGACGTAGATACCACCCAAACCATCACTATCGATACCTATGAACTGGCAACTTTGGACCAGCTGAGTAACCTGGGGTCTCTGATCATTGATACGCTGTCTCTAGACGCCGAATTGGGCAATCGCATTGGCAGAGCTGATACCATGTGTTCTCATCTTACAAAACGTGTCTATGAAAACCTCAAACTGACAGCCAAGACCAAAGCCATGGTCTACAATGCCAGTGTTGTCAGAACACTTCTATATGGCAGCATAACGTAGACAACATATGCCAAGCAAGTGCATAGGCTCAACACCTTTCACCTACGGTGCATGAGATCCATCCTTGGCACGTCATGAATAGACAAGGTGACAAATGCGGAAGTACATTCTTACAACGTTCTTCCAAGTATGTACACTCTCCATCACCAACGAAAACTGCGGTAGCTTGGTCATGCTCGTCGCAAGGAAGACGGTCGCTTCCCCAAAGATATTCTTTATGGAAAGCTGGCGTGTGGTAAAAGAACAGCTGGCCGACCACAGCTGCGGTTCAAAGCGGAACATAAAGGTTCTTGGTATGGATCTGACATCTTGGGAAGACATAGCTGCAGACCGATCCAAATGGAGATGTAACCTAAAGAGTCACCTTAAGCTGGGCTAAATAAGCTCATGCAACAAAGGGAAGTGAAGGGACAACAAAGGGAAGTAAAAGGAAAAACAAAGGGAAGTGAAGGGACAACAAAGGGAAGTGAAGAGACAACAAAGGGAAGTGAAGGGACAACGCCGAAAGGAAAAGGAAAACCAGAAACTCAGTAGAGAGTTGCTACTCGAAGGTCGCATCAACCTATAGTCAGAAGTGTCTGAAATTGGACTACTACTACAATTCTTGTCGAATCTTGCAGTTACCACCTGCTCTTGGTACAGGTTAGTGATTAGCCAAACGACGTTACAACCCATATTAATTCCTTGCAAGCACTAAATCAACATTTCATGTTGGACTCTGTTAGATGCTTTACTATAGTCTATGAAACACATACATTCCCTCTTGTGTACTTCTATGAACTTTTCGGCAAGCATCCAAAGACATAGTATTCCGTCCATAAGTTCAAGTTTTCTGCCTACAACCAAACTGCTCTTCATCCACTCCAACAACGATTGTATTTATAATTCTTTCCTGTTTGAACTTGTGGAGTTATTTGGTCATATGACTCATACGGCAGATTATTTGATACTCCGATACACTGCCTGGGGTTGTTTAGGTAATGAGATGAAGACTAATGTCTGCATGTCTGTTGATATGTATCCTGTATCGATTATCTCATTGTACTGTAGGGGAGGGAATGGTCGAGGGAACGCGGGATGATATTGGAGTGAATGGTGGATGGTAGAGGACAGAATAGTGGAGGGTAGAGGACATAATGGTGGAGGGTAGAGGACAGAATAGTGGAGGGTAGAGGACAGAATGGTGGAGGGTAGAGGACATAATGGTGGAGGGTAGAGGACATAATGGTGGAGGGTAGAGGACAGAATAGTGGAGGGTAGAGGACAGAATAGTGGAGGGTAGAGGACATAATGGTGGAGGGTAGAGGACATAATGGTGGAGGGTAGAGGACAGAATAGTGGAGGGTAGAGGACAGAATAGTGGAGGGTAGAGGACATAATGGTGGAGGGTAGAGGATAGAATAGTGGAGGGTAGAGGACAGAATAGTGGAGGGTAGAGGACATAATGGTGGAGGGTAGAGGATAGAATAGTGGAGGGTAGAGGACAGAATAGTGGAGGGTAGAGGACAGAATAGTTGAGGGTAGAGGACATAATGGTGGAGAGTAGAGGACATAATGTTGGAGGGTAGAGGACAGAATAGTGGAGGGTAGAGGACATAATGGTGGAGGGTAGAGGATAGAATAGTGGAGGGTAGAGGACATAATGGTGGAGGGTAGAGGATAGAATAGTGGAGGGTAGAGGACATAATGGTGGAGGGTAGAGGACATAATGGTGGAGGGTAGAGGACTGAATGGTGGAGCGTAGAGAACAGAATGTGGGGAGGGTAGAGGAGAAAATGGTTGGGTGGGCAGCAGTGGAGAACACAATGCAGGGTAGATGAGAGAATGGTGGAGGATAGAGGAGAGAATGGTGGAGTATAGAGGAGAGTAGTGGAGGTTAGACGAGAGAATGGTGGAGGATAGAGGAGAGAATGGTGGAGGGTAGACGAGAGAATGGTGGAGGATAGAGGAGAGAATGGTGGATGGTAGAGGAGAAAACGGTGGAGGGTATTGGAGGGTAGTAGAGCGAATGGTGGATGTTAGTGGAGAGAATGCTGGAGGGATGTAGAGAGAATGGTGAATGGTAGGGCGGAGAATGATGGACGGATATAAAGAGAATGGTGGAGGATGGAGGAGAGATGCTGGAGGGCAGTAGAGAGAATGGTGGAGGGTAGAGAAGAGAAAAGTGGAGGTGAAGGAGGCTAGTGGAGAGAATGGTAGAGAGTGGAGAAGATAATGGTGGAGGGTAGTAGAGGGTAGAGGAGTGAATGGTGGAGGGTGGAGGAGGGTAGAGGAGGGAAGCGGAGAGAATGGTGTAGGGTTGATGAGTAAAGTGGAGAGAATGGTGGAGGGTGGAGGAAGTAGTGGATAGAATGAGGGAGAGTGGTGGAGAGAATGATGAAGGGTGGAGGAGGGTAGTGTAGAGAAATAATGAGTATGGTAGATAAACTCCACTTTAGTAGTGGTAGCCGTGGTGTATAAACTCCATCTAGTAGTGGTAGCCGTGGTGTATAAACTCCACTCTAGTAGTGGTAGCCGTGGTGTATAAACTCCACTCTAGTAGTGGTAGCCGTGGTGTATAAACTCTACTCTAGTAGTGGTAGCCGTGGTGTATAAATTCCACTCTAGTAGTGGTAGCCGTGGTGTATAAACTCCACTCTAGTAGTGGTAGCCGTGGTGTATAAACTCCACTCTAGTAGTGGTAGCCGTGGTGTATAAACACCACTCTAGTAGTGGTAGCCGTGGTGTATAAACTCCATCTAGTAGTGGTAGCCGTGGTGCATAAACTCCACTTTAGTAGTGGTAGCCGTGGTGTATAAACTCCACTCTAGTAGTGGTGGCCGTGGTGTATAAACTCCACTCTAGTAGTGGTGGCCGTGGTGTATAAACTCCACTCTAGTAGTGGTAAAGGTGGTGGAGATGTAAATGTAAAATCATGGTAATTGCTAGAGACGATGAGACATTGATTGACGATAAGGCTGGAGAGCCGAGTGTGCGTTGATAGTGAGAACATGTTACCCCCCTCAATCAAACCACGATAAACTTGTGCCCGCTAGGTCCCAAGCTATCAGGCCTTATGGTGTGAGATATGTTCAGTTAATGCTCATTTCGCCTGGATCGTTAGTACTGGTCCAGATCAGTCAGAAACTCGACATGAAGGTGATACTGTCCCATCATTCCTGCTACTCTAAAAAAAAGTAATAAAAACAGAGTAGGCATTAAAACCAAATGATATTACATATTTATGGAAAGCAGGGTTAATTATAAGACTTATTTTCTTTGAATTTCTACTCCTTCATACGTCGTCAGACATCCCATAAGTGACTGTTACAAAGTAGCAGTCAGTCCAAGGGTACCTAATATTGCCGTACAGATCCTCATGCAAGAATACATGACACATGGTGCTACCATATGCTTCTGCATTCACTAGTGAACCTAAAGTCCGTCTTTTAATTCATGAACAAGGTCCGAGGCAATTTTGTACTAAGCTGCATGTCAGATGCAAATGATTTTTCGCATGCAGCCTTAGAAAATCCATGACGCTGAAACATTGATATTATTTAGTCCATAGATATTAAGACATTTGCACATCGGCGAATTCTTTTGATCTTTTAGAACCATTGCAAAGAAATTACAATAAATTTAAGATTTTACATTACGCAGCTGAATTTCTCAGCATTTTGTTCATAGGCGTATCTCCTTAATGTCTTGATAGATCAATTTATTGTTTGTGTTGCATTTTATGTACAATCGTAAAAATGAACCAATATGCAACAGCTAGTACAGCCCTTCGGTCACCCTTTGACCCCCCAAGGTTGTATCAACTGCGCAGTTAATTTTATGTTGTGTAACGCATTTGAATATTGCAATATATTTGCTGCTTTTGTATGTACACATAATTGTTTTCATAAACATACTCTAATTCATCCAAGTCTGCTAATCAGTGTGTCCACAAAATATGATATTAATCATCCGAATCTGTCGATACAAAGAGGTTGATAATTGTTACTGGCTGGACAAATTATAATACATCTCGTTGCCAGTACTGTTCTTCTTCCACGAGCACATGTTCAACACACTTCTTCCAGAACTGAATGTATATTTTTGAAAGGTACTCACTTGTCAGCACTTCAACATCACACATTTGAAATGTCCTGTTCTGTTCGGCAACTTGTCCTTTGACTTAAACCAATTGCGTTTGTTTCTCTGGGTCATGAATATCGCAATATAAATGCCCCATCTTAGATTTCCTGCGGAATAACTGTTATAGTAAAACGATAACTTTCTGCATTGTTATAAATGTACACTTCAAACTCATTTTATATTGATATCAATGCCAGTTTTGAAAAAGCAACTATATGCTACAATAACCACACATCAAACTATTAATGTCAATTGATTGTCATCTTGCATGTCTCGAGAGATAATGGACTTCACGCTAGAGAGGTGGCAGTTAGTTGTTGCCCTTACATTTGTCGTACACGTTTAGAGTCTGCATCTTGACGCATCTTGTCTTCCCCTGCCTGCAGACCAATGCACAAAGCCCGCCTCCAGCCAGGTCTGTCTTTGGCAAGTTCCTCCCAGTTGCACGTGTTCATCCCCAACGCCTTAAGGCCACGCTTGCAAACATCTTTGTAGCAGAGGAAGATTCTACCTATTTTACGTTTGCCCGTAGTCAGCTCTCCGTGTAGGTTATCTTTTGGTATTCCCCCAAACTTCCACCCCCCCCCCCCCCCCGCCCCAGTCTTGTCCAGCGGCTCTGGCGGAGGATCGTAACTGAGCTGGCAATCATCCCACGGTCCAACACGTCGAGGTTATTCACTCTGTCACTCCATGAAATTCCAAGTATGAGTCTCAGGAAGATGCATATGGAAAGCATTTAACATTTTTCATGAGAGACATACAGAGTCCATGTCTCGCTGCCATAGAGCAGGGTACTAATAACACAGGATCTGTACACGGCAATCTTTGTGGAGATGGTAAACATGTTATCCCACACTCTCTGTGAGAGCCTGGCAATTTGCTGATGAGGCCATTTCTAATGGCTTTTCCAGCTCTGCGTCCAGTGAAAGGTTGTCGGTGATGATAGATCCAGCTCTGCGTCCAGTGAAAGGTTGTCGGTAATGATAGATCCAGCTCTACGTCCAGTGAAAGGTTGTCGGAAATGATAGATCCGAGATAGTTAAAGGGATTTACTACTTCCTGATTTGTATCGTTTAAGACAATGTCTGAAGGATCTGCACCCTAAGTCATCACTTTAGTTTTTTTTAATGTTGAGTCCAAACAGATCACAAGATTGTGCCAACCTATTAACGAGAATCTGTAATTCGGCTTCCGTGTGGACGACCAGGGTAGCATCGTCTACGAAGAACATATTCCGAATGACAGTCTCTCTTCTCTTACATTTTTCTCACAGTCTGGTTAGATTGAATGGTCTCTTTCTGATCTAGGATGCAGAAAGACCTCCTATGTGGCAGTTCCAATGGCGTGTTTAAGTATGATCACAATGGAAAATGCCGAAAAAAGTCGAAGCCAGGATACAACCTTGTTTAACTCCACTGTTAATGTCCAAGGCCTCAGATTCCTGACCGTCATGCAGCACTGTACCTTTCATGCCCGCATGAAAAGATCTAATCATGCTCAGTAGTTTTGGTGGGCAGCTAACATTTAAACAATACTTTAAAAAGACCCTCTCTGTTTACCAGGTCGAATGCCTTTGTCAGGTCGACAAAAGCAAGAAATAGTAGTCTGTGTTGTTTTCTGATGCCTTGGTGAGGTCGACAAAAGCAAGAAATAGTAGTCTGTGTTGTTTTCTGATGCCTTGGTGAGGTCGACAAAAGCAAGAAATAGTAGTCTGTGTTGTTTTCTGATGCCTTGGTGAGGTCGACAAAAGCAAGAAATAGTAGTCTGTGTTGTTCTCTGCATGTCTCTTGCTATTGTCTCAGTGATATGACCATATCAATGGTGGACCTTTCGACGCGAAAACCACACTGAGACTCCAGGTGCACCCTGTCGGCCAGCTTTCGCAGCCTGCTCAGGATGATGCGAACATACACTTTACCTAAGGCGTTGAGGAGCGATATTCCCCTGTAATTGATGCAGTCTCTCCCGTCTCCCTTTTTCTTGTAAAGGGTGATTATGTTGGCGTCTCTCATGTCCTGTGATACGGCCCCATCATGCCAAAACTGGCGTTTACACCTAGAACTATTAGACGGTTTCGCATGGACGACGTTTTTTTGTTTTCAGCATTCGAGAAAGTGTCTAATTTTTGCAAGAGATAATCAGGAATTAGCACTTTCTGAGCGTATTTGAAGGTCAAAACATATTTTTTCAAACATCACGTCTGTGTACCATAAACATGTTAACATTATGTCCAATTAACTTAACTTGCTTTTAATATAGACTAATGAATACATTTAAAAAAATACTTCACATGTCCTAGAGAAACAAATATGTCCATAACGACATGAAAAACTGCATGCGAAAAATCATTTGTATCTGACATGCACTTTAGTTTCTCGGAACTTGTTTATGGGTTAAAAGATAGACGTTAGGACGTGTGACGCACGCTCACTATTTCGTATCTCTCTGAGACCACAGTGCTGAGGTAGGGTGACCACAGGATGGACCTCGCTGAGGTAGGGTGACCACAGGATGGACCTCGCTGAGGTAGGCTGACCACAGGATGGACCTCGCTGAGGTAGGGTGACCACAGGATGGACCCCACTGAGGTAGAGTGACCACAGGATGGACCTCGCTGAGGTAGGGTGACCACAGGATGGACCTCGCTGAGGTAGGGTGACCACAGGATGGACCTCGCTGAGTGACCACAGGATGGAACCCACTGAGGTAGAGTGACCACAGAATGGACCTCACTGAGGTAGGGTGACCACAGGATGGACCGCTCTGAGGTATAGTGTCGGTCACTATTCATTTTTGACATGTCTTATTCTGTCAAGAACTAGCTAGCTGATTCATGTTTGTTTCTCTCTTAATGGGACACCCTGTGTCGGACTGTTTAACAGTGACTGTGGACATAGTTCATCCGTCATCAGCATGCATTCTTATCCGTTGACTGTTCCCAGCTCACCTGTAAGGCAACAGTTGTTCTTTTGGCAGAGTTTATTTCTCTTTCTGCCCGATCAAGTCTCTCTTACCCGACACGTTCTGGGTTTGTACTGTAAGACTCATTTGTGTTACAAACTAGAACCTTGTTTTTCATGTTTTGTTAGATGTCGCCGGTTCCAATAATCCCTGTAGAATTGTCCATTCTCCAGCATAGTTTGGGGAGGTCAAGCCGATTATAACATTTACAGCTAGTTCGACGTGCGCAATAACACAAAAACAACCTAAATTGTTACACATTGTTCGCTGTCAGTGGCGAAGTTTAGCACTAAAGATAATAGTAAGGTGTAAGCCTGTACGACTTTTCTCATTACTTTCGTCCTTCTACTAATTGTGCTGTTTCGTTTGGTTTCCATACCTCTGTGATGTCTATGCTGTTCTTATATCTTTCTTTTTACATTGGTGTTGTCGTTCGACGAAAACCTTTATGGTCGTAAGGTAAACTGATGATATTACATTTGTTTCCACACCAAACTGACTCAAACTTGTTTATGTCATTATCGACACTAAATTTTCTGTTTCAATGCAACGACCACCATCGTAAGTATCAAAGGGTCTAGATAGTCACAGCTTACGAGAACACGCCATAAACAAATCGGGAGGAACTATCTTATATATAAATAATTCAACGTATTTATAACAAATATCAGAGGGAGCAATATTGTCGTCATAAAGCTTCACTTCTCGAAGCTAGATTACTTATAAACGTAGGTACCATGATAATGAGGATCTATAAATGTAGGTACCATTCGAACCATGATAAATGATAATAAGGATCTATAAATGTAGATACCATTCTAACCATGATAAATGATAATGAGGATCTATATGAAAATATAATGAAAGAATACAAAAAAGAGCGACAAAGATGATAGTGGGATTCCAGAATTACAGTTATGAGGAACGACTCAGAAAAACCGGCCTACAGTGTCTCGAAGAGAGAAAAATTCGTGGTGACTTAATACAGGTTTATAAGATGATCAGAGGAATCGATAAATTAGACTATAACAAGTTTTTTTAAAAATACGGCCACCTACAATAACACGAGGGCATAGCTACAAGCTGACTAAAGAGAGGTCCAGGTTAGATATTAGGAAAATCTGGGGTAGTTGTCTCGCCGCAGCGACTCAATTTCAACCAGTGTTGGTAAAGCGATCTCAGTCCCGCCAGGCGGAGCGATAGCGCGGGCTTGCGGAAAACGCTCGCCTGCCTTTCCCCGTAGTGCGAATTGGGTGCGGTTTGTGGTAGTGGCTCCTCCACCGAGGTGCCCTAGTCTGGTCCGTATCAGGAAACGTGGTCCGTCCGTGGTGATTTCTCTAAGGCTTATAGCAGAGCTCGACAGTACGTCTCGCTGGTGGTCCGACTCTCGCAAAGAGCTTGTGACCGGCAAATGGAAAGCAGGAATCGTTGCCTCGAGGCCCTGCGTTCTCTCTCTCCCTACGGAGAAGGGGAGAAGGGCAGGCCAAATGGTGTCTCTAGTCCCAGTGAAATTCGTCGCCGAGGTCGTTGGGATCCGTTCTGCACAGAGCGCTGCCATCCCTCCTCGAGCGAGCCCGGTCGGTCGGTCGTCTGGTGCGTGTGGGAGGCCCCTGTCAGGCGGTCCTAGGTCGACGGAGTGAGGGACGGGTGGAACAACCGTTCGTCCGTCCCGTCAGTCGGTCCCTGCGGCCGTCCCAGTGAGGCTTTTTACACACCCTTCCTCCGCCGACCGGTGTGCGCAGTACGTACGTCTCCGACAGATATCTGGTTGATCCTGCCAGTAGTCATATGCTTGTCTCAAAGATTAAGCCATGCATGTCTAAGTTCACACTGTCTCACGGTGAAACCGCGAATGGCTCATTAAATCAGTCGAGGTTCCTTAGATGACACGATCCTACTTGGATAACTGTGGCAATTCTAGAGCTAATACATGCTTACCAAGCTCCGACCCTCGCGGAAAGAGCGCTTTTATTAGTTCAAAACCAATCGTCGTTTCCCCTCGCGGGGTTGCGGCGTCCCCACTGGTGACTCTGGATAACTTTGTGCTGATCGCATGGCCTCATGTGCCGGCGACGCATCTTTCAAATGTCTGCCCTATCAAATGTCGATGGTACGTGACATGCCTACCATGTTTGTAACGGGTAACGGGGAATCAGGGTTCGATTCCGGAGAGGGAGCATGAGAAACGGCTACCACATCCAAGGAAGGCAGCAGGCGCGCAACTTACCCACTCCCGGCACGGGGAGGTAGTGACGAAAAATAACAATACGGGACTCTTTCGAGGCCCCGTAATTGGAATGAGTACACTTTAAACCCTTTAACGAGGATCTATTGGAGGGCAAGTCTGGTGCCAGCAGCCGCGGTAATTCCAGCTCCAATAGCGTATATTAAAGTTGTTGCAGTTAAAAAGCTCGTAGTTGGATCTCAGGCGCAGGCGGGCGGTCCGGCTCGCGCCGGTTCACTGCCCGTTGTCTCCTGCCCTACCGTCTGCCGGCTCTCTCCCACGGGTGCTCTTCGCTGAGCGTCCTGGGTGGCCGGCGCGTTTACTTTGAAAAAATTAGAGTGTTCAAAGCAGGCCTCGGCTGCCTGAATAATGGTGCATGGAATAATGGAATAGGACCTCGGTTCTATTTTGTTGGTTTTCGGAACTGGAGGTAATGATTAACAGGGACAAACGGGGGCATTCGTATTGCGGCGTTAGAGGTGAAATTCTTGGATCGCCGCAAGACGAGCTACTGCGAAAGCATTTGTCAAGAATGTTTTCATTAATCAAGAACGAAAGTCAGAGGCGCGAAGACGATCAGATACCGTCGTAGTTCTGACCATAAACGATGCCGACTAGCGATCCGCAGGAGTTGCTTCGATGACTCTGCGGGCAGCTTCCGGGAAACCAAAGTGTTTGGGTTCCGGGGGAAGTATGGTTGCAAAGCTGAAACTTAAAGGAATTGACGGAAGGGCACCACCAGGAGTGGAGCCTGCGGCTTAATTTGACTCAACACGGCCAACACTGAAATGACTGACACGCCGAGACCACTTCTCTGGGGTCTGATATGGAACTGGTGCTGGATTTAGACCCTCAGAAATCTGGGGTTATGCCCTCTGTGGCTCGGTTGGTCTGCATCAAGTGTTTGATAAAGGAATTGACGGAAGAGCACTATCAGGAGTGGAGCCTGGGGCTAAAATTGACTGAACACGCCAATAGTGTAGAATGACTGTCAAAAGAGAGCACCTTCGTGGGGTCTAATAGTGAACATGTGCTGGTATTAGACCCACGGAAGACAGGTCAGTCTCCAAACCCCCAAATGAAAGAGCGCCTGCTACGGTAATCTGGTCTTTACCCTGCAGAAATCGCAGATTCCAGAAACTGTGCCATTGACAGACTAAAAGCCCTCTATTGATACGGTCTGGCTAATATTGAACGGGTGCTGGAAATAGACCCTCTGAAGACAGGTCAGCTTTACCCTACAAATGACAATGCTCTGCTACGGTAATCCTGCTACGCCCGAGAGGAGCCGCAGACATTTTGGTTCACGTACTAGGCGGATAAGCCAACGGTTCGAGGTGAGGGATTACGGCCGAACGCCTCTAAGCCAAAAATCCCGCCCAAAAGCAGCCCAGCACGAATGCAAAGGGAGGCTTCGACATGGTGGGGACCTCGGGGTCACGCTCCAGCCCCGCCCGGTCAAGCCGCAGAATGAGGTCTCTGCCGTCCGCTGATAAAAGCGGGCGGGAAGCTGCTCGATATTCACCCCATACGGCGATGAGGAATGCAATCATTTGTAGAAGACTTAGTTCTCGGTCGGGTTCCCTAAGCAGTAGATCAGCTACCTCACTGCGAACTGCTGAGACTCAACCCTTGACCATGTCCGCTCCCTAGGCGGACAACATCTCCGTGCAAGACTAGGCTTGTCACCTGGTCAAATGCACTATTTCGAGAGGAATCACAGGTCGCTGACATTTGGTCCACGTGCTTGGCTGCTAAGCTACCATCTGAGGGATTACGGCCGAACGCCTCTAAGCCAGAATCCCACCCAAAATCTCAGCACCGCTAAGATGGGAGGCTACGACATGGCTGGGGCTGTGTCCCGGCCCGATCAAGCCGCAGGAATGCACCTGGTAAAATGCACTCCTTCCTCACTCTTTGCATCTGTCTGCTATCAGTCATTCCAATGGACGCAGAAGAGATGCAGTCCAGCGGACACTGGTGGCAAGCTCCCGGGTGGCGGGGAATGCTAGGCGTACCATCACTGCAGATGAGCCGAGAAAATAGAGCGAGCAAAAAGATACCTCACTCATATGCATATGCTACGTTTCTGGCAGGACGTGACGATCCTGGGAAAAAGTCACACTGGACTGCCTCTCTTCTGGGATAGTACAAACTAGTACATAGTCCATCATATCATTGCCAAACGCTATAGACACGAGTAGGGAAGACTCGATAGTCCTGCAAGACAACTTCCCAAGAGAGACAACTCTGACCAAAAACAACTGCTGCCTTGCAGTTAGGCTGGGGACAGCCAAAGGCTAAGGAGGGCAACCCTACAGAAACGCCTGTTGAAATCGGATGCACTGAGCCACTGGCTAACAAATTAAATCAGTGCAACGTAAATATCGCTGTAAACAGCGTACGAAGAAGAAGAAGAAGAAGATATTAGGAAATATTTTTTTAGTCAGAGAGTGGTGTCTGCTTGGAATGCATTGCCAGGGAAGGTAGTGGAGGCAGGGACAGTTAATGCATTTAAGAATAAAGTGGATGCGCATAGCTTTTAGAGCAAGGTGATGTAAATGTAACTGGTTGTATACAGACTCTGCAGGGTCTTCTAAACCAGTATAAAGACGTTAAGTTAAGTTAAGCTAAGTTAAGTTATAAAGAAGTATCCCATTGAGCAAAGAACGGAAATGAACTCATTACAAACTTAGAATTAAACTAGCTTTTCTCTTAGCAGTCAAAGCAACTGCTTATATCCTCTTTCACTGACCAGTTGCCAGTAATAGTGTCAAAAAGGTTCGGTTTCATTTCTGTTCCTTTGGATATCGTTAAAAACGCTTGTGAGGAAAGCAAACGAAGCAAGCAATAAGCAAATACGAGAACTAACCGTAATAGCAAGTTAAATCACACCCAGACAACTTTATCGGACAAAAGATAATACAAACATGCCAACAAAATAGTGAAAATAGCTCTCTGACAAGTCGTCACTGCTCGTATCGATAACCACAAGTCGAATATTTATGATTCAAGCTGAACATTTAAAGTGTACATGGCGATGTTTGAGTGTGTACACGCAGGACGACATGACACGTTCCTGGCTCAAGTACCTGCCAAGGAAAACATGAGTGGTCATTACTATTGATTTTGCCTCTTTCCGAGTCGCATTACAAAATGCAAGACACGCAGCTTTACGTCTAGTCAAATTACCTGCCCCTTCTACCAAATTAACTGTAATAAAATGTATACGAGACTTGGTTGATTCCACATTCGAGATAAAAGGGGTGTAAAAGAATAAGACCAAATTGACCTTTCAGGCATGTCCCAAAAGGCGACTAAAGAGGGGTGTGTATGAAAGAGTTAGCACCTCATTATGTACAACAATTGCTTTTATACCCGCCACTGTAAATGCTCATACGCACCCTTCCTTAAGGACCAGCTGTAGTGGCGGGTCTGTGATTTACATGAAGCTAACCGGGCCTCCAGATGCTTGCTCGCACATTGATCATACCACAAATGGAAAAGTGTAAGCATCTGCACCATTCTCAGCAGTGGTGTATTCAGGGGAGGGGCGCCCGGCACATGGCATTACCCCTGTTGGTTTAGGGGAATAAACAGATCCCGTTTGTACACGGGTAAACAGAATCGGGCCACAATTGTTACGCCTGATTGGTACACAGCTAAACAGAATCCAGAAACAACAGATGTTGCACCGGCGTGGTTCACAGTTAAAAAGGATCGGACGAACGTAACCTTCCAAGCTGTCCGAGTGTTACCAGGACCCAAAATAGGGATCAACGAATAGTAAAACTGTAACCTGTCAGATAAATTGTAAAAGGCGATTAAGGAGAATTGGGCATAGGGCTGGATGTAGAAACGTTAAACCACACAAAGTACCATAGTCACGAGCAGGTAAAAAATTGAGGACGTTGCGAGGATTTGTTGAAGCCCTGCAATCCACAGGGACCTGATAAAGTATTGATGTTGATAACTAACCTTCCAGTCGTATCTCAAAATCCAGCTAAAGAGGATTGTGTATGGAAACATCTAGTTCATTGTGTAAAACTAGCGGTGATGAAACGGCTATTGGAAATATCGTATACAGACTTCCTCGAAGAGACCATCTATAGTGATTTCTCTATGTTTGATATAAAACGAAAACATGAACCAATGCCACAAGTGAACTTTCATTTCATATAACTTAAATTGTTTCAAAGACTATCGGAGTGTGACTTTTGAGAGGACAGAGCAGGAGTGTGTACAACCATCGAGAGACTGGAACCATCAACATCTGTTACCTTTGACATTTGTTAGGTGAACCTAAATACATGATGTCAAGAAAGCAGGGAATTCGATTTGTAAGGACAGGAAAGAAAATATAATTTTGACTCTGAGGCCAGCTATTTTTTATCATTGAAATGAAAGCTGCGATACCTTGTTAAATGAGTCATCCTTGCCATTTCAAGAGATTGTTCATATAACCGATATCTTGTTAAATGAGTCATCCTTGCCATTACAAGAGATTGTTCATATAACCGATATCTTGTTAAATGAGTCATCTTTGCCATTACAAGAGATTGTTCATGTAACCGATATCTTGTTAAATGAGTCATCCTTGCCATTACAAGAGATTGTTCATGTAACCGATATTTTGTTTAATGAGTCATCCTTGCCATTACAAGAGATTGTTCATGTTACCGATATTTTGTTTAAAAAATGTCTTTCTGCAATGCTTTACTGGATCCAGCATGTTTTATCAAGAAAGCTTCAATTTATCGCAGGAATTACGATGCTATGGACAACAGAACAAAGGAGAAGCGAGACAGACCTAAGTCAACTTGGTCAATATACATAGAAACTGAGAGGCAGACTTAAGACAACATGATACATAAAAGCTGAAAGACTTAAGGAACAAGGCCAGATACATAGAAGCAGAGAGGCAGACTTAAGACAACTTGACCAAGATATATTTAAGCTGAGAGAGAATTACAACTTGGCCAAAATACACACAGAGAAACTAAAAGTAAAACCATGTCAGGTCTGGGACACCGCACGAACGATTGTCTTAGACCTAGTAAATCTGGTAGATTTCTTGTTTGGACTTAAAGAGCCCAACATGTGGTTTGCCAAGGTTCGTTGTGTAAGCCATTGGTAACGTATGTAAGAAGACTGTGTACTGCATCTAGATAGTTTATTAACCGTGTATGGGAAACGGAACACAGCCTACATTTAGTTTATAGCATGGAGCTATCGTGGGTCGCGTGACATCCATTTAACAGAAGTTCGAAGTATAGCATCTAGTTTTGTGTGGGGATCTAATGGTGTGTGCGGATCTAGTGGTATGTGAGGATCTAATGGTATGTGGGAATCTAATGGTATGTGAGGATATAATGGTATGTGGGGATCTAATGTGATGTGTGGATCTAATGAAATGCAGGGATATTATGAAATGTGAGAAACTAATAGTATGTGGGGATCTAATGGTATGTGGGGATCTAATGGTATGTGAGGATATAATGGTATGTGGAGATATAATGGTATGTGGGGATCTAATGTGATGTGTGGATCTAATGAAATGCAGGGATATTATGAAATGTGGGAAACTAATGGTATGTGGGGATCCAGTTATTTGTGGGGATCTAATGGTATGTGGGGATCTAATGGTATGTAGGGATATAATGGTATGTGGGGATATAATGGTATGTGGGGATCTAATGGTATGTGGGGATCCAGTTATTTGTGGGGATCTAATAAAATGTGCGGATCTTATGAGATGTGGGGGTATGATGCCATGTGGGTGTAACAGTTCCAGCTGGGGCATGGGCGTTAAGGGGAGGTGTGATGAGGCTGGCGACTCTGGGAACAAACTTTACCTGAATGTGTGCCAAGGTCAATCACCATCTCGACACTAAGTTGGCAAAGGAAACGAGGTGTTAGGGGAAGAATGTGTCTCGTTAGATGGGGGTTAGAAGCAGATCACTCTGGCGTTCCGATTTAGATAGTGGGTGGTTGGTGGCAGTCAGAGGTCATGTTCTGTTGTTGCGACATTTAGAGTGACAGGAATTTTTAGTGATTCGTCCAAAAACAACTAGTTGGAGGTAGATCCAAATTCGGGTGATGGTTAAGTCAGACAACCAACAGAAGACATTAAACAGCCATGAAGTTGATTGAGACTATATAATACTCAGTAATGAGGAACTCAGGAGCCTGGCCTAGAGAGAGAGAGACTTAGAAACTGGCCGGGAGATAAAGAGATAGAGAATGAGTTGCATGGCTTATTAAGAGTTTGTGAGTGATATAATGAGTTGCATGGTGACTGAACAAGCATACGCCTTCGGCTCTTGTCCAGTCACTCTATACTCTATAAGTGTATGTGCTGGACACCATGTGACTAGAAGAGATCTGAATGTCGGTAATATTGTGCATGACATCGACTGAACGATGTGTGTTCTGAAGCATGTGTATGCACAGATTGACTGAATGTGTGACCATAAGTGAACACGTGATTCCAACTAGAAGGACGTGATCGAAATATTTGTAAATGCACAGATCGCTAGATGGGCATTGTTTTTATAGTAAATGAGAAGTATTTGTGAATATACAGATCACCTGTTTGAAGGAATCTGAGTGTGAGTGGTTGCACAGAACGGCAGAGAACAGAATATGATCGTGAAGACGAGTTTGTGAGAATTCGTTAAGTGTGCAAATAAGGAGAGGGGAGTGAAACGCCTAGAACTGGGTTGTATGAGCTGAAGAAAATATTCAGAATCTTGTGCTCAAAACCTCCGTTGTAGTATATTTTTATATTTTTATCTAGAATATATGATCATTTAGTTCAGATGTAATTGTGACATTTTTACTAATTTTGTTTTTTTGTTGATATTTATGTAATAAATAATATATAGGGTTTACTGTGTTATTTACTGTGTTTTTTACTGTGTTATTTACTGTGTTATTTACTGTGTTTAGTCGTGTCGTGGTGTGGATACATGTTGTGTCATTCTAGATTGTAACCTTCAGCAAAAACTTGGACTCTAATAGTATGTGGGGATCTAATGGTATGTGAGGATCTAATGGTATGTGGTGATCTAATGATATGTGGGATATAATGGCATGTGGGATCTAATGGTATGTGGGAATATAATGACATGTGGGAATATAATGACATGTGGGAATATAATGACATGTGGGAATATAATGACATGTGGGAATATAATGACATGTGTGATCTAATGGTATGTGTGAATATAATGACATGTGGGAATATAATGACATGTGGGTATATAATGACATGTGTGATCTAATGGTTTGTGGGAATATAATGACATGTGGGAATATAATGACATGTGTGATCTAATGGTATGTGTGAATATAATGACATGTGGGAATATAATGACATGTGGGAATATAATGACATGTGTGATCTAATGGTATGTGTGAATATAATGACATGTGGGAATATAATGACATGTGGGAATATAATGACATGTGTGATCTAATGGTATGTGTGAATATAATGACATGTGGGAATGTAATGGCATGTGGAAATTCATGGCATGTTAGGAGAACTATTCCCACACATTGTGTTGCAAGTATATTTCCATTCACAATTTGCATCCTCCTATTGACGTGTAAAGAGGCGTTTGTGTAACATGTGTCAGTCTTGGAGGTATCTGTGTAACATGTGTCAGTAGTAGAAGTGTTTGTGTAACATGTGTCAGTCTTGGAGGTATCTGTGTAACATGTGTCAGTAGTAGAAGTGTTTGTGTAACATGTGTCAGTCTTGGAGGTATCTGTGTAACATGTGTCAGTAGTAGAAGTGTTTGTGTAACATGTGTCAGTCTTGGAGGTATCTGTGTAACATGTGTCAGTAGTAGAAGTGTTTGTGTAACATGTGTCAGTCTTGGAGGTATCTGTGTTATATGTGTCAGTAGTAGAAGTGTTTGTGTAACATGTGTCAGTCTTGGAAGTGTCTGTGTAACATGTGTCAGTAGTAGCGGCTTTTGTGTAACAGGTGTCAGTCTTGGAGGCGTCTGTGTAACATGTGTCAGTCTTGGAGGTATCTGTGTTATATGTGTCAGTAGTAGAAGTGTTTGTGTAACATGTGTCAGTCTTGGAAGTGTCTGTGTAACATGTGTCAGTAGTAGAAGTGTCTGTGTAACATGTGTCAGTCTTGGAGGCGTCTGTGTAACTTGTGTCAGTAGCAGCGGCTTTTGTGTAACAGGTGTCAGTCTTATAAGTGTCTATGTAACATGTGTCAGTAGTAGCGGCTTTTGTGTAACAGATCGACCCAGGAGGAAGTCGGCTTCAGTCCGAGCAGAAAGGTCCTTAAGTAGTGGAAACCTGGACTGAATTATATTGTACAGTTAAGCAGAACGTTGAACTCCATCATGGACTGGTCTCCCACGGCTTAAGCCAGGCATGAACCGTAGCGAAATGCAGCTTAACAAACAGGTAACCGATCGACAGCACTTCAATTCCACAGAATAAAATCCTTGGTACCATCTGATGAAGGAGTTGTGAAATATAATCCGAATAGGAACCACCAAACATAGGAAAAACGACACAAATATCTTAGCGAGTCGAGAGCGCAGCCGTTATGGTGCGGCTATCTTACTTTTTCTCATCACATTGCCCTGCGTAGACGAATGCCAATTACCCATATTCAGATTGGTGGACTTGAGCGAATCGATACTGTGGATTCAATCTGTTTCCATTACCTCGAGAGAGCAAGGCCTCTAACAACTTTGCCTGTCAGTTGTTCAAAGTACCTGGTCTGAAAATGAATTCTATAACATGTGTATTTCCTTCTGCGAGCTGGATACTTTTAGTATAAATGTTAAAGGGTGTCGGCATAAAATGTTCGAGAATCGTTGCCATCGTCTAGTTATTGAAAACTGTTGTGTGCAGACAAAGAGAAGGTGGAGTCTTACATAATGTCTCTGACATCATATGTTCTAAATGTGATAGCGGGAGCTAGTGCCTGTCAGGTGCTACATACTGAGCAGGAATCCATCTCAATGTCATGCTGTACACGTACCTGCCAATAGACTGTTTTAGTTCAGTCTGACCTCCGAGTTTAGAAACGACACCATCATCCCCACAGTGATGAACCTACAGAGAAGCCTTGCAATGCACAACAGCCAGGAAAGCCCAGGTCCACTTTGCGTTGGTAGGCACTGGAGTTCAGTACATCCACCAAGAAAGTTTGTAACGAATGAATAATTCAGTATTACTAGCTACGAAAAAAAACATGTTCTAAAAGACTTATGATATTGTACTCAACAAAAAAACGTCTACAGGAAATATGCCACACACGAACTATGTCAATGTTAGTTTTTTCACTATAATTGGATGTAGGACTATGAGAGAAAACAGAAATCACTTTATACAATCCTCTAGTAATCAAATTAGGCAAAGTCGGATTTCGCCCACGCGAGACAGGATCGTGCTTGGACTACCTTCAGAAACAGAAGTTGGTATAGTCCATACTAGATGTGATCGTGCTTGGACTACCTCAAGATAACAGACGTCCAACCTCTCCCTTCTCGTTTGGTCACTCCGAAAATGGAAAACCCCCAACGGAGACGAGACGGAAGCAATATAGCAATCGGAAATGACGTGTCCGGCTGGGATTGAAGAATGTCATGCCAATTAGAACACCTCAGGAAGGAAATATGTGAAAACGTGGATGCATCGAGTTGTAAACAAAGAATGTTTCTACTTGAAAAGAACACAAGACAGATATTTATCTGAAGTGGAAAACATATCAAAGGAACAATAGACAAGAACGAGAAGAAATAGACAGCCAGGAGTTCTACCACCGTACCACCAAGTGACAGAAGCACCTTGCCACAAGAAAGAGATAGAGAGAGAGAGAGAGAGAGAGAGAGAGAGAGAGAGAGAGAGATGAATTCAGGTACTAGACCATGATGAGACGCCATAAAATGTGTGACATGGAGGTCTGGTATTCGAATTACTTGCTGCAAATTGCTTCGTTTTCTTTTCTGTTGTTCATTATATGTGTTTTCCCAACGCAGATAAATGCTTGTCGTGCGTTCGTTGTCACAATCGAACATTCTTTGGGAACATCTAAGACATACCAATATTACAGTCAACATTAAACTTGTTAAGCTTCTCAACCTGCACTATTTGACTGCAACAAAAAAGGCCACTCGGTTACAAAGGCGTCTTGTGATATGTGGGTAGTCGTGGCTTGTTGTAGGACGGTAAATCGGTCGGCATGGCTTGTTGTAGGACGGTAAATCGGTCGTCATGGCTTGTTGTAGGACGGTAAAT
This sequence comes from Ariolimax columbianus, assembly GCA_036924085.1. Classification (NCBI taxonomy): domain Eukaryota; kingdom Metazoa; phylum Mollusca; class Gastropoda; order Stylommatophora; family Arionidae; genus Ariolimax; species Ariolimax columbianus. The sequence continues at coordinate 14,087,440 of JAVGWX010000001.1, forward strand.
CGGTCGTCATGGCTTGTTGTAGGACGGTAAATCGGTCGTCATGGCTTGTTGTAGGACGGTAAATCGGTCGGCATGGCTTGTTGTAGCACGGTAAATCGGTCGTCATGGCTTGTTGTAGGACGGTAAATCGGTCGTCATGACTTGTTGTAGGACGGTAAATCGGTCGTCATGGCTTGTTGTAGGACGGTAAATCGGTCGGCATGGCTTGTTGTAGGACGGTAAATCGGTCGGCATGGCTTGTTGTAGGACGGTAAATCGGTCGTCATGGCTTGTTGTAGGACGGTAAATTAGTCGTCATGTCTTGTTGTAGGACGGTACATTTTTAAACATTAATGTCGACCTTCATGCGGACCTTTACTACACTTATAAACATTGAGCTTAGCCGAGCAATCAAGGTCTGCCGCTGATCAGACAAATCTCTAATAAGTGTCCAGAATCTGGTTTTCTGAACCTCGATCTGATAATGTCAGTTAACGACAACTTGATCTGTTGGTTTTTGCTGTCCACACACGCTAACGAGAACGAATGCTAATAGCTGCCTCGAGCATATTGCAGCATCATCCGTATGGAAATCTTTGTCAAGTCAAATAAGGAAGTAGAAGCTTTCGAAGAAATTACACACTATATTAAAACATATTAATATTACACATAATGGAAAAGACAACTTGATAGAATCCCAGAAACAAACCTGTCTACATGTCGACAAATTGATTTCCTTTTGGGACAAATCAAGAAAAAGTGTAAAATAAATTGAATATATAATTTTAGAAGACATACAATTTCACCACATATTTATAATGTAAGAATGTTTCCTTGGTTAATTTGGAGGAAACAAACATGATCCCATTATTGACAAAGGCTTACAATATTAAATTTTATTAAGAATGTCTGATGTAACATTGCTATGATAAAAAACAGATTATAATATGGTGCCACAATTGCAAAAACGTATATAGTTAAAGACATTAACTCCAACCATTATCACGTAGTCATAGAAATAATAGTCATTAGAATTAAAGATAATGACAGAGAATATAAGAAGGACACCAGCTGAACTGACCAGCCGACCGTCTCTGTGAAGATTGAACTTGAACTGAACGTAACTAAAAATATTCATGAGGATTGCATTGTTTAATGATTGCTTACTGCACATCTGAAATCCGTCTAGCAATCCAGCATTGTTCTGTTTCATGTAATAAGAAGGAATGAGTTGTGTTTCAAGTTCCGGAACTTTCTAAATTGTGGCGATGATGTTCAGTTTGTTGATGGCAGAAACAGAAGACAACAGCAGAGAAGAAAGATATTATGCAGGTTTACATTGTGGGACGGGCGATGACAGTAACAAACAGAAGGAAACAAATATCAGACAATTGTCTTGTTTTTCTTTGTTGTCACTACTTTATTTTCTGATAATAGTAGTGAAAGAGCTAAACGAACATAGGAGACGTACGTGAATTCTGTACATTTATTCTTGTACTATTTTTCGTCCCTAATCATGGTGCAGATTTGTAGGATGTGTTTTACCTACAACGACACCTGTCATCTGTCCCAATCCTGTTTTGTTGTAGAAATGACGCCTGAAGTTATGTCCTGTTCTTAGTCTGAAATTGATGGCGGCTGTTCTAGTTACAAATTCTATTAGTTGTCTTCTTTTCGGAAGTGGGAATGTTCATCTGCCCATTTTACTCTGAAATTAGCCTTGATCTTGTCCTCTTTATAATTGATGTTCAGGTTTGTTGTAAGGAAACTCCTCCACGGCTTCTTATTTTGTTTAAAGCTTCATTACCTTCTACATTGCAGTTGAAAGAAAATCCAATGAATGACCAACCTTGCGAGCTCTGCTGAAAACTGTGTCATAGAGTACATGTATTGCTTGAAATCTCAATCTTGGTGGTTGTCTTAGAGCTACTGGTACTGACAGAACATCATGTATTAAAACTACGATATCAGTGTTATGGATTACAAGCACCACAGCGGCCGTCGCTGTCTCTTCTTTGGCGAGGAAGTTATTGGAGTATGTGTCCAAGGTCAGCACTTGATGAGATTATCATCGGTGTCAGTCCGGTAAACACGCCGTATGCGCGGAAGCCAACAAAACTCTACGTGCGTTCTCCAATATTTTGTACTGCTGAACCATTGCGGACCGTGACCTTTTGTCCGTCCATAATGCCATCGCACAGTTCAGCAACCCCGTGGACGTGAACAGTAATTAGAGCACAAGTTGTTATACTTGTCATATGTTGTTAGGCATGCGTACTGCATGTCTAGCTTAGTGATGCTTGTGTGATATGGCTGCTTCCACTGAGTCCCAAAACTAAGTCGAATTTCTTGTTTTTAGTACGCACGGTTCCATTGCTCTCTGAGTGATTCTGAACTTCTGTGCATCTGTTTCTGCGCTAGTTCCCAACTTCGCAACCGTAAATCATTGCTAGAATGACTATGGAACTAAAAGTGTGTGCTCTTGTAGATGTATTTTAAATCTCCGGCAGTATTGGCTTAATGGATTTAAAGGAATACGCAGCCGCTTTTCGTCTTCGATTTACTGGTTGGCATTTATGTCTTGATCTAGACATGTATATAAGAGTTAACATCCTCGGTGGCTTCCTCTCTCAGCTTGATGTCCTGCTTAGGGTAGTAGATGTTTATGGCACATTGCGTTTTACTTGAGACCATCAGCCAAGCTGACCTTATTTAAGTATTTCAAGGATTATTTGGCTTTATTAATGGTTTGACTGATGAGCACGATGTGATCTACATAGTGAAAATGGGTGAGCCGCTCGCATCTAAATGTACGCCTCTGTCAAGCCAGTTTCATTGTAGAAGTGTTGCATTATGTGGACTTAGAGAGTTACGATACACCAATTAGAAACTCAATAGACCTGCACTGTCCCCTTCAAAATCAGAAATACGCAGCACTGCTAAATGGTACCAGACGTACAGATAAAAGCAAACAGCACGAGTGGCAAATCTCTGGATTTCCAACACATCACTTCAACAACTTTGCTAAGCTGCTCAATAAATGCGTTGACGCTGTTCAGGTGACTAAATCTAGTTTAGTTGAAAAATCAACGTCATTGTACACGGTTTTACCCATTTGTGCTCTGTTCTTTTCCTTTTTTTGTCTGCTTTTTCTTTTGGAGAACCTCAGCACCAGGCACGAACTCTGTAGCACTGGCGATGATTCCGTAATATATTTGGTAGATTTCCTAAATCTGAAATGTACACACGCATTAAAAAACATACAAATACACTACTAGACATGCGAAAACAACTTAAGGTCAGTGGGGTATTGGACACAACAGTTATTTGCAAACTAAATAGATAAATCCGTCACCCAAAAAAAAAAAATAAGGACTATGAACAGCATCCATTGCATCGACAAACCAAAGTGGCTGAAACCAGGATCAGTCTCACAAAGTGCCGTACAACTGTGCAAAAAAACAGAAATATTCTCAAAGCACTAAAAATGGGCTAGAACAGCGTCACAGCAGGCAGACCTAACATTGAAGCTGATTGCAGACAGTACTTAGACAGTCTTCTTGATATCGAAGTCGAATGCAGACAGTACTACACATACCATTTATCATCAAAGGCTGATATTTTAATTTTTTTTAATGAATTCAACGGTTATTGACCTCATTGAACCTATCAAACCTGATCAAATCCCCCAAGCCACCAAGCATGACCAGGATCAGATGGGATAAACGTTCTTAAGGCGGTGGGTAAGGGTGGTGGGGGTGGTGGTATGATGGCAGATACTCAAGCAGTTCAGCTATCATAGCTTTTTAATAAATACACTGTGGAAATTGTAAAATACTGTTTTAATCCACACAAAAAAGAAATACTGAACATCCTGTGAACTACCATCCAATTTGCCTGCTACCTATAAAATTCAAGGTGTTCACTAGAGTAATTGCTAACAGAAGCGACATGCCACTCAATGAACACCAACCTGTAGGACAAGCCAGATTCAGGAATGGGTTCTCTACCATTGATTACCTCCACCCGATCAATGAACTGATGGAGAGGGCACGTGAAATGCGCATACTCGTATGTCTTGTATTTATCGATTACTAATATGATTTGACAGTATCGAGATCAATGTTTTGTTAAATGCTCTAAAGAACGAGGACATCTCTGAAACTTATATCAGAATGAACGAGGAAACCAATAAAGACTGCAATACAGCCATTAAGCTATACCACAGTCCAGTAAATATCCCGAAAGCAAGAGGAGTCCGACAGGGCGACACCATCTCCCCAAAGCTATTTACAGCAGCTCACAAAGAGCTTTTCGCGTTGTTAACACTAGAGGTTTTTTTATCCGTTCCATCGTCTGTAATAGACGTCGCTTTGTTTGTTTAGCTATCTCTACACACGTGTATTCATGCTTCTAGCAGATCAACTATCCTATGATATTCTTCTGTCATAATTTCTCTGTACAAATTTGTGAGAAACTTTCTTCAACATTTTGTAAGATAGTCAAATGGTCTGTGAACCGAACCGAACTGCTAAGCAATTCCAGAACAAGCAGAAACAGATGATAGACAGTCAAACAGTCAAACTCTCAACAAGTTTGTTAACAAATATGGTTCGGTTCGTCTTAAGTGGGATTCACAAAAAGCAGACGATGTTATAGTAATCTAAGAAACACACCGTTATATCACTTGTCTCTCGCGACACAGGAACTCGGATTTAATCCCACGTGTAAATGAATATCTGACATTTAATGAGGAACGATATGACGGCGAGGAAATAAATCGGTCATCTCCCATTTTTATCAGATGTTGAGACCTAGTAGATTCAAGTATTTCATACTTCATCTCAGAAGACAATCTCTACAGTAACACGACCTTGACATTACATCATGTATACCTTTGAGAGAATTTACCGTAGCTCCTCTATCCGTAAGAACAATTCAGTCAAGTAAATATATTTGATTTATTGACATAATTGTACAAAGACAGACAGTGATAAAACAAAATTACTGCAGATAGTTTAGATTCCTGAAACTGTATTCCAGAGTATGTTAATTAGCTGTGGCAAGAGTCAGGAATATGTGCACTGTCACTTTTTAGAAAGAGAGATTGCAGAATAAAATGGTACGGAAGAATAGTGGTACTGGCACTAATTTGAGAGTAAATCAGGGTCATGCGAAACACACTGATCAAGGTATTGGTGAAGTGTAACATTGGGGCTATGTGAAACACACTGATCAAGGTATTGGTGAAGTGTAACATTGGGGCTATGTGAATCATACGGATCAAAGTGGTAGTGAATCGTAACATAGTGGCATGTGAAACACACTGATCAAGGTAGGGGCGAAGTGTCACATCGCGGTCAGGTGAAATATTGTTATCAAGGTGGGAGCGAAGTGTAAGATCAGGGTTACGTGAAGCATACTAATCAAAATGGGAGCGAAGAGTAACATCACGGTCAGGTGAAGCATACTGATCAAGGTGGGAGTGAAGAGTAACATCATGGTCAGGTGAAGCATACTAATCAAGGTTAGAGCAAAGAGTAATATCAGGGTCAAGAGGAGCATAATGATCACTGATCACCTGAGCAAAAGCGTTTAGGGCAGAGGTAATGTAGCCGGAACCTCCGAGGACAAAGGTACCTGAATGTGTGCCGAGGTCAATCTCCGTATCGACACTACGCCAAGGTCACTCACCGTCTCGACACTAAGTCAACAAAGTAAAACAGGGGGTTGGTGGAAAGAATGTGTCTAGTACATGTAGAGACTAGGTGCTGACCACTGGCGTTCCGATATGTGTAGTGGGGGATTAGTGACAGACAGAGGCCAGCAGAGCTTGATGCGACATTTTGAGTGACAGGAATTCAAAGTGATGCGTTCCAATGGCAACTGAATGGAGGTGGATCAAACTAGAGGATGGCTGGGTCAAGACAGCCCACATAGGGCCATTGGACAGCTCTGATACTGCTTGAGACTATATAATACTAGACAAAGATTAACTCAAGCAGGCTAGCCACGGAGATCGTCTTCGCGCCTCTGACTTTCGTTCTTGATTTATGAAAACATTCTTGACAAATGCTTTCGCAGTAGCTCGTCTTGCGGCGATCCAAGAATTTTACCTCTAACGCCGCAATATGAATGCCCCCGTTTGTCCCTGTTAATCATTACCTCCAGTTCCGAAAACCAACAAAATAGAACTGAGGTCCTATTCCATTATTCCATGCACCATTATTCAGGCAGCAGAAGCCTGTTTTAAACACTCAAATCTTTTCAAAGTAAACGCGCCGGCCACCCGGGACGCTCAGCGAAGAGCACCCGAGACGCTCAGCGAAGAGCACCCGCGGGAGAAAGCCGGCAAACGGTAGGGCAGGAGACAACGGGCAGTGACCGGCGCGAGCCGGACCGCCCGCCTGCGCCTGAGATCCAACTACGAGCTTTTTAACTGCAACAACTTTAATATACGCTATTGGAGCTGGAATTACCGCGGCTGCTGCCACCAGACTTGCCCTCCAATAGACCCTCGTTAAAGGGTTTAAAGTGTACTCATTCCAATTATGGGCCTCGAAAGAGTCTTGTATTGTTATTTTTCGTCACTACCTCCCCGTGCCGGGAGTGGGTAAGTTGCGCGCTTGCTCTTTCCTTGGATGTGGTAGCCGTTTCTCATGCTCCCTCTCCGGAACCGAACCCTGATTCCCCATTACCCGTTACAAACATGGTAGGCATGTCACGTACCATCGACAAACATTTGAAAGATGCGTCGCTGGCACATGAGGCCATGCGATAAGCACAAAGTTATCCAGAGTCACCAGTGAGGACACCGCAACCGACGATTGCTTTTGAATTAATAAAAGCGCTCTTTCCGCGAGGGTAGGAGCTTGGTAAGCATGTATTAGCTCTAGAATTCCTACAGTTATTCAAGTAGGATCGTGTCATCTAAGGAACCTCCACTGATTTAATGAGCCATTCGCGGTTTCACTGTGAGACAGTGTGAAATTAGACATGCATGGCTTAATCTTTGATACAAGCATATGACTACTGGCAGGATCAACCAGATATATGTCGGAGACGTACGAACCACACACACCGATCGGCGGAGGACGGATGTGTAAAAAGCCTCACTAGGACGGCCGCAGGGACCGACTGACGGACGGACGGTTGTTCCGTTCCTCACTCCGTCGACCTAGAACCGCCTGACAGGGGCGCGTACACACACCAGATGACCGACCAATCGGGCTCGCTCGGGGAGGGATGGCAGCGCTCTGTGCAGAACGGATCCCAACGGCCCCGGCGACGAATTTCACAGGGACTGGAGACGATATTTGCCTGCCGGCCTGCTCTTCTCCCGAGGGTTGGTCGGGCGAGGACATGGCCATTAGGCACGATTCCTGCTTTCCAGTTGCCAGTCACAAGATTTTTGCGAGAGTCTGACTACCAGCGAGACGAACTGTCGAGGTCTGCTATAAGCCTTTGAAAAAGCACCACTGACTGTCAAAGTTTCTCGATACGGGCCACAGTAACGCACCGTTGCCAGCGGTACGACACCACAAATTTTGTCCCGCTACCTGGCCGGGGAGAGGCGGGCGAGCGTTTTCGGCAAGCCCGTGCTATCGCTCCGTCTGGCGGGACTGAGATCGCTGTACGAATACTGGATGATAGTCAATCGCGATGGCGAGAGACCAACCCCAGATGGATTCGTCTGCAATCCCTCCTGACATAAAACCGATTGAACACGTGTGGGATGAACTAAACAGAAGGGTCCACCAGCATGACATCAACAATGTGGATGACCTGGAGAGGGCACTCATTGCAGAATGGAAAGCCATACTCCAAACAATTTTTCGAAACACTCTGCAATAGCATGTGACGTCGATGTCAAAAATTTATTGAACCTGCAGGGTGTCACACACTGTATCAATGATGGCTGTGACGTCATGTCAGTGAGAGCGACTTTTTTTTTTCCGCCTAGGACTGAGAATTAATCAGAAGGCGCCTCTGAATTGTCTCATTTTTTAAGATTATCACACAGTTTGGTCAGTAAATGGTTCAAAAATGTAAAATTATTAGTTTCAGTTACTATAAATTTAGCACAACGAGTTGCGGTTCATAAATTAAAGCGATGCCTTTTTAATGGCTGCTAATGTTTATATTGCAGCGTACAGCAAAAGAGTCTGACCAACGCATTGGAGGTTTTACCGCCGTCTCTTCTTACCTCGGTGATACCAGACTACTTTCGTTGTGCTCCATCGACCATCGTTTTGTCGCAACATGTGACCTGCCCATCTATGTTTTGCTTTGTATGCACGAATGACCACATCTTTGACTAGGGCAATTGTCTTATGTTAGAACTGTGGGGCCTTGCATACGTTGGTTCCATAGAGTGATTCCGACCAAGCGTCTCTCACGGGAGTCCTAGTCACTCTCAATTTGTCCTCTAGTGATTGTGTTAGTGTCCACATCTCCTCACTGTAGCATATCGCAAAGAGTAAAGTGGAATTGAACAGGGAGTCTCGTAGGTCTTGATCATGACAACCACCCATTTTAACCGTGTTAATAAACGAGAAGACTGCCCAACCAGCGCGGCGACGTCTTGACAGTTCAGGTTCCAGGTTATTCTCCATATTGAGAAGGAGTCCAAGATAAATGTACTCGTTGACATCCTCTAATCGTACCTCGCCAAGGAAGATTGGTTCACAAGTGGCAAAGCGATTGCGCAACACTTTGGTCTTTGAGACATTCATCTCCAGATCCGCTTTCTTGCCCTCTCCATCGAGTAGCTGCATCATTAAGTTATATATATATATATATATATATGTATATATATATATATATATATATATATATATATAGAGAGAGAGAGAGAGAGAGAGAGAGAGAGTGGGTACCTCGACAAAAATATAAACTCGTGTGTGGTTCTGTATGTGTGACTGAAGGCGAAATAGAGAGAGCGAGAAAGAGAAAGAGAGGGAGAGGAGGGAGTACGACAGTTATAAAGAGCCAAGGAAACAGGTGATGCGCATATGAGACAAATACACTAATCTGTGCAAATATCGGTTTAAAAATCCGACCAACAGCTGTAGCCGGAATGTGAAGAGAAGGTGTAAGTGTTTAGCACTCGTGATGTGGAGGTGAGATGGTATTAGTTGATCTGTGGAGTTTACAGAGTCGAGTCAAGGGGACCAACTTTAGCACGTGCAAAGATAATGACTGGAGTTAATAATCAAATGAGAAAGCAACAAGATTGTCAAACTCAAAGGGGGTATCTCAGATTGTATCACCGAAGTGTGTTATCCATAAACAACTGGAATTTGTCCCTCCAATTTTGCTATGTGATATAGAGGAATGTTTTTTGTGTTGTGAAATATCGATTTTTAATAATTGGGTAGTCAGTTCCAGGCACACATCTTTATTAGACTTGACATACTCGATCCTTGACGTATTACAGCGTTACTATTCGTTGATTTCCTTTCAGGCCCGGTAACAAACGTGTCTAACGATATCATGACCAGAATGATAAAATAAATGAATGAATGATGGTGAATACATAAATAGAACAAGTATACACACGTCGTGACAACACCTACATTTGTTAGTACACGACATAGGATGTGAAGGACACATGAGACTGAAGAAATTATAACATAACGCTGAAGATGTAAAGTCAACAATAGTACTGATAAACAACGCATGTGAAAAGTTGTCTCCGGTTATAACAATATTGCTAGAAGAAAATGCTGCATTAAAATAATCATGCTCAGTTACATTGTTAGTGATTGTGTTTATTACTACTGCTGTTACTGAGCGTGTTTATCTAGCAGGTTAATTTGATAAAACAGGTTAGCCATGCCGTCATATATATTTATGTGTAGTTGTTCGTCCATCACATGTGATGAAGACCACTCTCTTTGTTCAGCCGTGTGGACAGTCTTGTCTCTTGCTGTGTCCGTTGAAATGGGTGACTTGCGTGGTGATTTGGATTAACGTGATGAAGTAACTACTCCTTTTGTCAACCTCTCTCAATGATCCTGAGCTAACCTTGGCAAGTAGAAAGACTGCAGATAGCGCAGAATGGAGATTTTTCCTCAGGGTTTACCCCCTAAGCCTTCCCGTAAACAGATGTCCCACAAGGCAGCGTTGCGTGTTGTGCCTTTCCCATAACCACAAGAGGTCATGGGGACATCGCTCAGCGTGTGAGTGAGTTTGCATCTCTTCCGGGCTGTGTTTAGTCCATTATAGTCGTGTATAAATTTCCCACACCAAAACCGACACTCTTTGCAGCTAAGGCAAAGGGCGCCAATCTAGTGAAGTTCAGCTATGTGAACTAGACCGTAAAATACGACACATGTTCAAGTGTTATGTTAATCATATAGTCGATGTCCATTCCAGGATAATCGGACTGAAGAAATCACAAAAGAAGGCACAAATATCTAGTACAAATGGAAAACAACAACACGTTTCCGTGAACACAAGTGTACGTCGTCGACTAGTATGAATTCCAGCCAAATCAGAGCGTTGACGGTATACATAATGAACTAAAACAACAGAGTAATGTGGACTGACAGCCCATAACGGCGCCATATACATACATATATATATATATATATATATATATATATATATATATATATATATATATATATTCGAGACCTGTTCAAATGAAACCGGACCTAACTGCACCAAGTGAACATACGTACGATGCGCATGATGACGTGTGTATACAACACATACCCGCCGTCAAGTCTGTAAAATGTCATTATTCTCCGACTCATAGTTTCCTCAGCAAACCGTTGAAAACATAGCGTGTGTGATACGGAATCCGTCCAGAGTTGATCAGGGAACGGGGATTCGGTTTCTAATAGCTGTAGGATGTCGACCAATGGGTGTTCGCCTGTCACAATGCGCCAAAGAAACGAATCACCATTCTCTTCGTATCGCAGCAAGTGGTTCAATACCAGTTCGCGCTAATGCGATTACATCGTCAATATCATCATGATGATCGAGAAGTGAAGAATATGACCTTCCAAGCATGTGCTAAATCATGACCTAAGAAAGCTATTTATGACCTTATCAATCTTGTTATACAAAACTATTGCCACAGAAACCAGAATTGCATCTGCTCCAATGTGGTTTTCTGTATGGGAGCCAGTTACAATAATGATCCTGTGATTTAAGTGAACAGAAAGGCCATTTGAGGTTAATGGATAGTTTTGGCGGCCTATGACATGTCACAAAATTGAACAGTCAGCAGATATTTCATTAACAGCACAAGACAATATATATGTACCAGGGTTGAACAAATTACGGGAGTGTTACACCTAGAAATATTACTGTGCCGCCTAGCATTTCAATATCAGTGTGGAGAGGAGACATACTTGTTCGAGAAAAACTGAAACCTTACTACTCGTAGCACAGACCAGAGTAGATGTCTATTTTCAGATGTAAAGCAAGGATAAGTATTGTGCAAGAAATCAGATAAATCACGGCGTTGACTGGCATAGACACTACTAAATGGAGATAAGTAACAGTGATGGATAAAATCATAATTGACAATAGAAAAGGAGTCGCAATTATCAATCGACAAAACACATGGTTTGATAACCACATACAAATTTAGCAGTTTAATTTACTTCTATTTATGTTACTAACAATGAATTGATATATAAATGATAAAATAATTTTAACATATATTATGTAGAGTGTTATGCAAGCAATGGAATGATTACTTCATCCAATTTGAGGGTGACAAGAATATCATTGAATGACTTTATTATATAATGATCTGCTTGTTACACCGACTCCAGCAGAGTTAGGTTCTAAATAACAGTAAACAAGACCTAAACGTAGCACCAATTTACTTGTTAGCTTAACTTAACTTAACTTAACGTCTTTATACTGGTTTAGAAGAGTCTGCAGAGTCTGTATACAACCAGTTTCATTTACATCACCTTTCTCTAAAAGCTATGCTTATTCAATCTACTCTTAAATGCATGAATTGTCCCTGCCTCCACTACTTCATATGGCAATGCATTCCACGCATTCACCACTCTCTGTCTAACAAAATATTTCCTAATATCTAATCTGGACCTTTCTTTAGTTAATTTGTAGCTATGTCCTCTTGTTCTTGTAGGTGGTTGTATAGTATAAAAAACTTGTTATAGTCTCATTTATCCGTTCCTTTGATTATGTTATAAACCTGTATTAAGTCACCTCAAATTTTTCTCCTTTCTATATACAGTAGGCCTGTCTCGCTCGCTTACTTCCATAGGCAGAAAGAGGTAGAGGAAGAGAGAATGAGATAGAGAGAGAGAGAGAGAGAGAGAGAGAAATGTGCATGAAAGAAACCAATAGGGAGTGCATGTTACAGGAGGCGACAGAGAGAGAGTGAGTCTACTGTGTGTTGCGCCTTACATCCCAGTGCATCTGACTTCAGCACGTATTATTTAAAAGTATAGCTATACTTCCCCACTTCCCCGCATGCTTGAGTTGTAAGCTGTATTTCCCACTAAACACTTCACTGCGAGAGGAGGTAGCCGACTGTATTGCTGATAAATGTGAAACAAGAGACATAACTGTTTTAATCCCAAACCAAGGCAGTAGTTGCCTACTCTTGAGCGCTTTTTTTCCAGATTAATCTCTTGCATCAGATGCGCAATCTGCAATCAGAACTGACAAGCTTCAATCAATACATGACACTAACAGGAAACAGCTGAAATAAATATACTCATTTGAAGCTGTGAAAAGATATTCTACACAGACAATGTCTGAATTTTTGAGTAGTGGAGGCAGGTGATCTATTCAACTGTAGTTTTGAACGTCCTTCTGCCTTCTGTAACGTATTGATTGTGTAGACTGGTGTCGTCATTGAGCATATATGAGCTGTGATAAGGAATAAGAGCAGTTACAGCCTGATATTCCATGCCTGATATGTATGCTATTAGCACTTCCCAGCTGTAAATAATCGCTTACAATATCTAACAAATGTTTTTCGGTATTGTATGGGACATATGATGTGCCTAAGTTTGCTTCAAGGCTGCCTGGTTATAATTCAGATTCTGGAACCACAAGAAGAAGTCCTTTTTATCAGGGGACATTTTAGGAACAATATAGTTATATCTGAATGCATCATTTCCAGTGTGTTATGTACAAATTCTAAGATTAAACAAGTTAGCAACGTTAGAAATTAGGTAACCATTTCCATATATGCTTGAAATACGTTAGGATTGTATCCGAGTCGGTTGTATTGTTAGTATGAGGAAAAATATCGTTTACAAGTAATATAACAACATTGCTGACTCAATCAATGATAATGAGATTTGGCCGTTAAATAAAAAATAAAAATCTGGCCAATCCGAAGCTCAAATATGTCTTTAAGTCAAGAGTTTCATATCAAACCTGCAGACTTTCGCCAATAAATGTCCGAGAAGACCAGAAATTAACAAATTTATCAACTGGCCAGAATTTAATAAATTATTATCTGACTGGAAGTTAACACATCAGATGGTCGGAAGTTAACGAATCCACACTTGTAGAGGATATCAAGATTGCAACTATTATTGAAGGAATGGAGGCGGGGAGGGGGCGGGGGTGGGTAAGACAGAGAGTGAGAGCGAGAGAGAGAGAGAAAAAAAAAGAGTGACAGAGAGAGAGAGAAAAAGAGTGTGAGAGTGAGAGAGGAGAGAGAGAGAGAGAGAGAGAGAGAGAGAGAGAGAATTGGCATATCAAACTGTTACATATAAATATTAATCTGAACAATACAAAATAAAAAGGTCACTATTTTTAGTGTTATCACATGATCGAATCTGCCTACATATCGTTACATGGCGCGGGGAGATGCAATGTCTTTTTCTGTAATCAATGTGATAGCTGTTACTTTCCGTCCATTCTTTTGTAGTGTTTCTTTAATACTTTACATTCATCTTGGATTTGGTCTTCTTCTTGCTCTGAAACTTTGCTTTCTTGTGTTATAGGATCGTGTAGCGTATTGATTAAGAAGCAATATATTAATATGTTTCAACTATTTTATTCTCAGTCACATACGCCTTTCATCACATCTATCAGATTCATTGCTACCATAAAACACCACTATACATGTCATCAACAAGGTGAATTAACAAAGAACAAATCATTACAAACAAACTCGAGAGCATCAAATATGTTATTTACAACAAAATTAAATAGTTTACATATTTACAAGCATGTCGCATAACGTACAAACTACTTCAGTCATTATTCAGATCCTACATAACTACTTCAGACATGCTACAGATCCTACATAACTACTTCAGACATTCTACAGATCCTACATAATTGTGTCACAATAATTGCCCACACCTTCAAGTTTATCCCCCAACATTGCGAGTTTCTAGAAGCATCCAATTCTAATCTCGTGAAGTAACAATCTTGTCGCAGTCAATTTCTGAATAAATCATTAACAAAGAGCATGTCAGTGATACAAATTTTCATATATCTGAGTGCACGCTCAGCAAGGTCAGTGCTGATGGAATCCACATTGACCAAGGTCAGTGCTGATCAAATCCACATTGACCAAGGTCAGTGCTGATGAAATCCACATTAACCAAGGTCAGTGCTGATGAGATCCACACTGAGCGAGGTCAGTGCTGATGAAATCCACATTAAACAAGGTCAGTGCTGATGAGATCCACACTGAGCGAGGTCAGTGCTGATGAGCTAAGTCTGAGCAAGGTCCGTGCTGAGATCTTTGAATACTAACCCTAACGCTGCTCGTTAATTCATCTATAATCATGTCAGTGTTTGAATTTCCTATATTAAAAACGTCTGTCAGCTGTCGATTGTACCTTCCGCTTCTGACTCACCCAGGTAAGCCGATCTGTTTCTTCTCAATTACATTTATCAAGTCACGCGTGTGGATTCTAGGTCTACATATTTTGTCACGTTGGTTTGTCTCGTGGCGTGGGAGCAGAGGGAGGGCAGAAACGTTTTACTGAGAGTTTATTCTAAGACGAGACTAACAGTACGGTATTAAACATCCCGCAGATGAATATTCGATACAAGGAGGCCACGTTTAGTGCATATTACAATACCATCAAGGAGACCACCTCTAGTGCATATTACAATACCATCAAGGAGACCACCTCTAGTGCATATTCTAATACCACAGCTGCTGAGGTGTGGACGTTGAACAGCCGTATGTCTATTACCTCGTAGATAAAGTTCAACACTAAGGTAATTATTTCCCCTGATAGACAACGCCATTGTATATCACTTGGAAATGTTCTTGAAGAGAGCCATTACTTCACTGATGTACAAACGAAGAAAGAGAAGCGTTTTATTCAGTTTGACAGCAAAGCTTGCAAAGTGGATACAGATGAGGTAGTTGTGATTCCTGGGGTCATCACTATAGTTGCATATTCATTGACAGCCTGCAAGTGCCAAATACATATCCTTCATCTATTAAACAAAGCAACTTCACATACTGATAAGACAGAAGAACAAGCTACACACATATGACCTCTACCGAAACATATCCACAAATTACTATTGACATCATTAAAGATAGAACGTTGACCCTTTCGCTTCAGCCGTTTAAGTGTCATGTGGTTACGGAAGCTGCAATTCAAGATCCTGATTGGTAGTAGTCAGTGTTGCAGTATTTTTTGTTATCTCTATCATCTAACCGTCTACCACGTGTTTATTCCTTCCCCCTTAAGACCGGACCTGTTTGTGTTATGTTCATGTAGTGACTGTTGGTTAGGTTGTATCCTCCTGGGCTCTTACGTTCTGTCTTGTTAAGTGTTCAACATAAGGAATAGCGCTCACTATTTTTATAATTTAATTTCTCATCTATAGCTGAAATAAACATATACATGCATAGACATCTCAGTCTTTTCAGACCATGTGCGTGGCACCCCGTGAATAGCCTATCAGATAATAATTACTCGAGACATCCAATGATACTCTCATCGTCCCAAGACTAGACAGCACTCCCTGGGACATGGATTTAAAAGCAGAATTCCTCCTCTCCTAGGCGAACTGCCTGAACAGGCTGATTTTCGTCTACCCGAGTTTAGTTTTATCTATTTCTCTCATAAACTTTGCGGACTGTCTCAGTTGTCACTTGTCACAGTATAATGTATCCCACAGATAATGAGGGCTTTCCACGTAAAATGTTTCAATCAATCAAATACAAGACCACTTCATGCGGAGCATAGGTTCTCAACAAATACCCGCCCTGTGTTCCTATCACAAGCCATGTGTCCCAGTTATATCCAAGTCTTACTTGGTGCTTGACGTCCCTCAGTGTCTCGGTCTTTCTCTATTTCTCTTGCCCTGTGGACTCCAGAACTTGGCCGTTTGTCTCAGAGTTATATTGTAACCATACAGTGTGGCCATTAATTTGGATAGAGAGGTCCAGTGTGTCACTGTACCACTCTTGTGGAGTCGACAGACTTCGAGAAGATATTCTACTGTCTGTCTGTCCTTCCCACATGGAAACACGTGAATCTTTGTATTCTTTCTAACATTTCTCTCTAAACCTGATGTTTATAATTGTCTTTATTGCTTTGTATTTTGCACGTCTTTCCTCGTCATCATATTTATTCAACTTGCAGTTGGCGTACAGTCACAGTATCGCTTTTCTCTGTTCAATTTGTAACTGATATTCGCAAGCGTTTCCGACATGCTGTCTGATTGGTTGTTTGAATTTGATGTTTTGTGAGGGGCCATTACAACTGAACGGCAGTCTGTAAGGAAAGCTATCTTGTTTCTGGCATGGTCTTTGTTTTTCACGATGGTGCTGTAGCTGTTCTTAGCGCCAGACTCAACTCTCAAGTTTAAGAACGTAGCAATAGCCGTTGAGATTTATGATTTCCCGTCCATTATTTAATGTATGTACAGCTATTATAGTTCCTTTGCATTTTTGTACAAAACGTGTTCTCTAGAGTCTACATTGACTATGTTGTTCCAGTTGTGTTTTGTTTTAAATGGACAATGTCAAGGTATGTTTCTCAAATTCTTCTGTCAGTTTGTGTATTTTGTAATCACTTCTGTCCGACATGGTCACCTATTGCTATGTAAAATGCCTCTTGTCTATTATCATATTAATAGCCTCCAACATATTATTATGAACTTAATTTGTAGATTACTAACTCAACAGATTACAAGACAAACATGCAAATGAAACTATACTAACTCAACAGATTACAAGACAAACATGCAAATGAAACTATACTAACTCAACAGATTACAAGACAAACATGCAAATGAAATTATACTAACTCAACAGATTACTAGACAAACATGCAAATGAAACTATACTAACTCAACAGATTAAAAGACAAACATGCAAATGAAACTATACTAACTCAACAGATTAAAAGACAAACATGCAAATGAAACTATTAACTCAACAAATTACAAGACGAACAAACAGATGAAACTATACTAACTCAACAAATGACAAGACGAACAAACAGATGAAACTATACTAACTCAACAAATTACAAGACGAACAAACAAATGAAACTATACTAATTCAACAAATGACAAGACGAACAAACAGGTGAAACTATACTAACTCAACAAATTACAAGACGAACAAACAAATCTTCTTCTTCTTCTTCTGCGTACACAGTCAGACAGTAACCATTATTTTCTCGAAAAAAGCGGCGGTCATCCTGAGACTCTCGCCACTACCATACAGCTTGTCTTGCAGTTCCACTGGCAATGGCCACATCTGCTCTCTCTGATCCTCGTATGTCGGGCAGTTCTGCAGCAGATGTTCAGTGGTCATTTTACCAGTACCGCACGGGCATTCGTCGGTACACCCTATCTTCAGTTTGTTGAATAGGTGGTACCTCAGTCTGTTGTGGCCAGTGCGAATTCTGAAGACAACGACCTGCTCTCTTCGGTTCAACTGGTAATAGGCATCGTTTTTGGTGTAACCAGTATGTTCGGTTTCCCATTTGGACATGTATCTGGCTTTGATAAGCCGTTTTGACTCTTCGTACGTCATACTGGTATCTGTTTGTGGTAGCCTTGCACCTTCTTTTGCCAGTCTGTCTGCCTCCTCGTTGCCTAGGATGTTGCAGTGTGACGGAACCCACTGTACCACCACCCTTTTTGGTGCGGACTGCTGGCACAGTTTGCAGAGTGCTGCTCTTAAGTCATTAAGCTCAGTGTTCTTCTGGCTTTTTAGCGCTGTGACTACTTCGAGAGCATCTGTCAGCAAGACTATATGGCTCTCATTTTCACTGTGTGTTACCATTTCTTCCACTGCCGCCCTCAGTGCCTCTGCCTCTGCTCTGAAATTGCTTGTGTACTTACCAGTAGCGAATGACAGTGTTATTTTTCTGCCATTTGGTAGGTTCAGGAATGCTCCTGCCCCTCCGTTCTGTGTAGTGTTTGTTACAGAACCGTCGGTGTATGCATGGGTCCAGTCCATGCTTGGGTAGCTTTTCGTTATGAAGCTTAGGGTAGTGTCTCTCCTTTCTTTCTCACTCTGGCAGTTTTTGTTTGCAATACCTGGTATATTTTCTACCACCTCTGGAAATATATCCTGCCTCCAAGTAGGTTTTCGTACAGTAGTGATGGGTTTTGGTGTTGTTAGTGCGTTTATGGGATCTTCGTGCATCTTTGCTTTGGCTATTTCTGCAAAGTTTCTCCGCTTCAGTTTCCCATTTCCCAGATTGTTTAGTCTCTGGTACATTGGATGGTCCGTCAGTCTTCGGAGTTTCTCTGACTGCAGCTGGGCTCTGCAGTCTCTTCTATCGGTCATGGATTGCAGTCTTGTAATCTTTTCAAGTTCTACAATTGGCGTTGACTTCATGCCACCTGTTATGATTCTCATGGCTTGGTTTTGAAGTTTGTTAACTTTGTCGAAGTTCGCCTTCGCTGCTGTTGT
Organism: Ariolimax columbianus; assembly: GCA_036924085.1. Classification (NCBI taxonomy): domain Eukaryota; kingdom Metazoa; phylum Mollusca; class Gastropoda; order Stylommatophora; family Arionidae; genus Ariolimax; species Ariolimax columbianus. The sequence goes on from JAVGWX010000001.1 coordinate 14,106,293, forward strand.
CCATGCCGCAATGCCATACTCGAGAACTGGTCTCACTCTTCCAGTGTACAGTTTCTTTAGTATGCTTTCGTCTGCTCCCCAGCTTGTGCCAGCAAGTTTCCTCATGATCGCCATTCTTTCTCTGGCTTTCATTCGGTTTCTCTCAATCTGACTTTTCCATGTCATGCGCCGATCAAATGTGACTCCCAGATAGGTTGGGTTGTCGTTTGGCTGCAGGATTTTGCCGTTTAGGCTTAATTTGGTACTTTGGGGTTTTAATGAGAGCGAGAATATTGTGCACGTGGTTTTCTCCTCGTTTATTTTGACCAGCCATGAGTTCGCCCACTCTTCCAGCGATGTTAGGGCCGTTTGCATCTGATTTCTTGCTATGGTGAGATTCTTTTCAGAGGTCCACATAGCCAGATCGTCTGCAAACATTGAGCTATGGACTCTTCTTGGTATATTCTCTGTAATATCGTTTATATATACCAGAAAGAGTGTGGGTGACAGTACTCCCCCTTGGGGTACTCCCTGCTCGAGTGTCACCTTTTTGCTCATCTGCCCTTGTACTTGGACTCTGGCCGTTCTTTGTTTGAGGTAGTGGTTGATCCACTTGTACATCTTCCCACAGACATCACTTCTTCTCAGCTTGACTCTAAGTCCGTCCTTCCAGACTTTGTCAAATGCCTTTTCCAGATCCACCCAAACAGCTACTGTGTGCTTCTGTGCCTGGTAGGCATCTTCTATCTCCTGGGCTATGAGGATGACCTGGTCCTCAGTGGATCTGTGCTGTCTAAAGCCGGCTTGCTGTGGAATTAGAATTCGTTTTTCTTCCAGATGCCACATCAGTCTGGTGTTTATCATCCGTTCCATCAGCTTGCCGACACAGCTCAGTAGGCTTATGGGCCTGTATCCATTCGGATCTGTTTTATCCTTTCCTGTTTTTGGTACTGGTACCAGTATTGCATCCTTCCATGCCTGGGGTACAATACCCCTTTTCCAGCTTTGGTTCAGGACTGATAGTAGTTTTTCTTCGCTGTTTGGCCCAGCCCCATCAGCATTTCGTTTGTTATCCCGTCTTTTCCGGGAGATTTCCTTTTCTTTAGTGTTCTCATAGCCTCTTCCATTTCGCGCATGGTTAGTTTGGCCATCATGTGCTCTTCAGGAGCCGTATTTATGTTTTCGTGTCGCTTTAGCTCTTCGCTAATGTATGTATGCTTATCTGCAGGGACCTCGATGTGGTTTGCTCTGGCATAGTGATCGACAAAGGCGTTTGCGGCTTTCTTACCTGTGATCAAGTTCTCGCCCTGCTTGATAGTAATTTGTTTATTTGACGGGGTTTCGTCGTTCATGGCTCTGACTAGCTTCCATAGCTTGTTCCCGTCTTTGTCCAGGTTTAAACTTTCCGTTTTGTTTTTCCAACTTTCTCTTGCTGTTTGCTTGAGAGTGTGTTTGTACTTCGCCGTGGCGGCTTTGAGGGCGATGTTTGCCTCCATGGATTTTTCACGTTCTGCCACGTTCCTAGCATTTGTTACTGCATCTTCCACTTTCTGTAACTCATCATTCCAGTAGGGCTTATAGTTTTTCCTAGCTCCTCTTGGGATGGTTTCAGTGGCGGCTTGCATTATTGCCTTGCTTAGGCTCTCTACCATGGGCTTCATTTTGGTATTTCGTGTGTTGATGGTTTCACACAGCCCATCTGTCAGGATTGCAAATCTGTCCCAGTCGGCTCGTTTGTAATTCCAACGTGGGAGCGGTTTTGTTTCCTGTGGGCCTACTTCCATGTCAATGGTTAGCCTGATCGGCCTGTGGTCGCTACCTGCCAGTTGGTTTAGCACCTGGCGGTCTATTTTATAGTGTATGTCCTGTGTGGAGAAGGCCAAATCTGGAGTCGAGGTGGTATGCCATGTTCTTGAATAGAAGCTAGGGCTATCCTCCGGCCTATTGATTAGGGAGAGATTTGCATCTATCTCCCAATCTTCCACTTCGTCACCTCTGCTGTCTGTGTCAGAGTAGCCCCATCTCTCCGAGTGGCTGTTGAAATCTCCAACTACTATGCAGTTGGAGTCTCTGACCTCCATACTCGAGAGCGATAGGTCTCTGTTTGGTGGTCCGTACAGATTGAAAATGCGGAGCTTCGTCTCTTGAGCCATTATGTCAACTCCTACAATTTCTGCTTGTCCGGTGTGATTGACAGGTACCGCGCTACTCGGTATGCTGTTTCTGGTTAGTTTCAGGACCCCTCCTTTGTGGCCTTCTCTATCTAGACGGAAGGTCTGGTATCCTCTGATTGAGAATTTATGGTTATTGTTGAGGTGCGTTTCCTGGATACATGCCACGTCAATCTTACCTTCATGCAGGTGGTGTGTTAGGGAAAGTTTTTTGTTAATGACTCCCTCCGCATTCCACTGTAATATTCTGAGGGTCTTGAAGTTTTGGCCAATAGACGTTTCCCCATAGCCATGTGCCTTGACTCCACGACACATGGGTGGGTGACCACCAGTAGTCAAGGGTGGGCCCCTTCGAGGCGTGAGGCCCGGCGCTATCGCTGCCTGGCGGGTCTCCTCAGGATGAGCGCCATACGTTTTTCGAATAGGTTGTACTGCCATCATACTGTGATTTACGTTGCACTGTTTTGTTAGGCTTGCGGCCCTGTGCATCCGATTTCAACAGGCGTTTCTGTAGGGATGCCCTCCTTAGCCTTTGGCTGTCCCCAGCCTATCTGCAAGGCAGCAGTTGTTTACGATCAGAGTTTTCTCTCTTATGGAAGTTGTCTTACCAGACTATCGAGTCTTCACTACTCGTGTCCAAGGTCAGTGCTGATGAAATCCACATTAACCAAGGTCAGTGCTGATGAGATCCACACTGAGCGAGGTCAGTGCTGATGAAATCCACATTAAACAAGGTCAGTGCTGATGAGATCCACACTGAGCGAGGTCAGTGCTGATGAGCTAAGTCTGAGCAAGGTCCGTGCTGAGATCTTTGAATACTAACCCTAACGCTGCTCGTTAATTCATCTATAATCATGTCAGTGTTTGAATTTCCTATATTAAAAACGTCTGTCAGCTGTCGATTGTACCTTCCGCTTCTGACTCACCCAGGTAAGCCGATCTGTTTCTTCTCAATTACATTTATCAAGTCACGCGTGTGGATTCTAGGTCTACATATTTTGTCACGTTGGTTTTGTCTCGTGGCGTGGGAGCAGAGGGAGGGCAGAAACGTTTTACTGAGAGTTTATTCTAAGACGAGACTAACAGTACGGTATTAAACATCCCGCAGATGAATATTCGATACAAGGAGGCCACGTTTAGTGCATATTACAATACCATCAAGGAGACCACCTCTAGTGCATATTACAATACCATCAAGGAGACCACCTCTAGTGCATATTCTAATACCACAGCTGCTGAGGTGTGGACGTTGAACAGCCGTATGTCTATTACCTCGTAGATAAAGTTCAACACTAAGGTAATTATTTCCCCTGATAGACAACGCCATTGTATATCACTTGGAAATGTTCTTGAAGAGAGCCATTACTTCACTGATGTACAAACGAAGAAAGAGAAGCGTTTTATTCAGTTTGACAGCAAAGCTTGCAAAGTGGATACAGATGAGGTAGTTGTGATTCCTGGGGTCATCACTATAGTTGCATATTCATTGACAGCCTGCAAGTGCCAAATACATATCCTTCATCTATTAAACAAAGCAACTTCACATACTGATAAGACAGAAGAACAAGCTACACACATATGACCTCTACCGAAACATATCCACAAATTACTATTGACATCATTAAAGATAGAACGTTGACCCTTTCGCTTCAGCCGTTTAAGTGTCATGTGGTTACGGAAGCTGCAATTCAAGATCCTGATTGGTAGTAGTCAGTGTTGCAGTATTTTTTGTTATCTCTATCATCTAACCGTCTACCACGTGTTTATTCCTTCCCCCTTAAGACCGGACCTGTTTGTGTTATGTTCATGTAGTGACTGTTGGTTAGGTTGTATCCTCCTGGGCTCTTACGTTCTGTCTTGTTAAGTGTTCAACATAAGGAATAGCGCTCACTATTTTTATAATTTAATTTCTCATCTATAGCTGAAATAAACATATACATGCATAGACATCTCAGTCTTTTCAGACCATGTGCGTGGCACCCCGTGAATAGCCTATCAGATAATAATTACTCGAGACATCCAATGATACTCTCATCGTCCCAAGACTAGACAGCACTCCCTGGGACATGGATTTAAAAGCAGAATTCCTCCTCTCCTAGGCGAACTGCCTGAACAGGCTGATTTTCGTCTACCCGAGTTTAGTTTTATCTATTTCTCTCATAAACTTTGCGGACTGTCTCAGTTGTCACTTGTCACAGTATAATGTATCCCACAGATAATGAGGGCTTTCCACGTAAAATGTTTCAATCAATCAAATACAAGACCACTTCATGCGGAGCATAGGTTCTCAACAAATACCCGCCCTGTGTTCCTATCACAAGCCATGTGTCCCAGTTATATCCAAGTCTTACTTGGTGCTTGACGTCCCTCAGTGTCTCGGTCTTTCTCTATTTCTCTTGCCCTGTGGACTCCAGAACTTGGCCGTTTGTCTCAGAGTTATATTGTAACCATACAGTGTGGCCATTAATTTGGATAGAGAGGTCCAGTGTGTCACTGTACCACTCTTGTGGAGTCGACAGACTTCGAGAAGATATTCTACTGTCTGTCTGTCCTTCCCACATGGAAACACGTGAATCTTTGTATTCTTTCTAACATTTCTCTCTAAACCTGATGTTTATAATTGTCTTTATTGCTTTGTATTTTGCACGTCTTTCCTCGTCATCATATTTATTCAACTTGCAGTTGGCGTACAGTCACAGTATCGCTTTTCTCTGTTCAATTTGTAACTGATATTCGCAAGCGTTTCCGACATGCTGTCTGATTGGTTGTTTGAATTTGATGTTTTGTGAGGGGCCATTACAACTGAACGGCAGTCTGTAAGGAAAGCTATCTTGTTTCTGGCATGGTCTTTGTTTTTCACGATGGTGCTGTAGCTGTTCTTAGCGCCAGACTCAACTCTCAAGTTTAAGAACGTAGCAATAGCCGTTGAGATTTATGATTTCCCGTCCATTATTTAATGTATGTACAGCTATTATAGTTCCTTTGCATTTTTGTACAAAACGTGTTCTCTAGAGTCTACATTGACTATGTTGTTCCAGTTGTGTTTTGTTTTAAATGGACAATGTCAAGGTATGTTTCTCAAATTCTTCTGTCAGTTTGTGTATTTTGTAATCACTTCTGTCCGACATGGTCACCTATTGCTATGTAAAATGCCTCTTGTCTATTATCATATTAATAGCCTCCAACATATTATTATGAACTTAATTTGTAGATTACTAACTCAACAGATTACAAGACAAACATGCAAATGAAACTATACTAACTCAACAGATTACAAGACAAACATGCAAATGAAACTATACTAACTCAACAGATTACAAGACAAACATGCAAATGAAATTATACTAACTCAACAGATTACTAGACAAACATGCAAATGAAACTATACTAACTCAACAGATTAAAAGACAAACATGCAAATGAAACTATACTAACTCAACAGATTAAAAGACAAACATGCAAATGAAACTATTAACTCAACAAATTACAAGACGAACAAACAGATGAAACTATACTAACTCAACAAATGACAAGACGAACAAACAGATGAAACTATACTAACTCAACAAATTACAAGACGAACAAACAAATGAAACTATACTAATTCAACAAATGACAAGACGAACAAACAGGTGAAACTATACTAACTCAACAAATTACAAGACGAACAAACAAATGAAACTATACTAATTCAACAAATGACAAGACAAACAAACAGATGAAACAATACTAACTCAACAAATGACAAGACGAACAAACAGATGAAACTTTACTAACTCAACAACTTACAGGACTAACAAATAAAACCTTACATTATAAAGAAGTGCATACTGCTCCTTGTTCTGTATAGCTCCAGCCCTCTCCTGTCGCATGTCAAAGACTGTCTTCATGACGTCAACAATCCTTCTTGTTTCAAACTGACGCATACATAAATCAAGGGCGATAAATGTGCACGTTCTCCCAGTGCCTGGACTGTCAAATGTAATAAAGTCAACCTCATTATCTCCCAGGAATTAAAATGGCAAGCAAAACATGCAAGCAATGGGAAAATTGAAAATAAATATCAATAAATATCTAGAAACCTTCAATTTTCATATTTGTAATTCTTTCTAATCACCAAATGGGGTTGTTGTTGTTTGTGAATGCTCACAATGAGTAGGCTACTCTTTTGTGCCCTGAAAAGGACATTAAGTAGCGGGTTACAGTAGCTTTCCTCACATCCCTAGCATGCTGATGATGGTGAACAGGAGTCCTCCAGGCGATTGTATTATGCTTGGTTTCATCTGCGTGTCACTCACTACTACCGAGAACACGTCGATCCCTCACCTCGACACCCAGACTGCCATGAACACAGTCCGTTACCAAAGAGGGCTACAAGGAGGCCGAGGTGAGGGTCTTGGCCAGAATGTTCTACCTGACCCTAACATGTCTGATCAGTATATTTTTCCTGACCAGACGTTAGGCTTCTTCTCCCCACCTAATATGGTATTATTTGTTTCATTTTTTTTAAAACTTGTAAATTGAAATAAGCACAATCACACAACGAACAGCACCATTAAGATAAGGGTTCTAGAAACAAATAAGAACATACACAATACGAATAGTGCTGTTAAGTTAAGTCTGGGATCGAGATGCTGAGCTGTGCATGAGCTGCAGTGGTCAGCGACCCATAGCTGACTGCTAGCGTCAGGGCCAGCGCACCAGAGCTGCTAAGACCCTTCTACACCTCCACGCGGTGATCCTGGATAACAGGCTGCAGCAGGGCATTCTGGCTAAGGAGAAGGGATCGAAGAGGGAATGCTAACCGGGTACTTAAAAAATGCTTGCTGAAGTCGGATGGGCTGGACCGAAAAGTGCAAATATCGCAGCCAAGCTTTATACTACAACACAACGCATTCCGTTCTCTGGACTACATTCTGCTATTACCCTTTCAGGGTTTGGTAGTGGGAGATTGAGAACGAACGAAGAAGAAGAAGAAGAAGTTAAGTCTAGCAAAAAAAAGAGTATTTACACCATGAACAGCCCTGTTAAGATATGTGGTCTAAGGAAAGATAAGAACAGTTACTCCACGAACATCCCGGCTAAGATAAGTAGATGAGATCCAGATGATAAAGGAAAGATAAACGCAATCCATTTCTTTTATGGATTGATGATGTAGCCATAGCTTGGCTAGACATTTAATGTATTTAAATGAATTTCTCTAATCGCCCCAACGAATGTGATAGTAACTAATATAGAATCTAATATGCAAAAACCTACAAATAAGCACCTAAATAACACATACACGCACGCGAGCGAGCGATGTCCAACACATCTACAATGATAATTAAATGCCAACCTGCAATGTACCACCATAGGTGTGTAGCCATTTTCGTATTTAGGACGTACATCAAGGACAAGTTTGACCAATGAAATTGGTTCTGGCATTCCGTTTGGAGGCCAGCAGGTGTACCAGTAGTGATCCAATTGTCTTTTTTCAATTTTCTGAAAGTCATTAAATATATGTATTCTACATTGTAGTGATATATCGATTATACATGATATATGGATTCTACATTGTAGTGATATATCGATTATACATGATATATGGATTCTACATTGTAGTGATATATCGATTATACATGATATATGGATTCTACATTGTAGTGATATATCGATTATACATGATATATAGATTCTACATTATATAAGGCAAGATGTTTCTCACAGGATTAGCATTGGCTAGTTTAGGACGCTCCCTGTTATATAATTAAACACCATTTATACAATTAAAAACACAGTAATTCAGGATTTAACAAGCATCACTAGCCATTTATATCTAAGAAATATTGAACATATCACCTGTGCTTTTGATCTCTCCCATATCTGTCTATCATAACACCCGCGTTAGAAAACAAACACTCAGCGTATGATTCATAGACATTGTTTGCTATCTGTATTCAAATATGAATAATAGTTTCTCATGATCTCATCCTCTACTGATTTATTTAGTTGCGCTTTGCCAGCTCATTTAGACCCAATGCGGTTTGCTCGCCCATTTAGACCAACCACCACGTAACGGAGTTTCAAAGGGAAGTCTACAAGATTGTATCATCCCTGCCATTTTTTTTCTGAACGAAGGTGAAGCTCGGTCAGCTGACTAGTTTATTTTGAATACCATTTCAAGTAGGCAATCTACAGCCAGACGTAACTAGGGGTGAGGAATTATTTCAACGATCAGCTGACATGTCAGTGAATTATTGTATATTGATTGCTGGAGTCAATTGTTTATATTTACTTCTAATATGCAAGCTGAATACGCATTTATTAGCAGACATCAAGATCATTGAAGCAGTCTTACAGGAGAATGTTGATTACCGCATGAAGAGCTAGTTGAACTTATTTGGATGTCACGTGGAAGTGCACGGTGAATATATTGATATGGTATTATATTAGTTATATGATATTTATAGTCAGTGCGATGATGAATGGTTTCAGTGATAACTACGAGTGTCACATAGGCCAGTGTTACACTGAGATGATGTAAAAAGTGATAGCTATCGATGTTGTATATCCCCTCATGAATCAAGCCTGGAAAACGTTTTAGCTCATGATATTCACGCGGACCTAAAGTGTTCTCTTTCAAGTTTCAGAGAGCTCTAGAAACAAAACAATAAGCCATGTATGAAACAGGAATCTACGAAAGCTCTAGAAATGAATTGCCATATAAGATCTAAAAATCAAAGACAGCGTAAATGTTAGAAACAATACCCCAAGAATAATACATGATTCTGTGTGATTATTGTAGTGATTGTGTGTGATTATTGTAGTGATTGTATGTGAATATTGTAGTGATTACGTGGACCTGTTGTAGTGATTGTGTGGACCTATTGTAGTGATTGTGTGGACCTATTGTTGTGATTGTGTGTAATTATTGTATTGATTGTGTGTGATTATTGTATTGATTGTGTGTAATTATTGTATTGATTGTGTGTGATTATTGTAGTGATTGTGTGTGAATATTGTAGTGATTACGTGGACCTGTTGTAGTGATTGTGTGGACCTATTGTAGTGATTGTGTGGACCTATTGTTGTGATTGTGTGTAATTATTGCATTGATTGTATGTGATTATTGTATTGATTGTGTGTAATTATTGTATTGATTGTGTGTGATTATTGTAGTGATTGTGTATGAATATTGTAGTGATTGTGTGGACCTATTGCAGTGATTGTGTGTGATTATTGCAGTGATTGTGTGTGATTATTGCAGTGATTGTGTGTGATTAATGCAGTGATTGTGTGTGATAATTGTAGTGAATGTGTGCTTTTTTGTAGTGGTTTGTGAAATGATTATTGCATTGATTGTATGTGCTGATTGCAGAAAATGTACATTTTCCAGCACTCATTTTTGACTGAACCTAATCTGTGGAGTATTTAATAACTCTCTCTGGTTGCTAGTACAAAAAACACTTTTCTTATTATTATTAATCAGCTTCCCTGATCAATGAGTTCTAGAATTCTCCAGATAATTGTGCTAGGATTATGTGCCTGTCCAGGTTGAAGCCAGAATGTATTTTGCTTTTTCCTGAACACCGAGAGAGCGTGGTGCAGCCGACTGTATGCAATGTAGAGTGTTAAGCAAACAATTTTAAGGAGCACTGGCAGGCTTACCGCCTTCGCCAACATATGGGGTCTCGAGAGTCAGTTTCACTATGTTTCAGCTTTGCAGTAAGGCATAGGGTACTCTCATCGTAGTGCAATGCCTAGTTGGACACACTCAGCGCAGTGCAATGATGAGTTGGATACACTCAATGCACTGTAATGTTGTGTTGGGTACGCTCAGATAACTCTATTGCCAAGCTGATAAGAAAGTCCTGACTATTCTACACCAACCGAGAGAGAGTGAGAGATAGAGAGAGAGAGAGAGAGAGAGAGAGAGAGAGTCCCGTATTCGTCCACTGTACCATCTTAAGCAATACGACACGGGACACACTCATCGTAGTTCAATGTCAATTTGGGCATATTCAGTGCATTGCTGAAGCCCTGAGAATTCCAAAGATGCATCTATTTCTGCAGGTAGTGACGAGAAAAAGTACTGCTAGGGCCAGAAAGGAACTACATACCCTGAGATGATTTATTTCCAGTGTCGAGACGATGTACAAGTACAGCTAGGGCCAGAAATGAACTACATACCCTGAGATTATTTATTTCCAGTGTCGAGACGATGTACTCCTGGTGAACTTCCTTCTGCTTGAGCTCGATCTGAAAGTCCCCGTATTTATGAGCTGCACTTTTGCCTACTAGCTCTGGCCAGTAGCTTGCACACTTGGACTAGTCAGGAATGTATTATTTAAACACATCAAAGGAAACCACAGCTTTGCTGAATCAATATGGCATCTCAGTTAATGTTCCTTTTGAACGCAAATTTTTAAAAAGCATGATTAAACTCTCACGCGTGATTGATTTCACTATTTGACACCTGGAGCCACGACTGTTTCGTACTTTAACAGAAGGATTGTTTGATAACTTTAATAGATTCCATGAGGACACACTAAAATCGTATATAAGATTGGCATTTATCGTCAGTCTTCATGAGTAGCAGAACCATACGTTTCAACTTTAAAATATTAACTTCTTAACGCAGTAAACCACAATTACAAGAACAGACGTTATATTTGCAATGGGTACTGTCCCTTTGTGAAACTAACTTAAAAAGTACCAATACTGTATGACCAGTTCAATTATGGTGTGTGTCCACTTATACAAATGACCGTTCAAGTCGTCTTTCTTGGACCAATTGTATCGCTTGGAACTTTAACGGATTACTCGTATGTCTTTTATTCAACTTCACAGCGGTCTTCCTCATGCCATGTAGCTAGAACCTCTTTTATAAGCGTGTGTTTGGAGCTAACCAGGCTGGCTGCATTCGCATAAAAGGACCAAACCATATAATTTTATGTGTGGGGAAATGTATTCAGCAAAAGGGCTAGTTCCCACCATTTTTTAAATTTCATCATTTGTCATTATATCTGTCCTGGCACATCATTCGCCATTTTATCTGTCCTTGTGACATCATTCGTCATTCTATCTGTCCTAGCACATCATTCGTCATTATATCTGTCTTGGCACATCATTCGTCATTTTATCTGTCCTAGCACATCATTCGTCATTATATCTGTCTTGGCACATCATTCGTCATTATATCTGTCTTGGCACATCATTCGTCATTATATCTGTCTTGGCACATCATTCGTCATTATATCTGTCTTGGCACATCATTCGTCATTATATCTGTCTTGGCACATCATTCGTCATTATATCTGTCTTGGCACATCATTCGTCATTATATCTGTCTTGGCACATCATTCGTCATTATATCTGTCTTGGCACATCATTCGTCATTATATCTGTCTTGGCACATCATTCGTCATTATATCTGTCTTGGCACATCATTCGCCATTTTATCTGTCCTTGTGACATCATTCGTCATTCTATCTGTCCTAGCACATCATTCGTCATTATATCTGTCTTGGCACATCATTCGTCATTATATCTGTCTTGGCACATCATTCGTCATTCTATCTGTCCTGGCATATCATTCGCTATTATATCTGTCCTGGCACATCATTCGCCATTTTATATGTCCTTGTGACATCATTCATCATTATATCTGCCCTGGTGACATCATTCGCCATTCGATATACACTGGTGACATGATTCGCTCTTCTATCTGTCCTGGTGACATGATTCGCTCTTCTATCTGCCCTGGTGACATCATTCGTTCTTCTATCTGTTTTGGTGACATCACTCGCCATTATTTGTCTTCTTGACATCATTCACCATTCTATCTAACCTGGTGACATCATTCGTCAGGCTATCTGCCTTGGTGACATCATTCGCCATTCTATTATTTCTGTGACATCAATGACCGTTCTTAGAAATTTAATTTAACTTAACTTAACGTCTTTACACTGGTTTAGAAGACTCTGCAGAGTCTGTATACAACCAGTTTCATTTACATTTCCCTTCTCTAAAAGCAATGCGCATCCAAAATATTCTTAAATGCATTAATTATTCCTGCCTCCACTACTTCCTGTGGCAATACATTCCAAGCATTCACCACCCTCTGACTAAAAACATATATTAAATAATATCTAATTTGAACGTTTCTTTAGTTAATTTGTAGCTATGCCCTCTTGTTCTTGTAGGTGGTTGTATTTTGAAAAAAAATTTTGTTATAGTCTAATGTATCCGTTCCTTTGATTATCTGATGTACCTGTATTAAGTCACCTCGAATTCTTCTCACTAGACATTGTAGGCCAGTTTTTCTTAGTATTTACTCAAAACTGAAATTCTGGAATCCCACTATCAGCCATGTCACTCCATTGTGAATCCTTTCCAGCATGTATATATCTTCTCTATGATTAGGACTCCACACCTGTACACCATACTCCAATCTAGGTCTAACTAATGCTTTATACAGTTTGACTATCACTGTCTTGCTCCTATATTTAATAATTTCTTTTGGTTATACCTAACATTGTATTTGCCTTTTTCGGTGCTACCTGGACTTGCTCACTCATCTTACCTGTATCATATAATAAAACCCCTAGGTTCCTTTCCATTTCTATCTTTCTAATATTGTTATCGCCCATTCTGTTATTATGTTCCATATTGGATCAATGGATGTGGATGACTGTACATTTATCTACATTAAACTCCATTTGCCAGCTCACAGACGATTCTAGAATTTTATCTAAATCCGACCTCGATATATCCACTTCTGCTTTAGATGAGACACTACTGCATAGTTTTATGTTATCAGTGAAGTTTGCAATCATGGATCCCATATGAATACCAAAATCTATTATATATATCAAGAACAAAATTGGTCCTAAAACTGAGCCCTGTGGCACTTCACTTTTTACTTGACACCCTCAAAGCACTTCTTATTTATACCCACCCTCTGCCTTCTTCCCGTTAATCAATGTTCAATCCATTTGGCAACTTTCCCACCTATTCCATGTCATTTTGACTTTCTAAATAATCATTAATGAGGTACTCTGTCAAAGGCCTTTGCAACATTTAGATAAATAACATCGACTAGCTTTCCTTCATCTATCATTTCAATAACCTCCTCTAAGAATTCTAATAGATTTGTTAAGCATGATCTCCCTCTAGTAAACCCATGCTGACTATTTCTGATTAGATTAAACGTGTTTAAATGCATTACAATGTTTTGGTTGATAATTGACTTTAACAATTTGCATACTATGCTCGTTAAACTCACCGGTCTTTAATTTGATGGATCTGAATGTTTTCAATTTTTGAATAAATGGATCACTATTGCATCATTTCAATTCCCTGGAACAATCCCTTTCCCGAGGGATTGAGAACATAATAGAGTCAATCATTTTGCTAATTGGTCTCTAATTTCCAACAGCAATTTTGGATGAATCCTATTATATTTCATTACACATGTCGTTATTTTCATGTTCTGGCCCATTGATGAGGAGCAAGTCTGATACGTAATATAGAGTTGTTAAAAATAAACTTCATTAGTTTTTGTTTATTTGTAAAACTGATGTTCGGGTATTTAAGAAGTGGTGACAATTTGATAAATAACAGTGCAACCTTTAAGATTTCTAATGTCCAGTCACATGAATTGCTTTGTCATTCACTCTTTCAATATATCATGCATATTGCATGTTTATGGAATGTTTGGTCATATCCTCAGGGGGTTTCGGTCTTGTGTTTCTCTACAGTTACAAGCCTCAACATCAGGTGGTTTCGGTCTTGTGTTTCTCTACAGTTACAAGCCTCAACGTCAGGTGGTTTCGGTCTTGCGTTTCTCTACAGTTGCAAGGCTCACCATCATCAGGTGGTTTCAGTCTTGTGTTTCTCTACAGTTACAAGCCTCAACATCAGGTGGTTTCAGTCTTGTGTTTCTCTACAGTTACAAGCCTCAACATCAGGTGGTTTCGGTCTTGTGTTTCTCTACAGTTACAAGCCTCATCATCAGGTAGTTTCGGTCTTGAGTTTCTCTACAGTTACAACGTTTATCATCCTTGTATCCCCATCTCTGTAAGCTCTTCCTGCATCGTAATACATCAGTTCGGAGTTTATTTTATGACTTCGACGTTGCATAAGGCAATTACTGTTCCAGGAGCAGGTTCCTTCCACAGTCCAGATCCACGGGATGTAGGTTAGTTCATTCTATTTTTCATTGCTTAGTTTTCTGGGACTAGTTTTTAGGGGGTCTGTTGACTGAAAAAAACTTCGTCTAGATTTGAGTCTTGTGTGCTGCACCTGGTGTCCAGATATAGGGTGCCCTGGGCTGTTTAGCTGTTTCACTCTTTGAATTTCTAATGCGACACTTTGGCGTGCCTCAGGTTGTGCTATGCCGGTTATGGAATATTTGTTTTTTTCAATTGAATTAGGTTTTTGAGAATCCGTGTAGCTAACTGTCCAATCTCATATATTGCTGCATCAATAAGTTTGACATGTGCAATTTGTGTTCTTCAAAATGGCGCGGCGCACTCAGGTACGGCGAAACACAGGCCGTGTTCTAATGATCTACACCTGGATATGCTCCCCAAACATGAGCACCTCTCACTGTTTCTCTGCATCGAAAAATGGAATGAATTGACTCAGATTTTCTGGATCCGAAAAGTGCTTACTAGAAATACTTGTGTCGGCTGTTGATGTAACTAACAGTGAAATATTTTTTTATAATTAATGTTATCTTTCTAAGATAAAAGGCAAAAGTAGCTCCACTGCAGATATTGTCGTCGGGGATGATGTGTTAGAGACTTGGTTGTATTCAGAGTTCTCAGAGTGATCAGTTTCAACCCTCACTGTCTTGCCTATGTCAAATAGGTACCATTTACAGCTGGGTAGACTTGAGCTTATCGCTATCATTGCGTAAACCCTGTATGCTTGCCGTATGAAGCAGGGCATCTGAAGTTCCCTCTAATTATAATCGAATGAATCTTTGCCAACACCAAATGTATAAGGGAGCGCACATGTAGTACCGACCTGTCCTTGCTCCTCTATCTGAGTCAGCATGACGATAACCTTACATCCTTGTTGCCAGACCATGGTCCAGAAGTCAGACGTCGTCGTCTCTGTTGGAGCCTGTGTAGCGATATAATACTGGCATTGATTCTCTGGACCCTGAAAATCGATAAATATGATACGTCAACTATAATAGTCACCAAATAAATTCTGGTAATTTCATCGGTGGCACCCACCGAACAAAGATTGAACAACAGCATCAGAGACACTTTGTTTATGCAACTCACTATCAAATACAGCCGTTCATAGAACTTCTTGTCAAGAGCAGATTAGATGATAACATTTTAGACTGAGTCAGCCACTGCATCTTCCGAGAATATTTGTTGGACAATTTCAAAATCAGATACACAGACATGGACACGAGTAAGAAGAACAAACAGACAGTGCAAGGTTTATTACCACACATTGACACGCGTGAGAAGAACAAACAGACAGTGCAAGGTTTATTCACACGCATGAGAAGAACAAACAGACAATGCAAGGTTTATTCACACACATGGACACGCATGAGAAGAACAAACAGACAATGTAAGGTTTATTCACACGCATGAGAAGAACAAACAGGCAGTGCAAGGTTTATTCCCACACATGGACACGCATGAGAAGAACAAACAGACAATGCAAGGTTTATTCCCACACATGGACACGCGTGAGAAGAACAAACAGGCAGTGCAAGATGTATTCACAGAAATAGTACGTGTGAAGAGATCAGACTGCACGATTTGTTCAAAGATTTTCCTAATTAGATCGACAGCATAGCCATATCCAATACAGTTGAGAGATTAATGAGCTATGTGACATAAGAACAGATTGAAACGCTCTTTTTAACTCAGTTGATGGAAGAACTGTTTGACATGAGATTAGTCTTAGGTAGATGCCAAGTTTATGAGGGAAACGGTACAGGGATGAACTGTTTGATAGACACCAAGTTTATGAGGGAAACGGTACAGGGATGAACTGTTTGATAGACACCAAGTTTATGAGGGAAACGGTACAGGGATAAACTGTTTGATAGACACCAAGTTTATGAGGGAAACGGTACAGGGATGAACTGTTTGACACACACCAAGTTTATGAGGGAAACGGAACAGGGATGAACTGTTTGACACACACTAAGTTTATGAGGAAAACTCTCTAAACCGTTAGATTGAAATGCTGAGGGACCTTACATGTCGCAATGATCATATGTGCTTAAGTCAACGAAAGTGAAAGCTTCCAGAAGTGTCACCCAAGCTGGATATGCCATGAGGGAGGGAATAGACTAAACACGGATCACTCATCTAGAGTATAATAGGTCAGGTTGGGACCAGCCACCAAAATTCAATGCAAAGAAAGTTGGTTGTCAAACCGTTGCAAAAGCAAACGGCCTAGTCAAAGGAAAGGTCTTCGGAAACGAAAATAATGGCACAGTGAAGTGAAAACCGCAAGAAAGCTCCATCGCTCACTGTCGTTCTGAATGCCAAGAAGAAAGCCAATACAGCGGCATGGAATATTCGAACAATGTACCAGACAGGACAAACCGCACAGGTAACTAAAAAGATGTGAAATAACAACCTGGCAATGCTAGGACTGTGCGAAACAAAATGGACACAACCAAGAAAGTTGAGACTGACAACTGGTGAAATGTTACTTTACTAAAAAAAACAGAAAAATAATGTCCAACACAAATACGGAGTGGCACTGATGCTCTCTAGAGAGGAACAGAGGGCGCTAATAATGTGCAAGGCTATTACCGCATGATTTTAGAACTAGCAACAAAATCATCAATATGAATATCCAATGATATGCCCCAAATAACGAGACCAAAGATAATAAGAAGCAAGAGTTTTACAGCGAGATGCTAGAGGTCCTTGACATGCAGGAAAATAAAGATCTCGTTTAAAATGAATGTGATAATGTAATGCTAAAATGTAAGCGAACAACCTGTGTTACGAACAGTTTATGGGAAAGCAAGAAATTGCACAGATACACGAAATCGGAGAAATGAATCCAGAGCTATGTGCGCTACAGAAAATGATAGAGGAAGCATGTTTCAGCACAAGAAAGTATATAAGGTCACATGGAGATCACCAGATAACGTGATGGAAAACTAGATTGACCACATCTGTGTAAATCAAGCGTTCGGAAGTACACTACAAAATCAAAGTGTAAAGCGAGATCCAGACGTTGACTCAGACCACTACATATCGCTAGAAATCTTGCAAATCAAACTATAAAAGTATATAATTAATAAAGAAAAAGTTAAATGGATATAAACAGACAGATAAACCAATCAAAGATAGAAAAGGTAAAATAATGTCATCATCGGAGGTACAACAAAAACGATGGGTTGATTATTGAAGAGAAAGAAGACTGCATTCAACCAAGTAAAATAGAAATCCAAAGTGCTACATCTAAACTCCAGAAAGGGAAAACTTCAGAACCAGCTGGAATAGCAGCAACAGCTATAATGAAGGATATAGAAAAGGTCACAGATACATTGCAAGAATTAATGAAGAAGATTTGAGATGAGAGAGAGAGAAAGAGAGAGAGAAAGAGAGAGAGAGAGAGAAAGAGAGAGAGAGATAGAATGTTTCCAGGAAGGGAAAGAATGCCATCTGATTAAACTGCCTTAGAAGGGGGAATTGGCAGATTGCAGCAATTAAAGGGGGATTACATTGCTGTCGGTGCCAGGTAAGATATTCAACAGAATCATCTTGGACAGATGAAAAGCAGAAGTCGACAAAACGATCTGAAAGGAACAGGCAGGATTTCGTCAAAGAAGATCATGCACAGATCATATAGCTAGCTACTCTACGCATCACAGCAGAACAAAGTAGTAAATGGAAATCATCCCTAGACGCACATTTTATGGACTTTGAAAAGCCGTTTGACTGGATCGAAGTACGCTTTGGCAAGTTGATTCACTACTATGAGATACCAGAGATTTCATAACCCTCATTCAAAATATGTACAAAGATGCAGTTAGATGAGAGGTACATGAAGGGACACTGATTGATACTTGAGGTGCAAACAAGTGTGAGAAGGGGGGGGGGGAGGAGACAAGGGTGCCTGCTCTCGCTTTCCTGTTCTTGCTGGCTATAGATTGGATAATGAAGACATCATGCGAGGAGAAATAAACTGTTGTTCAGTTAACTCGTACCATTGTCACACTGTTATATCCCTATACAAGAGACACCTTATAGGGTGAAAGAACAATCAAACAAGTTGGTACTGATTATCAGCATATAGGAAACAAAGCTCCTTAAACTCAAAATTATCAGCAAAGAGCAAATCATGCTAGAGGGAGAGCAGTTGGAAGACGTGAATACTTTGACCTATTTGGACAGCACAATAGACACATCAGGAGATTCAGATGTTAGGACCAGAATCGGAAAAAAAAACAAGAGGAGCATGCCTGACGGACGTTGTCAGTGGGCTATACCCTGAGATTAACGACGGGCTTTGATTGATTTATTGATTGGTACATGGATAAGTTGTTGGGCATGAGAATAACCGGAAAGCGACGCCACCATTATAAAGAAACCTGCAGTTATTTATTAGCTAACGATGAAGAGGGCGTATGTTAAACAGCACACTTATTATCTATATTTCCATTTCATTTGAAAAATATTAACTTTGCCATGCAGCTGTTACTCACTGTGACGAAGTTAGCATTAATGTAGGTAGATTTAGGTCTTGAGCCATCTTGAAGCAGTTTGACCCGTGTACGTACCACTAGACAAACAACATTGATAACATTAATACTCTTATCGATCATAACATCCAATTACAGATCATTATATTTTCTCATTTCTCAGATAATTCCATTTCATTATGTTGCTAATTGCAGAATATATTTTAATGATTGCAGCAAGAAAAATAAAATTATGAATTCGCAATCCCATTAACTATTCACAATATTTTACATTTTAAACATTACATGCTAATATTACTTGCACTGTCCACATTAATACCTGTCCAATAAGGTTTTAACTGTGCACGTACGTGTGACTATGTGAACTTTATTATTTAAATAACCCTCTCTAATAAATGCATAATATATTAGCCATATCCATTGAAATACCTGAACAGAAACCAATTCCAGTATATATTTATATATTTATATATATATATATTTATATAATATAATATAAAGAAGTATATATTTGCTTGTATATACGAGGCGTGTTCAACTGAAACCGCACCCAGTGGCTTTATTACAAACATATGAAAGTTACATCATAGGGTGTGGGGACGGCGTGGCCTAGTGGTTAAGTGGCACGGCTCACAACCAGAAGGTGCTGGGTTCGATCCCCATCACAGCACCGGCCGTTACCCCGGGGAAGCAAACTCTTAGAAAATGCAGGAGGAAGCAGACACTTACATAAAATGAATACTGGTCGGATGCACTGGGCCGACAGGCGCAAAATAAAAACCACAGTGTAACGCACGCATTGGGGAATAGATAAATAAGGCGAACGCAAAAAAAAAAAAATCATATGGTGTGACAAAATTAAATATAGCAATTATTATGAAGCAAACATGCCACAGGTTAGTTCGAAAAAGTCGCCACAGACATTCAGACGCGCATGCCACTGCTGCTTGGTTAGACGGCGGATGCCGTCCGAAAAAAAGGATTATGGTTGCAATTTAAACCACTTGGTCACCGAGGCCATACCATCTACAGAGTCGAATCTTGGTCACCGAGGCCATACCATCTACAGAGTCGAATCTTGGTCACCGAGGCCATACCATCTACAGAGTCGAATCTTGGTCACCGAGGTCATACAATCTACAGAGTCGAATCTTGGTCACCGAGGCCATACCATCTACAGAGTCGAATCTTGGTCACCGAGGCCATACCATCTACAGAGTCGAATCTTGGTCACCGAGGCCAAACCATCTACAGAGTCGAATCTTGGTCACCGAGGCCATACCATCTACAGAGTCGAATCTTGGTCACCGAGGCCATACCATCTACAGAGTCGAATCTTGGCCACCGAGGCCATACAATCTACAGAGTCGAATCTTGGTCACCGAGGCCATACAATCTACAGAGTCGAATCATGGTCACCGAGGCCATACCATCTACAGAGTCGAATCTTGGTCACCGAGGCCATACCATCTACAGAGTCGAATCTTGGTCCCTTCAGAAATTTTTTGAAAGGTCCGAACACACGGAGGCCACAAGGGGACATATTAGGGCTATAGGATGAGTGTGGCAGTACTTCCCAGCTTTTCTGTGCTAAATATTTCTGAACAATGTTCGCGACATGTGGATACGCATTGTCGTGTAACAGAATCACATCACGAGAAAGCATATCGGGTCGTTTATTCTTGATTGCTGAATGCAGCTTGACTAGTGTGTCATTGTAGTGGATGACATTGACGTTCACGTCAGGCTTTTTACAGTCTACCAACAAAAGTTCCTCATGGTCAAAGAACTCCTACAGCATAACCTTACCAGCGGAAATATGTGACCTGAATTGTTTTGGTTTCGGTGATCCGGGATGTTTCCATACCATGCTAGCAGTTTTGCTGCTCGGCTCAAAGTGGTGGCACCACGATTCATCCCCTGCGACTATGCACTAAAGAGACGAATCTGTCTCATCTTTATATCGTAGCAAATGGTTCAAATTGCAACCTATGCGGCCTCCTCATGGGGGATGGTCGTCAGCTGAGGTCTCCATTGTGAACACACCTTTCTATACTTCAGTTTCTTTCTAACCAACATTTGAACTGTGTCAAACAACACAGCGAATTCTCTGCTAGCGAACTTAAGCTTCGGCGACGGTCAACCCAAATTGCTGCATCAATTTTTGCGATGACATCTTCTCATGCAACAATATGCGCCTGACATGGTCTCGGAAGATCTTTCGTTGGCTTACCTCATTCTTTAAACAGTGTTGTCCAATTTTTCCCTGTTGTCTTCGACACACTTTTGTCACCATATACTGCCTGTATTCTGGGATGAACGTCAACTGGTCGACATCCTTCAGCTGTTAGAAACCGAATCACCGCTCGCTGATTAACTCTGGACTGATTCCGTATCACACACGCAATTTTTTCAATGGTCTGCTGAGAAAACTATGAGCCGGAGGACAATGAAATTTGGCAAACTTGGCGGTCGGTATATGCTGTTTACACCAGAATTGACACCATCATGAATATCGTACTTATGTTCACTTGTTGCAGTTTGGTCCAGTTTGTTTTGAACACGCCTCGTGTATATATATATATATATATATATATATATATATATATATATATATATATATATATATATATATATATATATATATATATATATATATATATATATATATATATATATATATATATATATATATATATATATATTTTTAAAAAAAATATATATATATATATACACACACAAGATGTGTTCCAAAAGATTAGAACCTTAATTGTTTCTATATATATATATATATATATATATATATATACAAGGTGTGTTCCAAAAGATTGGGACCTTAATTGTTTCTACGAAAACAATCAATGAGCATTGGTTGACCCCCAATGTTAGGGTTGAAAAGATATGCGAAATGCGACGACCCAGCTTTAGTCCATTCCCAAAGTAGCCTTCCGGAAATTCTTTCAACAATCGCTGGGAGAAGTGTCTGGTGGAAGCCGGGATAAGTGTCTAGCAGGCGCTCGGAAACGTGTCTGGCGGGCCACTGGGAGAAGTGCAAAGAGTCCCAAGGAGAGTACTTTGAATGGGACTATGGTCTCAAACCTACATATCTATCAGTAATTGTATTTTTCCGGCCCAAAAGTTGAATACATTTTTAAAACACCTTGTACATACATACACAAACACACACATGCAAATATACACATGTGAAGTAAGTGTAAAAACAAACATATAGAAATAAAGTACATACTTATATTCTAAGACATACACTATATGTACATATATTTGTCAGTGGGTGTACAGATGAAAGTGGTATGATAAAATGACATTATCTCCGATCCCATTAACAGTACTGTGTACACGTGTATGCTGCGTACATTCCATAATATCTGTAGAATTTATTAAAATAGTCTGGTTTTAATTTGGTCTGAAATACAAACACAAATTGTTTATTTGTGTGCAGTAGCTACTAAACTGAACATTATGTTGGTTAATTTTGAAATTTGGGGCTCAAAGTTTTGTTTGGCGGCTCTCAATTGCTATCTTTCATAAATTAACATATATTATGAGCCATCTCATTTTGTGTACGACTCTACATTAATGGCTGACACATACCGTTAGGGCACATACAGCCAAGAAATGTCCACTATTTCACATTGAACTGAACGCACAGTGCCTGTGTATGTATTAACATAAAAAGGACACTCACGAGGTAGAATGTTAGCATATCTGTTCTTGTCCTCATCGCCGACAGGTACCATTGATGGACGAGGCATTCGTTGAGGCACTTTCTATTTGAAATAAAGAAACGTTACCTGTCATCAAGCATTTTATCTTACTCTTAGCCGCAGGTTCTCAACCTCTCAAAATAAAAGTGCTATGTGGCTGACATACGAGTGCTGGTTATGTGGCTGACTGCAAGTATTGTATTCGTGGTTGACATACAAGTGGTGTTTATGTGGCTGACTTACAGGTGCTGTCTATGTGGCTGACTTACAGGTGCTGTCTATGTGGCTGACTTACAGGTGCTGTCTATGTGGCTGACTTACAGGTGCTGTCTATGTGGCTGACTTACAGGTGCTGTCTATGTGGCTGACATACAAGTGGTGTTTATGTGGCTGACTTACAGGTGCTGTCTATGTGGCTGACTTACAGGTGCTGTCTATGTGGCTGACAAACAAATAGTTTGTATTAACAATTGTAACAGTACAAAACTATTATCATTATACAGAATAAACTATTATCACAAGTAAATTATAGTTGTACTGTATTCGAATTATGCAGTTAGCATCAAATGTCCCTGAGTATAATGTACTATCTTCCTATCAGTTTGGAATGTTCAGCCCCACTTTGGACTACTGAATCGTCTTCTACATCATTTGTCTGAAACTAAGGTTGTTTGATGCCGTCATTATTGTCCTACCTGATACTCCTCGGCTATTCTAATCGC
The DNA here is from genome assembly GCA_036924085.1 of Ariolimax columbianus. Classification (NCBI taxonomy): domain Eukaryota; kingdom Metazoa; phylum Mollusca; class Gastropoda; order Stylommatophora; family Arionidae; genus Ariolimax; species Ariolimax columbianus. The sequence continues at coordinate 14,129,583 of JAVGWX010000001.1, forward strand.
ATCCATGCAAAATTTAGAGAGTTGAGCGTACGTAAGAGGATGGGACGGATCCAGCTGTGGGTAGAACAATATGGCAGATTAGTCAAGCTGTTCAAGATCTGAAGAACTTAGAAAACATTTATTGAAGTTTTAAGGCAACAAACACCACACGATACATTTGTGGTCAAACTTTACAATAATGTAAGATTGTATTGCCCCAATTGCAATGATGTATTTAATTCTGTACGAAAATGGAGGATGAAGTTTCACTGTAAAACTGAGACAATTCCTGAAAGACAGGACAGGGGAAGACAATCAGGAATGATGTTGGGCACTTTAACACCACGTCATCAACGACGGTCAACAGCACCACTGATAGGTAGCATGTGGATCAATGCAGCTGTGGAATGTCATACTGGTTTCGTGTTTCTATATGTCACGTTAGGATAACAATATTGCAATAACAAAAGCAGACTCCGCTAGACAAAAACTGGAAGACGATAACAATAGTAGACAAGGGTAAACAAAAACTGGAAGACGATTGAATAAAAGGTGCATTAGCCAAAAACGTCATATGTGTGGTAGAGTCTAGGTTTAGCTAATTATCTTTTCAAAGATATCCCTGGTCACTTGGACCAAATTTGATGTGTCGCATCATAAAGGTTTTAGGTCGAGTAGTTTACTCATCTTAAGAGTTACAACATATACACAACGACACGATTTCAGCACAGTAAAACACAGTATACACTATTCTGATCATAAAACAAAACAATGTCATTTATTTCAAAAATAATCGTTACAAAATATTAACAAAAAGCAAAGAACTTCTTAACTAAATAATCATTATATATATATATATATATATACATAAATATATATATATATATATATATATATATATATATATATATATATATATATATATATATATATATATATATATATATATATATACGTACTCAGTCGATCTGTGCATTCACATATGATCAGACTTCACATACTCAGACGAATCTCTATGCTCACACCTAATCAGAACACACATCGTTTCCAAGGTGACTTGCACATACAACACATATTCAAATCTCTTACTGTTCACAGGGTGTCCATCATAAGCAGGTGTATGATGGTACAATCACCCTGCAAACTCTCTCATACTTCCAGACTCACTCTCAGCCTTCCTGCCAGTCTCCTGAGTTTATCACTGCAGAGTATGTTATAGTCTCAAGCAACAACATGGCAGTCCAATGGTCTTCTGTGGGTTGGCTGATTTAGCCATCACTCTAATTTGGAATTTCCCCCAACTAAAATGTTAATGGCTGTCTATTCACGAGCCATTGTCATTCTAAATGTGGTAGCCTATCATGGAAGTATCAAACTGCCAGCAATTCCCATCTCCATCAAATCTGAACGCCGGAGTGGTCAGCTTCGAACACTCACCCCTGTACCAGACAAAGTCTTCCACCTAACGTGTTCCTAACCCCTCGTTTCCTTTGTCGACCTATTGTCCAAACGTTGATTGACCCTGTCGTCACCTGCGTTCGTCCAACGCATTCAAGCAACTTTATTTCCTAGAGTCGCCAGCCCAATCTCCCCTTTCCTAAACGCCCATGCTCCAGCTGGAACTGTCACATAAAATAGAAAGCGTAGTCCCGTTGCAGAGTAGTACAATTGTGAAGTAGTACCATAGTGAAGGAGAAAAACTGTGAAATATTACGGTTGTAAGGTTGTACCGTTGTGAAGCAATAATGTTGTGAAGTAAAGCGATTGTGAAATTCAACTGTTGTGAAGCAGTACCATTGTGAAGTAGTTTCATTGTGAAGTACAGCTGTTTTGGAGTAGAACCATTGTGAAATGTGTGCAAATGCTGTCGTAGGGGATGGACTGAGAACCTACATTCTACGAGGTCTCAGCTCTGTTTATGACTGCTAAGATCATTTCTATTATTACACCCAACCCACCCCACCCCCCACCCCCCGTTTCTCTAACACAAAGTCAAGAAATCATTACATCTTCTGTCCTGTCAAACGTCTGCATTGTTTTATCAAACTCCTCAACTATTCTGATTGTGTTTAAAGATTGCCTTCTTATTATGCTTCTATTCCTCCTTCTGCTTCTTCGTTTTCTTTTTCTTCATCTTCTTTTCTTTTTCATCTTTTACTTTCTCTTCCTTTTTTCTGCGACGGTCCCAAAAGACGCTGTGGTGTAGTTTATAGTGAGACTAAGATATCTGCGTTTTTCGACACGACAATCCGGTATCAGCACGATATTTTGGGGACCGGGTTTGCCTTCCCTCTTTGATCCTTATTCTATCGACATAATGCACGTGTGTAGTCTGTTTCCCAATACCGCCACTTGGAGAAGGAACAGAGTCTGGGACAGCTCTGGCTTACTGCCCTTGACACTAGGGACAGCTGTGGCCTACTGTCCTTGACACTATCAGCCATCTATTAATAAACATAGACAAGACCCAGACATCACGTGGGAACAACAACATGAACCCAAATTACGTTCCTACGAAAAAGGATTCATCGCGAAGACCAGCTCGAACGACAATAAATGACAACATCTAACAAATGATGAGAGTAGAGATGATCTCGGTGTCTTGATAATAAACTACAAAACCGCCCTACATATTATGTTACTCTATTTGAGATAGGGCCTAGACTTCTGGAGTGTTTATATATTAAAATCCACAATTTTTGACAAGTATTGACAAGTATTGCTCGAGTTCAGATTTATCTAATGATTAGTTTTGAATCTTCAACTCATTTGACACATTTTTGGGAACCCTTCTGTTAATTTTCCTTTTCCCAGTTATGATAATGGAAAATATAAAGCAATGCAGCCAAACTCACTATTAACAATGGCTGAAAAACATTCAACGTTCACTTGTTCTTTCACAAGTCAACAATTACAGAGATGTATGGTTCTACGCTTGCATTATTTTCTAATGGTAATAACATGTATTAATTATTGAATCAAAGCAAAGACCGCCGTCTATTGTAGACGATGATGGTATAATTTATTTGCCTAACGCTATTTTCTGTAAGGATTAACTGCGCTACTTTTTATCCTCACTCTCTCGTCTCGTGCCGCCCCAGTGACGAATCAAGGACAAGACGACTAGGGGGCCACTACGAGATGCACGGGACTCCGCATCAAGCACCCGTGAAAAAGACGGCGGAGTCCGGAGTCGAACCCACACCACCTGATCACGAGGCCGACGGCTTAACCATTTCGCCTCGGAATACTATAGTAGTATTGAAAACTACCAAATAAATATATAACATATATCTGGCAATGTCTTACCGGGTTAACGAGGTCAAGTCCAGGGTTATATAGTCCACTGTTAGGCCTAGACTTGAGGACTGAGGTCAGTTGGATGGAGTCTGAGATAGTCTCGCCATTGCTGGGACTCACCGGAGGGGGGAATCTATTCGCTTTGTTCCTCCGACGAACAATTATCTGAAATAAAGGTACGCAATGTCATCTGTACGCGTATGTACATTATATGAGCTTAACACGTATGTACATTATGTAAGCTATACGATTATGTCCACGATATGAAATTTACGCTTACGTACACTATATGAGATTTACACTTATATACAGACGCAAGAATGTATTCCCTGCAAAAAGAAAGGAAAACTATAACTGTCCAAACCAAAATGTAGGCCAGATAATGAAGGTTGTGTATATGACAAGATACTTTATCATGTTAAAGTAGCTACTTAAATAGTTATTGATCATATTCAGATACATGCTGCCTGGCAGAGGACCATCAGTTGTACTGGGCTTAAGCATTCATGTGTATTGTTATTGTTGCTGAATCCCGACAATGAAAAGGTTACTTAGGAACCGAATCACCGTTCGCTGATAAACTCTGGACGGATTCCATATCACACACGTAATGTTTTCAACGGTCTGCTGAGAAAACTATGAGTCAGAGGATAATGAGATTGTGTATACTTGACGGTTGGTATGTGCTGTTTACATCAGAAGTAACGTCATCATGCGCATCGTACGTATGTTCACTTGGTGCAGTTAGATCCGGTTTCATTTGAACACGCCTCGTTAAAATATATTTAAGGTTTTAATTTGAAGCTCCCTCGTATATATATATTGTATTTGGTAAATTTATTAAAAGTGAAAGTGAAACAACTATGTCATTTTTTTACGTAGTCACCACTGCGTTCAATACAAGTCCCACGGCGCCTATAAGGTGCATTCCTGTACAACAAAAATTCTTTTGGCCCCGTGTTTAACCACTCATGCACCTTATGTTGACCCTCTTCATCGGGCCTGAAAGTTTACTCCCAATGCCTCTTTTAGTCGTCCAGAGAAGTGAAATTCACTTAGGGTTAGGTTTGGTGAGTACGTTGGATGTGGTAGACACTGAAAGTGGAGGTCCTTGATGGTTGCAGCCGTTGCACGAGCAGTATAGGGGTCGAAGATTGTCCTTTTGCAAAAGGACACCATCACTCAGAAGTTCACGAGATTGCTGGGTATGAAACTTCTTCGGTTTCGGTGAGCAAAGATGGCGCCATTCCTTGCTCGTTGTTTTCGTTTCAGGCTCGTGGTAGTGTAGACATGTTTCATTTCCAGTAACAATTCTTGTTGGGAAACTATCACCTACTGCTTCAAAGCACGGCAACAGTTCATTACAGGCATCACAGCGCCTTTGCTTTAATTCTGGAGTTAGCTGCCATGGCACCCACCTTGCAGAAACTTTGGGGTACTGTAGAACATCATGGATGATGTTGACTGATTTCCAGATGTGCGGCAATTTCGTCCACAGTCAATTAGTGATTTTACTTTACGAGGCGGTCAACGGCTGCAATCGGCTCTGGGGTCAATACTCGGTGTGCCTGACTCGGCTGTGAACAGTCTGTCACAGAACTCCCGCCGTTTTTGGTGTTTCTTACTCTACTCATACACTTGCTGAAGGGAAAGGCATGCAGTACCTTCATTCACCGATACATATCTTTAGGTTTCATCTCTTCGCTGCTCAAAAAATGGATAACAAAACGCGGTTCCCATTTGGGGCATGTCAGTAATGTGGTGGTCATCTTCAGTGCATGTCATTAGTGTGGTGGCCATCTTTGGGGCATGTCAATAGTGGGGTGGCCATCTTTGGTGCATGTCACTAGTGTGGTAGCCATCTTTGGTGCATGTCAATAATGGGGTGGCCATCTTTGGTGCATGTCACTAGTGTGGTGGCCATCTTTGGTGCATGTCACTAGTGTGGTGGCCATCTTGTAACTGCAATTATGAAGTCATGTTGTTAGTATGCACCGTGATGGCACATGCAGGAGACTCTTAACATCCTTAGCAGCCATGTTAACAAGTTACAGTACAAAGACATGGTTTCTCTCACTTGAATCTCACTGTTAAGGTTCTCATGTGAAGCCTCCTTTAATATATTTATCTTGAATCAAAGCCTTTCATCTCCTTCCCTGCAGAATACAGGTCTTCAACAAATACTCGCGACGTCCACCTGTTCTCTACTATCTCTACAGGCCTTGTCATGTCTACTATGTTGCCATTAAGTTTGTCGCAAGCTTTTCTAATGCTGTCAACTGTTATTCATAATATGTTACATATTCAAAGCAAGCTACTTTTCCTAACGCCAAATTCCAACTGCCATGTGTCCAGTACCATTTGATAGTTCAAAATTCAAGTCTTCTATTCCGCGTCGGCACCCATTGAAAAAGTGTGAATTGTTTTAGTTGTAATTTTCGTTGTTCATTGCGTCACAAAACCAAACGAAATGACAGACTTTATATTTGAGCTGAAGATTTGTATTTTTATGGTGGATGTCATTTATTTTGCTTTCCTTAAATTTGCACTAAAAGCCCCTCTTAGTTCTTAGTTGACCTATAGTTTTACAGTGGCAGATGCCCCCGTGCAGGTCCCAGTTGTGGTATGAGCCGGATGTAGCCAGGAAAAGGATTTAGTGCTTAGAGGGCTAGGCTCGAGCAGCTTACTACTCCGCTACGTTGGAACAAGTGCAACGGTTAATTGATGTACGAGTCCATATTAATAGACTCAAACACTACAGCGAAGTAGACCTGCAGCCTTTTAGGCGCCATCTATGCTGCTCTAAACAAACCACTTAACCCTAGGTGGTGGTATGCATGTCACACAGTTAGTCGCCTCTTACGACGTGCTTTCTGTGGGGCAGTGGTGCTATTCTTGTCCTTGTCATACACAAAGACCCCAGCGGACCACTCGTATTGTGAATTGTAAATTTTACATCCTTATCTGTACCTCTTTCTTTTTCTATATTGCTACCAAGATGCATGATTTCACCTCTTGCAATATTTTGTCTCTCAACACAACGAGATTGTTAATTAGTGCTTTTATTATAAAAATCGTTAATTTATATATGTATATCGTCAGATCCAAATATTGTTATCATGTCTGATGAATACTTGTTTCATTTTGCGTCTGGTTGTGAGACAGAATAGTCAAGTCAGTAGTAAAGGCCAGATTAGCAAGGTTTTTTTTTTTGTTTTTTTTTTCGAAATGCCATTTATTTCCATTTTCATAATACAGTCAGTAGCAGAATGAGAAATGGTTATAAGAGATGTCCATGTCGCGCTAGTTCGTATCTCAAAAGGCTCCAATGGCTCTCTGTGATGTACAGATCTACACTTCATATTCTAAACGGTTTCTTAATTATGTTATTAATCTTCATCTGCACTGCTAGGCTACATCATGGGTGTTTCGTTGTGTTAATTGTTCAGTGCATTTTTTTATAATCCTCGATTGAGATATTAAGAAATGGGCCTCATATCTCCTTTGTTAATCTGAGGGAGGCGAAGTGGGGAATGTGTTGGGGGAGTGGGGTAGATTAGCAGATCAGAGGGGGGAACGACGAGTGGTTTGAAGGAGAGGATATTGGCGGTATGATGAAAAGGAAGAGATCGGTGAGCTGATGGGAGGTGGGACAAGAGCTTAACAGTTTGAGGCCAAGCGATTGACAGGTTGAGTAAGGAATAAATAGCCGGAGAGATCGGTGAGCTGATGGGAGGTGGGACAAGAGCTTAACAGTTTGAGGCCAAGCGATTGACAGGTTGAGTAAGGAATAAATAGCCGGAGAGATCGGTGAGATGAGGTGCGAACACTTTAGATGAGGGGAGGAGATTATCGAATTAAAGAGGAGGAGAGAGATTGGCGGTTTAATGGATAGAAACAGGAGGGATCAAGAGGAAAGGGGTTGGTGGACCGGATGATGAGGGATTGTTTTAGGAAGGAAGAGATTTACGGTTTGAGGAGAAGGAAGAGTTTAGTGAGTTGTACATGAGATTGATGACTTGGGGGCGGAGGGGGGGGGGGATAGATCGGCTGAGAACGGAAGAAGTTTGTGGGACACATAAATGGCTTGTTAGACTGCAAGTTGGGAATGCAATGGTAATGTGGCGAAGGGGAGGTTTTTGAACAAATAATTTTCTGATTATCCGTAGCAACGCCGGATACGCCAGCCAGTATATTTGTAAATATAAGTGATGTACACAAGCAGCTGAGATTTGATTGCAATATACTATTTATGCACAGCTGACATTGACAAGTACCTGCAGAACAATCAGCCCAACACAGCAACTGCCTCCTACAACAGCCAAGACAACAGCTATAGTTACTCGGTAGTAAGAGGAGTCGGAGGAGTCGTCTTGATCTGTCACTGGACTGCTCACATTTAGACGATTCTTCGCATACTCGTCGTCTTCGTCGACCAGAATTATGGCCAGAAGCTGTCACAAGAGTAAGTTTTTCATTACTCATTACACAGCCGTACTTGAAGATTGAGTAAAAGTATATCTTTATAGCAGAACACACGAAGAGGTACTAAGTCTTAATTATTTAATGCTCGTGCTTTGCGATCACGTTGGTAAGAAAATATTGCGTTCTAATAAACACGATTAGACATAATGATGATCTGCTTACAAAAACTATAAATTATTATGACATGAATGAACTTAATGATCATTCACCTTCGTACACAAATTGTTTTTAGTTATTCCACTGGTAGACTTAATGATCATTCACCTTCGTACACAAATTGTGTTTAGTTATTCCACTGGTAGACTTAATGATCATTCACCTTCGTACACAAATTGTGTTTAGCTATTCCACTGGTAGACTTAATGATCATTCGCCTTCGTACACAAATTGTTTTTAGTTATTCCACTGGTAGACTTAATGATCATTCACCTTCGTACACAAATTGTGTTTAGTTATTCCACTGGTAGACTTAATGATCATTCACCTTCGTACACAAATTGTGTTTAGTTATTCCACTGGTAGACTTGATGATCATTCACCTTCGTACACAAATTGTGTTTACTTATTCCACTGGTAGACTTAATGATCATTCACCTTCGTACACAAATTGTTTTTAGTTATTCCACTGGTAGACTTAATGATCATTCACCTTCGTACACAAATTGTGTTTAGTTATTCCACTGGTAGACTTAATGATCATTCACCTTCGTACACAAATTGTGTTTAGTTATTCCACTGGTAGACTTGATGATCATTCACCTTCGTACACAAATTGTGTTTACTTATTCCACTGGTAGACTTAATGATCATTCACCTTCGTACACAAATTGTGTTTAGCTATTCCACTGGTAGACTTAATGATCATTCACCTTCGTACACAAATTGTTTTTAGTTATTCCACTGGTAGACTTAATGATCATTCACCTTCGTACACAAATTGCTTTTAGTTATTCCACTGGTAGACTTGATGATCATTCACCTTCGTACACAAATTGTGTTTAGTTATTCCACTGGTAGACTTGATGATCATTCACCTTCGTACACAAATTGTGTTTAGTTATTCCACTGGTAGACTTAATGATCATTCACCTTCGTACACAAATTGTGTTTAGCTATTCCACTGGTAGACTTAATGATCATTCACCTTCGTACACAAATTGTTTTTAGTTATTCCACTGGTAGACTTAATGATCATTCACCTTCGTACACAAATTGTGTTTAGTTATTCCACTGGTAGACTTAATGATCATTCACCTTCGTACACAAATTGTTTTTAGTAATTCCACTGGTAGACTAAATGATCATTCACCTTCGTACACAAATTGTGTTTAGTTATTCCACTGGTAGACTTAATGATCATTCACCTTCGTACACAAATTGTTTTTAGTCATTCCACTGGTAGACTTAATGATCACTTTCTAACCGTCATTTAATTACTCGTATAATTGTACATACGTGTACGTACTCAATTATTACCTTCGTATACAACATGGTTTTATTATTTAGCTGGTGAACTAAATGATAACCCTTAAAGAACATTGTTAACATTATTTGTACTTACGAACATAATGATCACCTCTGTACAAAAACAGTGTTTACATTTTGTAACAGGTGGACGTAATAACCATTTTCTTACAAAAACAAATTATCTTCTTTCAAGATTCCAAAATCAAGATCGTCTTTGTACATTCCTACATACACACATACACAGATATTTACATGCCAACAAAAATATCCACAAATATCTGCATACCCACATGAACACACACATACACATTTGCACGTACACACATGTATCATACACACATACATGCAGTCATATATTTACACACATATATCATTGTCTTCTAAGTCACACCTTCCAGAAGTACCTTATTCTTAATGGTGAAGTTTTTCCGCTCTAAGAAGGGAAAGTTGGACTTAAGAATGTCTGCGCAGGAAACTGTCAACTGCCTGTCAAATTGGAAAGTCTTATTCGTTAAGTAGATATCCACTAAAATTTCTTTGTCGTCAGTCCGAGAGCAGTTTTGTTGCTCATCATTAACAACACGAATCTGTGAATCAGAAACATATTTTAAGAACATATAACAAATAAAACGCCGTTTTTTAGCAGCATCCTGCTAATACAGTAATGCTATATTGGTGTGAAGCTTATTATATTGTTTGGTAGATTGTGTGTAATAATATTTAGTAACTTATTTATTATGTTTTTGGTAGCTTGTTTGGGATATTGGTTGGTAGCTTATTAGTTATTTTTGTTGGTATCTTATTTGTTATATTGTTTGGAAGCTTGTTTGTTATATTGTTTGATAGTTTTTTGTTGTTGTTATGTTGTTTGAAAATCCAAATGCCCAAGCTCTAGGAAAACATCTTCTTAAACAAAAGCTTTGTAACACTACACAAACACTTCACGGCAAGCCGTTTGAAAATCCAAATGCCCAAGCTCTAGGAAAACATCTTCTTAAACAAAAGCTTTTTTAACACTACACAAACACTTCACGGCAAGCCGTTTGAAAATCCAAATGCCCAAGCTCTAGGAAAACATCTTCTTAAACAAAAGCTTTGTAACACTACACAAACACTTCACGGCAAGCCGTTTGAAAATCCAAATGCCCAAGCTCTAGGAAAACATCTTCTTAAACAAAAGCTTTGTAACACTACACAAACACTTCACGGCAAGCCGTTTGAAAATCCAAATGCCCAAGCTCTAGGAAAACATCTTCTTAAACAAAAGCTTTTTTAACACTACACAAACACTTCACGGCAAGCCGTTTGAAAATCCAAATGCCCAAGCTCTAGGAAAACATCTTCTTAAACAAAAGCTTTGTAACACTACACAAACACTTCACGGCAAGCCGTTTGAAAATCCAAATGCCCAAGCTCTAGGAAAACATCTTCTTAAACAAAAGCTTTTTTAACACTACACAAACACTTCACGGCAAGCCGTTTGAAAATCCAAATGCCCAAGCTCTAGGAAAACATCTTCTTAAACAAAAGCTTTGTAACACTACACAAACACTTCACGGCAAGCCGTTTGAAAATCCAAATGCCCAAGCTCTAGGAAAACATCTTCTTAAACAAAAGCTTTGTAACACTACACAAACACTTCACGGCAAGCCGTTTGAAAATCCAAATGCCCAAGCTCTAGGAAAACATCTTCTTAAACAAAAGCTTTGTAACACTACACAAACACTTCACGGCAAGCCTATACGATGTTTTCAGAATATAATCTCTGCTCAGCCGTTCTACTTCTTTCTTATACTTTCAGTTATCTCCCTCTATCTGCCATAATTTTTCTTAGAGCTATCCATTGCAAGTGTCTCTTTATCTGCATCAATGTATCCTACTATCATCTAGTGCATACCTCTCTGTTTGAACCAATTTCTCATACCTTGAACGTAACTCTCTCTCGCTCTCTCTTTCTCTCTCTATCTCTCTTTGTCTCTCACTATCTGCCACAATTTCTCCTAATTTCATCTATTACAATCTATTACAATCTATTACAATCTATTACAATCTATTGCAAGCTCCTCTCTTTCTGCTCCAATTTCTCTCCTGCATCATCTACTGGATGTCCCTCTCAATCTGCATTAATTTGACATGTAGTACAAGTATCAATACATGGATGAACAAAGATATACAAGAACAAGAACATATACAAACAGCAAAGAGCTGCCTCTATTAACAAATAATTTCCCTAAACAATCACTAGGACGGATTCATAAAACGTCATATTCCCAACATTGACCAAGCCTGCACTTCAAGACTACCTCTTGTTGATGTCGAGTATAGGAACACAGATCAGAGCTCTCCAAAAAAGACCGTGGCACAGGCACTTCATCAGAGTGCATGACAGTGAAGTTCCCACTACAGGAGCTAGAAGACGAAATTAAGAAACTAAAGGAGTGAAAAGCACCAGGGGTAGATGTTATCACAAATGAAATCCTTAAACACCTTGGTCCCATAAGGTAGATGTTCCTCCTTGGTATAGTTAACCAAAGCTGACGTTAGGGTACTGTTGCGGTACTCTGGAAGGAGGCCTACATTCAGCTTATTTCTAAACCAGGAAAAGACAAACACGATTCTAAAAACTACAGGCCCATCAGTCTTCTCAGCTGCGTGGGGAAAGTGATGGAAAGACTGATAAATAAAAGCCTCACCTGGTATCTTGAGACCAACTCGCTACTCGCCTCAACTCAAAAATGAGACAGGCAAGCACATAACCACAGAGGGCCAATTAACATATCTAACACAGGACAAAGAAAACCCCTCTCAAGAGAACAAGAAAGTGCTAGCCATCTTCATTGATCTCTCTGTGCCTTCGATATTGTCTAGAGAAAAGTTCTGAAGCTGAAAATCCTCCAAGCAGGAGTTACTAACAATATGTTCTCATGGATTAAAAGTTATCTTTTCCAAAGATCTGCCGGGTTTGAATTGGACAACTATACCAGCAGGTCAGTCAGGCTGAGAGAGAGAGAGTGCCACAAGGAAGTGTAATAGCACCTACTCTCTTCTTGATATATATATTTGAACGACATCACTAAATTGTGTCATCAGCATGTATCAAACAGCTTACACGAAGATGACTTGGGTGTACGGACAGCCACAGAACATGCAACAATAGCTTCATACTTGTTCCAAAAGATAGTAGAGAAGGTGAAGAAATTGACAACAGGGTGGGGACTAAAAGTAAACTACACTAAAAACCTCCATCATTCTATTTTCACTCTCCCCAAAAAAGGAAACAATTACAATAAAGATAGGAAACCAACAAATACCCCAGTTGAACACAACCACATCCAATGGAGTCACATTTGACTCGAGACTTAACTGGAAGTAAAAAGTAGAGACAATCCAGACAAGGGCCATAAGATGACTCTCAGTGATGAAAACACTGTCTAGTACATCGTGTGGGACTAACAAATAAATCTTCAAGCAAGTCTACACTGGTGCAATCAGACCATTCATGCAATATGCCTCTAGCACTTGGTAAATATCGGCCAAAACAAACACAGGACAACTATACCGAGTTCAAAATATGGGTCTCAAAATTACGCTTGGGGCATTGAAAAGCACTCCAATTACAAAGCTGGGAAAAACAGCAAATATTGAGCCCCTTGAATTAAGGAGAACATATAAATCCCTTACTCAGTTTGAAAAACTAAAGAGGCTACCTGATCATCTTGTGTACCAGAAGTTTCAAAAAATAACAAAAAACAGACTACTAAGAAAAAGCTCCAAACATCTGGCCTTAGAAATCCACAGAAAACACGCAGACATCCTTGAAGCTGAAACCAAAAAGTGCGAAGCACTCATCCCAGAACCCTGGACACGAAGCCAGGACCGGTCTAAAATTATCTTGGAGGTCCTAGGGTTAACAAAGAAAAGTGAGCAGATGGTAACAGAAAAAAATCCACGTTCTACAGCAGCTCAAGAGACAGTACCCTAGCAACTCTTGGACACACGTTCTACAGGAACTCAAGAGACAGTACCCTAGCAACTCTGGGACACACGTTCTACAGGAGCTCAAGAGACAGTACCCTAGCAACTCTTGGACACACGTTCTACAGGAGCTCAAGAGACAGTACCCTAGCAACTCTTGGACACACGTTCTACAGGAGCTCAAGAGACAGTACCCTAGCAACTCTTGAACACACGTTCAACAGCAGCTCAAGAGACAGTACCCTAGCAACTCTTGGACACACGTTCTACAGGACCTCAAGAGACAGTACCCTAGCAACTCTTGGACACACGTTCTACAGGACCTCAAGAGACAGTACCCTAGCAACTCTTGGACACACGTTCTACAGGAGCTCAAGAGACAGTACCCTAGCAACTCTTGGACACACGTTCTACAGGACCTCAATAGACAGTACCCTAGCAACTCTTGGACACACGTTCTACAGGACCTCAAGAGACAGTACCCTAGCAGCTCTTGAACACACGTTCTACAGGAGCTCAAGAGACAGTACCCTATCAACTCTTGGACACACGTATACACAGATGGATCTGCCTCAGTAAGCGATAAAAGGGGAGGCAGTGGAATCTACATTGAACACGCCAATGGCGAAATAGAAAATCAGTCCATACCGGCAGGAGAGACTTGTATCAATTTCAGAGCTGAAGCGATAGCAACTCATATTCTTATCAGCCTAAACATAAATACAAGGAAAACGGTCATTCTAACACTCTAGGACTGGACTCAAAGCCATCTCAAGCCACAAACAAGATAGATTTTCGTATGAAATAAAACACAACATAGGGTTGAAGTCTAAAAAAACAGATTTAGTCCTATAATGGATTTCGACCCACTGTGTGATTCCAGGAAACGAGAAAGCAGATGAGCTCGCAAAATCCGGAAGTGGCGGCAAGAAGATTTCCCATCAGCAGAGCTGTAAAGAAGCAAAGCCACTCATCACACGATCAATGAAAACATCATGGAGAGAACAGCACAAAGAATACAAGCCAGAAAAACCAGCAAAAACAAACTTGGTAGAAATGTGCATACAAAAATCTTCAGACTCAGAACGGGACATTGTAAGCTCAAGGCCCACCTCCACAGAATGGGTATCAAAGACACTGCCACGTGCAATTGTGGAGCACCCAAGCAAAAACCAGAACATATTCTGCAAGAGTGCCGTACCTAAGTAGACCAATGAGAGGAAGTCTGGCCTGAGAAAGCGACCATGCTCGAAAAGCTATAGGGGACCGGTGAAGACATAAAAAGCACAGTCTCCTTCGTGAACCAGACCGGACTAGAAGCATAGCATCAGTTGACCGATGAAGAAGAAGAAGAAGATGTCGAGTAACAAATACAAATCACTTTTAAAGCAATTGATTCAAGTTAAAGCTAATGCAGAAGCAATACTGAATATAAAAACACATTCAAGGAAAAGAAGATTGAGAAATTGAAATATATATATATATATATATATATATATATATATATATATATATATATATATATATATATATATATATATATATATATATATATATATATATATAGTGTTTATACATATATAATATCACCAAACAAAAAAGAAGCCATGGGTGACCAAAGAAAATCTAGACCTTTATGATAGAAGACGGTCACTGAAAAACCAAAATCATCCACCTAATGAGGTCGGCAGATATAAAGAAAGGTCAAGTAAGCGACACAACAAAAGATGAGAGAGGCGAAAGAACCGGGGATATGTGAGCAATGTACAAACACCGAAGAAAGATTAACAAAAATGACGCTAAAGTTGCATACAAGATGGTCAAAGAGCTGGTAACACCAAGACAAGGCAGGAACGTTATGATCCAGGATAAAAGTAGCAAGTGCCTTATTGAAGACAATGTCGCATTTGCACGAAGGACAGTACTGTCACGCGTTATACAACTATGAGGGACGGGACGAACCTGAGAAAACAATCACTCCAACACCAACAACTATAGAGTAGAACCAACTGATAACTAAGTAAGAGGTAGATGCAGCGCGGCCGGCGTGGAAATATACCAGCACAGCTTTTACAGGCAGTGGGGGGGGGGGGGGCGTAGTGGTGAAAGGTCTGACACACATCTGCAATAAAATATGGGAGACACAGGATACTGCCCAGACTTATGGACATAATCAATGGTTTTACCGTTACCTTAGTCTTGAAACCTACAGCTCTGCCAAAATTACAGAACAACAAGCCCCATCAGCCGCCCTAGCAAGCTCATGCTTAGATTAATCCCCGACCAATTGAAACCCCAAGCAGAGAACATCATTGCTGCGGAGCAAGCAGGATTCAGATAGGAAAGAACCACTACAGAACAGATATTTAATGTAAGGCTGCTAAGCGAGAAATAACTAGAACAGCAGCAAAAACGGTATCATGTGTTTGTTGATTTTAAGAAGGGGTGCGTTAGGGTATGACATAAAGCGCTATCTGCAACCATGAGGATGTCTAAAATTAACGGACATATTATAAAGGTCCTTGAACACCTGTTTGACAAGGCGCCCAGTGCAGTTCTTGTGAATGGGAGGCGAGATGATTGGTTTCGAACTTCAGTTGGTGTGAGACAGGGTTGTACACTCTCTCCAACTCTTTTCAATATATGTCTTTAGATAATTATGAGTGAGGCACTTGGAGGTTACGTTGGTACTTTCAAGATAGGGGGCTGAACGATTACCAACCGTCGTTTTGCAGATGATATCGACGGGTCGCAGGTTCAGAAGCAGAACTCCAGGAATGAGTCGGAAGGCTCGATGAAACAGCTCTTGACCATGGTATGGAGATAAACGCTGGAACGTGAAATTAATGACCAACAACGACGAAGGCTTAAACAGTATGGTAAAACATAATGGCCAGGAACTCGAAGGGGTTGACCGATTTAAATATCTGGGTTCGATTGTCAGTGATGAAGGATCGAAATATGAGGTGTTGGCCAGAATAGCACAGACAATAGCGGCGCTTGCACTGCTTAACAAAATCTGGCAAGATCAACGGTTAGCACTTTGCACGAAAATCAGATTAATGCTTACACTGGTCCTGTCAATATTCCTCTATGCGTGTGAGACATGGACAGTTACAGTTGACCTTCAGCGAAGGATACAGGCCTTGGATATGAGATGTTTCCGAAGACTGTTAAACGTCACGTACAAAGAACAAGTTATACATGAGGAAAAACGAGATAGAATTACAACAGCAATAAGGCCTTTTCAAGACCTCTTGGCAACTGTCAAAAGAAGGAAAGTCGCTTGGTACGGTCACATATCTAAATCAAAAGGTCTTGCAAATACGATACTGCACGGAAAGTGCAAGGCAGACGACGAAGAAGCAGTCCCAAATAGAGGTCGGAGGACAACATAAAAGAATGGACCAATCTCCGACAGGAAGCGGCACAGGCAGCGGCCGCTGGCAGAGAAGGGTGACGTGGGGTTGTGAGGATGTCTTCATATGTGCCCCAACGACCTCATCGATTAAGGTGTGACCTGACCTTCTTCTTCTTTCTTCTTCTTCGTACGCAGTGACCTGACCTGATCTGACTGATCCGTATATACATAAACATTTTACTGATAAAGAACTACATTAATACCTCTAAAACTACATTACGAAAATATTGTAAGGAAACAGACAGTAGACATATAATTTATGAATCGCCTGTCCCAGATGCTTTCAGATGCGATTATGTACTGGAAATTTGAGAAATATATCAAGGAAATTTGCGATATTGAGCGTAAAGATGAATCTTAGATAAATTTAAACCATACCAAAAAAACGGAATGTTGATGTAACCTTGAAGAGAATTGTGCAAAGTAGTAAAGGACATCCACTGGTAATAGCACATTCAGGTAGCAGGCAATATGGCCTATTGTCTTCTTCTTCTTCGTACGCAGTCAGACAGTAACCATTATTTTTTCGAAAAAAGCGGCGGTCATCCTGAGGCTGTCGCCACTGCCATAGAGCTTGTCTTGCAGTTCCACTGGTGATGGCCACATCTGCTCTCTCTGATCCTCGTATGTCGGGCAGTTTTGCAGCAGATGTTCAGCGGTCATTTTACCAGTACCGCACGGGCATTCGTCGGTACCACCTATCTTCAATTTGTTGAATAGGTGGTACCTCAGTCTATTGTGGCCAGTGCGAAGTCTGAAGACAACGACTTGCTCTCTTCGGTTCAACTGGTAATAGGCATCGTTTTTGGTGTAACCAGTATGTTCGGTTTCCCATTTGGTCATGTATCTGGCTTTGATATGCCGTTTTGACTCTTCGTACGTCATACTAGTATCTGTTTATGGTAGTCTTGCACCTTCTTTTGCCAGTCTGTCTGCCTCCTCGTTGCCTTGGATGTTGCAGTGTGATGGGACCCACTGTACCACTACCCTTTTTGGTGCGGACTGCTGGCACAGTTTGCAGAGTGCTGCTCTTAAGTCATTAAGCTCAGTGTTTTTCTGGTTTTTTAGCGCTGTGACTACGGCGAGAGCATCTGTAAGCAGGACTATATGGCTTTCATTTTCATTGTGTGTCAGATGGCCTATTGAACTTGTCTGTGGTATAATGGTCTGTTGAACTCATGTTTGTGGTATAATAGCCTTTTGAACTCATGTTTGTGATATAATGGGCTGTTAAACTGATGTTTGTGTTATAATTGCCTGTTGAACTTATGTTTGTGACATAATGGACTGTTTAACTCATACTTGTTTCCAAATCTAACCGACAGTGGGGACTATCATTCAGAGATGAATGACCACGTATATAGAGAGCGGATTTAGAAAACTGTACTTCTGTCATTAGTTCTAGAAGGTATTGGTCCGACATCAGCAAGTATTAATGATAGCCATAGGTATAGAAGATGTCCATACTACCATTCACATTGAAATCAAATAGAATTAGTTTGCGCAAAGGTGGAAGTTCAGACGGCAAGTACGAACAAAACCTTGAAACTATCAGATGTCAAGAAAATGTATTATCCTGCCACCTCAGACATTGATAAACAATTATGGATTTAACTTGAAAGGGTAAGATATTTATTTGCCAGAAAAGGGGACGACGTGGCCTAGTGGTTAAGTGGCAAGGCTCACAACCGGAAGGTGCTGGGTTCGATCCCCATCACAGCACCGGCCGTTACCCCAGGGAAGCAAACCCTTAGAAAATGCAGGAGGAAGCAGACCCTTGCATAAAATGCATGCTGAAGTCGGATGCACTGGGCCGACAGGCGCAAAATAAAAACCACAGTGCAACGCACTCCGCCTTGGGGATTAGAGAAATAAGGCGAACGAAAAAAAAAAAAAAAAAAAAAAAAATTTGCCAGAAAGATTGTTTTAAATTCATTCAGCCGAATAAAGTCATTGATCTATTTGCTTCATCCGATTCTGAACAGGGTGAGTACATTCTACGTATATGCATATTTGAAGCAGACATTACATTAATTAATACATGCATAAAATTATAGTGAAACGTGGAACATAACATTTAATTAATAAGAAAAACTGGCATAAAAACACAAAAACTAACCATATAATGTTATATCAACAAACAGGTCTTACTGGAAATCCATATAATATAAATATTAATGCACATTTACCAGGAACAATCATTTACTCGTACTCCTATAATAACTGAAGATACGCCTGCGGCTTTTAAAGTCCTTCGTTCTTAGTCGACTTGTACTTCTACAGAACTTGTACTTCTACAGGGGCAGATGCCCTTGTGCAGGTCCTAGCTCTGGAATGAGCTGGATATAGCCAAGAGAATGATTCCCTGCAGCGTGTTAGGCTCGAGCAGCTTAATACTCAACTGCGTTGGGAAAATCGCTTACGGAAGGTGGTTAACTGATGTGCGAACTCATCTCAATTGACGCAAACACTAACGCAAAGTAGACCCGCAGCCTGTTAGGCGCCCTTTATAATGATATTAACAAACTACCTAACCATGGCTTGTGATATGCCATGTCACACAGTTAAAGTACAATCAATTAATGGAAGTACTGAATAAAATATGTTGTGTAAACGTTAGCTATTGGTCTCATGAAGATTGCAAATAAAACGTCTGTTTTTATAAATTTGTGTAGTCTACATAATATGTATGCATAGCACATTAAGGGCATAATGGAAAAAGGGGAACATGCACAACTTGAAGTTGATATGTTAACTAATTACTAAGACAACGTATACATTCCAACGGCATGAATTTCTGAACGCACGATATAAAAAATTACTGTGAAATGATTTGTGGCCACAAAAAACTACCTACCTGATCAGCAGTTTCTACTTCTTGGTTTTGTGTGTGTATGATCTGGACGAGCTCTTCACGGATTGTAATTTCCTGTACACAGAATTCATGTCTGGACATGCGAAACGTCAGCTTCATGTACGACGGTGGAGTGCCTGTAGCTGGCCCGGCTCCTTGGTCAACAGTTGAAGTGCTGTCTGAATAGATGCATCAACCTAGTCTTAGGTATACTGTTGATCTTTTTTAAACTTTCAACCGTATTTTAGTAGGTTACCGTCAGCATAAAGAGATACATTTGAATGTTGGGAAAGTTTTAATACATAAAAAAGCGGAGAAACAAGACGAGAACATCAATGCCAGCATTAACAATAACATAATGATTTCAATTATATTCAGCCAAAATAGAACTGATAACTTTCTAATTGCATAAACATATTGTCTAATTTCAAATTCGAATCTATGACTCCAAAAGTGTGGCATGTTGACAAGAATATCATGTCGTCATTACAGGTCTTAGATTGAAGATTTCACTTCGCAAATTTTCTTTTGGAAAACACAATCACAATAAACGTAGACTTCAAAAAGAAAATAAGTCCACACCGTTAGTCACCAGTAATATTCGTCTCACATCATAATTCCTATTCGGCAAATGGAGTAAAACAGGACTTTTTTTACTTAACAAATCTAGAGATGCGAAAACAAATAAAGTGGATATAAAAGGGATGCAACCTCACAAAATAATCAATAACATCAGGGACTTTGGCTGACATGCACCAGTTAGAGCAAGGCCGATTAAGAAAAAGACTAGTAGCAATTTAGAAAATAATGGTTTGGTCACCGTTTGTGATTGATGTGTTTATTTAATTGTGCATAGATACATTATACTGTGATTCGATGTGTTTATTTACTTATTTCATTATTGTATATTTCTTTATATAGAGACAAACCTTATAACTTAACTGCAATCTTTGCCGAGGTACTTTTGCAGTAGCTTCTAGAGAGCCGTACAGAAATCCAAACATTACTATTCAGAACCAACATCTCCAGGCAGTCGATAGCTTCACATACCGAGGCAGTACTCTCTCCAGAGAAACGAATACTGACTCTTAGGTCAACAACAGAATTGCAAATGCAAGCCCTGCATTTTAGAAGGCTGCAGGCACAATTTTGGAACCAAGAAGTCATCGATGTAAAGCAGGCACACCAGACAGCTCAATCGTTTACACGTGAGCTGTTTACTTAATCTGCTCGGGATCAGGTGGCAAAACAAATTACGTGACTCAGAAATTCTTATTAAGTCAAGTATGTGGAGTACATATACATGCATGCATAATCCTCAGATCAGATAGACGGGACATGTAGTTCTCTTGTCCTATAACCGCCTCTCCAACAGACTGCTGTACCGTGATATAGTGAGCTCAGAAGAGGCAGCCGCTCACCAGGGAAACAGAAAAAACTCTACAGACTCCATGAAAGTGTCTCTAAAAAACTTCAAAATTGATGTCACCTCATGGGGGAGGCTGCACAGAATCGTTCTGCATGGGGCTCTAGCATAATTTAAGGTGCTCAGATAGCAGAGCGAAAGAGAAAGCGAGCTGCCTGAAAGAACGGAATGCGTGACGACTTCTCCAACAGACTTCTCACATGTGTGCCCCGGGTGTGGAAGAGTCTGCCGTGCCAGGATTTGTCTTTACAATTATAGGAGATTCACAGCACACATCTGATGTTGTCGCCATCTTTGCCTACAATTGGAAACTATTTTTATTCTTCCCAACTATAATTAACCACAGAATACAATAGAAACTCCACGTGACCTTCATTGATCAAGAAAATGCATTTGACCGGGCAAACCGATGTAGACTATGGGAGGTAATGGGGAAATATGGTTTGGAGGGTCAACTGCTGGATGGCATTCGTGCCTTTTAGGTAAGCAGTGAAGGTGCAGAACGAACGAATGCAGGTATGACACATAGTTTCCAGTGCTGAGTGGTGTACGATAGGAGTGTGTTCTTTTGTTAACAACTGGCATGGATAGAATTCCACAGTTAGCCAACCCTCATGAACAGTCCCTCAATGAACTGTTGTTTGATGATGATCAGGTAATATTTGACCAAAATGCAGAAGACCTACAATACCACTTGAACTATCCCCATTTCGCCAGGAAACGAATATGACATGAAGAACGACACACGCAAGACAGAAACTATGATGATGTCACGTCAACAATTGCAGAGAAGTTTCCACATCTGTGACATTTGTATCAAGCAGGTACGGCTATTCTAATAATTAGGCAGTATGTTTACTGATGGCAGCAGAGTGGATAACAAGATTTCACATGTAATTCAGAGAGCGAAAAGTGTCCATTATAAAATTACACTGATTTTAAAACACCGGCAAGTGTTTCTTTCAACTGAGAGGAGGCTGATACATACTTCAACTGAGAGGAGGCTGATACATACTTCAACTGAGAGGAGGCTGATACATACTTCAACTGAGAGGAGGCTGATACATACTTCAACTGAGAGGAGGCTGATACATACTTCAACTGAGAGGAGGCTGATACATACTTCAACTGAGAGGAGGCTGATACATACTTCAACTGAGAGGAGGCTGATACATACTTCAACTGAGAGGAGGCTGATACATACTTCAACTGAGAGGAGGCTGATACATACTTCAACTGAGAGGAGGCTGATACATACTTCAACTGAGAGGAGGCTGATACATACTTCAACTGAGAGGAGGCTGATACATACTTCAACTGAGAGGAGGCTGATACATACTTCAACTGAGAGGAGGCTGATACATACTTCAACTGAGAGGAGGCTGATACATACTTCAACTGAGAGGAGGCTGATACATACTTCAACTGAGAGGAGGCTGATACATACTTCAACTGAGAGGAGGCTGATACATACTTCAACTGAGAGGAGGCTGATATATACTTCAACTGAGAGGAGGCTGATACATACTTCAACTGAGAGGAGGCTGATACATACTTCAACTGAGAGGAGGCTGATACATACTTCAACTGAGAGGAGGCTGATACATACTTCAACTGAGAGGAGGCTGATACATACTTCAACTGAGAGGAGGCTGATACATACTTCAACTGAGAGGAGGCTGATACATACTTCAACTGAGAGGAGGCTGATACATACTTCAACTGAGAGGAGGCTGATATATACTTCAACTGAGAGGAGGCTGATACATACTTCAACTGAGAGGAGGCTGATACATACTTCAACTGAGAGGAGGCTGATACATACTTCAACTGAGAGGAGGCTGATACATACTTCAACTGAGAGGAGGCTGATACATACTTCAACTGAGAGGAGGCTGATACATACACTATTTATTCCTATATTGTGTTACCAATTTCAGTCTTGGTCCTTACTGGCAACCCATTAGTGTATGATCCAGTGCTGTGAGATGCGTTGTGTGAGAAGTGCAGCCGAAAAGATTATCCGTGACCGAATCCGAAACACCATATTGAGGCAGACAGTGGGGACAACCCCAGTTAATGACTACATTGGCACTCAATAGATCAAGTGGTTTGGTTGTTTAGTCAGAATGCATTATGGCCAGCCTGCATCAAGAGTCTATCACATGAAGGTCTGCGGTCCACGAGCTAGGAGCAGACGACCCCGACGGATCTAGGGAAGTTACACCTAACGACAGCACAACCCTCCCACTTGACAAAAACAAGAAATCTAAGCATCCCACCTCTCTGCGATACTGTATGACAAGAACAGTATAACTAAAGAAGAAGAACAAGACGAAAAAGAAGAAGAAGTATAATACTGTTCGGTCTCAGCATCTGCGTGCCCATTGTCAGCTTTATATTTCAGTGCAGTGTTGGAGAATTATTTAGGCAAGGCAATACATGTTCTAAAAGCATAGTTTGCTTCATTTGAATGGTTACCATCTTAGATTGTATTTATTAATTACCATAATAGATATCAGAGCGTAGCCTCCATAATCTGTTTCTTTATAACTTAATCGAAGCGATTATACCAACTAAGAGTCCTTGATGACTCCACTTTACAGGTCCTGCACAATCGGTTAAACAATGAAATGATAGTTGGTCTTAACACATTAGAAACGCTAAGTTCATTCCCTCCCCTACCTCTCTGACTGACGCAGACACACACGAATCAAAGAGAACATTCTTCTTACCCAGAGATGTCGGTTTAACTGTCACTTCCGCATTGATGATGGCGTTGTCTCCGCTTAGTGCGCTGGTTTGGTTAGTTGTATTTTCTGGAAAAATATTGGCAGGCTCACGGATATCTCTAGGGGTTACAGTTGCCTTTTGTTGGACTGGGACTGCTAGAAGATGGATATGACTTAGGTTAGACGGTAATGTTTCTATGACAACTGTTGTGCTGCTTGCTAATAAGCTTCTGGTCTTAACAAATGCTTGGTCCGATGGTGATGGCGGCGACTCAGTAGAGGAAAACGGTGCACGTGTCACAAAGCGATCTGGGGAAACACTGTTGGTTAACATGTTGTAGGCACCTATCTCAGATGGGCTGAGAAAGCCGTTGGTAGATGTTGTTGTTTTATCATCTGTGGATGGCAGAAACAACCGTTCCTCGCTGTTGTAATCAGCATTCATTTTTTTTATTGTCGGAAACGTTGCTGGCAGTTTTAGGTGACTAGAGGAAATTGTTTCAGATTCGAATTGCCACTCCCCAAATTGTGGAGTAAGGTCTTGCGCTAACTGTGAATGAAACACAACAGAAGATGGATATATACTTGGATGTTGCCCACTGGCTTCATGTTTTGTAAGTGAAACTGCAGCCCGCATCGATTCACTTGAAGGAGCATCTAATTTTACAGCTGTGAAACTGAATGTGCCTTCACTAATGCCTGGAGGCAGAGTCGTCGATTGGATGACGACTGAGCTGTGTAAAATGTGATGGGTGCTATACAGAGTTGACACTGATTTACCTATAGATGCTGAAGGGGAGTGCGTACGCCTAAACAATAAAGTCGGCACTGAAGGTTGTATGGTATGAAAGTGCGCCGTCATTGATGTTAATGAAACATGATTTGTCATCGTAGCTGTAGGCCTTATTTCCAAAAATGGAAGTAGCTCTGTAGTTTTGTCAGTGTCTGTCGCAACGTTGCCATGCGCCTCTTGGTTGTTGAGATCTGAACGTTGAGTTATTATATGCTGTACATTGACAACTGGGGGCAAAAAGGCGTGTGGCGAGATGCTTGTGTGAAGGTAGACATGGACCTCGTGTCCGTTATTTTTGTTTTCAAAATTCACCACAACATTAGCTTGCTCACTGCTTGACACAACAGTAGCTTGGTTACCATTTAGCACAGTACCAGATTGGTTCTCATTGGACATAACTTCAGCTTGATTAACGTGTGGCACAACACCAATTTCAGACGTCGGTGTCAACTCGTGACTGGACCGCTGTTGCAACACTCTAGCATCAGCTGGATCAATTCTAGTTCGTCCTCCAGTATGGCTTTCAGCAGAATCGACACTTGGTATGCCATCTCCTTGATTTTCGATTATGACATTCGCATCTCTTTCACTGCGATGTCTTTTGGGGATCGATGATCTGTTAACCAATCTTAATTTATCATAATTTCTAGCAGTCATAAACCTTCGGTCAGATTGTATACTTGTGTGACCAGACAATCTGAAAGGCTGGTCATCATTGTTATCATTACTAATAGCGTCTAAACTATACTTGTTAAATTGTTCATCATACGTGAAGGAATTAGTATCGTCTTGAAGATAACTGCCCCGGTTGATGCTTTTAGTATAATCTGTTGATACAGCCTCTGACCCGGATCTCTGAAGGGTTTGAACACCGCCCCTGTCTGTAAAAGTAATCGGACTGGCCTTGGATGGCCTGCCAGATGTTCCTTTAGTGAGCCATAATAGAAGAATAACTGAAATATAAGACAACGTATGTTATTAGTGAAATATAATCAGTAGAGGTTACAATTCATCATGATGTGTCGGACCTTGTGGCTTTGACTGCCAATTCCTGTCACAACCATTTGTCTTGTTATCACTACAGCTGGAAATAAATTTACTCAGTTGTCATCCGTCCACGCTATCATAGATTTTATCTATCCGTATTCTTTAAATCAATATGCATTCAGCTTTGCTAAGTGTCACAAGAGATATCTTTCTCATATTTCTAAGTATCTCTCCTGTTTGTAGTCTTGTCTCGCTCCCTAAAAGGCATGAGCAATCACTGCAGCTTGTGCAATACCAGGATATTTGTATGAGAGCCGTTATGTGCGCTATTGAAGATGTGGCTCTGACACCATTCGTACATCGTGAGGGTGCTAGGAACATGCTCAACACTCTTTAATTTGTCCAATTGTTTGCTAGGACGGTTACATTTTGTCTGTTCATTTCTCCCTGCCTAATAATCTGATGTTATTAGCAAAAGTATGTTAATTGTACATGACTTCTCTTTAATTTGAGTGTCGACAATGGTTGTCCTACACGAGCTGTGTATATCAATTGGCAGATTGGCGATGTCACGATATACATGTTTTTAAACTCATCACAAGTATTAAATAAAAACTGCAGCCTGTGGGACTTTAGAGCTAGTATCAAGTCACTTCGGTGAAGCGATTGCTGTCTTTCGGTAGCAGCAGACTTTGAGAGTTGTGTGGTGCGCTTAGAAATGATCATATTTTTAATTATTTAAAAAGGATAAATTAGAATATCACAAACCAACTAGTAGTACTGCGAGAATTTTGAAAAAAATATCACTCTATTATGCTGATCTATTTCAACGGAGAAAGATTAGTCAAAAGTAAAAATACATTGGTCAAATTACGCAACCAATACGCTGTGTTTAAGTCTGTTAAATATTGAAAACTAAGATTGATATTTGTCGGTACGGCATTTCACAAGGTAAAACATACTGACAGCAGAAGAAAATGTAAACAATACAATATCCTCATCTTCAGTCCGGCAGGTGTGTCATATGCGAGGTAGCCAACAATATCATGTACGCAATTCGAACCTTCATCGTGTCGTACCGAGGTCTCTCAGCAGACGCATAATCATGGCTACCTTAACGTCCTTCTGAGTGTCCGTCTGTTATCTGGCACGCGCACCACGTGACCAGCCCAGTGGTATTTGCGAGACAATCCCTGCCTCCGTGACGTCTCAAAACAGAGTGCGTTCTCTGATTTCAGCATTGGAGATTTGATCTTTGATCGAAATCCAGAGAACGCATCTTTTCTTAGCTTGCTGGGTAGCTCGTAGTCTCTCTGCATCTGCGTTGCGCAGATTCCACACTTCACATCCGTAGATCATGGCTGGTATGATCGCAGAATTGAAAAGGTGCGCCCTTGCATGGTGTCTTGCAGTTGTAGGAGTATGGGCTTTATGGAACTGAAGCTGGACCAGGCTGCAGCTCTTCGTCTGGATATTTACTGGTCTAGGGTGTGGGTGGCATTTATTTCCTGCCTCAAGAATATATAGGCGCTGACATCTTTGACAGGTTAATTTCCTAGATTGATCTCGGATTTGCGACAGTATGGATTTTGAAGACATATCGTTTTCTTTTTGTTCATCCGTAGTCCGACACTTTTACCGTCCTCATCCAGTTTGTTCATATGGGCAGAGATAATTCACGCGCTCTCTCCAGCAGCTGGTGAATTGTGTGTAGAACATTTATATTATAGAAATATGTTCTGGAAACAGCTATGAAATAAAAGTGTCTTGATCGTAAAATTTGTTTGTTTAATTATTGGAGGCTGCAAATTAAATTGTTACAACAGATATAATGATGAATATTCGTAATAAGGAATACATTAGATATTCTAATTTATTTTTAGAGTTACAAATGTTAGACAGTTACAATTATGCTATAACCACGTGAAAAACTTACCAGTTACCGGAGTGCAGAATGCGTCCCACATCTTGTGATATCAATTGTAGCAGCTGGTGAGTAGGTCTCCTCTAACCATGATTTATGACACCTGATAGAAGGAGAAAACATTTCTTGCTATACATTTGTCGACATGGCTTTTGAGTTTGGTGTTGGCTCCATCAGAAATAATAGTAAACTCACAAGAAGCTGCTCCCAAACGTGCAAAATGGACATTGTTATATTTTTTTGAATACGTTGTAACGTGTTTATTTATAATTGCCTTTGTTCTTATGGAAACTAGACAGAGTTACACAAGAATAAACAAACGCACATTTACATTTTTGTAAATAGAATAAGGACAGCGATAATATTTAGTTTTACAGACAAAACAAATGGCCAGTAGTTTATACAGGAAAGGTTTTAAAACTACCTGTAGTAAGAACCCTACTTTTGGAAAGTACAACAAAAAGAGACAACAACTGTATAATACTAGAGACAGCAACCTTGCAAACAAACGACAGCTATACTAACACTATGATAGGTGTGTGTTCAAGCGACTGTGATTTTAAGGCCATTATAAGCCCTAGACTAGAACTTTAATGATGTACCCAAATGGAAAAAACATTCTAACAATGGGAACCATGTGGAGAATGATATAATAACCCCAAACAGAAATCACAGCAATAAATACCACCATCCAGATAATACTCAACCAGTTCCAGCAACGAAATCAAAAGCCATCCGATAGTGTAGTCTTCACTGAATCAAAAATAAAAGACACAGACAATAGAAATATATCTAACAACTAATAACAAAGAAGTTATAAAGTTGGCAGAGATTATTGATAAGATACAAACACACACCAGCAAAGTCACTCCCCAGTGGTTACAAGAACATTTAGATTTATCAGGTAATGAGAAGTTAGACAAACTAGGAGCAAGCATAGTTAAATTAAACAAACCAGACAACTTCAAAGAGGAATGGCTGAACAAATGGACGGAAGTTTCTACTGGTCATGCTAGGTATAAAGAAATTACACCCCTCTCAAAAAATGATAACATCGGTAAACTGTAACGCAATGAGCAGAGAATAATCTTCCAACTAAGGACAGAGCACATCAGACCTAACAAATACTTAAACAAGTCAGACTCTGCATATGACCAGCTTTACTGTCGCTGATAACATCGGTAAACTGTAACGCAATGAGCAGAGAATAATCTTCCAACTAAGGACAGAGCACATCAGACCTAACAAATACTTCAACAAGTCAGACTCTGCATATGACCAGCTTTACTGTCGCTGATAACATCGGTAAACTGTAACGCAATGAGCAGAGAATAATCTTCCAACTAAGGACAGAGCACATCAGACCTAACAAATACTCCAACAAGTCAGACTCTGCATATGACCAGCTTTACTGTCGCTGATAACATCGGTAAACTGTAACGCAATGAGCAGAGAATAATCTTCCAACTAAGGACAGAGCACATCAGACCTAACAAATACTTCAACAAGTCAGACTCTGCATATGACCAGCTTTACTGTTGCAACTGCATCCATTCGTATGAGACAATGTACGAGGACGATTTGAAAAGTTGTGTATTTACTTACTTACTTACTTAGTCGCTCCTCTTCTACCGTGAGGTGTAGAGGTAGTTGTGTATTTTAGGAGATAATTTCTTTAATGTGAATAATGTGCACATGAGCTATACATTTTCTTAACGCTTCAAATGTCAGTTAGGTGAGATAAAACTATTTGTCAACAAAGTCACCATCCCGGTCCACCCACAATCGACGTCGGACAAGTTATTGCTTTCCGTTGATAAGAGAATCAGACGTCTTCTCTTGAAACCAGGTATGCACAGATACTCAGACCACTTCGCCAGAAACGTAAGGTAAATATGTTCCTATCCCCAAGCATGGCATGGATAACGCCATGGACTCGCTCGATCGAACCGTTTGTTCGACAGGACGCGGCGACTGACACGGAGCATTTCGTTGACGCCAACTTGGTGCTGTGCCTCTACAGCTGTGATCGGTTATTTCGTTGACGCCAACTTGGCACTGTGCCTTCACAGCTGTGATTGGTTATTTCGTTGACGCCAACTTGGTGCTGTGCCTCTACAGCTGTGAACGGTAATCCGCTGCGAGTCTTGTCAGGCAGGTTCGTCGTGGCTGAATTGTCGCCCTCTAAAGTCTGTGCCCACCTCCTAACAGAACTGACATCCACATAATCGTCACCATATACGGCAGTCATTCTTTTGATGCATGTCATTGGGGACACAACTTTCCGTCATCAGAGTTCCAATCACAGCACGTGTTGTTTCAACCGTATTTCCATGTAGGCCACAAAGTTACTGTTTGCTGTGCACATGCGTCGCGTTCCAGGTGCATGCTACCACATGCCGCTATAGTCACTTCATTATAGATTACTTTTACCTAGGTGTCACGTGGTTCTGAACATTGTTGTCATAGTTATGGCGTTGGAGGTACAACTTCGTGATGTGTCCTTTACGCGTGCACATATCTCGATATAAACGAGACATTCTCGGACACTCTAACAATCAACAACACCTTGTACAAATATATTTCCAAGTACAAAACAACTACAAATACTTCAACTTGCCATTGACTCTGAACAACTCTGCAGACCTAAATAACCAACAACAGCAATAACCGGCAACACAATAAAACACGCTGTTTGTAAATGTTGATACAACTAGTTACTACGAACGAGTAACACAGTTTTTATTCTCAACAACTGAACTAATTGAGCAACTGAAATACACATCACACCTTCCTCACAGGCGAAAAAGAAACATGTTCCAGGCGACCAAGAAACGTGATCCAGGTGACCAAGAAACATGATCCAGGCGACCAAGATACATGATCCAGGTGACCAAGAAACATGATCCAGGCGACCAAGAAACATGATCCAGTAGGATTGTACTGGATAACACTAACAAGATGGACATCCCAAGCTTTCTGAAAACATAATAGGTACGACGGAGGGCAGCAGGAACATGGTATTGCTCGCAAAGTTCAAAAGCGAGAGTGAGAGAGACATAGAGAGAGAGAGAGAGAGAGAGAGAGAGAGAGAGAGAGAGTCAAAGAAAAAGAAAGATGTATAAATGGAGATAGTAAGAGGTAAATTAAGAAACAAAGAAACATTAGTTAAGAAAGAGATGGGTTAAATAGATCGGCATGAAGGAGAAGAATATTATTTGACAAATCTCCCTATAAAACACATGGTAAACATGAGCATTTAGTTATGCAGTTCTGAACTTTAAAATGAATAAACACGATCTACATTCACATTTCGTTAAGTGAGTACATATTCAGCGCCAGAAATATGATGTACTTCAAAACGGCTCTATATGGTGTTGATGTAGTGTATCTACAGTATAATATTCTTGTGGGATCAAGATGCTGAACAGCGCATGAGCTGCAGTGGTCAGGGACCCATAGCTGACTGCTAGCGTCGTGGCCAGCGAATCAGAGCTGCCAAGACCCTTCTACACCTCCACGCGGTGATCCTGGATAATAGACTGCAGCAGGGCAGGCTGGCTAAGGAGAAGGGATTGAAGAGGGAATGGTAACCCGGTACTCAAAAAATGCTTGCTGAAGTCGGTTGTGTTGGACCGAAAGGTGAAAATATCGCAAGTTCAGCTTTAATCTACGTCACAACGCATATCGTTCTCTGTACTACATTCTACTACTTAAGCCCTTTCAGGGCTTAGTAGCGGGAGATTGTGAACGAACGAAGCCAAGCCAAGCCATATTCTTGAGTCGAGGGCACGCCCATACATAGAGTGTTTGCCCTATTTGCAAACTTTCACTTGCAGGTTCAATTTATCTTCATGTCTCCCTAATGTTTCTCAGAATGCCATCTGAATATGCCTCCCATTAGACAAGTCGGCTCCACTTAGAGAAACCCCATGTCCCATGTAAATAAAATTAATGAGGAAAAACATATTCACATTAAAAAAACTATAAGAATGTTACTATAGATCATCATCATCATGTGGCATGTCCTTTATAGAACGACCCATCACAGTCTGTCTGAAAGAAACTCTTTTCTTTGCCAAAACTCCAGCCTCCGCCAGTCATATCCAGGCATTCCTGGATATCTTGGTGCCATCGTCTTCTTGGTCTACCCCTTCTTCTTTTGCCTGGCTCCATACCTTCCATCACCGTTCTCTCAAGAGCGTTGTGTCACTTGATGTGACCAAAGTATTTACATGTTCAGGGCAAAATGTAATTGATAAACTAGTTCTCCTCTATGTTCAGCACTTGCGAATGTCTATATTTGTCTTTTTCTCTTTTACTTTAGTTGCATTTAGAAATCAAATCTTTATTTTCGCTTCTGTGTCTCTCAGCGTCAGGTAATTAAGAGATTATTTGAACGAGCCCTAGTATGTTCTTAGTACAATTGATCTTTACTGCTTATGCTATTTCTGTTATCCATCTTTTGGTTAGTCGGCCCTTGACTTTGCATCCATTGCCTATATACAGCATTTCTTTCTGATGGGTACTATCTAGTGTTATCGCGTCACGTGAACGAACCATTTGGTTTGTTGTTTCTTAATGAGTTCTAGCGCTGTTGTTGTACCTAGTTGTCTCCTAATATCTCCGTTTCAGATTCTATCCACTCTTGTTACTCTAAGTATTATTTGCTGGCATTTCATCTCTGTTGTTATAATGTATATTTTATCTGCGTTTGTTAATTCCATTTCCGGCACTGATAGCATAATGTAGGTATGAATAGTGGAGCCTTGGAGATGAGATGTTTAAGAAAACTTTTAAACGTCACGTACAAAGATCGAGTTACAAATGAGGAAATATGAGATAGAATTACAACAGCAATAGAGCTTTTTGAGAACCTCTTGGCAACTGTCAAAAAAGGAAACTCGCTTGGTGCGGTCACATATCGAGATCAAATGGTCTTGCAAATAAAATTCTGTACGGAAAGGTGCATGGCAGACGACGAAGAGGCCGTCCCAAAAAGAGATGGGTGGACAAAATAAAAGAATGGACCAATCTCCGACCAGAAGAGTCACAGGCAGCAGCATCTGATAGAGAGGGGTGACGTGGAGTTGTGAGAATGTCTTCATGTGTGCCCCAACGACCTCACCGGTTACGGGATGACTTGACCTGACCTGAATAGTGTGTAGAATAGTGTTCTTTTTGTATCCATTGTCAAGTGTTTATATTGTAGTATCGGGAACATTTGCCAAAAGATTTGACTTGTCGAAATTAGAAATAAAATGAGTAAAATGTTGCAGAATACATTAAAACAAAAGCAAATTAACATTATTAATTTAATTTTGTTGTTACAAGGAATGGTTAACAGCTCTAATTTGAAAATGTAGGAAAACGCTTTTAGAATTTGCTGTTAAAACCGCAACGTGGAGATCGCTTCAATGTCTAGTTTATATCCGTGTATGGCCTTTTTTTCTGTCAGAACAACAAACGCATGTTTGGCTAAAAAAATGTGTCGGTGATAGCCACAATACCACTTGGATTCCAATTGGGGTCGTGACCTCCAAACTGGCACACCACAACACTAGATCACTAGCTGAACTGCCTAACTGTAGTGATTATCTCACTCTCTCTTTCTCTCTCTCTCTCTCTCTTTCTCTCTCTCTCTCTCCCTCTCTCTCTCTCTCTCTCTCTCTCTTTCTCTCTTTCTGGAGTAATGCTTCACTCTTTGCAAAAGTCAAGGATGTTGAACGATGACATTGTTTGGCCCGATTTTCCGTGCGTGGTACTTCAGACATTGTTGGTAACTCGACACCAGACTTATCATATTCATGTGACGTCCGTGTTTGACAAGACATCCAGGCGCAATAATTGCCGATAAGATGTATATATACCAAAAACATATGTCCGCAACAGAGTTCTACAGAAACACTTTCTCTTTACAATCTACAACAAAATGAGACTATACTGATCTCAAATTAACGTCTTTATACTGGTTAAGAAGACTGCAGAGTCTGTCAACAGCCAGTTTCATTTACATTACTTTGCTCTAAAAGCTATGCGCATCCAATCTATGTTTAAATGCGTTAATTGTTTCTGTCTCCACTACTTTATGTGGCAATGCATTCCACGCATTCACTACTCTTTGACTTGCTAAATATTTTCCAATAACTAATCTGGATCTTTTATTAGTTAATTTTTAGCTATGCGCTCTTGTTCATGTAGGTGGCTGTATTTTGAGAGGAAAAAATTGTTATAGTCTAATGTATCAGTTCCTTTGATCATATTATACACCTGTAATAAGTCACCTCGAATTCTTCTGTCCTCTACACACTTAAGGCCGGCTTCTGTGACTCTTTCCACATAACTGTCATTCTGGAATTTCACTATCAGCTTCGTCGCTCATTTATGTATCTTTCCTGCATAAAGGACTCCACACCTGCCCTCAGTACTCCAATCTAGGTCTAACTAAAGCTTTATACAGTTTGACTATCACTTCCTTGCTCCTCTATTTAATATTTCTTTCTATCATTGCATTTGCCTTTTTCACTGCTACCTGGACTTACCTGTATGATCTATTATAACCCCTGGGTCCTTTTCCTTTTCTATCTTTCTAATATTATTCTCGCTCATGCTGTAAGTATGTTCCGCATTGGATCTACCCATGTGGATGGATGACTGTGCATGTCTCTACATTAAACTCCATTTGCCAGCTTACAGACTATTTTAGAATTTTATCTAAATCCGACCTCAATATATCCACTTCTGCTTTAGATGAGACACTATTGGCAACTTCCCCACCTATTTCATGTTATTTTAACTTTCTAAATAATCTTTGATGAGGTACTCTATCAAAGGCCTGCGCAAAATCTAGATAAATAACATCCACTGGCTCCTCTTTATCTATCATTTTAGTAACCTGCACCATGAATTCTAATAAATTTGTTAAGCATGATCTCCCTATAATAAACCCATGCTGACTATTTCTGATTAGATCAAACTTGTCTAAATGCATTACAATGTTTTCTTTGATTATTGACTAAAACTTTTACAGACTATGCTCGTTAAACTCACCGGTCTATAATTTGCTGGATCTTAATTTTTGTCCTTTTAAATAAGGGGATCACGCATTCATCTTTAGAATCCTCTGGAACAATCCCTTTTGCAAGTGATTGAGAACATACTATAGCCAATGGTTTTGCTAGTTGGTATCTTATTTCAAACAGCAATTTTTGACGAATACCATCTTGACCTGGCCATTTATCCACTTTCAACCCCTTCAATTTAAAAAAAAAAAATGTCTCTGTAAAACAGATTGATATTAATCCCGCTGTATCCATGCCGCTTTGAAAAATATCTATAGGCTCTGGTATATTTGAGGAGTCCTTTTTTTGTGTAGACTGTGTGGGTTTGCACAAAAAATGGAGAAAACTGAAATTGCTGAATAATTGCGCAATGGTTTTTTTGCCTGAAAAGCTGAAGAGTGATGTTAATATTTATGAAAAAGCAATAAAGAAAATAACTGCTCACTTAACCTCATAAATAATCGGCTGCTTAGTATCTTCTTCTTCTTCTTTCTCGTTCATTTTCAGACCTCAACTACAATGACTATCACGAAGGCAGCAGTCGACTCAAGGCTCTGTACGCTTCCGTACAGTTTCTCGATGAAGAACACTGGTTGTTGCCAAATGCTTCTTATTTTGTCGGTATACAGTAGACAGGACTGCAAAATATGTTCTGCCTTCATGGGGGCTGGTGCCGCAGGCACAAAAAGTCTGTAGTGCCAATCTTGAACTTGTTGTACAGATAGCATCTGTCTGTTGTGACCTGTGCGTAGCCAGATAATTATCACCTGGTCTCACCTGGAGAGTTGATGGTAGGCATCGTTTTCAATGTTGCCAGGATGGTCTTCTTTCCATTTTGCACTGTACGTTGCCCTGATGAGTGCTTTAGTCTCATTGTATGTGATTTCTGTATCACTCTGCTGCAGCATTCCTCCCTCTCTGGCGAGTCTGTCCGTCTCCTCGTTGCCTGAAATGTTGCAGTGGTCTGGTAACCACTGGACTGCTTTTTTTTTAAGCACTGGGACAGGCGTTCGAGCGAGTCTGCCAGAGCACTGAGTTCATTTTTGTGCTGCTTCTTGAGCGCAATAAGTCTCTTTCCTCAGTTTTTAGGTTTCTATAAAAAGTAGAGCCGCGTAGCGCAGTGGTTAGCGCTCTGGCTTCGCATCTGAGTGGTCCTGGGTTCATTTCCCAGTTGAGGCGGTAATGTTTTTTCAGACCGCAATGGCTCCCGGGTCGACCTAGGCTTAAATTGTTACCGATTCAGTCCGGGAAGTGAAAGCGGCGAGGGAGAGGAGATGGCTACAGCCCTCATATGGCCGAGCCTTTGAAATGTGAGATCGCTAACACCTCACACGCCTACGGCAGTAATGCTATGGGTTACTTTACTTTACTTTATTATGAAACTCTTTACTTAGTTACAAGGTTCATATAAGCCTCTTCTCTCACTTATTAAGTTACATTAACCTATTTCCTGCGTTATTAGGTTCATATAAACCTCTTCCCTCAGTTATTAAGTTATATTAACCTCTTTCCTGCGTTATTAGGTCCATATTTCCTAGGGTATTAGGTTGATATACGCCTCTGTAATCCTTTATTATGTTTATATAATCCTCTTCTCTCAGTTATTAGATATTTAAACTTCTTTCCACAATTATTAAGTTGATATAAACCTATTTCCTCAACTATTATGTTGATATAAACCTCTTTCCTCAATTATGATGTTGATATAAACCTCTTTTCTCATTATGTTGATATAAACGTCTTTCCTAAGTTATTAGGTACATAAGCCTATTGCGTCAGTTATTAAGTTGATATTAGACTCTTTCCTTTTAGGTTTAAATAAGCTTCTTTTTCCTCATTAGGTTTAAAAAAGATTCTTTGTCCTCAGACTAGGCTTATAAGCATATTGCCTCAGTTATTAGACTCTTTCCTCAGTTATTATGTTTAAATAAACCTATATTCTCAGGGCAGTGTCTAGAATATATTTCCGAATTTCCTGACAGTTTTATCTAATCCCTGATTCTATCTGAGCAACATATTGGTTACATAATCCAAGAATATTCTCTTCATTTATCGTCACGAGTGTTCTTGTGGAGTCTTCAATCATTCACTATAATGAGACTTGTTTGGGGTACTAACTGGCCCAAAACGATCAATTGTCGGTTGTCAATAGCATTTCCCCACTCTTTAGGCCTAGTATTATAACCAGCTGCAGAGAGATATTTTGCCGTGCACGACAGACATTTAACTCTGTTAGAAAATGTCCTCTTTATGTACTCAAATAAATGATCTAAATCTACACATATTTTTTTGAACTCTCAAATTTTGATTAGTAACTGTCCCAACATCCGTAATGTTACTGACCCTGTGGGAAAGTCTGTCCCAACATCCTGAATGTTACTGGCCCTATGGGAAAGTTCTTGGTTCTTGTAAATATCCAGCTCCTTATTTCTGGACCTACCTACTGTGACACAAGTATCATTTTGTTCACAAATTTCGGTTCCTTTTTGGGGTGCCGTCGTACATAAGTCAACAACGGATGCATTTGTGGTGTTTGATAGTAGAGGAGAGATTCTACTGGAGTCCCACTCCCCCCTCATCGTCGCTGACGGGTAGATGATATTATGAGTACTTCTCATTATTACTGAGAGTCGAGGTGCCGCAGTATTTAGTGCACTGGTTTCCCAGCAGAGCGACCAGAGTTGTCCGAAGCGTTCGAAGTTAATGTGGGATTTTTTTCTGATCGCTAAACGGCTTCCAGGGTCTACCCAGCCTAAGACAAAAATGGGTACCAGAACAATATGGGAAAGTAAAGGCAGCCGGCGTGATGTTGGCCCTATCACCCCTAGCGTGTCGTTGGTCAAGAAAAATTGGCACCAAACACTATATTTCCAGTATGCCACATTCGCGTGAAATAAGGGTCTTCACTTGCTTTCGTGAACACTGAAGGGCAGCTTAGCAAAAATAAAATCAGTGCCCATTTCAAATCTCTCAAATGTGCGGAGAGAAATACACGAAGGGCCTGTTATCGCCCTATGTGTGGATGGGGGTGGACATGGAGGAGGTTGTGGATTGTGTGATGTGGTAGTTGATTATATTGCTGATACTAAAAGCAGGAACATTTATTGCAGTGTACAAATTATAGAGGAATAATTTTATTATTGGTACCCCGGAAAAGTTTCTAGCAGGATCATTCTGAAGAGATTAAAAAAGGCCACAGATGACCAGTTGAGGGATGAAAATGCCGGTGTTCAACAAAACATGTCCTGTACAGGCCAGATAACAACGCTGAGGATAATAATTGAACAAAGTATGGAATGGAACTCACCGTTTATAATAGGGTTTGTCGACTGCGTGAAATCGTTTGACAGCTTGGTCAGGGTAACACTATGGAAGTTGCTCAGACAATTTGGAGTGCCCCCAAAGTTCTCTAATAGCATACAGGAAATACATGAAGCAACGAGATGGCCAGTGCTATACGAAGGTCCGCTTTCTGATCCCTTTGGAATATGAACGAGGGTTCGGCATTCACCATCACTCTTTCTGCTGGCCATTGGCTGGATTATAAAGTAGGCATTATCGTCAAGCGACAACGGCATTAGATAAACATTGACGAGACGACTTGAATATCTCCACTTTGCCAATGAGTTGGCTCTTCTGTCTCATACCCACAGATAGGAGCAAAATATGATGCGGATACGAAGAGAGGTCACTATAATTGGGGTTACTCGATGAGAGGTCACTACAATTTGGGATACTCGAAGAGAGGTCACTACAATTTGGGATACTCGAAGAGACGTCACTATAATTTCGGATACTCGAAGAGAGGTCACTACAATTTGGGTTGCAAATACACAGAGACAAAACACAGGTTTTGAAAGTAAATGCAATTAACAATGATAAGATTAGGCTGGGAGCCCCCCACCTTCAAAATGCGGAGTCCTTCACATACCTTGACAGCAATATAGACAAAGTAGGAGGTACAAAAAACGATGTTCAGTTTAGAATACAGAAGGCGAGATGAGCTTTCATTGATGAATTTATGGAAGTCAAAAGAAATTTAAGCCACTACCAAAATAACAATCTTCAACGTAACACCCGTTCTATAATATGTCTCTAAAACATGGAGGACAACACATGTACTTATGAAAAAGGTACAGACTTTCGTAAATGGCTGGCTGTTCAAAATACAAGGATGGAAATGGTACGATAAGATCACCAAAACGTGGAAATGATGGGGGAAACGGGACACATGCCAGTGGAGCATGGCATACGGAGGGAGCAATGGCGGTGGATAGGCCACACATTAAGGAAACCAGTTGATAACATTACCAGACAAGCTCTGTTCTGGACTCCACAGGACAAGAGAAGTAGAGAAACATCTAGACACTCATGGATGAGGGAACTGGAAGCAAATGTAACGGCAGCAAACAAGAGGTGGACAGAATTGGCTCACATGGCTTATGATAGAAAGACTTGGAGAGTATCTGTTGAGCACCTATGCTTCACAGGAAGCTGATAGGTTTTTGATTGATTGATTGAAGAAAGGCAACCTAAAGCTGTGACAAATTATCAGGATCATTTTGCGGTCCATACTGAAGAAGATAAAAATAAAATATGAATGTGAAATCTATGAAGTACAAGCACGCTTCGGAAAAGACAGAGGGACCAAAGATCACGTATATGAGGAACACCAAAGTTAATATAAAGAGTATTACGTATATATATAAACATGTTTTATCAATTACACTAAGACCTTCGGTTGCGTAAGACTACAGGAATTGGGTAAAATCGTGATAGATTTGGGGTT
The DNA here is from genome assembly GCA_036924085.1 of Ariolimax columbianus. Lineage (NCBI taxonomy): Eukaryota > Metazoa > Mollusca > Gastropoda > Stylommatophora > Arionidae > Ariolimax > Ariolimax columbianus. The sequence goes on from JAVGWX010000001.1 coordinate 14,168,776, forward strand.
TCCAGCACAGCTTATCCATCTAATCGAATCATTAAATGAGGAACAACCAGCTGATGTCACAGTATCTGGCGATACATCATATTGGCTCGGAGTACAAATGAAAATAAGACAGGGATGTATCCTTTCCCCCAAACCTATTTAAAAATTATACAGAATGCATAATGATGACCAATAGAGATGAGAATAGAAAGAAAGTTACGATCCCTTTACAGTAGGCGGATACAAGATATTAGAGCTAATTTACGCAGACGACACAGTGATGCTATCAAACAGTGCAGAGATGTTAAGCAGATGCCGCGAAAATCAAAACCTGTTTGTAAACATAAGCAAAACATTGATAATGACTACCAACAAAATAAAAAGTCAAGAAAAATTCGAAATCGGGGGTGTGAAAATAGAACAGGTCACGAACTTTGAGTATCTGGCTCCAGAATCGGCAACAAGGTAGGGCGGCTGCTCAAAAGAAATCAGAAGGAGATTGACAATGAGAGGCTACTCAACCTCAGAGGAAACTATGGCTAAATACCAGCAAACTAACAAAAGTGAAAAAGTAAAGAAGCAGTGTTTTTTCCCATGCAGCATACGACTGCGAAACATGGACAGTTACACAAACCTCAAGGAAGAGAATCTAGTCTTACGAGTCCAAATGTTATAGACGAGTTATCAGAATACCAAGGACCGAAAAAAAAGAAGTATGCAGACACTCAATGTGAGTTGGGCATAAACAAGAACTAGTTCATAAATTCTAAAATGAACAGAAAATTGAAATACTTTGGCCACATCAAAAGACACACCTGTCTTGGGGGAACTGTAATGCTATATATCGTGCCGGGCAAAAAGGACAGAAGCAGATAAAAAAGGCGTGTATATGTATGTAGTTCTCAGCTCTTAGTTCTTAGTCGACCTGTACTTCTATAGGGGCAGATGCCCATGTGCAGGTCTCAGCTCTGGTATTAGCTGGATGTAGCCGGGAGAACTGTTTCCTGCTTTGCGGATAGGATCGAGCAGCGTAATGCTGCTAATAATCCGCTTCGTTTGGGACAAGCGCTAACTGATGGTAGCTAACCGATGTACGAGTCCATCTCAATAGACTCAAACACTAGAGCCAAGCAGACCCACAGTCTGTTAGGCGCATCTATGCTGCTCTTAACAAACCACTTAATCATGGCCTGTGTTATGCCATGTGTCACAGTTAGTTGCCTTTTACTACGACATACTCTCTGTGAGGCAGTGGTGCTATTATTGACTTGTTTTACACAAAAGCCCTGGTTCACCAATTATATATAAATATATATATATGTATATATATATATATATATATATATATATATATATATATATATATATATATATATATATATATATATATATATACATTGACTCGTGTTGACTCGTGTTTGAATGAAAGATGATATTATGCAGAATATATATTCATAAGCTGGTAGGGACCTTGACGAAATGACATGTCAGACATGACCTTCACATATACTCTCGAACAGAAGTTACATTTTTTGTGTGTGTTGTGCTCGTTGCATCGTCGGAGTTGAAAATGTCCTTGATTGAACAACGTACAAATGTCAAATTCTGTGTTTTGCTTGAGAAGTCACCCTCAGAGACACAAACATTGCTTAATAGAGCAAATGGAGATACCGCAATGAAGAAATCGCAAGTATATGAGTGGCACAAGCTTTCCGTGAAGGTCGTGCTAGTGTCGATGATGATGCACGTAATGGATGACCGTCAACCACGATCAACAATGAAAACATTGAGCGTGTTCGAAACGTGTGTGCTGACAGAAGACGTACTGTCGAGAAAATAGCCTCACGAGTTGGAATATCAGATGGAGTTGCCACAATATTCTCCACTATGAACTGCACATGCACGGTGTTTGTCAACACATGTTTCTCAAAATGTTATTTCCTTTACAGAAAGAAACGAGATTGACCCTGACAGGAGACCTAATCACAATGGCTGATCAAGACAGCAATTTTCTCAACAACATAATTACAGGGGATGAGACCTGGAATTATGTGTACGATCCGCAGACAAAACGTCAGTCCCCTGAATGGAAATCTTTCGTATCTCCCAGAAATTTCGTTTGAACAAGAGCAAAGAAAAAGTTATGTTAGAAGTTTATTTTTATTCCCATGGTATTGTTTACCATGGTTAACAAGGAGATGTACGTTGATATCATCTGTCGTCTAAGAGATGTAATAATAAAAAAAACTAAAAGAAAAATGGAGAACAAACAGTTGAATTATGCTGCATGACAACGCACCAGCCAAAAAAAATTCTTCTGGTGAAGTCAGGGATTAAAATGTGTTGGAAGATCCTCCATATTCTCCCGACCTGGCCCCGAATGATTTTTTTCTTGTTTCCTCGACTGAAGTCAACTCTGAAAAGACAGCGATTCAAGGATGCTGATAACGTTATCACCAATGCGACAAGACAGATGAGAGAGGTGTCAAATAATGGGTTCCACAAATGTTTCCAGCAGCTGCATGCACGTTGGCAAAAGTGTATAGTTACCGAAGGGAACACATCTTCTACGTGTTATTTATAATGGCCTATCTTCCCACATGGTAATCTTTCAATCGTTAAATGCAGACCTTAACTGGTCTAAACATTATTCATAGACCCTTTTGCCTTCAACCGTAACTATTATCAAGCACAGATCCAAAACTCGTCTCGGGATAAAGAACATGTAGCCTACAATGAACACATGTATCAACTAGGGATGATGAACGTTTATAACAATATCTATATATCATCATCGTTCATGTGAGGGGACTCGTGTAAACATCACTTAGAATTATATTTCCTTTGCGAAATAATGTCCCGAGTGATCCACCAGGGTCTTTGTGTAGGACAAGGACAAGAACAGCATCACTGCCCCACAGAGCATGTCGCAAGAGGCGACATGTGGTTTGTTTAGAGCAGCATAGATGGCACTAACAGGCTGTGGGTCTACTTTGCCCTAGTGTTTGAGTCTATTAAGATGAACTCGCACATCGGTTAACCACCCTCCACGGCACTTGTCCCAACGTAGCGGAGTAATAAGTTGCTCGAGCCTAGCCCGCTAAGCAGGAAATTCACCTCCCGGCTACATCCAGCTCATACCAGAGCTGGGACCTGCACATGGACATCTGCGACTGTAGAAGTACAGGTCGACTAAGAACTTAGACTTAAGAATAATGTCTTCAGAGTTTGTTAGTTTGTATGTCACTTAACAGTTTTCGCCGCTGATTTGTTCGGTCTATCTTCTCATCGATGTACCTTATTTGTGGTTTTCCTTGTACTTCGTCTAATTAATTATTCCGTGACTTAATGTTGTTTTAGAGAACACTGATGTTTTATTAAACATTGTTTCATGTAACAGACACAATTAACTCCAATAGATATGTATACCATAGCTATATAATGATAATATATATATATATATATATATATATATATATATATATATATATATAATTGATAAATATCAATAAAATAATATATAATGATAATATATATATATATATATATATATATATATATATATATATATATATAATTGATAAATATAAATAAAATAATATATAATGATAATACATGATACCATTACGATTAATGCACGAAACAGACTGAGTGTGTTATCTGTTTAAAACAATGAATATCCAAAACCTTAATGACTCAATGAGGCGTTATTAACTTACATAAAGACCAGTAATGTCAAACTCAAACCACCTTAGTGACCAGACTGCTTTTATATTTAGATTTAGTCCATCATAATATTATGTTCTTCTTCTAAAGCATGTGTTATTGTCAATTCAACCTAGTGATGCTACTGTGGAACTATAACAAGCGTATGGTGGGCTGTATGTGAGCCTCACTGTGTGTAGATTTAATCCACTGAGCAGACAATACATTACCATTACACCAACTTACTACACAAAAAATACAAAATAATATGTCTGTACAAAAACTGTTATAGACAACAGGTTCTCATAAAAATTAAATATGTAATCAACCAAAGATAAAATGCATACTAATTAGGGCACTACTGTTGAACGTCTGCGTCAGGGATTATAACACAATCGATAACCTTTGACATGTTGTCATTTCAACTCGTCAATGTTATCTGACTTACTTTTACAGTAGAGAGACAGAAGGTTGATATGTTTGCATTTTGCGATTGTATAACTAATATATCATTTTATATGTGTACACATTTCAGCACTGTCCACAATCAGAAGCTGCAAACCATATAATTCGTACGTGTATGTGTATGTGTGTGTATATAAATGATTATGATGCCGGTTGTTGTTGTTGAATACCCACAATGCGTATACTTTTTTTGCGAATTGATAAGGACGTTAAGTTGCGGTTTGTTGTAGCTTTCCTCACATCTAGAGCGTGCTATAGAAAACTCCTAAATGTTACATATAAGGATCGTGTCACGAACGTAGACATCCGTCAGAGAGTTGAAGACGCTATTGGTCCTTTTGAAGATCTGTTCACAACTATCAAAAGACGAAAGATGGCCTGGTGCGGGCACGTCGCGAGGTCCAACGGAATTCCCAACTCGATACTCTTTGGATCCGTACCGGGACAGAGAGGGCGAGGACGTCCAAGGAAGAGATGGGTGGACAACATCGCTGAGTGGTCAGACCTTCGTCACGGTGAGATACCTCAGACGGCGACAGACAGAGAGAGCTGGCGTGGGATTTTCATGTCTTAATGTGTGCCCCAACGACCTGATGGGTTACGGGATGAACTGAACTGAACTGAGAGCGTGCTGATGAAGGTGGACCGGGGTGCTGCAGGCGGTCATACTATGCTTGGTTTCATCTGCGTGCCGCTCACTACTATGGGGATCACGTCTATAACTCACCTCGCTAACCAGGCTACCATGACAATAGCCGTTTCCAGCAAGGGCTACGGGGAATCCGATGTGAGGCTATTTTGCCTGACACTAACATGTCTGCTCTGTGTGTTTTGCCTATTCAGACGCAAGTGTCAGTGGGTGGGGAGTAGAGCGTTTGGTCCTCACGGCAAAGGTACAGAGTTGTTTCCCTGACTGTTATACGTTCTAGTCTACACAGCTGTAAATACCGCAATTAGTACTAGGTGAGGCAAAACAGCGAGGAAGTAAATGGTCAGCCCAACTCACAATAAGCTCAAACCTAGCACAATAAAGTCAATAATTAGTCTTAACGAGGACTAAGTGGTAGCGATGTAACATGTTCGCCTCGGGTGTCGGGGGTCGCGAGTTCGAATCACGGGGGAAACCGAGATTTCTTCTACCTGGGAAAAATTCCCCTGACCTTTGGGTAGCGAGATCGGACTCCCGTGATCAGTGTTAAGCACATTAAAAATCCCGTGGCTGTTAGAAATCGAAAACAGTAGGCTTAACAGCCTGCCCGGACAAATTCAAAATTATATCTAAAATCTATCCAAAAATTATTTGTACCTTCTCCCAAGTAGTTGGTTTGTTAAGAGCAGCATATAGATTGCGCCTAACTGGCTGCTGATCTACTTAGTTCTAGTGTTGGAGTCTACTAGGATGAATTCTCTTATCGGTTAAACCACCGTCGAAGAAACTGGCTGTATACAGACTTTGCAGAGTTTTCTAAACCATTATAATGATTTTAAGTTACTGTATTCAGACTTTGCAGAGTTTTCTAAACCATTATAAAGATTATACGTTAAGTTAGTCATAACTCCTACTCGGCTAGCATTGTCTGCTACAGAATTGCCGTTGTGCGATAAGCTACAACATAAAAGTGGTGACATTTTGAATTTTTTCGAATTATAACCTGTACCTATATATAACTTAACTCAACTTAACGTCTTTATACTGGTTTAGAAGACTCTGCAGAGTCTGTATACAGCCAGTTTAATTTACATCACCTTGCTCTAAAAGCTATGTGCATCTAATTTATTATTAAATGCATTAACTGTCCCTGCCTCCACTACGTCCCTTGGCAATGCATTCCAAGCATTCACCACTCGCTGACTAAAAAAATATTTTCTAATATCTCATCTGGACCTCTCTTTAGTTAATTTGTAGATATGCCCTCCTGTTCTTATGGGTGGCTGTATTTATTTAAAAAACTTCTTATATTCTATTTTATCCGTTCCTCTGATCATCTTTTCAACCTGTATTGAGTCACCTCGAATTCTTCTCTTTTCTAGACAATGTTTTCCAGGTTTTTTGAGTCTTTCCTCATAACTGTAATTCTGGAATCCCACTATCATCTTTGTCGCTCTTTTTTGTATTCTTTCCAGCATATTTATATCCCCTCTACGATAAGGACTCTACACCTGTGCACAGTACTCCAATCGAGGTCTAACTAATGCTTTATACAGGTTGACTATCACTTCTTTGCTCCTATATCTAATATTTCTTTTTATTATACCAACATTGCATTTGCCTTTTTCACTGCTACCTGAACTTGCTCACTCACCTTACCCGTATGATCTATTATAACCCCTAGGTATGTAAGTGAACGCCTCTGCAGCTTGTTTCGATGTGTTCATTCATGTCAGAATTTTTAGTATTTCTGGGATCAAACAACACGATTTCTTTCTAAATACAGAATATCAGGTAAAAAGAATTCTTATTTAAAATCGTATTGATTCGATTAAGTTTTACTCACTTATTAAATAGTATACCCTTCCACCTTCTGAGGGCGCAAAATTTTGTTGAGAATCCGTCCCAACACAGTCAACACAATGAACACGAGAACAACGGCCTATCTTAGCTTGTAGCAATAAAACAGCTCCACTGTTGACACTACACTACAGTTTTCGTTCCGCTTTTCCTGGAGCTCTGAAGTCGATCCTGAGACCCGATCTCTAGTTAATTAGGTTGAGAGGGGGCGGGCCAGTCATATCAGCACACTGTATCCATAAAGTGTATCGTGTTTGGGTTAGTTCATGGACCATCGAACGTAGATAGCATTAAACAGTTCATGACTACTTCGTTTACTCATGTAGAACAACGGGCTACAGAAATAACAAATAAAGTGAATGATATTTGCTTTGGTGCAGGCAAACTGCATGTAGACTGTTTGCAGTGGTAACACCAGGTTACTTTAGGACTACAATACATTACCGGAATGATATTTCTCAGGTTACTTTCAAGAAGTGTACTTTTTGAACAAACAAGACGTGTACATTAAACAAACAAGACGTTGGGACGTGTACTTTACACAAACAAGACGTGTACTTTTTGAACAATCAAGACGTGTACCTAAAACAAACAAGACGTGTACCTTAAACAAACATGACGTGTACTTTACACAAACATTACGTGTACCTTAAACAAACAAGACGTTTACTTTACATAGACATGACGTGCAGCTTGAACAAACATGACGTGTAAATTACACAAACAAAACATGTACCCTTTGGACAAACAAGATGTGTATATTAAACAAGCATGACGTGTACCCTTATAACAAACAAGACGTGTACCCTTGGTAGAAACAAGGCGTGTGCCCTTAGAACAAACAAGACGTGTATCTTAAACAAATAAGACGTGTACCCTTAAAACAAATAAGACGAATACCCTAAGAACAAACAAGACGTGTGACTTAATCAAACAAGACGTGTACCTTAGAACAATCAAGACGTGTACCTTAAAAAAACAACAACGTTTACCTTAAATAAACAAGACGTGTACCTTAGACAAACAGGACGTGTACTTTTAAACAAACTAGACGTGTACTTTTAAACAGACTAGACGTGTACATTAGACAAACTAGACGTGTACATTAGACAAACAGGATGTGTACCTTAGACAAATAAGACGTGCACCTTAAACAAACAAGATGTATACCTTAGACAAACAAGACGTGTACATTATACAAACAAGACGTGTACCTTAGACAAATAAGACGTGTACATTAGACAAACAAGACGTATTCATTAAACAAACAAGACGTGTACCTTCAACAAACAAGTCGTGTTTTGGGACCAATTTTGTTCTTGATATATATATAAATGATTTGAACATTGATATGGGATCCTTCTTTCTTCTTCTTCTTCGTACGCAGTCAGACAGTAACCATTATTTTTTCGAAAAAAGCGGCGGTCATCCTGAGGCTGTCGCCACTGCCATAGAGCTTGTCTTGCAGTTCCACTGGTGATGGCCACATCTGCTCTCTCTGATCCTCGTATGTCGGGCAGTTCTGCAGCAGATGTTCAGCGGTCATTTTACCAGTACCGCACGGGCATTCGTCGGTACCACCTATCTTCAATTTGTTGAATAGGTGGTACCTCAGTCTATTGTGGCCAGTGCGAAGTCTGAAGACAACGACCTGCTCTCTTCGGTTCAACTGGTAAAAGGCATCGTTTTTGGTGTAACCAGCATGTTCAGTTTCCCATTTGGTCATGTATCTGGCTTTGATAAGCCGTTTTGACTCTTCGTACGTCATACTAGTATCTGTTTGTGGTAGTCTTGCACCTTCTTTTGCCAGTCTGTCTACCTCCTCGTTGCCTTGGATGTTGCAGTGTGATGGGACCCACTGTATCACTACCCTTTTTGGTGCGGACTGCTGGCACAGTTTGCAGAGTGCTGCTCTTAAGTCATTAAGCTCAGTGTTTTTCTGGCTTTTTAGCGCTGTGACTACGGCGAGAGCATCTGTAAGCAGGACTATATGGCTTTCATTTTCGTTGTGTGTCACCATTTCTTCCACTGCCGCCCTCAGTGCCTCTGCCTCCGCTCTGAAATTGCTTGTGTACTTACCAGTAGCGAATGACAGTGTTATTTTTCTGCCATTTGGTAGGTTCAGGAATGCTCCTGCCCCTCCGTTCTGTGTAGTGTTTGTTACAGAACCGTCGGTGTATGCATGGGTCCAGTCCATGCTTGGGTAGCTTTTCGATATGAAGCTTAGGGTAGTATCTCTCCTTTCTTTTTCAGTCTGGCAGTTTTTTTTTCCAATACCTGGTATATTTTCTACCACCTCTGGAAATATATCCTGCCTCCAGGTAGGTTTTCGTACAGTAGTGATGGGTTTTGGTGTTGTTAGTGCGTTTATGGGATCTTCGTGCATCTTTGCTTTGGCTATTTCTGCAAAGTTTCTCCGCTTTAGTTTCCCATTTCCCAAATTGTTTAGTATCTGGTGCATTGGATGGTCAGTCAGTCTTCGGAGTTTCTCTGACTGTAGCTGGGCTCTGCAGTCTCTTCTGTCGGTCATGGATTGCAGTTTTGTAATCTTTTCAAGTTCTACAATTAGAGTTGACTTCATGCCTCCTGTTATAACTCTCATGGCTTGCGTTTGGAGTTTGCTAATTTTATCGAAGTTCGTCTTTGCTGCAGTTGTCCATGCCGCAATGCCATACTCGAGAACTGGTCTCACTCTTCCAGTGTACAGTTTCTTTAGTATACTTTCGTCTGCTCCCCAGCTTGTTCCAGCAAGTTTCCTCATGATTGCCATTCTTTCTCTGGCTCTCACTCGGTTTCTCACGATCTGACTTTTCCATGTCCTGCGCCGATAAAATGTGACTCCCAGGTAGTTTGGGTTGTCGTTTGCCTGCAGATATTTACCGTTTATACTTTTTTGGTGTTTTGGGGTTTATTTGAAAGCGAGAATATCGTGCATGTGGTTTTTTCCTCGTTTATTTTGACCAGCCATGAGTTCGCCAACTCTTTCAGCGATGTTAGGGCCTGCTGCATCCGATTACTTGCTATGGTGAGATTCTTTTCAGAGGTCCACATAGCCAGATCGTCTGCAAACATTGAGCTATGAACTCTTCTTGGTATATTCTCTGTTATGTTATTTATATACTCCAGGAAGAGTGTGGGTGACAGTACTCCCCCTTGGGGTACTCCTTGCTCAAGCGAGCACATCCGACTTCAGCAAGCATTTTTTGAGTACCGGGTTAGCATTCCCTCTTCGATCCCTTCTCCTTGACCAGTCTGCCTGCTGCAGCCTGTTATCCAGGATCACCACTTGGAGGTGTAGAAGGGTCTTGGCAGCTCTAGTTCGCTGGCCCTGACGCTAGCAGTCAGCTATGGGTCGCTGACCACTGCAGCTCATGCGCTGCTCAGCATCTTGATCCCACAGGAGCATTTGACCCTGTAGAAGTACAGGTCGACATAAATAGGTATATACATAAATATATACGAATATACACTCGTATATATTATATGACTCCCGTCAACGAGGCTAAGCGCGCTGCTTTGATTAAATATAAGCAGCTTCCAAATCCAGGTACTCTGCACATCTTCAAGTCCTCCAGAAGCCCGGTGCAACAAACAGCTCGTCGTTGTGTTAAACAGAATTGGCTACAACTGAATAAAACATCCAGATTGCAGCACAAATTGGGAACATCAGACAAATGTAAGCTAATATTTATTTATTATTTTATTTGCGTTCGCCTTATTTCTGTAATCCCCAAGGCGGTGTGCGTTGCACTGTGGTTTTTATTTTGCGCCTGTCGGCCCAATGCATCCGACTTCAGCATGCATTTTATGTAAGGGCCTGCTTCCTCCTGCATTTTCTAAGGGTTTGCTTCCCCGGGGAAACGGCCGGTGCTGTGATGGGGATCGAACCCAGCACCTTCGGATTGTGAGCCGTGCCACTTATCCACTAGGCCACGCGTTCCCCTGTAAGCTAATATAAAGAAAGCTAATGTGTTCGCGAGTACTGCACCACTCAAATCCATAAATGACAAGAAAATAACACATAAAGGAAAGCAGATGGGGCGAGCACTTTTCTGAGCTCTACTCGTGTGACAATATTGTTAGCCCCATAGCTCTTGACTCTGTCACACGCTATCCCAGTATAGACGAGCTGGACGTGGATTCATCTATAGAAGTCTGAATAAAGCTATTGACAGCTGGCCATGGGAAACCACCAGGAAACGACGCGATGCCACCTCATTTGATCAAACGCTGTAAAGATACATTTTTGCAGCCGATGTATATGATGTCATGTCAGTGCTGGAAAGAGGCCATAATAAGCTATGAGAGATGCACAGATAGTAACATTATACAAAAACGGAGGTGATAGAAGTGACCGCGTAATAACTATAGAGGTGTATCTCTGCTCAGTGTTGTAGGCAAAGTCTTCGCCAGCGTTATCTTACGTAGGCTACATAAATTGGCTGAACATGTGTATCCGGAGTCACAGTGAAGATTCAGGTCTGGAAGATCAACGATCGACATGATTTTTTCTCTTCGATAAATTGAGGAACAGTGCCGCGTGCAGAATCAGCCCTTTTATGTTGCCTTTATTGACCCGACAAAGGCATTTGATTTTGTTAGTTGGGATGGAGTCCTCAAAATCCTTTCTAAAATAGGCTGCCCAAACAAACTGCTGCGACAAGTAATATCATCCCATGAAAGCCTGAAAGAAACAGCCAAATTTGATGGCAGCATCTCACAGCCATTTGGTATTCTTCTTTTCTTCTTCTTCGTCGTACGCTGTCAGACGTTAACCTGTATTTTTTCGAAAAAAGCAGCGGTTATCCTGAGGCTGTCGACACTGCCATAGAGCATGTCTTGTGATTTTGAATTCGGAGTGGTGTTAAGCAGGGCTATGTCTGGCCCGACATCGTTCTGAATTTTTTTGGATCTGTTACTGAAACATGCATTTGGTAACGCAAATGATGGAATCTGCTTGCACACTAGGTCTGGTGATCGGCTGTTTAACCGTGGAAGGCTCAAGTCCAACACGAAGATCAGGGCGATCACCATCAGGGACTTGCTTTTCGCTGATGATGCTGCATTTGCCACCCACAGTCAGTAGAAACTTCAGAGATTGATAAATTCTCCCAGATTTGCAAAAATGTTAGTATCACAAAAAGTCTCAACAAATAAAATGTGCTGGGACAGGAAGTAGATGCCACACCAAGTCTTAGCATCGATACATCGATAATTATGAACTGGCAGCTGTATACCAATTCACATACCCTGAATCGCTCATCAACGACAAGCTCTCTCTCTCTCTCTCTCTCTCTTTTGTTTTATCTCTCTCTCTCTCCCCTCTCTCTCTCTCTCTCTCTCTCTCTCTCTCTCTCTCTCTCTAGACCCAGAAATAGACAGTCGCATTGACTATATTTGCGCACTTCACAACACCTGTTTGGAAAAACCAAAAATGTACAATTAAAACCAAAGCAATGGTGTACATGGCATGTGTTGTCAGCACACTTCTATATGGCAGAGAGACTTGGACAACTTATACCAAACAATAGTATAGTTTTAACACCTTCCACCAACGGCTCCTGTTATCCATTCTTCGAATTACATGTAGGGACAGAGTGACAAATGCAGAGGTGCACTCTCGCACCGGTCTCCCAAGCATGTACACTCTCCCTTGGCATCGAAGACAACGATGCCTTGGTCATGTTCGTTGCATGGATGATGGTCGAATTCTCAAAGATATTCTCTACGGACAGTTGTCAGATGGCCACACACAAAAAAAGTCGGCCGGCCACATGTAAGGTTCAAAGATGTGTGTAAGCTGTATATGAAAGCCCTGAACATGAATCTGAAATCCTGAAAAGAAGAAACTGCAGACCGATCCAGGTGGAGATGTACCCTGAATGGCAAGCACACGATTTGTGAAGAAAAGTTCTTGCAACACAGAGAAGTTAAAAGACAACGCCGCAAAGAGAAAGACAACAAAAGATAAGTAGACATTTTTTCTGTATCACTCCAAATCATATCATCTTATAGTCAGTCATGGCTGAAAGGGGCTACTAACTAACTATTTAACTAACTAAGACTCGTGCATGTTAGTTAACTGATGATCGCAAGCAATGGTGGTGATATTATCATACGGTCTTCTGTGGATAAAGTATCGCGCTGTATTTGAATGATAGTGAAAAAGAAACTGCGTTAGTCTTCAATCTAACTCTTTCATCCTGAGCTACCTTGGACCAGTGGCAAGACATGTATATGTCGAGATGACTGAAAGTAACTCAGGATGCTGGCACTTTGGTCTTTAGACCAGGGGTCACTTGAAACTAGCGGGATTCGAACGCCAACCGTTCTTGTTACATTGAGGTCTTGAGTATAGCAAGGTGCTTGTAACATTGAGGTCTTTAGTTTAGGGAGGTGCGTGTAACATTGAGGTCTCGACTATACGTAGGTTCTTGTAACATTGAAGTTTTTGTGTTTGATGAAGGGCATCTGGAGTCCACTTTCAATCAAATGTAGACAAAGATAGAGAAGTTGGAGGGGAATATCAACAATTGCCAGAATGTTGTAGACCTCTTTTATAGATGACCCCTGATGTTACTATCAGCAGCGTTAAAGACCTGGTTGTGCGAGGTCTCAGCTTCTTGGTTGGGTACAGCAACCAATTCTGTGCCTTGTCTTTTGTAACGGTTGGTCATGCACTCATTTACACCTCAGTGAACTGAAACGTGTAAAGGTCTGCAATCTAATCCGGTCCTCGTGTTGTTGTTTTGCGAATGTTCACAATCACTATGTTACTCTTTTGTGCGCGTGAAAAGGACGGTGTGGCGAGTTGCAGTAGCTTTCCTCACATCCTGAGTGTGCTGATGAAGGTGGACTGAGGTCCTACGGTTGTGCTATAATTAGCTTTATCTGCGTGTCACTAACTACTACTGGGATCACGTCAATCCCTCATCTCGTTAGCCAGACTACTGTGAAAACAGCTGATTTCCGGGGTTGGTTACTAGAAAGTCGAGGTGAGAGTCTTGGCCAGTATATTTTGCTTGACAAGAAGTTAGTCTCACTCCCCCCGGTCCTCGTGAGGAGAGAGGTAAGTGATCTATCCACTATGTTCAAGTTTGTAATATGAGTGTATTCAAAGCAAATAGAACTCAAAATCATAAACATAACCAGAAAATATACTAGAAATTGTGGTCTGGTAAAAGTAATGATAGTAGCTACGACTGCTGGCAACAACAACAACAAAAACAAAGGAAAGAAAAAAATGAACCATTAGAACGTCGTTGAAAATCAATCAGAACAGCTGTGAGAATGTGAGCTTTGATTGCTTAAAGAATATATTATACTGGAGGAACCCGACCACCTAGGCTACTAGGCATGACACGTGATAATGTTAATATACATATACAGTCACCTGGCTGGAGATTTGAGCCACAGCCTACAGCAAAGTAGGCCATGGTTGAGCCTTCTTATTCATTCTGCGCCTCGATTCCTGCATAAGTAAAGGGAAGGCATTCTGAAAATGCGAAATAATGTTTGCACATATTTGCAGATCCTGAACGTCACACAACGCGTTACTAGCACATGCGCAGAATGCTCTTTCGAAGATATTGCTTAACTGTTTACGAGATTACTAAAACGCTATTGTTTTGAGATTTTGTTGGCGCTAATGAGATACGGCCGTTTGTCACCGAGATCCGGAAGGAGAGCAAAGCATATTTAGACTAACCTGCTGGGCATGTCGTAAGAGGGGACTATGGCTTACTAAGTAGAGGGCCCAGCTACTCTACTCTGTAGACATTACAAGGTGTGAGTCATAGAAACAAGATCTCTAAAGCCCATATTAAATTAGAAGAATCTCATTCAAATTATTTAATATCATCACCTAATGTATAGTTCAACATTCATCAATACAAATGAAAGATGACAATTTCTTTGTTGGAAAAACAAGTTCAGCTCAAGTGCTTTGACGAGTTACGAGGGTCAAATATATCTTTGAACACAATGACCTAATGACTTTCCTTTTTACTGAATTAAATGTGAACTGGACAACCTTATGACAAGAATGGTCTCATAGAAATACCTGGACAACCTAAGGAGAAGAATAGCCTCGGTCTCAAAATACCTGGACAACCTACCATCGGTTAGGCCCAATTGTTTTCAATACGTTCCTTCTGGTCCTCAGTTTTGAACTTTAGTGGTTCCCAAAAAGGAATGGAGAACAAGTCCATTGTAACCGTACAAGGATGACGTAAAGGGACGTTAAAGATAATTTTGAATGAGGCTAGCCACATCATTGAAAAACGAATTGCAACAGAAACATCACTGCAACAGCGCATGAAGTATTTTGTTGGAGGCTTCCTGTAAGGAACTAACTAGCTGCAGTAGTAATTATGTGTTCCTCGTGGTGCTAAGCTGAGACAAGGCAAAACAGTTTGCAAGAATAAGTTGTTGATGCTTTTGTTGTTGTCTTTGTTGTTGTTGTCTTTGTTGTTGTTCTCTTTGTTGTTGTCTTTGTTGTTGTCTTTGTTGTTGTTGTCTTTGTTGTTGTCTTTGTTGTTGTTTTTGTTGTTGTCTTTGTTGTTGCTGTTGTTTTTATTGTTATTTTCTTTGTTGTTGCTGTCTTTATTGTTGTTGTCTTTGTTGTTGTTGTCTTTGTTGCTGTTATCTTTATTTTTGTTGTCTTTGTTGTTGTCTTTGTTGTTATTGTCTTTGTTATTGTCTTTGTTGTTGTTGTCTTTGTTGTTGTTGTCTTTGTTGTTGTTGTCTTTGTTGTTGTTGTCTTTGTTGTTGTTGTGTTTGTTGTTATTGTCTTTATTGTTGTTGTCTGTGTTGTTGGTGTCTTTGCTGTTCTTGTCTTTGTTGTTCTTGTCTTTGTTGTTGTTGTCTTTGTTGTTGTCTTAATTGTTGCTGTCTTTGTTGTTGTTGTTTTTGTTGTTGTTGTCTTTGTTGTTGTTGTCTTTGTTGTTGTTGTCTTTGTTGTTGTTGTCTTTATTGTTGTTTTCTTTGTTGTTGTCTTTGTTGTTGTCTTTCTTGTTGTTATCTTTGTTGTTGTCTTTATTGTTGTTGTCTTTGTTGTTGTTGTCTTTGTTGTTGTTGTCTTTGTTGTTGTTGTGTTTGTTGTTTTTGTCTTTGTTGTTGTTGTCTTTGTTGTTGTTGTCTTTGTTGTTGTCTTTATTGTTGTTGTCTTTGTTGTTGTCTTTGTTGTTGTTGTCTTTGTTGTTGTAGGAGCTACTAGTCCTGAATTCTTGACCCGTGATAGTTTTTCTTTCGTAGCATGCTACAGTTTTTCCTCTAATAACTCGATGTGTACGGAAAAAGATTAATCTGGGCCCATCAGGATGTAGTGCAATGCTAGACGCCTCAGTAAACTCACCAAAGAGAAGACCACAGTGTCGATCCCCACAAGGTTCATTAAGCTGCTGTAATATAGCATTTCCTTCATGCGGTGTGTGGACGTGAGTTAGGAGTCTTTGGTAGTATCTTACTGATTGTCCTGGCAATACGGATTTACCACCAAGTAAATGAAAGTACAAAGACTTTCAAGTATTCTTTGAAACACTAACAGTACAAAAAAATCCACATTTCATATTCAGAATAAAGAAGAAGACGCAGTAGTGAATTAGCTGAAAGAAGTCACCGAGTTAAATTTGCTGCTTGCATAGTTGTCAACCATCTAATGATCTGTCCCAACCTTCCAGATACATGTGACGAAAGCGACATACTGAAAACGAATGACAGGACAATTCAAGTCGATGAACACAGAATCAACGCTATATGACGTGATGGTTGCACGCGAGAAGTAAGTAAGTATCAGGGTCCACGAATCAAACCTAGGCAATACCGTATTCCACCTAATAGTGACGGTCCTAAACGCAGACTGCAACCCTGCAGCCTGGCTGAGGGAATTTAGATTGAAGACGAAAGGCACACCCGGTACCGAACACGCCGTGCAGAAAAAAGATGTGTAGGACCGGACGTCCAAATATCGAAGCGTGGATGTCAACTACAACACAATGTCCTATTCAGAGCGGACGCCAGACAGAAGAAGACGAAAATATTTAGAATGATGTTTCAGTGTTTAGAATTTTGAACATTATTTATATCAATCCCTACCGGTCAAAATCATCAGAGCCGTTGGTATAGTGAACAATATTATATCACAGCTGTAGGTCGCAACAACGTCAAACATTCACGTCTGATATCAGTCTAAAATTGTGCATCTTGTAGGGTTTCTCTATGGTTCTGGACAAATCATGCAAAGACCACCACAGTCAGTGCCCGTAATGTAAATCTGCTCGAAAGTACTTGATGAGCTGTTGTAATTGCCGATTGTTGCGACAGGTACTCCAATACACGGTAAGGGGAATTATCTCACGGAAAACACTCTCTGGTCGACTTTTTCGTCTTGTCCATGTGGTTCCAGTGTGGCTATTATTTGATCCTTGGAATCAAAAGGCGGGTAATATTGAGCAGAAAATAGCCCCACAGATATGTAAAACCCAGCGTTTGCTATCCATAAGGTAAGTTAGGCACACTTGTGTGACAGTGAGCAAGAAATAACCATATTGCAAGTCAGGCACAGGCGCACACCAAACAAGAAACTGACAAATGTCTACCAGTTTTACATTTCATGTTCTTGTTGGCACCATCCATTGTGTTGATACCATATCGCTGTTATATATTATTATACGCGCGCTGGTCAGTTTTTATTTTCGTAACAACAGTAATTTACGTAACAAACAGTAATTTACGTAACAAAAAGTAATTTACGTAACAAACAGTAATTTACGTAACAAACAGTAATTTACGTAACAAACAGTAATTTACGTAACAAACAGTAATTTACGTAACAGACAGTAATTTACGTAACAAACAGTAATTTGCGTAACAAACAGTAATTTACGTAACAAACAGTAATTTACGCAACAAACAGTAATTTACGTAACAAACAGTAATTTACGCAACAAACAGTAATTTACGTAACAAACAGTAATTTACGTAACAAACAGTAATTTACGTAACAAACAGTAATTTACGTAACAAACAGTAATTTGCGTAACAAACAGTAATTTACGTAACAAACAGTAATTTACGTAACAAACAGTAATTTACGTAACAAACAGTAATTTACGTTACAAACAGTAATTTACGTTACAAACAGTAATTTACGTTACAAACAGACCTAATTACCAACATCATCACCATCGTCACAATCACCATTAATCTTGTAGCAACCATTGCACTTACTTTGGCTATTTTAACATAACAACGTGTTTACAGAGACCTGCATTGACATTACTTTATTTTCACACATAAGTACCATGTAACCGCGGTGATGAAGTGTGGAGACAAGTTGACGGAACAGTCGCCTCGCACTAAGCAAACAATTATCATGATGAAGTATATGTTGATTTCAAAATGTGTGCTAGGCAGCACATATTGTACGTACATTCAATTATATATAGTGTAATATATATGGAACATACTGTAGTTGATTGTAAATGCTTGTATTATTTTATTTTTGTTTGTAGTAAATATGTTTTATTAAAAAGTTTGTTTGTTCTTCACCCCCAAAAAATGTTGGTCTGTTAAGCCTAAAGTTCAATTATTAAACATTTTGCATAGAAAAAAAACGGTATATTACAATGAATGTAAATATTCGTTAGTTGTGTGCAACGTAAAAATCCAATCATTAGCCCTAACTTGCTCATATTTCCCATGTGTTGATAAACTTAAAAACAAACACAAACAAACAAGGTGACGGCTATTAATTTGTTGTATTATAGAAGCAAACACTTGTAATCAATCATTTCTTGTCAATGTCTGAATATGCAATTACTGAGGTCACAATCATACATATTACAAGCACGCGCACGCTGTATAAACCAATGAGATACATGTATACATTTGGAGCCATTAGCGCTACATTCTAACGTCTGCGCATTAGGGCAGAAATTATGTATTGTCGGTTTTTGGACATGTCTTAAATTGTTCACAAAAGTGTACTTCCAGAAATTCGTTATGTGTGAAACCTGTTATTTGTGCAATTTTTATGTGTTGAATCTTTTTATGTATAACCTTGAATGTGAGCAATATTTATGTATTCAATCTAAACAATATAAAGTATATCTGAATTGTAAAATGTTATAGCAATTATCTGGCCTTCAACACCCCCACCTCCCTTACAATATATCATAGTCGAGTGAGCCATTATTAGTAATGTATGTATGTGTTCCAGTGCGCGCATACCTAAATTCGTGCAAATAGTCATACAAATAAGATATGCGCATACAGTGAACTTTCACGAAATGTTATCATCTTACGACAATGCTCATTCAGAAAGAAAAAACAACTCAGACAATCCTTACACAGGTGACACTCATTCTCTTAAACATTCAACACTGCTCGTATATAAACTAGATGACAGACACAACGTTAAGCAATGATGTTGTCATTAGCTAAATGAACTGAATATTGAATCTAGTATGCAACGATTCCTTCTAAGTCATCTGTCTTCGTGTCTTTCTCCGACAGCTCGTACTTCTTGATATCATTGACTTTGCATTCCAAGATGCGGATTGTTCTTCTGGGCTGCTGTGTTTTTCCAAGTGGCCCCATTCTGTTGATAGCGGCCAGGTATTTCTGTTGATTGACAGAGGGAAACGATGATGGTGATGTTAGCGCTAGGGAGAGATGGTCAATAGCTTCAATTGGCACGAAGGTAATATGTGTTCTTAGTGATAGATCCAAGTATAGGTTCGGGTAGACATACTGTCAGACATGGACATGAAGCTATATAGTAGTACATGAAGAACTCGATCTGGAAAAGATCGGGGGGGGGGGGAGAAAAAGATGATCTGGAATGGGGGCGGGGGAGAGAAAAAAGACGTTCTGGAAGAGGAGGAGGGGGAGAGCAAAAAGACGGGGAGAAACATATAAATAGACAAGAAGAGTTCGGTCTAAATGGACAATGAAAAATTAGGGCAATGAACAGAGTAACGATGAAACATTGAAATAGAGAGAGGAGACATGACATGTAAATATGCACAGAGAGAAAAGAAGAGAGCCGATGGTATGGGATAATAGAAAAAGAATGGTACGTGATAGTAAATAGAAAGATAATGGGGCGACATTGAATTTGACATAGTAATTGTAGTAATTGTACGAAATGACATAGTAATTGTAGGATAATAAAATATGGAGACGGTCGGATGTTTAAATACAACTAGTGGGCATTGAATGTATAGACAAACATATATCAGGTACCACGGACAGTGACCTGAAACGATCAATTATTGATTCCAGGAAGTTTAATAACAAATACCTGGAATTATGCAACACTTTCAAGAATAGACACAGGAATAGCAAGAAAGTAATATCCAAGTCAGGCTGGAGAGATCTAGAAAAAGCTTGTGTTTGTTTATTGACAAGTCTGTTGTATTTCAGATTCGTTGCAATTCTCACAGTCAAACAAATGAAAATCGCCAAAGGAAATGTGTAAAATAATATCGGGCAACTTACGTATCCTCTCACAACTTTGCCAATTCCGACGTGCTTTCCGTCCAGGAATCTGCTGGCCCCCAGTGTAAAGAGGAACTGTGAGCCGTTGGTGTCCTTACCCTTGTTGGCCATCGTGACAATGCCGCCACTTCTGTGACTGATGTCGAAGTTCTCGTCGTTGAATTGTTCACCGTAGACGGAGGTGGCTGGCGTTGAAAAATAGAAGATTTACAGTAACGTGCGTGCGTATGTGTGTGTGTGTGTGTATGTGCGCGTGCGTGTATGTGTGTGTGTGTGTGTGTGTGCGTGCGTGTTTGCGTGTGTGTAATGGTAAAAGAGTTACTGTGTTTGTAAAATGGCACTTGCATCACGTACACGAGAGATGGTTGAAATGTGATTTGATGTCTGTGTGGAGGATAACGCGTGAAGTCATTGCTCAACAACAGTTCTGTATTTTTCTTCAGGAATCACTTTATATTGATTGTCGATGAACTTAATTCGCAGTTTTCGTTCTCCATTGTTCACATGATGATAAAAACATATTAATTCGAAGCGTCGTTTAACGTTTGTTAATGTTTTCATGCACAATTGTTCTATAATTAGCAATTAGAAATTAAACTGCTCTTAGCCTCAGATTTAATGACCAAAATATATATTATTTTTCGTGTTTTTTTGTTGTTGCTTAGTTGATTTAATTTGTTTTTGATTTACCTTTCATAAAATTAAGGTGGAGACCTATTTTAAGCTGGGTAAAGTGGAAAATGGTGAGGCAAGCGTTTAAACCACTCTACAATAGAACCAAACATGGCTCACGATTCGACCATTAACAAATGTAATCAAGGACTAGACGCAGACGGAGAAAACGAGAATAATGTATGTATGTGTGTGGAGAGGGGGGTGGAGGGATAAACATTACAACTGCTATATAAGATATGTGATGATGATGTATTGCCTACGTTTTACATATGTCAGTAATAAAGCTCAGACGTCAGAATGTGCCCACAAAATATTACCCCTACTTACTACCAAAGTCTTACTTCATGTGTCAGTAATAAAGCTCAGACCTCAGAATGTGCCCACAAAATGTCAAATGTACTTACTACCAAAGTCGTACTTCATGTGTCAGTAATAAAGCTCAGACCTCAGAATGTGCCCACAAAATGTCGAATGTACTTACTGCCATAACCATCCAGATTGAAGACGTCTCCGCACTGAATATACATGTCCTTCACAGAGCGATGGCAAATTGTGTTTTTGTAACAAATTTTTTCTTCCTGGAGACATTGAAGAGTTGCTTGCGTTAGCTGATATCGTAGTAGCTAAGAAATATACTTACTAGCATTCTCGGTAATACATTCGTGCAATGAAATATGCAGCAAGTACTAAACTACAATTTTCGACATATGTGCAATTAAATCCTCCACATTTTCAAATTGTAAATTGAAATGCTCGACACATAACTTTGTAAGACGAAATTCTTGGAATAAAATTGTGCAATATCAAATCATTGACATACAAATTATGTAATATCATATTCTCAAAATATACATTTACAATTCGAAATCTTTGTTATATAAATTTGTAGTTTGAAATGGTCGACAAATAAATGTGTCAAATTTGATATTGTCGTTATATAAACTAGGTGTTGTTGTTGTTGCTGCTAATGCCATTTGTACTTGTGGTCTGCTGGGGTCATTGCGTATGACAATGACAAGAATAGCACCACTGTCATACAGAGAGCGACAGTGTAACATGGCATAACCCCGACCATGGTTAGGTGGTTTTTTAAGAGCAGCACAGATAGTGCCTAATAGGCTGTGGGTCTACTTTGCAATAGTATTTAAGTCTATTAAGACGGACTCGCACATGGGATAACCACCATTCGCGGCACTTATCCCAATGTAGCGGAGTAATAAGCTGCTCGAGCCTATCCCGCTAAGCAGGAAATCCTCCTCCCGGTTACATCTAGCTCATACCAGAGCTGGGACCTGCACAGGGGCATCTGCCACTTTAGAAACACAGGTCGACTAAGACTAGGTACTCTTGCAGAATTTCTTTAGTGGTGGATTACATTGGCTCTTCATACACTTGAGAAGGTTGACTAGGTCCTCTTAGCTGTAGTGCAATACGAGGCATCGCTGTAAGCTCAGCGCTATGGGGATCACAGTGCCAACCATCACTTTGTAATCCAAACTGTCATGAAACAGCTTATTTCCTAGAAGAACTGCTTGTAAGTCAGGGGGGATATTTATCCAAATGTTTCACCTGACCCTGGCAAGCATAGTCTGACCAGTACGTTTTGTTTGTCGGACGTTAGTCTCTTCTCTTCATTCAAATTAGTAAAATACTACATGTTTATGCCACAAATAAAAATCAGCAAATTACGAAATTCGTGGCATATACATTTGTCATACGAAGACCTTGACATAAATATCCTAAACTTTAATTACTTGACTAAAAGGCGCCGTTTTTCCCTTTTTTTAAATAATTAAGTTTGATTTCTTTAAAAAAAATGTATGTTCCATAAATATATTTATGTACACAAAGATATATAAACCCCCAACATCACACGATGGAGTGCATGTAGAAGAGACGTGTAGAAGAGATGTATAGAAGAGATGTGTCGCAGTTGAAAGCAAATACTGGGGACAATTTAGGCAGCAGATGAGAGACTGAAAGATGATAGTTAGAATGGGCTTCTAGGAGAGCATAGTTGGAGAGATTGGGCTGGGTACTGGGAATAAAAGAGGACAAAGACTAGTAGACTTTTGCCTCTAGGAAAACTGCATCATAACAAACTCCCGGAATGAAGTCTCGAACAGGAGCTACACATGAAAAAGTCAAATGAAATGAGAACAATCAAATAGATTACATCGTGGTGCAAACAAGATATAGAAACCAAGTTAAATATCCGATCCTTTACATTGTTGCGTAGTCTGATAGTAATCATAATTTTTGTTTATTAAGAAATGTCGCATAAGATGAAAGAAACCAGAGAAATCACAAACACTAGCAAAGTAGAATACAAGTGCATTAAATGAGTTCCCAAACTCAGTTAATGAGTCCGTAGAAGAGGCAGCAAAGTTCACATTGTGCAAACAGAAAGCAGAAAACAAGAAACCAATGGAAATAACAACTGAAACGCTAAACAAAATGGAGTAACGACACAAATGGAAGAACACTAATACAGAGTAATAAGACATTGTAAGAGTATCAGGAATGTATTAGATAGATAGAGAATGTAAGCTGACACGAGCAAAATGGTGAATAGGCCGATGCGAGGAAAGTGAATACCTGAAAACAACAGGGAGATTTCAACAACGTGCATAAGAAAGTAAAATAATCGCTTAGTAAAAACAATAAGGGCATACACTCAGTAATGATCAATAACATGGTTTTTGTTGAATACCCACAATGAGTAAGTTTACTCTTTTGTGCACTTTGAAAATGGCGTCAAATGGGGATTGCAGCTGCTTTTCTCACATCCCTAGCGTGCTAATGAAGGCGGACGGCGGTCCTTCAGGCGGTTCCGTTATGCTTGGCTTCCTTTGCGTGTCGCTCACTACTACCGGATCTTGTCGATATCCAACTCGTTAACCAGACTGCCAAGACACAGTCTGTTTCCGGGAAGAACTGCATAGAAGTGAGATGGGGGGGGGGGGGGGGGGGGTGTCTTGATCAGTATATTTTGTTCGACCAGTCGTTAGTCTTCATCCGCACATACTATGGTTATAGACAAGCAAAATAGACAAGCAGAATAGACAAGCAAAATAGACAAATGAATATATTCATGAGTCCTAGGACTGACCAACCAGAGAATATGGTCAAATGGAGAGACATCCTCACACAACCGTACAACCAGTCCTAGGACTGACCAACCAGAGAATATGGTCAAATGGAGAGACATCCTCAGACAATCGTACAACCAGTCTTAGGACTGACCAGCCAGAGAATATGGTCAAATGGAGAGACATCCTCAGACAACCATACAACCAGTCTTAGGACTGATCAGCCAGAAGATAGGCTAAAACGGAGAGGCATGCTCGGACAACCGTACAACCAGCCTTAGGACTGATCAACTAAATGATGATAAAACATATTTCAATTATTATGACTATGATCAATTTAAAATTAAAGATGAATGGAGAGAGGTTTGAACTTACATTTGGTCTCTTAAAGCCTTCACATATTGCCTTGAAGTTTAAGCACGCAATGGGAACTGTGTCTCCAAACAAACCAACCACAACTTGACCGTATAGGTCGTCACCTTTTGTGTTGTAGTTCTTGACCTCCACGTCAAAGATCACCTCTGATGTGACAGTGTAGTTTTTATCACATGCCACTAGAGCGATCAGCGACACCAGAGCAGCGACACTGATTATCAACATGGTTGGACCTGGAGAAAAAAGGATTGCATGTTCGTGACAGTATTGTCGCAGAAGATGAAGTGTTATCAATTCATTTATGCTAGGTTTTCTATTTTGGCATGTTGTTTTTCCAGGAAAAGTTGGATTCCTAAGTTTGCAGCTGAGTTAACTGGAGCATGGCCTCATGGGTTTCGTGGATAACAGAATATGACCGTTGTCATTTTATGACTAGCGAAATGAAAGAGCACCAGCTTTACAAGGCAAATTTATGGTGGTTCAACTTCATTTACCGGCTTGCTCTAGTTGACCAACCTGTAAACAGACACCTGATAATGTTAGAGAAGGAAAGGCTACAAGGAAGTGAACTGACCACATCACCTAATAAACAATCCCTATATCAGATCAGATGGTAAATCAGAGTACTGCAGACGAGCTGCTCAATGTACCAGGTACTTACCAAAAACAGAGGAGGACAATCAAATCAACAAACACAAGACGAATCGCGTAAGCAGACATAGCAAACTAGTGCGATGCGCTTCGGAACCAGCCCACTCCGCAGCGACATGCACACACACACACTTGAAGATTGACAACTCAGCCATGTGTGCCCTCGGACATACACCCCATACTGCAGATCACATGCTACAAAACTGCCCCGAATATGATATTCAGAGACAACCGCGCCCTACCCATGGAAGCAACATTAGAAGAGAAACTGTATGGGCCTATAAAGGAACTACAAAGACATTGAAATGTATACAGGACACAGTATTGCAGAAACAGACATTATATTTTCAAGCGAGCGGAAGTATACAATACATATCGGTGACCTTGTAACACTTCATCATCGACAGCAGCTTCTGTTATGGGGGATGTCTTTAGCGTTAATCTTTTAAGCAAAGCATTTAAGAGACATGAAGTGGGTCGTGTTGGGGACTTGTAACCTCAGTCTTTGAAACGAAATGTTGAAGAAACTACGTTCCCAAAATGGCACGAAAGTATTTTGATAGACATTCCCAGCCAAGAATCCAGCTGTAGTGGCCACTGTCATCTTCATATGGAACCACCAACAGGAGACAAAGGGAGATCATCAACCCGTCTGCCTGCTGTAAGGAACAAACGATCTAACTGCTTCACCATGTGTGCGACATGCGGGTTAAACACACTAAAATCGTCTTGGCTGTCTAGCTATACATATGTAACTACTGCATTCATTTCCTGTTCATTGCAAATCAAATGGCAATGATAAAACTCAATATTACTAATACACAAAACACAAACTAAAGTCGCAATATAGTTTGATACAAGAATAGAAACATCATCTGAGTGCAGGCGTTGAAGCATACGTTAAACGAATATCAAGTGCAAGTTAATTGTCACAAATAACTCTTAGCCTGTGCAAATTAATTCCATTTTTTTTAAAATTGTTGTTTTCCTTGGTACGAGAAGCAGCAACTAAATTAGAAATGCATTATAAATGTGTATTACGTCCTTCTAAACATTATTTTACTAACAAATTCACGTGAAATATACAACAGCAATGGATATACACGATACGCACCTTTAGATATGTGGAATGGACTGTAGATATGGTGTGGACGGGTTCTGACAGAAAGAATGTATACTAGAAATAAAGTATTTAAACAGGGGTGGTCGCCACGAAAACAGTCAACTTGTACAGCCAACCACCGTCATGACATCTGGTTCCAAGATGTCTTACCAGAGAAGCGGAACACGTAGTGGATCAATGTGCAACATCGTGTGATACCACCACGTAACAGCTATCGTGAGTTGGCGTCAACGTGTTAGGGAATAATGTTGGCTATCCTGTTCACGTTTTAAGAATTTCATGTTTTGCCAAGTTGTAAATGTTTTTTAATAGATGAGTTCAGATGTTTACAATTAATGGAGCGTTAGGCAAAGAAATAGACGTATGACGGAATACGTCATCACTGGTAATAATAATCTCCACTGAACATAACTAGCTATTTTGAAGTATTCCGCCCTGTCTCTTCAATGTAGATGTTATTTCTTTGCATGGCCAGTTATGGGCTTGCATTTGTCTTGACAGTGTTCTAGTGATGAAGAAAAGGGTCTTCAAATCCAGTTTTTTGTAACCTTCATTGATGCCTTTTCTACTGTCAAGTCTGCTGGTATGCTCCACTGCATTGTTTAGCTCAGAGTGCAGTATAGAGAGTCGTGCTCTTTACATCCACGTATTTTCTGTTTGATTGTTATTTTTTTCTATTAGTTA